>OY728148.1:2054061669-2054686669 GCA_963277665.1 Viscum album
ATTATTCATATATAATCAATAATATCTAGCCAATCCAAGAAAACTATTTATCTAAGTCACATTGTTTGGTCTAGGCCAATGTTCAATAACCTCTATCTTTGATGGATCCACCGATATACCCTCGATTGAGATTATATGACCCAAAATGAAACTTTTTGTAGCCAAAATTCACACTTGGTAAATTTTTCATAAATTTTATCCTTACTTAAGGTATTCAGTGAAATTCGTAAGTGAACTTTATGCTCTTTATTTATCTTGGAATATATAAGAATATCATTTTTAAAGACAACCATAAACTGATCAAGGTAATCTTTAAATACTTTATTCATTAAATCCATGAATATAATAGGGTAATTCATAAGACTAAATGTCTATTCACGCCTTCCAAATGAGAATTTTTAAATCCAAAAGGGAAGAAATACCTAAATATGGGTATTATTTTCCCCTCAAAAATAAAGGAAGAAGAAGGTGGCCAATACACATGGATAGTGTAACCCTCTGATGGAAATGTGATTGCATGACATTCAAAAGGCCATACAGATGCTCCATGCACAATGCATAACCTGATGCAAGATATTGTGGATCCCCTTTGGTGAGTACTTATACTCTCACGAAGGTGTCCAAGACACTCGCTAATCATACAGCGGCTGCTAGATGAGTTTTTCCAGATCACACAACTTCTCAATCGGTGGATGCATGATAATCCATCCAAAAATCCTTGGAAAATAAGGAGGAAAATATCCAAAAGTCAAGATCCAATTTTGGTCATAAAAATCTTGTGATGCACCCATAAAGGTTTACAGGATGCCATGGAATCATTGGAAACATTCCAACCTTGTCATGCAAGAACCCACTAGCATGTCACCCTCGCCACACAAAGGGCCTCAGATATGTTTGGGTGATCTTGTGCTCCCCCTCTGAATCCAAATAAAAATAGAAGGTTTTTCCATGTTAATGATCATACATCACCATAGGATCCTTTGTTGGTCATGTGAAACATCACTGATGGGGAGAGTGGTTTTCTTAGAAAACACTCATACAAACTCATGAGATACCTAGCCCTTATAAAATAAACAAGGAAATAAAAAGGTAAATGATAGGAGATTCTTGTAAGGGACAAGTATGATGATCTCATGTGACTGGGTTCATCCACCCTGGGAAAATTTCCCTGATCACATGAGGTCCCCCTTGACAAGACATCTCGATCTCGCAAAGACCCCCTGTCAAGCCACCTTTATCTCACAGAATGTCCCGAACAAGCATCTCAGATCACATGAAGGCCATTCAACAGGAATCTCGGTCTCACTAAAGTCCCTATACATGTTGGTGTAACATTTTTAAGTCCTCTTGGAAAGAAAAAATAATTAGGAAATACCCATTTCTTGGATAAAATCCAATAAATGGAGCATTAATGGGATGGTCTTATGATCATTTAGAGTCATGAGACACCTACGGTGGGATTTTTTAAAATACATGAAACCTCAGTCCTCCTCCGAATCCAACCCAAATCAGCAAGATATGTACCACATAATGTGGAATATAACTAGGGTGGTGAAGCCTATAACCCCCTACCCCCAGATCAAAAAAATATCCATTGATGATCCCTTGCATGTAGAATCTTGGAGTAGATTTCTCAGAGTGAAGGATCATGCGATCAAGAAAGTCTCTCACCAGGTAAAATTTGGGGAATGACTCCAAGGGTTATGAAACATGCATAGGAACTTCACGTGATTACTATATATCATGTGAAGGACTTATAACATGTCAGATAGATTATACAAAGGAAATCACGCATATCAGATGGGTCATGTGAAACCTAAAACAATATAAAAACTGAACAAATTTAAGGTACATATGCAATAAAAGATGGAAAAGTGACTAAAATATAGGAACATATGTGAATATGGGTACACTAATCCTCATGTGCTTCACATAATTCATCCATATCACATTACAACACTATGAATTTTTACCCAATACATGTGATGTCCTCTTGACATGCCACTTGGATCATACGATTTTCTCTAGACACTCCAAGAAAGTCACGCGACACCCTCCAGCTAGGTTGGGCATGGGTCCTCTATAGACTCTAGAGTGGAACCCTCTATTTGGGTTGGGCATGGTTCCTCTATTGACTCCTAGATTGGAACCCTCCTTCTAGGTTGGGCATGAATCCTCTACCGACTTCTATAGAGGAACCCTCCAGTCAGGTTGGGTATGGGTCCTCTACCACTGAGTGGAATCCTCCTATTATACCAAAGCATGGATCTTCTACCTAGAGATTATGGTCCCTGGACTATGAAGCATAGTGATGAGTCTTGGTTTGACTTGGATGGTTACTTCTAGGTAAATACGTGAGATTATGGGCATTATTGATGGACTTTTGGAACTGTTGGAGAATCTTCTTCCTAGGATGATCTATGGGATGAAGATCCCATTTCTCTCTCATTTTGGATTCTTTAACTGAGAATATATATATTTCTGCATCCATACCTTTGGATTTAGTTATTCTCTTTCCATGAGATGCGAATATGTGTAGGTTATGCCATGTGATTTTTGTGTTTAGATTCTCATGGTTGGATGAGTTTACTCTCCTACTATGGGTTTCAAAGACTCTACATATAGTTCTATACTCACCATGTTTATCTCCCTATGATTATATGAGGTTATTCTTTCTCTTGTTTGGGTTGATATGCATCTTGTTTACTATCTACTATTTTTCTATTCTTGTTGTATCTCTTACTTCTCCCCTTTAGATTTTGGGGAATCCTACTAAGTATATATACACTCACCCCTATATGGATTTTTCCTATACATGTCATGTCTTATGCAGATAATGGATAGGTCAGAGGTGAATTCAAAAGAGCTTATGGATACCTAGTATTTTGGATAGTGTATGGTGGTCAAAGCATGGAGATCGGGAGCTGGTCTCTATTAGCATTTTACTTTTCTGTTTTGTTAGTTTGGGACATATTTCTAGTTGGGCATGTATTTTTTTTCCTTTACTTTTCAGTTTACACTACCGTACTCTTGTACTATCTAGAGGTTTTACATGCATGATTGTATCCTTAGTATTTTTCATCTATTACTTCTTTTTCCTCTGCACTTCTGCATCGAGATGACTATGTGTGTACATATAGGTACTTAGGAAAAGGTCTCCCCATGTTATTTATGCCTTCATCACTGGTCTCTATCCCCTGGCCTATGGAGGGGGGCTTATGGTAGTTGCGGCTCAATCCATATATTGGGTCGGGTCATGAAAAATTGGTATTAAAGGTGGTTTGATCCTTGGGAAGGTGTTTGAAGTAGTCCCCTTACAAGGATATGGTTGGGATTAGGGAAATAATTTCAAAGTGTTTTGAGTGAAACTCTCATGCCAAGGAATCTAGTGATGGTACGAGCAACCGATGTATCCATTCACCAAGACCTTGACTACCTTCTTTTCAAATCAACATACCGAGACATTGGTTGCAGGGATCAATAGTAAATGCATCATATAAGATTAATTCTTTGATTTTCCTTCTTGAGTCAGCTCCACATTGATATATATATATATCTGCTCATCTGATTGTGGTATGTCTTAATAATTTTCAGCAAGCCTACGTGATAATAGATAGTTAAGATACCAGTTCCAGATCGTGATGATGATGTGATGAGTGATGAGGCCTCAGTTCAGGGTCTATCCTGTGAGCCTTTTTTCCATGTGGGCAAGTAGCAACACCTCTATCTTTTGAGAAAAATATTATCCCAGCAAATAAATTTTAGGATACATGAAGTCTAAGCATGCTCCATGAGTTCCAACATCAGAGGCCACTAAGGTTCCACAAAGAGATAGATCCTCGGGCAGTAGAGTATTGGATGGAGTCGGTGGTCTATGTCTTCAGGCACATCCATACACTGACGGATCAGGTGGTTGCACTAGCAACTAGCCTTTTTCATGGAGCAGCTAGGTGCTGGTCGAGTCTTGTTACATAGATAAACAATGAGTCGACACTCTCATGGACCCACTTCTAGTAGATGTTCTGTGAGGAGTACTACCCCTCCTATTTGTGCTCGGTTTGGATTCAGGAGCTTCTAGAGATGCATAAGATATGGATGACAGTGGATGAGTACACAGTGAGGTTCACAGACCTTACATAGTACTCCCTTGACATGATTCGTGATTATTACTTATGAGCATGGAAGTTTGAGCAGGGACTCCACATAGAGATTCATTCTAGTGTGGTTCCCTTGTGCATCCCCACCTATGTCAGGGTACTGGAGTAGGTACAAGTGATAGATATATTTCTATCAGAGGGACTCCAAATGGTTGGAGCTGGTAGTGGACATCATAGAGTTGAGTCATTTACAGTAGCTAGCAAGTTCCAGTCTATGGGCTATTGGCATAGTAGATCCTTTCACGATCAGACTCAGGCATGTGGTTCTGTGTTATAGGGATAGCATGGAGCTCCATGGAAGACCAGAGAGGTTTAGTGTTATGCTTGTAATGGGAAAGGTCACATATCATGTGACTGTTTGACTATATGTGCTGAGGAGTGCTGGTAGGTAGCTAATGGGCCTCCACGGCAGTGGTAGCGTTGTGATTAGGGATCTCCTAGGAGAGGGTAGGTTGGTACCTAAGGAGTAGGAGATGGAAAAGGAGGAGGAGATGTGGGTGGTGGAAGATGATATGATATCCTTCCACCACCACCACCGGGTGGTCCATTACAGGCTTAGCCGGTACAAGAGACAACTACAGGATTTGGATACTTATGATCCCGCAACGCGTATGATGATTAGAGGTATGATCTTTGTTTATTATACTCTTGTTTCAGTATTAGTAGAAATAGGTTCCATTCATTCATTTATCTCTATACTCCTAGTGTGAGAGCTAGATCTCCTAGTTGAGGTGCTAGCCCAGTATCTTTGTCTTGAGGTTCCTATAGGGAATGCTTCTTCTATGTCTTTTATCTACTAGAAGTGCAAGATATATCTTGGTGGGGAGAGGTTCAAGAGGGACCTTTTGGTCATCACAATGGAACCCTATGATGTCATCTTGGGTATGGATTGGTTATCCATGCTATAAACCTATATTGACTATCACCATAGACGAGTCAGATGCCTACGCACTGATGGGACATGATTCTCCTTTGTGGGCGATAAAGATCTCATGGTCGGGTAAACGGGTTTTATGAGCAGGAGGTTCTAACTCATCACCCATTAGTTGGTGAGTATAGATCTTAGTTTAGTGGGATATCTATGCATATATACTTCTTTAGTTGTGGAGGATTATATAGACATCTTCCCTAAGGACGTTATAGGACTACCTTTGAGGTGGGAGATAGATTTTTTCATCAACTTACATTTTAGGACTACTCTGATATCTTATTTGGTGTATCAGATGTCCCCTAATAAGATCTAGGAGTTGTGGTTATAGTTGGAGTAACTTTAAGATAAGGGTTTCATTAGTCCTAGTGTGTCCCCCTGGGTAGATCCAGTCTTGTTTGTGAAAAAAGGCTGATGGGAGTTTGCGACTTTTCATAGATTATCATCACCTGAACCAAGCCTCCATAAAGAAAAATTACTCCTTTCTAAGAATTGAAGACCTCTTTGACCTGTTGCATAGTGTTAGATGGTTCTCAAAGTTCAGTCTACAGTCTATCTACCACCAGTTGAGGGTTTTCAAGGATAATATTAAAAATCTATCATTTTGATATTTTTACGGACATTATGAGTTCCTAGTGATTCCCCTTGGTGTTATAAATTCCCCACCTTGTTTATAGATTTGATGAAACAATTATTCTAGATGTACTTAGACCAGTTTGTGGACATATTCATCGATGACATACTAATCTACTCTGCATTAGAGGAGGAGTATGTAGAACACTTGAGGTTGGTTCTAGATTTCCTTCGAGAGCACTGGATTTATGAGAAACTCTCAAAGTGTCAGTTCTGGATTCATGAGATTCGCTTTTTGGGGCATGTCATTTTTTAGCATGGTTTAGGCATAGACCCAGGGAATATTGATGTAGTGATTTCTTTGGAGACACTCAAGATTGTGTCAGAGGTGTGGAGTTTTCTTGGCTTGGTGAGGTACTACAGGAGGTTTGTGGAAGACTTCTCTAGAATTGTAGTACCTTTGACCACCCTAATGCAGAAAGGGTAGTCGTTTACATGGACTGAGTAGTGCTAGGGGGACTTTGAGGTGTTGAGACTGAGTTGGATGAGTGATTCTGTGTTGAGACTACCGGAGGAGGTCATGGAGTACGTAGTGTATTATGATGCCTCAGGAGATGGGATCAGCTACGTGTTGATGCAGTGGTAGGTAATTATCGCATATGGGTTGAGGAAATTGAGACCCCATGATAAGAACTACATGAATCATGGCTTAGAGCTTGCAGTGGTAGTCTTTTTCCTAAGGATGTGGAGGCACTACCTTTTGGGGGAGTGCTTTATGGTTTACTCAGACCATCACAGTCTCATGTATGACTTCACATTGAGAGACTTGAACTTGAGATAGTAGTTTTGGTTGTAGTTACTATAGGAATACAACTTTTAGATAGTCTATACTCTAGGGAAGGGTAATGTAGTAGTAGATTCCCTTAGCAGGAAGTCCCAAGCTCGCTTGGTGCAGGAGGTTTCAGAGCAGTTAGTCTCCCTACAACTGACCTTGGTGGAGAAGGAGGGTACAACTTTTCTATAGTCGATGGTGTTGAATCCTCCTCTTCTTGAGAATGTGAGAGAGTCTCGGTTGGGAGACAATGATTGTGAGGTCTTACATGGCCAAATATCCATAAGTGATTCACCAGATGTATATTCTGAAGGAAAGAATCATGTAATTGTTTTTCAAGGATGAATGGTGGTTACCACCTCTAAGGTTCATCAAGACATTCTAGATCGTGTAGAGGTTTGGTGAGGTTGTTTACTACCTCACCCTATCCCCATAGCTGGAGTGGGTGCATGACATCTTCCACGTGTAGTAACTAAGGAGATACGCGTATGACCCCATGCACGTCATCCACTAGGGCGAGTTGGACATCGAGAATAGATCCACCTTTATGGAGCACCCAGTGGAGATTGAGGATCAACAATAAAGGACCCTACGTGGATAGGAACATGCAGGAGATTTCCTAGGAGCGGGAGATCTAGATGCAGGCTTAGTATCCCGAGTTTTTTGTTTAGTTTTTCTTTTCAGAGATGAAAATCTTGAAAGAGGGAATGATGTAGAGACCTTTTTTTCCTTTTAAGGCTTTTAAATATTTATATATATATTTCTAGAGCTATGAGCTAATACGGCGTGTGATTCTAATACCTGGTGTGCTCAGAATTAATTTTATAAAAATATTAAATATATTTTATATTATGTGTGCATATTTTCATAAATAAAATGGAATAACTCTTAAACTGAAGCTCTAATCAGAAATCTAAGACCACATTTGAGTCTATAACGTGATTTTTACCCTAGGCATGACCTAAAATAGGTTGGTGCTAGGTGTTCAGATATCTCACCCATTGGCGGTGCGTTCAGTGGATAAATTAATTTATTTATTTAACCTAAAACAAAATTTCTATAAGAATACTACCACGTGAAATCTCCTAGGGTTAACCTCATAATCCTGAGAGTTCTAAGATCTTCCTCTTACTTCTTCCATTAGTGAATCACCTTAGACAACTACACAACTCTAGATCGGAGCAGATCGGAGTGCAGTGAACACAACGACTTCCTTCGATCATTGGAGAGTGAATTCTTCTATGAATAATGATCCAATCTCTATTTTGGACTCATTAATTTATGTTTAGTTCCCTTTTTGATTAAATTGATTGAGCAGATCAATTTCCTTATTTGATCTGTTCCAATTTTAGCCTGATCATGCACCTGTGTATTGGAATTTTAATTGGTTGTTATTGTTTTCTAACCTGGATATCACTGTCCTTGATAATTGGCTAAGAAATCTTAGACAATGATGGTTGAAAAAATTCTTATGCCTTTCCCCCTCAATTTCTTTTCATTTTTCACTGGTTGGACCCCACAGTCCTAGTTCGATGTTTTTGGGCAGTACTGAGCCTGATTAAACCCCAGAATCATGAAGAAACAACGTGAAAGGGATAGATCGATAAATCAAGGATAGATATGGGATGTTTTGGGTCATGGATAATTTTTTTTGATGATTTGAGATAAAACCTTTGATGATGAAAGGTGTGGAGATGTGATGTGCATACGGTGGAACCACCATGGGTTGATGGAATAAATTTCTAGCCAAAAGATGGCTGGAAATGATGAATTGGGACTAGGTCCACTAATTTTTTATGGAAACAAGGTGAGATCTGTGATAGAATGGCTGAATTAAAATCATGGGATACAGTTCTGGAAAACATTGAAAAACCTAGCTACACATCACATACAATGATGAACACACGTCGTGTAGCCCCTTGGACATAGTGGTTAGGGTTTTCGATTTTTATAAGGATGGAATGCTCTGTAGACTCCCAACACATTGTGTACCCCCTTCCCCATGTAGATGAGTCTTGTACCACCTTTTCCAAGGGGGGAATTAGGGAAACATCAATGTGTAATCCCCAATAAGCGGCATAATATGATATGTCTTCCAATATTAGGGAAACCTCAGTGTGTAATCCTCGATCAGTGGCATAATATGATATGTTCACCAATATTAGGGGGTCTCACCATGTAAGCCCCGATCAGTGGCATAATATGATATTTCTGCCAATATTAGGGCAAGCTCAATGTGTAAGCCCCAACTAAACTGAACTACAGGAACTCTGATTACTGTTATAACCAAGATACATAGAAAGCCTTCCTAAAGGCTCGATCTCAAATAAGCATCCACCTCAGTATAAGCCCTGCCATGTCTCCAGCATCTAAACCATTGGGACCCAATCTCTCCCATGGGATTATCATCTTTCCTCACCCACCAGTGGATTGAGAAGTTAACTAAACTATGATGACTCTAATTCCTACCATAACCAGGATACATAGGACACCTTCCTAAGGCCTGAGATCTATATTAATCATCCAACAGGTTGTCCTGTCATGTAATCCATGTATCCATATTTAGTGAGACTTGTTACTTTTCATCCCTTGTTTCTCACACTGAGCATAGCTCACGTGAGCTTAGGGATTTGGAATTATTGAATCATTTGCATCATGAATCTCCACTATCTAAGAAAACCTCAGTGTGTAATCCCTATTCAGTGGCATGATATAACTACCCCCATATAAGGGTATCTGCCTTGGGGAAAGTCCCAAGGGTGTGATGAACTATGATAATTGTGATCCCTGTCATACCCAGGATAGGTAGGATGCCTCCTTGAGCCTTGAGCTCAATATCTAGTGCCCAAGTTCCCCCCATATATTTCCTTTCCATATGACATTAAACTATATGAGTTTAACAAACTATGTGGGTTTTGATTCTTATTATAAAACAAGATACATAGGATGCCTCATAATGGCTCAATCCCATCCTTGAAATATTAACTGCCTCCCTAGATGATAACAAACTCTAGAGTGCCTGGTTATACTAATTCAACATCCAAGAAGCTACCCACCAATGAGAAATGTATGAAAAAACTCAGATACATACAGATGGATTCACCAATAAGATTCCCCCTTTGGCATACAAAAGGGTTTAACCTATGATCATTTTGTTAGGGTAATCAGTTAAATGATAGGATTAGGAAGAGATTCTCTAATATATCTTAAATATATAAGAGATTCCCATAGTGGGAAAAAATCCCCCCCTAAAGGGTGTGATGAGTCTGACCTCTCATCCTCTCGACCAATGTGAGTTCCTAAGTGTTGTTGGGTCTGAAACCCTAATCGACCACCTACCTTTGGAAAGTAAGTTCATACCTAGTTATGGATGTGGGAACCATTGAAAGTTTCTATGGAAGATAAACATGAATAGTGAATCTGATGTGAATGATTGTACATACATCAAACCCCCAACAATCAAACCATCAGGCCAAGCCATCCACATCTTTTCCTGACAAAAAAATGGTGAACCCAATGTGAACTCATTTAACTATAGCATCCCATTAGAAGATAAAAAGGATAGACTGCCCAATTCTTGTTGGACTATTTTGTTCTCACTACATGGGTGATAGGATCCACATGTATCTCTTTCCAAAAAAACAAAAATGGTGAACCCAATGTGAAATAATTTAACTACAGAATCCCTTTATAAGATAAAAAGGATAGATTGGCCAGTTATTATTAGACCATTTTGTTATCACTACATGGGTAATAGGATCCAAATGTATCTCTTTCTGAAAAAACAATGGTGTCACTATAAATTCATAGTGTTCATACCTCATACAGAAGGTTTTATTAGGTATGTTTTCACTTTTAACCCACAATTTATAGTATCCAGGTCAAAGATAAATCTTGGAAAAATATTGATCTCTCCATAATTGATTGAAAAAATCATCAATATGGGGTAGAGAATACTTATTCTTGATTGTGATATTTTTAAGTTCTTGATAATCAATGCAGAGTCGCATTGATCCATCTTTCTTTTTAACAAAAAGAACAGGTGTGCCCCATGGTGACGCACTTGGACAAATGAATCTCTTATCAAGATTATATTAAAGTTACTTACTTAATTCCTACAACTCAATCAGGTCCATCCTATATAGAGTCTTTTAAATAAGTGTGGCAATAGGTATGAGTTCTATTAAAGACTCATCTTCACAATTTATAGGAATACTAGGAAACTATTCTTAAAAGACATTAAAAAATCCCATACAATAGACATATCTTTGATTTTTGGTTTATACCCAACCATATAAGATAAATACCCCCTTTTAATTGGAATAAAGTCCCATAAAATGGATATAATTTCCATTAGAATATCATATTTATCCTCACATTGATTGAAAATAATAGGTTGGTTTGAAATATAAAATGTAACTTCCCTTCCTCAATAATTGATATAGGATATATATATATATAAATAAAGTCAATCCATGCCCAAAATAACATCAAATTCAACTAGAGGGAGAATAAAAATATTTGCAGAAAGTGCATTCCCACAAACTTCAATCGAAGAAGAATCATAGACTTGATATGTGATCATTATACCATTAGGAGTTTTCACTACTAATTCAACATTTAATTATTGAGGTGTTACTTTAATTCCCTTAGAAAATTCTTTTGATATAAAAGAGTGGATATATTCATAATCAAATAAGACATTTCTAGTTCTATAGTGGATGAAAAGTGTACCTTTCACCACTTCATTCTCATGACCCACGTCGATAATAGCAATCATATGAGATTTTCTTTTATCTCTTGGATTAAGATGTCACTAACAATGATCATCATCATTAACCCTCATATTTTTTTAATTGGTTAGTATAATGATTGTACTCCTTGTATTTGAAACACTATAGTGTGGGTGGTGCATTTTGTGGAGCTATATCTCTACTCACAACATTATTTAACTTCTTCCCATCACTTTGACATTTGATTCCCTAGTGACCTTAATTTATACACTTAAATAATTTACTAGTCCCCTTAAGAAAATTTCCTCTATGTTTACTTCTACACTTCTAGAATAAATGAAAACCCATCTTATTCTCTCCGTGGTTTTTATTATTATAATTTCCTTTAAATTCCATTTTCTTTTCTTATCAAAACAATGATATTGATGGGTGACTTTGATCTCCATTTATACCTTGAGAGCACATCTAAGGATTTATTCATAGATATTCAAGTATACTATGGATAACGCCCTTTAGAGACTTGGTTTTAAGCCACTAAATAATTGATCAATCTTTCTTTTAGGTTGGATAATAATGCCAGAATCATACCTTGTAAGTATTGTAAAATTCACCTCATAGATACCAATGGATTCATCATCCTTCTGGTTTAGCTCAAAGAATTCCTTCTCTAATTTTGTATGAAGAATATTAGGAAAGAACTTATTGAAAAATAACCTTCTAAACTCAGACACTCTATAGAGTCAATTTATTCATGTTGCCTTATGTTCTTGATAAGATTTCACCACCTTCCAAAAAATAAACATCCAAAATAACTTTTCATGCTACAAACACTAGAAAATTGAAAATATATTTTCAGTGGTACTGATCCATTGCTCGTAAATTAATGGATTAGTAGACCCACTAAAAAATTTGGATGTTTCCTCATAAAGGAATCAACAAAACATTGTTCCCTCTTTTACTTGTTTGGAAGCTCAGCATGATTCATGGATTGAGAAAGTTGCATAAGCATAACAACAAGATTTTTAATTCCAACTCCCATAAAATTTGGTTGCATGGGAGGAAAATCATTATATTATATGTCACATTCAGAATTAATATAGTTCCTTCTGGTTCCATACATTAAATACAATGAAATGTATAGTTTGAGTAATAATAATCATAGTGAGAAACTATATAATCATGAAAATCATTTATTGGATGTCCAAATCATGACACCTTCTTATCAATCTATGACACCTTAGGTTTAACCTAAGTTTTCCATTTTCATCATCTATTCAAATCATTCATAATGGTTTATAAAGAAAATGTGAATTGAATTAATAATATTTCCTAGGATTGTCTATCCAGGTGTCAATCTTAGGCCCACTCATTATATACCAGTGATGATCGAGTTAATACTCAATCTGCCCCATTCCAAGTTGTTACCACTAGGTGTATCTATGTCATGACCACATTCACTTTCCAGTATCCATGGAGGTATACATTTTCTAGGAAAAACACACTCCTTTATTTAACATAATTTAGGATGTTCTCATAAACTTAGGCTTATGCTAAGGGTTCTCACTAAAGTTTTCTCATCCTAGTTTACAAAAATAATTAAACCTTACTCTAATTCCAACTGAGGCAACCAAAATATTTCATATATAAATATTACATCTTATTAAATGAATATTCATTACATATCATTATGATCCATTCTAGAACCATAAAGGTTTAGTGTCTTTGGAAACTTGGATACATAAACTACTGGTACATAAAATTTCTACAACATCTCTCACTAAGTTCTTGACAAATAACACTCTTCTTAAACATATCATACATAAAACCTTTCTTCACATCTTGGGGAAAAGGAAACACAATAAAGGGTGATATTAGATTCTCAGTAAGGTAAATAAATGGAGATATCAATCAATAATCATTTTGTAAGCACAACATGAGCATAAGGGTATGAGAACATGAGCTTAACATTTGAAGATCATACCCAACAATTTATAGATCATAATCATGATTTATGACATAAAGTTTAGTAGTTTATAAGACATGAATAATGAATGAATCAAAGAACATAAGTCATGAGAGAATAACATTGGAATAATATCATGTCATAAAAGAGTGGCATAAATTGTGGCATAATTATAATCATAAAAATCTTATGTCAAGGCTATCCACCTAGACATTTATCACATGTTAGGCTTGGGATAACCACCCTTGTATCTTCTTTGGGCTTGGGATAACCTCCTGTGTACCCTTATTAAGCTTGGTATAACCTCTTATGTACCCTTTGAGCTTATAAAACATTAATATTTACCAAATTAATTAGATATATATAACATAATCACACATCCGATAATCATAATTCATTCATATGTATGTCATAAGATCATCAAAATAATTATTATGTCATCATAACTTAACTTGTGGAAAAGAAAAAGAGTTTAATCAATATTTCATCATAATAATCATAAAACATCTAGATAAAGAATAAATATGGTATCATTGGATCATATTCCTAGTGAATCATAAGTAAAATCAATGGATGTTTCCATATATGAAAATATCTTTAAAAATCACTGGAACATCTCTGGAGGAAAATATTCTTTTCATTTTGAAACCACTTATTTAAAATCTAAAAATTTATAAAATATTAGGAAAAAATTTTCTTTAAAAATAACCATGGAAAATTTTGAATTAATATTCAAATAAAATATTATTCATAATAGTGGGATACTTCATTCGTGTGATATATGTTAAAACAAATATTTTGTCCATACCTTTGGTAAAAAGTACTTTGTTCGAAAAAAAACAAGAATATTCCTTTAAAAACATTTTATAGAAAGTAAAAAATTGGTAAAAATGACTTTAATAAATCATTGGATAATAGTAAAATAATTCTTAAAAACATTTTATAGAATATATGTACATGGAAGAAAAAGATCCCCGACTGAACATAAATAAAAAGTCAGTTTTCCTTAAAAACATTATTTTGGAATTTTGAGTACTTGGAGGGAGTAAAATGAAAGGAAAACATGTAATTTATAAAAATAAAACAAATTATAAGAAAATAAATAATATTTTTGAGAGATATATCATGTAATTTCATAATTGTAAAATTAAGAATAAACAATCTCAGTGAAAAGTGAGATTGTAACATAAACCCCTTACCTCAAGATCAACTTGCTTCATAAGCACCCTAACCTATTATATAATAAATTTAAATTTGTTATAATTTTATAAAATAACATATTTATACTTATAATATCATAAATGGTTTACTCATAACATCTCATCACCTGTTCATTAATAATTCTTTACTAAAATCACTGTTTTGGGAGATAATTGTTTCGTTTTTTCAAGTATGTTTCGATTCGGCTATTATGGTCCTTGCATATTGATCATGGTTACATAATATATAGAATTTTAATAATGATATAAATATCATATATATTCAGTATATACATATTTATAACCATCTATAAAATGTAGATATAGAAAAAAGGATTACACCATTTATAGAGACAGTAGTTTGTGCGTACGCATGAACGTTGTTTTCATTTTATAATGAAAAGAATGAAAGAAATATAAATAATATTTTATCATTAAATAATGATAATTATATCATAAATATCATATATATTTATTAAATACATCATTATATTCATTAATGTGAGGTGATGATTGTAATGGCCCAGACCTATTTGGTCCATTCCTTGATGAAATCTGGTGTTTGAGGTGTTTTGGGAGGTCAATGTGACTTATACCCATCACTTTGCAAAATTTACAAAATATTTCATGAAATTGTTTCATGACACTATGTCACTTTTCCTTTTCCAAATTTCCAAACTATTTCATGAAACTGTGTCACTTTTCCTTTGTCAAATTTTTAAACTGTTTCATGAAACTGTGTCACTTTTCCTTTGCCAAAATTCCAAATTGTTTCATGAAATTGTGTCAATTTTCCTTTTCCAAAATTCCAAACTGTTTCATGAAACTATATCATAGAAAAAGTTTCACAAAAACAGTGTCACATAAACGGTGTCACGGAAACGGTGTCATAGAAACGGTGTCACAGAAACGGTGTCACCAAAATGGTGTCACCGAATCGGTGTCACCGAAACGGTGTCACCGAATCGGTGTCACGGAAATGGTGTAATGGAAATAGTGTCATAGAAATGGTGTCACGTAAACGGTGTCATGTAAATGGTGTCACGGAAATGGTGTCACCGAAATGGTGTCACGGAAATCATGTCACTGAAACAGTGTCACAGAAACCGTGTCACAGAAACAGTGTCACAGAAATGGTGTCACAGAAACGGTGTCATGGAAACGGTGTCACAGATATTGTCTCATAGTTACTGTCTCACAGATACTGTCTCATAGTTACTATCTTACAGATACTATTTCATATTTCCTTTTCCAAATTTCTAGATTTTTCCAGTTTCATCAATTTAGCGTTTTCTTTGACGTTAAACGCATTCAAGGCCTTGTTTTAAGGGATTTAAGGCCGATTAAATGCCCATAAATCCTATATTAATTTTTCCTAAGGTTTGGGATGACTTTAATTTGTTAAACCACTTGGTTTAATGCAACCTTATTTTAATGGAAAATCTAGAATATCTTAAATTGTTGCTCCATTAAATATTCTAAAGGGATCGGATATCTTCCTCCCTTGTTCTTCATCCTTATTCTCTAGTGCAAGATTCTCAAACCTTTACTTCCTTCCCATAGGAGTCGTGTGATCAAACTTTCCTCCTTGGATTGGTTCCCCTTAAAGTTCTTCTTTCTACAAGTGCACCCCCTGTTTTGGTGCAACCAAGCAGTATCGATCAATCTTCAATATAAGGTATGATCCATCATCATTATTTTGGGTTCATCTCTTTCTGTTTCTCCTTGCCCTGTTATGGAATGATATATCCATGTTCCTAATGGACTTTTCTTGGGTGTTGTTTGGTGTGGTGGTGTCTCTGCATCCTTAGGTTGATTCAGTCCTCCAAGAGAGGTGATCGTGATCTGTTTTGTTAGTCTATTCAAAGAGAATCAGAAATCTTTTGAGAGAGGGGATTTGTTGCTTTGATATTCTTTTATATGAAGCTATATAATTATCATGTTTTATCCCACTAGATCACAATTAAATTGGCATAACAAATATTTGAACCGGATAAATAAATTGGTATCAATCGTATGTTATTGCCTCTTATTTTACTAGACAGTGTGATATCTATGCTTTCCTTATTTAATATGTTGTTCTTGATGGAAATTGGTAAAGAACATAAATTGGGATTAATTGTAAATTAATTTTAAAATATAAAGAGGCATGTAAATGAATCTGGTTCTTCTTTTTGTTATTTTTATATTAATCAAATTGATGCAGTAAGCATGTTTAATTGATTTGTGATAGCTATGATAGCTTGCTATTTAGGTTACCAATAGTTGAAACTTACAAATAATAAATCAGTTAATTCAAGATGGATTAAAGAACCAATTTAATAAAAAAAATATAATGTATTGTAGGGTTATGAGTTACCCTTTTTCTTGTAAAGTCCAAGAGCCTAATGCTTGGATCTATGAGAGCTCGTTGCATGTGAAGGAATAATGCCTTGTTAAGGGTAAGGATCCCAGTTTCTTTGTTATTACCTACTACCTGTGATGTGTTGTGAGTCTGTATGGTTGTTGTGATATGTGGGGGTAGGGAGGCTCATTGGTTATGGTAGTGTTTGATGCCTAGAGTGGCGAGATGCATGTGGGTGTCTAGGAGGAAACCAGAGATGATGAAACGGGTTGGATGTGAATGTTTTGATGTTTTCTGATTCTTGTTGGTTGTTTATCTAATTTAATTTCCCCACTTCTCAAGGCAGTTGGTCTTGCTTACCCTCCTTCCAAAGGGTGAAGACGCATGGGGTATGCCACGTGCTTTCTGTGTTTAGCTTCTCAAGGGAGGATGAGTTTATGCTCTTGTTATAGGTGGCAAAGACTTGATGGGTAGTTCATATACTCACTGAGTTGATACCCCCTTGTGTTTAGTAGATTAGAATGTTTTTATAGAATTTTTGGTAATATGGTAAATTAATAATGATGTTAATAAATGATTGAATTAATGATAATTAACCCATGGGGTTAAAGATTGCTGGGAGGCAATGTTGAGGTTGCAATTTAAAGGAACAATGGACTTTGGGTGTGATGCTAATGAAATATAATGTGGAATTGTTAATGGTTAATTAAAGAATAAGGAATTAATTAAAGTAAAGTGGAACTGATAAAAAGGGATAATATAATCTAATGAATCTCTTTAAATGGTTGTGTTATTATAGGATACCTAGTCTTATAAGTGGCAGTTGAGAGTCCAAGAGACGTTAGCTGCAGTTGAGTCTAAGACTAGGTTATTCCCATAGTGTGGTTTTGAGATATATTATATTCTTTACTTTTGTGTTTTTATATGCTACTCCACCCTATTAGTAAGGGAAACTGACACCCCAAGGATTCTGAGCCTTGGGAGTGTTTTCCCCAACATTCTGGTGGGCGGATGAATGACTGACTACCCCCTTTGGCATCACTCTCTTCTCTTGGTAGTTACTTATATTGGTAGGAACAGTGGTTAGTTTCCCCATATATGTGTGTAGAGGTATGTAATGTATTGTGGTTATTCATACATATATATTCTGGATATAGTTTCCTACGGACTACTATAAGTGCAACATGTATAAGTTATTATGGCTTGAGGATCCTTACTTGGTGCATGGTCTATAATGGCTTGAGGTTTAATACCAAACGTATGATACATGTTATAAGAGCTGTGGTGGCTCCCAAAAACTAACTAGTTACTTTGGTTATGTGGACATGGTGGTTATACTACACAAGGTGCATATTGTGGTGTTTTTCCCAGGTGTATGCAGGCAAGCCTTTTTGGAGAGAGATGCTTAAGACGTGTGATGTTAGGCCAAAGTGGCAAACCAGTGGGGAAATGGTAGTGGGGTACCTTTGATATTATTTATTATATTATATACTCTTGTATGTGATACTTGGTGAGAGTGTCCATGGTGAGGCTGGAAACTTAGTATACTTGTTTAGGTGACGAGTTAGTTTCACTTATTGTTCACTGTGCTTTAGCATGCTTTCTTTACTTTTTCACCAAAGGCTCTGGGGAGGATCCTACTGAGTATACTGTTATACTCACC
Organism: Viscum album; assembly: GCA_963277665.1. Lineage (NCBI taxonomy): Eukaryota > Viridiplantae > Streptophyta > Magnoliopsida > Santalales > Viscaceae > Viscum > Viscum album. The sequence goes on from OY728148.1 coordinate 2,054,080,062, forward strand.
CTATGTGTATATAAACTATTTTTCAGGTCACTTGGAGCAGGTTGGAGATCAGGCTGGTTACTACTATCTTGGGGTTGCAGGAGCTATTCGGGCTTCGTGGTCACTGCTGTTTTTACTTCCCTTTGGTACTTTTAGTTTTCTATTTCAGTTGTATTAGTTTTGTATGACATCACATTTGTGTACTTGATATTTCTTTTATATTTCAGTCTAATTTGAATTTGGTTGGTGTCTGTATTATCTCTCTCTTTTTCATGTGTTCTCTTAGAGGGTAATGCCTCTCATTTGTGTGTTTACTATACCCTCAGTTCTATTTACCAACCCAGGGCCTACTAGAGGTAGAACTTGGGGGGTCACTATCTCCATTATCACATTTTCAGCCCAGGAGGGGTACACCTTGTGGGGAGGGGGTCATGACAGAGTGGTATTGAGGTCTGGTTGAGGGATAAGATAGATTTTGGTGTTAGGAACAGGTGAGGTTGCCTTAGTTGGTAGGGAAACGGTGTCAGTCAAGTTTATAAAGTGATGTAAACACTGGAGACCGACTGAGACATAGGCATTTAGGGCCCCCTATTATCTAATTCATGGACCTTTAAGTTTACAATGGATACTAAACAAGGTGATGTTAGTTGCAGGGTAGAGACCTAGGAAAGGATCATGCATCATTCTTCTTTGTGTCTGTGTTTGAATGGGTATACCTTGGGATAGGTTAAACTAAAATGAATAAAAGAAAATAATTAATTAATTAATGTTGAGTATTCCATATTCTAGGTTTAGGATCTCTAACTGTTAATTATTTGGCAGGTATGGCTCTGGGTTGACGTCCTCATCAGGTTCACACAGAAGATATCCAGAAAGATGTGCCAGCTGATCATCGTAGGGTAGAGGTTGATGATGATGACACTTGGAGGAGGACACTCCACAAGTTTCAGCCCCATAATCTATAAAAGTATGAGGGCTCCATTTCAAATGCAGTTATGAAAGACTGGTTGGACGAGATAGAGATAGGATTTAGTTCTATCTGTGCTCGGAAGGAGCACTAGGTGTATTTGGTTGTGACGATGCTGCATAGAGTAGTGAGGAAGTGGTGGTTCTTGTTCCTTGGGGATCACGAGGAGTTGGTGATCTCATGGGAGGATTTCTGAGACAAGTTTAGAGTCGAGTTTCTTTCTTCGACTGTGAAGGCATCCAATCGCCGGGAGATTCTTACCCTTCGACAGGGGAGCTCCAGTGTGCGAGAGTTTGGAATCCATTTCAAGAACCTTTTATGATATGCTTCAGGCCTATTTCCAGATGAGGAGGATAGGGCAAGGCATTTCGAGGAGGCTTTGTGTCTAAAGATCTGGTGCCAGATCACCCTGTTTATGTTGAAGATATATCTTGAGGTGTTGGTGAGGATAGAGGTTGTCGAGAGGAAATTGGCTAGAACTAGATCATCATGAGAGGGGAGTCATCATGATTCCTTACGAAGTAGAGTTGTGGTCCAGGGTTCTCAGTTTTCAGGGTAGAAGAATTTATGTTCGGATGGGGGTAGGTCCCAGCCCTCAGCATCTCGTTTCTCCAGAGGTAGTGGATCTCAAGCTTATTCCAAGGGACCAGGTGCTTGTTTTTATTACAGGGGATGAGGTCATCAATATATAGAGTGCTTGACCTTTCAGAGCAGTCATCGTGCACCAGGTGTTCCGCTCCAGGTTCCTCCGTTGAGATAGTTCCAGTCGAGGCAGCAGCATCATGTTGAACCATCTTTAGATTAGTAAAGAGCATATGGGGCAGGAAGAGGATAGCCTCGTGATTCTCCCCATCCTGAGAGATCAGAGCGCGGCCGTGATGGTGGTTTTCATCAGGGTCAAAGAGTCTATGGAGGAGTTTGTGGTCAGCTTCATGCTTTAGTGTTACCAGCACCAGGAGAGCCATACATCATTTGAGGTACCCTTTTCTTGTTTTCTACTTGGGTGTATTCCTTTTTTGATTCAGTAGTGACACACTCCTTCATATCACATTCCATTTTCCATGATTTTGGAATTGAGGTAGAGAGGATTCCAGTGCCCTTGGCATTGACTATGCCAGTTAGAGGTCGATTTGACTTGTTTGAAGTATGTAGAGACTATGATCTAGTGTTGGGGTAGTGCCAATCTTGGGGAGATTTCCAATGTTAAAGAATACAACCATATGATTTCATCCTCGACATGGATTGGTTGTATTCATTTTAGGATATCATGGATTGATTTAGGAGGCAGGTGGTGTTCTTCGATGCTGATGGAGAGCCAGTGGTGTTTGTTGGTGAGTGAGACCCTCGGATGGGTCGGAGGCGTGTTTCATCCTTATCATCCTTGATGGATGATTTGATGCTGAGTTCTTTAGAGGTTTGGTAGTTGGCATTTCTCAGGGTCATAAAAGAGTACCCTGATGTCTTTCCATAAGAGGTTTTAGCATTGCCCCATCAATGAGAGATCGAGTTTGGGATTAAGCTACAGCTAGGAATGTCTCTTATATCTATTTATCCATATAGGATGCCCCCTTATGAGTTATGAGAGCTACATATATAGCTTGATGTTCTGTTATAGTGCATTTTTTTCTGAGTGTGTCACTGTGGGGTGAACCAGTTTTTTTCATGAAGAAGGCTAATGGCAGTTTGCGGTTTTGTATCGATTGTCGTTGCATAAACAAAGTAATAGTGAAGAATCACTATCCTCTTCTACGAATTGATGATTTATTAGATCAACTGAAAGGTCAAATTTGGTTCTAAAATATTGACTTGCGGTCATGATATCATCAGATGCATGTGAAGGATGAGGATATCTCGAAGACTGCTTTTCGTTGTCATCATGGGCATTACGAGTTCATTGTAATGTCGTTCGGTGTGACGAATTCTCTAGTTGTGTTCATGGCATTGATGGACGTTGTGTTTCACGAGATCCTGGATAATTTTTTGGTGGTTTTCATCGATGATATCCTTGTGTACTCCATGTCTGAGGAGGAGCATGTAGAGCATCTGCACACCGTTTTGGGAGTTCTTCCTCAACAGCAGCTATTTGGGAAGTTGTCGAAGTGTGAGTTTTGGGCTTGAAAAGTCTGTTTCTTGGGGCATGTTGTGTCCCATCAGGGAGTAGTTGTGGATCCATCAAAGAAAGAATTTTTTATGTCTTAGACAACCCCCAATATAGTGGTAGTGGTGAAATGTTTCCTTGGCCTCGAAGGCTATTACAAGAGTTTCATAGCCAATTTCTCTCAGGTTGTGACTCCTCTAATAGTATTGACCAAGAAGGATCAGGTGTTCGTGTGGACTGATAAGTGTTAGGTAGATTTCAAGTATCTGAAAGAGAAGTTGGTAAGTGCTCTAGTTCTTTATCTTCCAGCAGAGGGAGTTTAGTTTGATGTTTTCTGTGATGCTTCGTATTTGGGTTTAGGATGTGTTTTGATGCAATAGAGATCTGTCATTTATTATGGGTCTTAGCAGTTGTGTCCCCATGAACGTAACTATGCCACCCATGATCTTGAGTTAGTAGCTATGGTTTTTCCTCTAAATTTTTGGAGACATTACCTCATTGGAGAGAGCTTTGTGATTTTCACCGATCATAATAGCTTGAGGAATGTTTTCTCCCAACGTGACATGAACTTGCGGTAGCATCGGTGGATGGAGTTCTTGCAGGAATATGACTTAGAAATATCGTATACACCTAGAAAGGGGAATGTTGTGAATGATGCGCTAAGCAGGAATTCACATAATGATGCAGTGCATGAATCTGGTGATTCCTAGAGAGTGATGGAAGAACTTTTAGCATTATATATCGATTAGGGAGAAGTTGGGGTTCGAGGTTGTCTTTTTCAGATGACAGTGCAATCATCTCTGGTGCATTAGGTGGAAGATTCCTAGTTGGTGGGTCTAGAGGTGGAGGTCTGGAGAGACTGAGTTGTTTGTGGCAAGGCCCCTGATGGTTGGTCTGAGGATGAACAACACTAGGTGTTGTATCATGGAATGATTTTTGTTCCTTTGGAGATGAGTGAGACGGTTCTCAGAGAGTTCCATATTTCTCCTTTAGCGGTGCATCCTAGCGTGACAAAGATATACTGGGTGTCCTAGGCTGAAGTGTGCAGTTTTGGAGTTTGTATCTCGATGTTTGGTCTCCTAGAAGGTGAAGGTCGAGCACTGTGTCCCTGGTGGTTTGCTCCATCCATTAGATATTCTTCAGTGGAAGTGGGAGGACATCTTAATGGACTTTTTTACTGGATTTCCTCGAGCTCAGGGAGGCCATGACGCTATTTGGGTGGTATTTGATCATTTAATGGAATCATCCCACTTCATATTGATCAATTAATTGAGATCAGTGGAAGTTTTGTCGAGGAAGTATCTGGAGGAGGTGGTGAGACTCCACGGAGTCCCAAGTACGATCATTTCTGATTGAGATCATTGTTTTGCCTTTAGGGTGTGGAGAGGTCTCTAGCATGATTTTAGTTCTCATATATTCCTTAGAAATGCTTTTCATCCACAGACGGATGGTCATACAGAGCGGACTATCCAGACTCTTAAAGACATGTTGTTCTCTTGTGTCCTAGATTTTGGAGGTTCGTGGATGAGGCACTTACCCTTGGTGGAGTTCGCTTACAATAATAGTTTTCACTCCACCATTGGTAGGGTGATGTTTGAAGCCTTTTATGTATGACCTTTCCATTCTCTGTTGTGCTAGACTGGGGTCAGAGAGTCAACAATTCTCAGACAGAAACTAATGCAGAATACAAAATAGATGGTTCAGGTGATTTGTGAGAGGATGAAGATAGCACAGGATTGTCAGAAATCATATGCCGATCAAAATAGGAGACCTTTGGAGTTTGATGTTGAGTATCACGTGTTTCTGAATGTGACTCTCTGTCATGGGAAGTGAAGGTTTGGTCATGGGAGTAAGATTTCTCTCTAATTTTTTGGGACTTTCAAGGTGTTGGCTCATGTTGGAGTCGTGGAATATTGAGTAGAACTTCCCTTGCAGATGAGCCGGATACATGATGTTTTTCATGTGTCATGGATCCATCATTATCTTCATGATGACTCTCACATCATCGATTGGGGATAGATCAATGTTGATGAAGATGTGACCTTCGAGGAGTAGCCTATGGAAATCCAATACCATAAAGAGAAGGTGTTGTGTGGGAATTATATCCCCTTGGTTCATGTCTTGTGGAGACATGGTGGCATGGAGGAGAGTACTTTGGAACGTGATTCATATATATGTGATCAGTACCCCGAGTTGTTTGATGTTTAACTCCTTTCATGTAAAAATGTTCGCTTTGTGGTTATAGACCTTTCATGTTTATAAGATGGCTTTCTTTTGTTTATTATTGCATCTTGCTCTCTTTTAAGAGGTATCTCCATGGGTGGTTGTTTGGACACCTTTTTTGTTTCCTTTTGGGTTGGTTTTGGATTCTCGAGAATGAGAATGTTTTGAGAGGTATCTGATGTAATGTCTTAGACCTATCTAGTCCATTACTTGCTGAAATCTAGTGTTTGAGGTGTTCTGGGAGGTCAAGGTGACTTATACCCAACACTTTTCCAAATTTTCAAACTGTTTCATGAGACTGTGTCACTTTTCCTTTTCCAAAATTCCAAACTGTTTCATGAAACTGTGTCACTTTTCCTTTGAAAAAATTCCAAAATGTTTCATGAAACTGTGTCACTTTTCCTTTTCCAAAATTCCAAATTGTTTCATAAAATTGTGTCATGAAAACGGTGTCACGGAAACAGTGTCACAGAAACAGTGTTACAAAAATGGTGTCACAAAAATGGTGTCACAGAAACAGAGTCATAGAAATGGTGTCACAGAAATGGTGTCACAGAAATGGTGTCACAGATACTGTCTCATAGTTACTGTCTCACATATATTGTCTTACATTTATTATCTCATAGATATTGTTGCATATTTCCTTTTCCAAATTTCCAAATTTTTTCAGTTTCACTGATTTAATGTTTTCTTTGATGTTAAATGCATTAAAGGCCTTGTTTTAAGGTATTTAAGGCCAATTCAAAGCTCATAACTCCTATATTATTTTTTCCTAAGGTTTGGGATGCCTTTAATTGGTCAAACCACGTGGTTTAATGCGACCCTCCTTTACTGAAAAATCCAGTGTATCTTAAACCGCTACTTTGTTAAATCTTCTAAAGGGATGAGATATCTTCTTCCCTTATTCTTCCTCTTTGTTCTCTAGTGTGATATGATCAAACCTTTCCTTCCTTCCCGTAGGATTCATGCGATCAAACTTTCCTCCTTGGATTGGTTCCCCTTGAAGTTATTCTTGCTGCAAGTGCACCCCCTATTTTGGTGCAACCAATCAGTATCGATCAATCTTTGATATAAGGTATGATCTGTTGTCGTTATTTTGGGTTCATCGCCTTCTGTTTCTCCTTGATCTGTTATATAATTCTATCACCATGTTCCTAATGGAATTTTCTTATGTGTTTTTTGGTGTAGTGGTGTCTTTGCATCCTCGGGTGGATGCAGTCCTCCAAGAGAGGTGATCTTGATCTGTTTTTTTAGTCTATTCAAAGAGCATCAGAAACCTTTTGAGGTAGGGGATTCATTACTTCTCTATTATTTTACGTGAAACTATATAGTAATCATATTTTATCCCACTATATCATAATGGAATTGAAATAATAAATATTTGAACCAAATAAATAAATTGGTATTGATCGTATGTTATTATCTCTTGTTTTCCTAGATAGTGTAATATCTATGCTTTCCTTGTTTAGTATGTCGTTTTTGATGAAAATTGGTAAAGAACATAAACTGGGATTAATTGTAAATTAATTTTCAAAGATAAAGATTCTTGTAAATGAATTTGGTTCTTCTTGTTGTAATTTTTATATTAATCAAATTGATGTAGTAAGCATGTTTAATTGATTTGTGGTAGCTATGATAGCTTGTTGTTTAGGTTGCCAATAGTTATAACCTACAAATAATAAATCGGTTAATTACAGATGGATTAAATAACTGTTTTTTTGATAAAAATATAATTCCTCATAGGGTTCTGAGTTACCCTCTTATTTGTAAAGTCCAAGAGTATAATGCTTGGAGTCATGAGAGCTCTTTGCATGTGAAGGCAGAATGCCTTGTTAAGGTCTAAGAGCTCAGTTTCTTTGTTATTCCATGCTTCTTGTGATGTGTTGTGAGTCTTGATGGCTGTTGTGATATGCAGGGGTAGGGAGGCCCATTGGTTGTGGCAGCAGTTGATGCCTAGAGTGGTGAGATGCATCAGTTTATGCATGTGGGTGTCGGGGAGGACACTAGAGATGATGAAATAGGTTGGATGTGAATGTTTAGATGTTTGCTGATTCTTGTTGGTTGTTTATCTACTTTATTTTACCCACTACTCAAGGTAGATGGTCTTACTTGCCCTTCTTTCAAAAGGGGAGAAGACGCATGGGGTAGTCAACATGATTTACGTGTTTAGCTTCTCAAGGGAGGATAGATCTATGCTCTTACTATAGGTGGCAAAGACTTGACGGGTAGTTCATCTACTCATCGCGTTGAGCCCCCCTTGTGTTTAGTAGCTTAGAATGTTTTTCTATAATTCCTAGGAATATGATAAAGTAATAATTATGTTAATAAATTATTGAATGAATGATGATTAACCCATGGGGTTGGAGCTTGCTGAGATGCAATGCTGAGGTTGCAATTTAAAGAAACAATGGACTTTGGGTGTGATACTAATGAAATATAATGTGGAATTGTTAATGGTTAATTAATGTTTAAGGAATTAATTAACATAAAGTGTAACTAATAAAAAGTTATAATGTAATCTAATGAATCTCTTTAAATGGTTGTGTGATTATAGGATACCTAGTCTTAGAAGTGGCAGTTGAGAGTCTGATAGACATTAGTTATAGTTGAGTCAAATACTAGGTTATGCCCATAGTTTGGTTGTGAGATATATTATATTCTGTACTTTTTGTGTTTTTATATGATACTTCACCTCTTCAGTTAGGGAAACTGACACCCCGAGGATTATGAGCCCTGGGGGTGTTTTCCCCAACATTCTAGTGGGGTGATGGATGACTGGCTACCCCCTTTGGCCCTGCTCTCTTCGCTTGGTAGTTACTTGTGATGGTAGGCATAGTGGTTAGTTTTCCCCATATATGTGTGTTGAGGGTTGTAATGGCTTTTGGTTATTCACACTCATATATTCTAGATATAGTTTTTTATGGACTACTATAGGTGTAACGTGTATATGTTGTGATGGCTTAAGGATCCTTACTCAGTGTATGGGATATAATGGCTTGAGATTTAATACCTAATGTATGATACACATTATGAGAGATGTGGTGGATCCCATAAACTAACCGATTACTTTGTTTATGTGGACGTGGTGGTTATACTACACGAGGTTCGTATTTTGGTGCTTCACCTAGGTTTTTGTGGGCAAGCCTTTTTGGAGAGAGGTTATGTTGGGGCAAAGCGAAAAAACCAGTGAGGAAGTGGTAGCGGGATACCCTTGATATTCTTTATTATATTATATACTCTTGTATGTGATACTTAGTGAGAGTATTCATGGTGTGGTTGGAAACTTAGTATACCTGTTTAGGTGACGAGTTAGTTTCACTTGTTGTTCACTATGCTTTAGCATGCTTTCTTTACTTTTTCATGAGAGGCTCCAGGGAGGATCCTACTGAGTATACTATAATACTTACCCTATGTATATATAAACTGTTTTTCCAGTCACTTGGAGCAGGTTGGAGATGAGGTTGGTTACTACTATCTTGGGGTTGCAGGAGCTGTTCAGGCTTTGTGGTCGCTGTTGTTTTTACTTCCCTTTGGTACTTGCAGTTTTCTGTTTCAATTGTAGTAGTTTCATATGAAATCACATTTGTGTACTTGGGATTTCTTTTATATTTTAGTATGATTTGGAGTTGGTTGATTTCTATATTATCTCTCTCTTTCGCATGTGTTCTCTTAGAGGGTAATGTCTCTCATTTGTGTGTTTACTATACCCTTGGTGTTAGTCGTCAACTTGGGGCCTACTGGAGGCGGGTCTCAGGGGTCACTATCTCCCTTCTCACATTTTCGGACCAGGAGGGGTACACCTTGTAGGGAGGGGGTCGTGCGGTGATAGAAAATGAAACATATTGCTACGTGGAAGCAGTTATCCACACATATGTACGTGTAATACTTTCATTTCCCATTTGATAGAAAAGAGGTGTAAAATGCTTTTTAAATCATCATAATAAAGTCTTAGTATATTGATGATGGTGGATTCATCATTTTATGATGGATACAATAGGTTTAGAGAATTTTTAAGAGGAAATAAAATTTAAATACCTCAGTTAAGATTTATACATCTTATTTTAGAGTCCTCATTTTGCTTCCACCTTAAGCCTTGAAAGATTGGTCTTAGGAGAATAACAAGGGATCTAGGATTACGAGAATGAATCTAATAAGGTTTTGGGGTAGTTTTTATCCAATATATAAGGATAAAAATTAATTAATAAGGGAGGATAGTATGTTCCCTTTTATAAGTGAGGGAGAGGACACACATGTAATTACTTAAAAAATAATAATAATATAGTCACTTTCTAGTGAAATTGGATCCAAATGGACAACAATGTGAATATAGGATAATATAAGGTCAAAATATATTCATCAAATAATAATTATACATGTTTATATAGCATTATTTCCCTTATCTCTTAGTTTAACACCACCACCACCACACCCCCCCCCCCGATAAACCCGTTTAAATCTTAATCGTGGTAAGAAATTTTTACTATTTTTGCTATTCATTATGGCCAAAAATGAAAGTGATCTCATTACAGAATTTGGAAATAAAAATTCCAAATATTTATTCCATTTCATTAAATTCAATTTATTTAAGTGGAAAAAATTAATTTTAAAATAAGCATGGAAAATGAAATGAAACCCCGTTTTTAGAAAAATGAATTTTTAAGCATAAAACTGAATTTACTTTAATTCCTTTACTAGTAAAAACTATCTCATAAATGTTAAAATATTTTATTGAAAAATTAATTTATAAATTTCATTAAAAATATTATTCAATAATTATTTATTTAATTTATTATGATATAAACACATTACACGCATAAAAATAATTTTATGGAAAATAACTCTTTTACCTTTAAATGATTTTATCTTTATTCCTAACATTTATATAACTAATGTATGGATGAATATTTATACATTACCAATAAATTTAATTAAAATCACTTTTTAATAGTGATCAATATATTTTTTCATTTAAAAATTCATAACACCTAGAAAAATATATTTCTTCAAAAAAATAGGCCTTTTAATCATGAAATTATTTTATTTAAAGTTTAATGATTATTTATTAGGAATTAATAAATAAATTTGAATTTAAAAAAACATTTATATATATATTTTTTATAATTTGGTTAATCTTATTTATACCCTCCAATCCAACAGCTAAGTTATAAAGGTATACTATATCACGAGTTCATTTAGGCTTGGGGTTGCGTATAAAGAAAACTATCAAATACTTAAAGTTTATTTCAATGGAAATAAATATAAAATCTTTAGGTGTTAAAGATTGACCTCATAGGGATAACTTTAACCTTGAAGGTAGTACACAGTTCGTATGATAGGTTTATGATCTCAAAATGGTGTTTTTTAGTTGACTGTGAAGGTGGTATGTATTTCACATGGGAAGCTCATGATCTCGGAATGAATATTTTTGGTTGACCATAAAGGAAGTATGTGGTTTGATTGGGAGGTCCATGAAGGAAGGTTAATGAAGGAGGTTCATGATGGATATACCATGAATGGAGTACATAAAGGGAGTACATGAAGGGTATTTAGAAAAGGATTGAATAGTAATTATGGTGGTTGGTGAGTTTCTCAAAGAATTTTTTCCTATAAATACCTAATTATTATATTCATTAAGAATTGATCATTAGTTAAAGAATATATTGAGATTGATGAAGGAAAAATCATCTATAAAGTGGGATCCACATAGTGTATACATGGGGACCTGTTCGCAAAGTTAGTGTGTGAGTAGGATGTGGAGGCATTCCCATGAATTCAGTTCATGAGGTCAATTCTTGAAGACAGTTCGTAAATTCGGATCATAAAGGGTTCTATGTGAAGGTGGCTCATAGGGATTTATAAATGAAGGAGAGTTTTCAAAGGTAGTTTACAAGGAGTAGTTCATGTGGGAGTCTTGCAAATAAGGTTACCATGACACAGCTAATAAAGTAGTTTCACGAAGTAGAGTATGAATTCCATGAAGTGTGGTACGTAGTATGTGAAGTATAGGGTAGTACATGGAGCAAGTTCACAAAGCACAGTACGTTGTGCATAGGTAATCACAGAGGCCTTATGCATGAAGCAATTTTCAATCATGTCTTTATATAATTTTTTTTAAAATTATTCTAGAAATCATATATTTTATTAGAGAATATTTAACTAATATATTTTAAAATTATAAAAGGGAGAGCCAAAGAATAATATGGGTGATGAATCTAACAATTGAATAGTAGGAAATCAATAAGACAATTTCAGTGAAAAATTATCCTCATCTATAGAGAGAAGTTTTGTTATTGGGATACCATGAAATACATGGACTCAACTCTCACATTGTGGTCTCATCTAGAATTTAAGAAAGAGAGTGCAATGGGGAATAAAATTTAGAGTTATAATGAAATTGAAGTCTCAAACTAATTAGACATGGACTATCTTATCCATTATCTATTGAATAGACTTGCAATTCTATAAACTATGGAAAATCCTTCATTAAAGCAGTGTGTGTAAGTGAAGAAGAGGCAATGCACCCTGGGTGAGGAGTGATCGAGCCTATAAAAATCACAAAGTCAATGAACCTGAAACAGATTGAGCATGTTCAAAACATTGTATCCAAAAAAATAGTGAATATTTGTGGATTATGGTACATTGATACAATGTCGTGTGTATACTCCTTGGACCAGCCCTTAGTGATGAACAAAGTAAAATATGTGTGTTATATGCTTACTTTTATTTCTTGCATATTTGTGTTAGTTTTATTAAATGTGTCATTAAGAGAGATAATTTGAACACAGTTCATGCTAATATAGGAAAAATATCCTAAAGAAAATTAAACAAATTAAAGAGAAAATTTTAATTTGGACAACACCCTAATTCACCCCTCCCCTCTCAGGGTGTCTCAGGTTGTAGTAAGATTCCATGATGTATGATAAGAAGTATATACCTTTATAAAAAGTTAAGGTGGTTATTCTATCTAGGGATCCTTAAACCCATAATATTAAGGAATAGTTTGGTGGGGTTAAGACTGAGAGAGTTAGGGGTCAAACTGAGAATAATAGCAGGAATAAGAGGAATAGGAGTCGATTTAGGAATTTCCAGTGCCATGAGTGTGGAAAGACTGACCACATTAAGAGATATTACCCTAAGATCAAACATAAGGATAGTGTGTCCCATAATAATATGGTATACCCTAGTCTTAGTAGTGTCAATTTCCTATGGAATTTTTTTATTAGGCCTTATAGTAGAGTTAGGAATAACTCTATATTGTCTTTCTTATGTGATATTAGGACTGGATCTGCATGTGACTTGTAGGGGCCCCCAGTTAGAAGGACCAGCTCTACATAAGAGGGTATGAGAAGAAATTTTCCATTATGGCACATGCTAAAGTGATAATCATATTGGGATGATTAAGTTTAATGTTAGATTTTTTTGTTAGTGAAAACTGCATGATCCAGCTAATAGGTAAGGCTAGTGTGGGTCTACAAGAACATAATCTGTTATAGATTAACTTTTATTTATAAGGTGTTTATTTGTGAAATTTTTCATGTTTTTCTTATAAATAAAATGTATTTTGTTTTATTAATTCCAGGTCATTTTCTCCTACTTGTGTGACCCTATTTATACCATGTAATTTTTGTATTAATTATTTTATTTTTCATTTATATATTTTTTTGGATATTGTGTTTTTTAATGTGGGATTATTCCTATGTTTTTTGATTATTAGTCTTAGGTAATTAGGTGTTTGGTTGGACTTCTTCCATGTGAAATAATTTTGATGCTCCTCAGGGTGGATGCTTGGTCATTGATTAAGCCGCTCATGCGGTTGCACATGTGGTGTTTTGTGTTTCTCATTGTTCTTCTTCATTGTTTGGTTTTAACATGATTGACGTTATCTATTGGGAAGACTCTCTATTTCTACTACATGACCATGGTATTGTTTATCTTGTTTCACCAGTTGTGCTTTGATTTTATTTTGCACTCACTCCATTGTATGTGTGTCTCGTGGTTTATTTGAGGTCGACAGGCTTCCCACTTCACCATTATAATCGCGACCCTTCATTCCCATAGAGAGAAAACTCATTGGCATTTATTAGCTCCCAGTTTCAAATAGAAGAGATAGGGATGAAGGGATATGGGGAGGAGGGGAGAGGAGGGCCTCGTGCTTTGATCTGATGAATTCCTTAACACTTGTTCTTTCGGAATTCCCTTTCGGTGGAGATCTCAACACTTGTGAGCTTGGAGGGGGACTGTGATGAAGAGATGAGGTGTTCCAATTTTGGAAGGTGTTGATATCCTTTTTCTAATCACCCTTATGGATTTTTGGGGTAGGCCAGGGTCTGTATGTATTTTCATCATTTATTCTTTGGTTTTGTGTTTTTTTCCTTTTCTCATTTTCTATTTGTTTGGGGTTGCATGAGTGAGTTCATCTCTTGTAGAGGGGTATGTTAACATCCTTAGAACTGGTTAACTGCAAGGTCCTGGAGTGACAAGGTTCTCATTCTCAGATGAATTTCATGGTATTATGTGCTTTTCTTCTTTCCTACACATCTTTGTTGTATGTCTGCTACTGTTCTATTTTTACATTATAAAAGATTAGTGGTGGTGTTCTTTCTATGGGATTTTTTAAAATCGGTTTTTGAAGAAAAAAACAAAATGTGATAGGGTTACAACTATTTATAAAAATGGGTCCGGAGATGCGTGAACCCCGTTCATGCATCTTCCCTCACCAAGAAGTGTGAACGGGGTCCACACATCCTTTGTAAACTTTATGAAGGATGTGTGAACCCCGTTCACGCATCCTACAGAAAGTTTTAATTTTTTTGTATTTTTAAAATTTTTATTTTTATTTTGATTTGTTTATATATATATATATAACAAAAAATTTCAGCAAAATTTATCTGTTATTTAATATCCAGCAGTACTGTCATTACAACTGTCTAGATTCTGATAGAAACTCTCACCCAGAGATCTCTTTTATAAGAGGGCTTGCACTAGAAATCATTCTGCATTTTTGATGTGGGATTCAGGTTCTCCCTTTCCTGCGCAGAACATTTTGTATTTCCGATGTGGGATTCTATTTCAAGTACATGACTTTGAAAGACTATCAAATGAAAACTATAAGACCAATATAAATAAAACTTAAAACATGGGTTAAACATATAAGAAAATGTTGAAAATAAAAATAATTTCGTAAAAAATGTTGTTGAATAGTAATTTATAAGTTTTCAAAACCACCAACTTGAAACTTAAAAATGTTTCAAGTACGTGGATTTTAAAGACTATAAAATACAAACTATAAGACCAATATAAATGAAACTTAAAATATGGATTAAACATATAAGAAATAGTTGAAAATAAAAACAATTTCGTAAAAAATGTTGATGAATAATAATTTATAATCTTTCAAAACCACAAACTTGAAACTTAAAAATGTTTCAAGTATGTGTCTTTAAAAGACTATAAAATAAAAATTATAAGACCAATATGAATGAAACTTAAAATATGGATTAAACATATAAGAAATAGTATAAAATAAAAAGAATTTTGTAAAAAATGTTAATGAAAAATAATTTATAAGATTTCAAAACCACCAACTTGAAACTTAAAAATGTTTCAAGTATGTGTCTTTGAAAGGCTATAAAATACAAACTATAAGACCAATATAAATGAAATCTAAAACATGGATTAAACATATAAGAAATAGTTAGTAAATAATTAGTTAATTGCTAATATAATTATTAATCAGTTAATAATTAATATAATTATTAATTATTAATTATTAATTATTAATTACTAATTACTAGTATACAATAATTAATTAGTTAATTAGTAATATAATTATATAATAATTAATCAGCTAATTAGTAATATAATTATTAATTGATAATTAATTAGATAATTAGTAGTATAATTATTCATTATAATTATTCATTATAATTATTAATTATTAATTATATAATAATTAATTAGTTAATTAGTAATATAATTATTAGTTACAATTATTTATTATTTATTATATAATAATTAATTAGTTAATTAGTAATATATTTATTAATTATAATTATTTATTATTTATTATATAATAATTAATTATTTAATTTGTAATATAATTATTAATTATAAAATAATTAATTAATTAATTAATAATAAAATTATTAATTATAATTATTCATTATAATTATTAATAATTAATTATTAATTATTAATTATATAATAATTAATTAGTTAACTAGTAATATCATTATTAATTATAATTAGTAATATGATTATTAATTATAATTAGTAATTATTAATTATATAATAATTAATTAGTTAATTAGTAATATAATTATTAATTATAATTATTAATTAATAATATACAATAATTAATTAGTTAGTTAGTAATAAAATTATATAATTATTAATTATTTAGTTAGTAATATATGTATTAATTATACAATAATTAATTAATAATATAAATATTAATTATTAATTATATACTAATTAATTAGTTAATTAGTAATATAATTATTAATTATAATTAGTAATATAATTACTAATTATAATTAATAATATAATTGTTAATTATAATTAGTAATATAATTACTAATTATAATTAGTAATTATTAATTATATAATAATTAATTAGTTAATTAGTAATATGATTATTAATTATAATTTTTAATTATAATTTTTAATTTTTAATTATTCGTTATAATTTTTAATTTTTAATTATTAATTATTAATTATATAATAATTAATTAGTTAATTAGTAATATAATTATTAATTATATAATAAATAATCAGTTAATTAGTAATATAATTTTTAATTATAATTTTTAATTATAATTAGTAATATAATTATTAATTATAATTATTAATTATTAATTATATAATAATTAATTAGTTAATTAATAATATAATTATTATTTATTAAAAAATAATTAGTTAATAATTAATTAGTTAATTAGTAATATAATTATCAATTATAATTATTAATTATTAACTATATATTAATTAAGTAGTTAATTAATAATATAATTATTAATTATATAATTCATAATTAAAATAATAATTAAAATTTATATTTCTAATTAACTAATTAATTATTATATAATTAATAATTATATTAATAATTAACTAATTAATTATTATATAATTAATTATTAATAATTAATAACTAATAATTATAATGAATAAATATAATTATTTATTATATTACTAATTTACTAATTAACTGATGAATTATTATATAATTAATAATTATATTACTAATTAAATACTTAATTATTATATAATTAATAATTATATTACTAATTAACTAATTAATTATTATATAATTAATAATTATATTACAAATTAACTAAATAATTATTATATGATTAATAATTATATTACTAATTAATTATTATATAAGTAATAATTATATTACTAATTAATTATTATATAATTAATAATGATATTACTAATTAACTAGTAATTATATTACTAATTAACTAATTAATTATTAACTATTTCTTATATGTTTAATCCATGTTTTGATTTTCATTTATATTGGTCTTATAGTTTGTATTTTATAGGCTTTCAAAGCCACATACTTGAAACATTTTTAAGTTTCAAGTTGGTGGTTTTGAAAGCTTATAAATTATTTTTCGTCAACATTTTTTACAAAGTTCTTTTTATTTTCAACTATTTCTTATATGTTTAATCCATATTTTAAGTTTCATTCATATTGGTCTTATAGTTTGTATTTTATAGTCTTTCAAAGACACGTACTTGAAACATTTTTAAGTTTCAAGTTAGTGGTTTTGAAAGCTTATAAATTATTATTCATCAACATTTTTTACGAAATTATTTTTATTTTCAACTATTTCTTATATGATTAAGGTATGTTTTATGTTTTATTTATATTGGTCTTATAGTTTTTATTTTATAGTCTCTTAAAGACGCGTACTTGAAATAGAGTCTCACATAAAAAATGCAGAATGTTCTGCACAGGAAAAGGAGAACCTGAATCCCACATCGAAAATGCAGAATGATTTCCAGGGCTTGGCCTCTTATAAAAGGGAGCTCTGGGTGAGAGTTTCTGTCAGAATCTAGACTGTTGTAATGACAGTACTGCTAGATATTAAATAGCAGATAAATCCTTCTGAAAATTTTTGTTTTATTTATATATATATATATAAACAAAACAAAACAAAAAAAATTAAAAAAAATAGTATAAAAACTAAAAAAAATTAAAAGTTTTTGTATGATGCATAAACCTCGTTCATGCATCTTTTAGTGTGCCTATGATGCGTGAACCCCATTCATGCATCTTCCTGGGATCGGGGATGCGTGAACGGGGTTCACGCATCTCGAGACCCATTTTTTAAAATATTGGGAACCCTATCCTGTTTTCCAAAAAAACTTAAAAATCTATTTTTTAAAAACTACCTCTTTCTATGCATGCAGGACCAACATGGTTTGAAGTGAATAATTACTAGTTTTCTTTATCTTTATTCACTTTTCTTTATCATTTTTTGACTTTTGTTCGTTCAGTTTCCTCATCTTGTCGAAGCGCATCACTAAACCTGATCCCTTGTACATCTTTGTTGGGTGTGCATTATGTCTTTACAGACCTACCTCCACTCGAACAATGATAATTGTACAATGTTCGAATCATTGGGAACTAAAGAGATAAAGGATCTAATAGACCTATTTTTTTAAAATGAAATTTGAAATTAACTATATACAATTAAGGTTAGTGATTTGTGTCGTGTCAGGTTGACCCATTTAATAATTGTGATGAAATGTTCAACTCTAGACTAGCCCATTTATCAAGTGAGTTATTGCATCACATATTTTCTAATTATTTAATATATCCATACATAATTTATTATATTTTTATAGATTTATACTAATTAAAATTATTTATAAAATACAAAACATTTATTAAACAAATAAAATATTCATGTGTGTGTGCGCACACACATATATTAATTGATCTAAAAAAAATTATTTAATATTATGTGAATATAAATTTTAAATATCTAAATAATGTCATCATTTATGGGGTTATCATGTCAGCACCCATAATCAAAACATGGCCAATTTATTAAAGTGTTCCAGATTGGTATCATATTTATATCATGCTAATGTGTAATGTTATAAATCCCCCCCTCTTTAATATAGAGGTTGATATCATCTTAAATTCACAACTCAACCTGAAAATCTAATTGGAAATCAGATTAATTCTACATGGTCTATTAGCATCTCAAATATCCAAATAATAGTTAATTAAAAAATTATATGGCTACAAAAACCAAGGAAATATGGGTGTTTTTTTGTTTCCCGCTGAATATACTATGGAATATTTCTTCTCTAAACATGAGGGGATACTTGTGCGATGGATTTCCCTCATCTTGGAGAACTAGAAATCGACATTGACTTTGTATTTGGTATAGATTCATTCCAAGTGCAAAAAAAAATAATGCATAAGTTGAAGGTGGGTTTTCTTCTTAAGTTTTAGTACTCAAAATTTGTATTCAGCCACTGATTGATTTGATTAAAAAATATTATGTTTTTTAATATTTAAAGTGGACATTTTATATTGAACAAATTGGAATAGGGATAGTAGTAGATTGTGTGATGGTAATTTTTGATCTTAACATAAATGACATTTTTGTAGTGAAAACTTATATTACAGGTTCCTACTAAAAATTTTCAGTGGAAATTTGTAATGCATGTTTTTAGTTAAAATATTTACTTAACTGAAAGTTTTCCTCAAAAAATTTCATATTCATTATACAATAATTCGGTGGTAATTGACATCCAACGTTTCTAGTGGAAATTTTCAATATATATTTGCAATGTAAATTTTCACTATAGTGGAAGCTTCCCTGGAAAATTTCCAGTGAAAATTTCCAATGCAAGTTTCCAGTGGAAATTTTCAGTGCAAGAGATCAGTGATATTTTTTAGTATAAGTTTTTGGTGGTAATTTACATCCAACATTTCTATTGGAACTTTTTAATGCACATTTCTAGTGTAAATTTTCACTACAGTGGAATTTTCCTTGTAAAATTTCTAGTGGAAATTTCTGATGTAGGTTTCTGGTTGAAATTTATAGTGCAAGATATAGGTGGAAATTTCTAGTGCAAGTTTATGTTGATAATTTTCAATTGATGTTTCCAGTGAAACTTTGCAAAGCATGATTGCATTGGAAATTTTTAATATATTGGAATTTTCCTTGGAAATTATCTAGTGGAAATTTTTAATACAGGTTCACAATTGAAATTTTTTATGCAAGAGATTAGTGGGAATTTTAGGTGCAAGTTTCCAATGGAACTTTACAACACTTTTTTTGAGTGTAAATTTTCACTACAGTGGAAATTTCCAATACAGGTTTCCAATGGAAATTTTTGGTGCAAGAGATCAGTGGTAATTTTCAGTGCAAGTTTTTTGTAGTAATTTATGTCTAAAATTTCTAATGGAATGTTGAAACATGTGTTTCCAATTGAAATTTTCACTATAGGTTTCCGATGGAAATTTTCAGTGCAAGAGATCTATGAGGATTTTTTAGTGTAAGTTTCTAGTGATAATTTATATCTAATGTTTCTAGTGGAATGTTACAATGCATGTTTACAATGGAATTTTTCACTTAGTGTAAGTTTCCTTGGAAAATTTCCGGTGGAAATTTATAATACATCTTTCTGATTCAAGTGAAAAGGATTAGTGGAAAAATCATATTGGAAGGCATATGAAATGTTCATTACAAGTTTTCAATGCAATTTAATTATATCAGTAATGATTTCTTTTTATTTTTTGATAAAAATTATATGGGATGAAATGGATGGAATCGAGCTGGTTCTCCATGGCCTAAGGAATTGAGAACCTAGAAATTCAATGGATTTGATTATTATGTGGTATTTGACCAACTGTAACATGAGGTAACATGATAGTAGTTAGATTAAAAAATCATATTATAATACTGAAATGGTAATTAATAGAGATGATGTTCCAGATTCACAAGAAAGCATCTCATCCAATAGCCTTATAAATAAAAACATCACTATATAGAAATAAAGCATTAAGTTGGTTTTTAAATCATTGTTTGAAGATTATTTATTTTATATATATTATTGAGCCCTTTTTGGTTTCACTGTGTGAAAGTAGTATGTTAACAAACATAAGAAGGATAAAATTTCCATGGCATTAACTTTACATGTAGTGAAGAAGGATATAGAACATATGACAAACATGATGTCGATATCAACTTTCAAATGTTGAGATAAGAACAGATTGTCTTGCATGAATAAGAATTATTTATGTTTATAATCAGCGATATGACTATATTAAGTTTTTTAAGGAGCATAACCACCAATTACATTCTCTAGAAACCATGTATATGATGAGGTTTTAATAACACATTAGTGATGAAAAAGCTTGACAGATGGATGTAAATAATAAAGTTGGTCTAAATATTGTTGATTCGTTTTCACTTGTAACAACCATTACAGGTGGTCTTGATAGTCTTAGATATACATGTTTTTACCAAAAAAAAATTATAGTCTAATAGGAAAATTGGGTTTCTTCTTGGTGATGTGAATGGTATGCTGCAATACCTAGGGAAGCAATCAAGGGAGAACACATCCTTTTTGTACTCAGTGCAACATGACATGTGTGATCAAATTACCAATATATTTTGGGTTGATCCCAAGATGAAAATGGATTATTAACATTCTGGATATGTTTTTGTGTTCAACACTACTTCCAACACAAACAAGGAGTGTAAACCTTAGGGAGTATTTGTTAGCACAAACCATTATAAAGAGATTGTAATTTTATGTGTGACCTTGTTATGTGATGAGACAAAAAACTCATTTAGTTGGTTGTTCAGTGGATTTTTTGATTTTCATGGTGGGAAGATTCCCAAGATTATTTTCACATATCAAGATGTGTTCATGTTTAAATCCATTGATTTAAAGCTACCTAAAATAATACATGGCCTATACACTTGACACTTGATACAAAATAGTATTAAACACTTAGAACCTTTAATGAAATATGGGTTAACATTCTTAGAAAAATTCGAGAAGTGTGTGTATAGGGATTATTATATTCAAACATTTGAGTCTCTATGGTAAAAAATCCAAGAAAAATACATTAATTCCAATTCGATATGGTTACTAAATGTGTATGAGTAAAGGGAAAATGGGCTCATTATGCTACAAAGAGTGTATTAACATTAGTAATTTGTAGCATGTAGTTGAGTGAGAGTTTCAATAGTATGTTAAAATATTACTTACATCATAAGATGAGTGATTTTAATTCTTTATGCAATTTGAGTGTGTGTTGGAGAAGAATCAGCATTGGGGGTTGAAGGATAAATTTGAGGGTTGGGAGAATCTATCGTGTAATATTTTTCCATATAATCCAATCCTGGTTTATGTAAGTAAGTTGTACACTCAAAGAACATTTGATATTTTTTCACATGAACACCAGCTTTGTGAGGCTTATTTTCTTAAGTATTTTGATGAATTTGTATCCTCAAAAACATTTATCCTTGGAATAAATGGTTCCTCAAATGAATTTTCTATTCTGGTGTACCGAGATGCACCTGTGAGAATACTCTGTAGTTGCATGAAATTTGAGTCTTATGAGACTTTTTATTATCATGCACTAAAAATATTAGAGTGGTTGGATATACAGTGCTTTTAAGAGGTATATATCCTTAGGATATGGACAAGAAATTCCCATGACATCAACTTGGTAGACATCACAATTAATAACACTAAAGAGTACATGGTAGAAAAAAAATGAAAAATGTTTTCAGAAGTTGTCACGGATGGAAATAAAGCTTGTAATAAAATCTTGTGACCTTGAACAGGGTAATATGATTGGTTTGTTGAATCTAAATAATTATTCAAGGGGTTATGGGAATCTAGGTATGATTTAACCACAAAATAGTAGGCTTCCATTAATGTAGAATGTCGACAACAATCTAAAACAAAATCTAAGAAGAAAGATAAAAGAAAAGGCGGTGAAAAGTTCGAAAGTGGTTTAGAGCTGCCAAGAAAATAAATAAATAGCAGCCAAAATATAGAAAAATGTTGGACCACAAAACATGTATGTAGTTTTTTTTGTTTTATGTTTATGAACTACCATATTTTATCATATTATGAATATATTATGTAATCATGTTGTCATAGGGAACTACTAAAGAAACTATCGAATGGTGTCTCTCTTGGTGATCTTATCATGGATCTAAATGTAAGTGTGTAATTAGTGTTACATAGATATAATTTTCTTGACTGATATCTACTTAATTGTATTGTTTTCTATGAGACACTCCCCAAGTGTAATGGAATCTCACAGTTATGTGGGTAATCCATTTTGTTTAAGTGGTCAACGTATAGACCTCACACGGGTAAGTTATTTCAGATTATGTAAGACAACATTTATTTATCTATTTTGTTGTTAATGAGGTATTTTTACTATAATTAGGATCCAATATAAATCCTTTTTAATTTAGTTAGAGGATAAAATTTGGAAGCCAATTCTTTGTCGGGATTCACCAAAACTGACAGTCATTTTCTTTAGAAGTATAAGTTGTCTTCAAAAAATCCATTTGCTTGAAGCAATGAAAAAAACAGTTTATATCACATTGGAGAGGCATTTGTTGGTACCATTTTTTTAAAACATGCACTGCAAATCATATTTTAAGGTAAAGTTTGGGAACCAACATCTTAGTGCAATCATTTCAGATTTCAAATAACCAGTTGCTTCAGCTACAACTATCTTCATAATATAAAAATGATGATCAAAACTAGTTTTTTGTAAAAATATGTTTTTATAAATGTATCAATAATTTTATATCATATTATATGTACTTATTTTCTTCAAGTTACTCTAACAAATAGTTTTTGAAAACATGCAATTCAAATCATATTGGAAGGGAAAGATTGGGAACCAACATCTCGGTGCAAGCATCCAGAATTCAGATGATCAATTGCTTCAATTGCGACTGTATTCACAAGTCAAAATGTTGATGAAAACCAGTTTTTGAAAAAAAAATGTTCCTACAAATATATCAATAATTTTATTACATTTTATATGTACTTGTTTTCTGCAAGTTACCCTTGTAACCGATTTTTAAAAACATGCACTACAAATCATATTGGAAGGGAAACACCATTTCAGTTTCTTACTAAACACTATGTAAGTTTCTTACCGAATAATGTTTCAATTTATTGTTAAACATCATTTAAATTTCTTACCAAACACCATTTTAGTTTCTAAAAAACATTAAAATTCATGCACCGCTTCTTACAGCAACCAGAAATCTCTTGCTCACAACATCCATCTCTAACACTATCCTTCCAGGACCATTTAGAAAGTAATATACCATTAAAAATCGTTGTCCACTAACTTTCCTTTCACTAATACTTTCTATAACCACAACTCCTGTTTCCAAACACTCCATGAAATAATAAATAATGATGTAAATATCTAGAGTTGTGTCTCCCTATTGCGGTGTTTGTTCAATTGTCAAATCCCATTTCCATTGATCAATATATTTTGGAATAGCATGGCTTAGCAGGTTTTCCAAATACGAATTCTGTAAAAAAATAAATGAATGTCCACTCTATATTTAGATGATTTTAAAAGAATTTTGAGAACTGTAGAGGTTCTTACCACCCTCATTACATCTTTGAAATAGGGATCACCAACTCCTATTCCTCAAATTGGTTGCATGGAATTAAAATATATAAACACCTTATATTTCATATCCATGACTAGCAAAGTCTAGCAGATAGTTCCAAATTTTAATAAGAAAAATAATGACCTCAAGGTCCTCATAACATGAATTGTTTCCCTATTCAATAATGTCACCTTCATTTTCTCATTTATTGATTTCATGACTCCCTGTTAGCCAAAAAACAAATAAATTCATTTAATCATTGTTAAAAAACTCAAAATGTTCTAGTATAAATAGAGAAAAATAATGGAAATTCATTATCTTAAAAGTTAAATTCACTCTTACTATAAAATTTCTTGGTAGGAAGAAGTGTCTTTCCATTTCTATAATGTTATCCATACTCTGTAATCGACATTTTTTCTCTATTATAACTATGTTGATGACATGTTTCCAAAAACACAAGTTATGTCAGCATAAAAAAACTAGTGTGGTAAAAAGAAAACTGACAGTATCACACATACCACATTCGATGTGCATCTCTTATTTAATAAATAAATAATTGTGTTCATAATTTGAAATGATATCTCAGTTGATTCCCAAACAACCATGTTGTTGTCATAGAGTACATTTATATTTTCAATATAAACTAAAAAATATAATCATGAACTATGATTGGGTAAAGGAGGTAACAACAACACCAGGTAGTATTTGAAGCAGCCTCATATCGTTCTTCTCAACAATGGACTGCTGATTCACCCACTTTGGCAGTAGCTAGGATAGTTTCTACTTTGTATGAGTGGAAATATGTGCCTCGACCTCGTTTTTTTGGGCGGTGAAGGCCTCTTCATGGTAGTCCTCTATCTCTCTATGTGTGTGTGAGAGAGAGAGAGAGGAGATTGATGCTTTGGTCACCTAAACCTACTCTTCACCCACTACAAAAAAATGACCACTTTAGAAGGGGTTATTTTTTACTTTAGAAAGGGTTATAAACCCTTCTAAATACATTAGTGACGGTTATGAGGAACCACCACTAATGTGCCCGCCTACTGTTAGTAGAGGCGGTTTTGAGGAAGCGTTGTGGTGAATTTAGCAGCGGTCACATTAGAGGGGGTTTAAACTCCCTCTAATGTTGTCCAAATTTTATATATATATATATATAATCTATTATTAATATAATTTTTTTATTTATATATATATAATCTATTATTAATATCATTATAAAAACTACAGAGGTTTTTATATGATTTTTTAAATAAAATATATTTATGAATATATTTATATAATATTTTTATGCTTTTATATTATAATTAATATTATATGAAATAAAATTTCATACAAAAAATATATATTAATGTATACACACATTATACAATTATATTTTTGTATACATATAAAGACGATTAAATAATATAATATAAATTACTTATATTAATATATTTATATAATATGTTATAATATATTAAAATACATTTATATATTATATTTTTATAATATATATATATATATATATATATATATATATTATGACTTTTTTTAAGAAAATAGTGAGGGTCCGTAACCCCTATAATATCTTAAATTAGAGGGGGTTGTGAACCCCCACTATTTTCATAAAAAAAAGTCCTTATAACACACACACACATATATATATAACACCTCTAAAATCTAACTGAATATATATATAGTGCCTCTAATTGAATATATAGTTCCTCTAACTGAATATATAGCACCACTAATTATTAAAGTAGTGACAGTTTTGACAAAACCGCCTCTAAAATCCTTCCACGTATTAAAAAAAATGCTAAAAAATTTAGAGGGGGTTGTGAATCCCCTCTAAATTAGATAATTAGAGGGGGTTATTCATAACCCCCTCTAATGTATACATAAATGAATTTAGAGGGGTTTGTGCATAACCCCCTCTAAAAAAACCCCTCTAACCACTTCATTTTTTTGTAGTGACCTCTCTAATGAATGGAATATGTTTCTTGTACAATGAAGTGGTTGCATGGGTCTCTTTATGGCCCTTTTCCTCTTCTGCACCTATGGATTCTTTAACACGATCTCCCTCCCCTTGGATTACCTGTTTACCACTTAATTCCTTCTCAACAACTATGTCCTCTCCCTGAATTTCCATCGTGCTTCCCTTGACAATAATAACTAGTGTTTTTCATTTTTATTTTCTCTATTTGTTGAATCCCCACCTCCTCTTTAGTGGTCCACTTCTCCTCAAAACAAATAGTTTTCACCCCTTACTTTTCCTTTAACTTCAATCTATGCCTCAATAATGCAATTTTGTTGTTCTCCATTTTAATTTGGGTTTCTAGTCCCTTCACCTTTCTAAAAAGTTTTTTCATTCTCTAAATAGTATTCGATTGTCTCATCCTTTTCAATTGTTTCATGAGTCCTTTAACAATAGATGAATGATGTTTTTTTCTCACAGCGGATTCAATAGCTTCCCAAACCTCGACAAGACTTGATTGCAACATGTTGTTACATCTTGGCATGGTTGGACTCTGCATTAAACGGTGTAAACATTTACACACGATAAACATAATTATACACTCTAAAAAATCATACAAGAATTTCAAAATAAATGCATGTTCACCGACTTATTCTTATAACGTTATCACCTTACTCGATTCTCGTAGAGCAATGTCGACATATTAAAGACTCCACCTAATGAATGATAGAGTGCCTCCCACTCATTTCACTGGAACATTTCCAACTTTCTCAACATATCAATACTATATCAGTGAATGGTGTTGGGAATATATCAATAAACATAAAAAATAAGTAAATTTAAATAAAGTTTAACACCTTATCAATAAACTAACAACACACCCTATCAGTTTTAAGGGGATTTTGTATTTTTTTTAACTGATATAATCATCTACTCATGAATACCAACACCCTAAGAAATACTCTTTATTTTTTAGATGTCTTCAAAATATGTTATGAAATTAAAATCCACACAGAAACCAAATATGGGGAAGGATAATGTTGCGCACACAAACAAGCAAAACAAATATATCACATCATAAAAATCTTCCTCTCTACCACCTTCAACACCTTTGATAATAACACTCTATAACACTCCATGTGATAACAAATGACCAATATGTTGGACTCACATGTTTTGATAATCCCAAATCATGTTTAAATAATTGACCATGATATATTAATCCATTTGCTAACCCTTTTTAATCTGTATTTATATTTTTTATCCTGAACAATTTGTATTCTTAGTCTCATGACTTTGTTGCACCAGCTTATAGTTTACATTTATCTAAATATAAGTTCACTGTTAAAGGCTACTGGTAAGAGCCTTCTCTTCAAGGTCACCATTATAGCTCACTGTTACTCTAGGTCACTGATCCTAGAAGGTTACTGTTGAAGATCTATTGTCACTGATATACCGGTATGAGGTTACTATCACAAGTCTACCGTTGATCTGCTTATCAAAGCTCACAGACAAAGAGTCACCGTCACAAGGTCACTGTTGTGGCAAGGCTTCTGTTAGAAGTTCACTGTCAGACTCTTTATCAAGTCTTCTATTGAGAGCATCACTATTCAAGTCTACAGTTGGACATGTCTACCGTTAGTAGAAGGCTACCGCTAGACAACTCCTACTGTCGAGATAGTCGACTGTTGTTCAAAGTCTACTGATGGACATATTCCACTGTTAATGAAATTACCTGTTGAGATAAGTCTACCATTGAAAAGGTCATTGTTGAAGTAGTCTAATGTTACAAAGCTTCCGTTAGAAGCTTACTATTAGATTCTACCGCTGATCAAGCCTACTGATGAAGCCCATAGTTGAATAGCCTACCGATGAAGTCCACTGATGAGGAGCTACTGTTACATAGAGTAACAGCTACCGTTACAAGACATCCACTGACACAAAGTTCACTGTTACAAGCCTATAGACAGAGAGACTACAGATGAATTCCACAGTTATAGAGACTACCGTTGAATTCTACCGCGTGACATGCATATGCTACCAGTCTAATGATATTCTATTATTTTATTTACCAATTTTATTATTATTATTATAACGGTCATTTTTGGACAAATTAATGCACCTGACATTATTTAATGTTATTTGCAGGCATATCAAGAGACAGTACGAGGTACGAGGGAGACCACACGTGGTTGAAACATTTCTCTTGTCGGCCCCTGCTGAACCAAATGAGAAGAAGTTGAGCTGGAAAAGTATATATATATATGAGTAGAGACAGACATCGACAGATGTATACAGAGAAGAAACAGAATATATCGAATATACATAAGAGAGACACATACAGCACCAAAAATACAAGAAAGAAGAAGAAAACTCAAGCACGTATTCTGAAGAACATAGAGTTTCACGAAGATATATTGAAAGAACCTTTTTCAAGTTGTATTGGTGTGCTAAAAATATCTTTAAACCCAAGAATTTGATCATCTCTACATATGGAAGTCAGAACATGGAAGTTGCAACACTCTATTTTGGAGTAAACTTGCAGAGAAGGACCAAAACTTCATTTCCTTCATTCCAACAAGTCTAGAGCTGATCTTCCAACACAACAGAGCATTATAAACTTATCACTATTATCTTTAGCTCTACTGTGTTTAAGCATTTTACATTTGTGAGCAGTGTGTATGTGTTACACACACTGACTCTTGTGCTTGAACTGAGGGATACTGAAAATCCCCATATTAAACTCTCTTTATATTTGTTTCCCACGTATAACTATGGAAGAAGCCTAGTGTGGCTTGGTAGTTTGTTTTTTCCCACGTATAACTGTGGTAGAGGTTATAAAACCTGGACAGTTTTTGAAAACTATTGTAAAGCCCGATACAGGCTGTGTATCACTTTTTAATATAATTTTTTGGTGGCAGGTGATCACCAAGTGGAGAGGACTAGGTCTTGACTTAAGACTGAACCTCTTTTTAAAATTGTTGTGTTCATATTTCCATTACTTTGTTTTACATTTATCTTCTATGCTTATATTAGCAAAGACAGAAATCTATTTTTACATTCACTCTGATAGTTAGTTCTGGTTAGTGAGTATATGTGATTCGTTTAGTAAACTTGTTTCAAAAGTGGAATTAGTTCTCATACTGATTCTACTGAGGAGTAATCAACCTTTGAGAAACATGTTGAACAATAAGTCACTTATATCTCTACTACCTTAATTGACTGGGCCGTTTTAATTTGGGGGATTTTAATCCTAAAAGTTTTTAACAGAAATTTTAATTGGAACTCAAATCACCCCCCTCTTGAGTATCCACTCCGACCAACATTTGGTATTAGAGGAAACATTCTTATTTATAAAAAGTCTTCAAACCCTCTGTTTTTAAAACTGTGATTTTAGTTTTATCTTAAAGATCTTAAATTTCTGTTAGTTCTAAATTTTATCTCTTTAATATATTTTCTAAAATCTAGTTATGGACAATAGACTAGAAGG
The DNA here is from genome assembly GCA_963277665.1 of Viscum album. Taxonomy (NCBI): domain Eukaryota; kingdom Viridiplantae; phylum Streptophyta; class Magnoliopsida; order Santalales; family Viscaceae; genus Viscum; species Viscum album. Next base: position 2,054,109,426 of record OY728148.1, read on the forward strand.
TGCTCCTACTAACAGACCACCTTTATTTAATGGTGTGAATTATGCTCAATGGAAAATTAAAATGAAAATTCATTTGGAAGGTATTGGTTTTGATATTTGGTCTGCTATAGAATCAGAATATGAGATCACCAAAACTGCTAGATCTACCTGGGATGATGCTACAAAGTCTGACTATAACAATAATTGTAAAGCTATGAATGCCCTTTACTGCTCTTTAGGAGATGAGGAATTTAACGAAATTTCTAAAACAGCTCATGAAATCTGGGACACCTTGGTTGTTTCTCATGAAGGAACAACCAATGTCAATGAAATGAGATTAAATACTTATACTATTAAATATGATAATTTTAAGATGAGACCTGATGAACCCATTTCTGACATGTACCTCAGGTTTAATGAGATTTTCAACACCATGAGTTCACTGGGAAAAGCTATTCTAGAGAAGGAGCAGATCATGAGAATATTGAGATGTTTGCCAGATAGATGGAGAGGCACTTCTGTGTCTATCCGAGAGTCATGTGACATCAGCAAGCTACCTGTTAAAAAGTTGATTGGTAAACTAATGATGTATGAATAAGAACTGATGGTGAACAAAGAAGATGATGATGAACCTAAGAGAAAATCCATAGCATTCAAGTCTACTACTTTAAAGAGCAAAGACAAGAAGAAAATACATGTACCTACTGAAAGTTCAACTAGTAAAGATTCAGATTCAGAAAGTGATGAAGAAATGGCTCAAATAACCAGGAGATTTAAGAAGTTCTATAGGAAGAAGAAGTTTTTCAGAAAACCAAACTACAAGGGTAATTATGATCAATAAGGTAAGTGGAAGAAGGATTGGAATAAATCTGATAAGGAAGATGATATAGTCTGCTATGAATGCAAGAGGAAAGGACACATCAAGGCTGAGTGTCCGAAGTTAAAATTCAAAAAGAAATATGATTATAAGGGAAAAAGTTATAAAAATACTATGAAAGCAACCTGGAGTGCTTCGGAAGACATTTCTAGTGAATCTGATGCTTCAGACTCAGAACATAACAAACATTCTGATCTATGTTTTATGACAGAGACATCTGAGGTAACAGTTAATTCCCCTGTGCATAATACTTATTATTCTGGGAATGAAAGTGAATCTCATAATAATGAAGATATGAATAAGGAAGAATTATTTGAATATTGAAAAATGCTTGAGGAAACGTTTAATGAACTCAAGGACAAATATAAGTCATTAAAAAGATAGCATGCTTTAAATTCAAATTACAAGTCAAATCTAGACATAGAAAAAGAGAAATTTGCTACACTGCTAAAGGAAAATAAACAGTTAAAATTATATAATAAACAATTAATAAAGGATATTGAGAAGTTCACTGCTGGTAGGGATACCTTGACACAATTTCTAGGAAAACATATTGCTCCTAAATATACAACTGGTCTGGGATATCAGCCTGGACAGAGACAAATTAGCAAAACCAAATTTGTTCCAAAATTTGGGCAGTTCACTGCTAGTTTTGAACCATCTTTTGAGAAACAATTTTTTAAAGGACCTAACAAAGTATTTATGTCTCAAAATGTTTTTGTTGATTTTAGAAAACCTATAAAGCAAATATGGGTTCCCAAAGTTTTACTGGATAACCTTTCTGGACCCAAGAAGATCTGGGTACCAAAATTACCCCATGTTTAATCTGTTTTGCAGGGAAGTTGTTTAAAGAGTTCTTGTAAGACCCTATGGTACTTGGATAGTAGATGTTCAATACATATGACAGGAGACTATTATTGCTTCAAGAGTTTAATTAAAGTTGATGGTGGGCATGTCACCTTTGGTGACAATTCAAAAGGAAAAATCGTTGGTTTAGGCCAGATTGGTAACCCTGATACAATATTAATTTCTAAAGTACTTTTTGTTGATGGATTAAAGTACAATTTACTGAGCATATCTCAGTTATGTGATGATGGATTTAATGTTAAGTTTGAAAATGATGCATGCCATGTTTTTAATTCAAAAAATGATTTAGTTTTCACTGCATTTAGAAATGAGAATGTATATGTTGTTGATTTAAATTCCTTAGCCAAACAAAATGTTTCCTACTTAAATGCTTTTCATAAAGAGTCTTGGTTGTGGCACAGAAGGTTAGTACATTGTAATGTGCACTCACTTAGGAAGCTATCTAAGAAATGTTTAGTTAGAGACTTACCTAAATTAGAATTCCCACTTGATAAAGTGTGTAATCCCTATCAAAAGGGAAAATGACACAAAGTTTCTTTCAAACCAAAGAAAGAAGTTTCAACTTCTCAACCACTTGAGTTGGTTCACATGGATTTGTTTAGACCATCAAGAGTTTCAAGTTTAAATGGGAAGCACTATGTTTATGTTCTTGTAGATGACTTTTCTAGGTATACTTGGGTATACTTTCTAGCTCACAAAAGTGAAGCTTGTTCCTATTTTTTCAAATATTCCAAGTCTGTAGAAAACCTTAGTGGACTTAGAATTAAGACCCTGAGAAGTGATCATGGCCATGAGTTTGAGAATCACGAGTTTGAATCTTATTGCTCACACAATGGCTATAGTCACAATTTCTCTACCCCTAGGACACCTCAACAAAATGGAGTTATAGAAAGAAGAAATAGGACCCTTCAAGAAATTTCAAGGACTATGCTTAATGAGTATGACTTACCTGTTTATTTTTGGGTTGAAGATGTAAATACAGCTTGTTATGTTATCAATAGAGTTCTGATTAGACCTGTTCTAAAAAGGACCCCTTATGAACTTTGGAATAATAGGAATCCTAATGTTAATTACTTTAGAGTTTTTGGTTGCGAAGTCTTTATTCTTAATACTAAAGATAATCTTGACAAATTTGCTTCCAAAAGTGATGAAGGAATTTTCCTAGGTTACTCTATCTCAAGTAAAGCCTATAGAGTGTTCAATAAGAAAACCAAATATGTGGAAGAATCAGTTCATGTAAAATTCGATGAGACTGATCCACATGAGCCTAAAACCCCTCTTGAACATCTTGAGGAAGATTTGTCAATTCTGAACCTTAATGATAAGGATAGTGAATCCCCTGTAAAGGTATCCAGTTCTAGAAATTTTCCGGAATCTGCACCTGCTGATTCTAAACCAACAGACAACAATAAGGAATCTAGTTCAAACCTTCCTAGAGGTATTAGGACTCTCAAGAATCATCCTCTAGATGTTGTTGTAGGCGATTTAAATAGAGGAACACAAACTAGAGCTTCTCTAAGAAATCAGGTTGAACATCAAGATTTTCTTTCACAGCTTGAACCCAAAAATATTAATGATGCTATCAATGATGAATTTTGGGTAATGGCTATGAAAGAAGAACTAAATCAGTTCAAAAGAAACAAATTTTGGGAATTAGTGGAAAGACCTAAGGACACTTTGACCATAGGCACTAAATGGGTGTTTAGAAACAAAGTTGATGAGTCTGAGAATATAGTTAGAAATAAAGCTAGGCTAGTTGCACAAGGATATAGTCAAGAAGAAGGAATAGATTATGAGGAGACCTTTGCACTTGTAGCTAGACTAGAATCTATTAGGATACTGCTTGCATATGCAGCTCATCTGAATTTCAAGCTTTATCAAATGGATGTTAAAAGTGCTTTTCTAAAAGGGTATATAGTTGAGGATGTATTTGTTGAACAACCTCCTGGTTTTACAAATCCCCATTTTTTCAATCATGTTTTTAAACTATCTAAAGCTTTATATGGCTTAAAACAAGCTCCAAGAGCATGGTATGATAGACTCAGCTCTTTTCTTATTTCAAAAGGTTTTACCAAAGGGATAGCTGATCCTACTCTTTTTATTAAATGGATTTCTAAAGATGTTTTGATAGTACAAATTTATGTGAATGATATTATTTTTGGATCCTCTAAAAATTCATTATGTATTGATTTTTCAAAAATGATGCAAAATGAGTTTGAAATGAGTTTAATGGGAGAACTCAAATTTTTCCTTGGATTTCAAATCTTTCAAAATAAAAATGGCATTATTTTGAATCAAAGTAAATATATTAAGGATCTTTTAAAACGTTTTTCTTTGGATGGTAGTAAAGGTAGTGACACACCTATGAGTACCATTGTAAGTTGGATACTGATGAAGCTGGAGAACCAGTGGATCAAACCAACTACAGAGGTATGATAGGGAGTCTACTCTATCTTACAGCTAGTAGACTTGACATCATGTTTAGTGTCTGCATGTGTGCTCACTTTCAAGCCAATCCAAAAGAGTCTCATTTAACTGCTGTAAAAAGGATTTTTAAATATCTCAAACATACTCCCAACTTAGGATTATTTTATCCAAAAGGACAATCATTTGATTTGTTGAGTTATTCTGATGCTGATTTTTCCGGTTGTAAGTTAGATAGAAAAAGCACCTCTGGGACATGTTACATTTTAGGCAAGTCACTAGTATCTTGGTGTAGTAAGAAGCATAATTTTGTTGCATTATCCACTGTTGAAGCTGAGTACATAGCTGCTGGTAGTTGTTGTGCTCAAATTCTATGGATGAAACACACTTTACTGGACTATGTATATCAATTAAAACATGTCTCTATAAAGTGTGACAATACAAGTGCTATTAAAATTTCCAAAAATCTAGTATCTCATGCTAGGACAAAGCACGTTGATGTGAGACATCATTTTTTGAGGGATCATTATCAAAAGGGTGATATCACTCTTGAATTCATTGGCACTGAACATCAATTGGCTGATATATTCACAAAGCCCTTAAATTCTGAGAGGTTAAATTACATCAAACATGAGTTAGGTATGATTAACTTTAGCATAGGAAACCTCACTATTAGACCTCACCGTTAGACCTCACCGTTAGACCTCACTGTTAGACCTCACCGTTAGACCTCACAGTTAGACCTCATAGTTAGACCTCACAGTTGGACCTCACAGTCGGACCTCACAGTTGGACCTCACAGTCACACCTCACAGTTGGACCTCACAGTTCAACCTCATAGTTGGACCTCACAGTTTGACCTCACAGTTGGACCTCACAGTCGGACCTCACCGTTGGACCTCACAGTCGGACCTCACCATTGGACCTCACAATCGGACCTCACCGTTGGACCTCACAGTCGGACCTCACTGTTAGACCTCACAGTTGGACCTCACTGATAAGTCTTACTGTTACACCTCACTGTTGCACCTCACTGGTACATCTCACTGTTGGATACCTCATTGTTTGTCTTTATTTTTGTGGGAATTCGAACCGTTTTTATTCCTATTTATTATTTCTTTTTTAATTTGTTTTAATCCCTAAATGATAAAACCAAAGGCGACGAACATATCTCAATCCACCTTCCTCTCTCAATCTCGAACCTTGCTCTCGAAATTCCTAAACCCTAACTCTTTGTTTGAGCCCTCAAACCTCTCTCAATATCTATGTCTAGAACCAAGTGACCCCTGACTGTCAATGAAGATGCGCCAAGGCCAAAGAGAATTCGAGCCAAATCCAGTGGGACCAGTAATACCCCGACGGGACCTGTCAACCCGCATCTGACCAAGAGAGAAATCTTTGCTAAGAATAAGTTAAGTGAAGAATGGCTGCTATCGAGCAAGTCATTAGTGCTAAAAGCACTAGATGCCCAAGGATGGACCGAATGCTTTGCCAACAACAATGGACCGTACTACCCTAAGCTTGTGAAAGAATTCAATGAATATCTGAAGTTTGAAGAGGAAGATGATGTGCATAAGCTAATATCCAGAGTCAATGGCAATGAAGTCAGTTTCTCGTCTGCTGAGTGGGCTTCCTGTTTGAGAGTTCCTCGTGAAGGAGTATATGATTAATACTCTAGAGTGTCTACTCCAGACAGTAATGTTTTTGAGTATGAAAAAGCTCTGGAAGAACTGACATGAAATGGAAATCAAGGAAGATCATTGCAGCTGAGATGAATGGAGAAGACAGGCTTTTATTCAAATTCATTCAGCATGTAATTAGTCCCAAGAGAGGAGATTTTGCAGTGCTGAAGTACCAGGAAATATTCCTGATGTACTTACTGAAGCATGGAAAGAAGATTAACCTATGTAGGTTACTAATGGCACAATTGGAGGATATGACTAAGGCAAGATCAAATTTCAATTCCCTATTCCATGCCAAGCTAATTTCAGTAATGCTAAAGGTAAAGGGTGTGGTTGAAAATCAAGAAGAGATGATAGTGGCCAAGAACAGTGTTTATATATCTAAGGTGATTTGAAAATTCATGAAAATTAGCTGGAATCCCTGGAAGAAGGCATGGGTGAATGATGAAGGAAAGGTATATGAAAAGTTTGACCCTACTACACACCCACTAGGCCAAAAGACAAGAGAGATCCAGGTCTAAAGCCTGATGAGCCAGAACCAGCTTATTCAGATGAGGAGGAGGAAGTTGAAGGTGTTGTGGACCCTGAAAGAGAAAACACCCCCATTGATGATGGGAGTGATCCTGATTTTCCTAATAGTTCTGTAAGGATAGTAGCTTTCAGAGCAGCTAGCCCTCCAAAAGAACTCCCAAGAAGAGAGACTGTTATGAAGGACAATGATATTGAAACCACTGAAGAAGAAGAATCATCTCAGAATATTGTCAAGGACGCCTCTGAAGAGGATGAGGCTACCGAGTCAGATCATTCTGCTCATGAGATATAGGAGGCTTGTGATAAGGATGAAGGAAAAGAGGCGGTTGCTGATGAGGACAATGAAGAAGAAGAGATCATTTTGAGCCCTCTGATAGATAATACAGACAAGACAGTGTCTGATCAGGAAGCAGGAGTGGAATCTACTGCCATTGATATGAAAGTCATTGATGACTCAGTGGAGGCTGTGACTCACCCTACTGGTGAACCAATAGTGCAAACTGTTGTTGAATCTGCTGGAGTTGCAGAGGAGGTTGTGGAGTTACCTAGAGCAGAACAAGTACAGGAGAATACTCAGGAGAGATATCTAAGTGAGGGGGAGCATCTTGGTTCAGTTTCTATGCTATGACATAGAGGGTTGGTCATCAGATCCAGGATACATGGTACTTGGACTCAATTATGGAGATTCTGATGAGGAAGACTAGCCTCAAATGGATTCTGCTATCCTACCTGAAATTATTCCCACAGTTGTGGCTGACAATTTGGCAACCAAGGAGGACCTTGAGTCCTTAAAGGTTGAAATGAAAGAGACCCTGAGAGAATCAGTGGAAGATTTGAAGAATAGCCTTGTTGAAGAGCTGAGGAGTGTGGAGAAATCCCTGGAGATATCTCTGGGATGTGTTGTGTCTAGTCTAGTGAAAGAAATGTTGAATGAGATTAAAGTGTGCCATACTCAAATTGAAAGATGGACAGGAGATGTGGTTGCTCTGAGACAATTGGTTGCTTCATTGACTGCCATGAGCAGTTCTCAAAACCAAGTGAATGATGAGATTCGATATATCAAAGAGGTAGTAAAGTAGTTTGTGGAAGTTTTTGAGGCTCTTAAGACATCATTCAAAGAACACATGAATAGTCAGGATGCACTTGTTCAGAAGGTGATTGGTAATTTGACTCAGTCTTTCAAAGAGACAGTAGCTTTCTCAGTCAAACCCCTTCCCTCATCTAGCTCCTCTGTGAACATTGACCAGATCAGAAATGTGATCCAGGAAGAGCTTGTTAAGGCCAGTACCAGTGGCACCTCTGATTCTCAGGTACTTGCTACCACTAGGGAATTCAACAGTTATGTTCGTGAACACTTGCGATCATCTACTGCTACTCAGGAAGCCATTAAGAATAAGGTAGATTCTTACTTTGAGAAGATCTGTACCAAGCACCAAATGACCAACCACTTCAAGATTTTGATAGAGAATATGAAGCTGCCTCCAGTGAATCAGGCATTCAAGGAGCAGGTCAGCAAACTGAGAGAATTGACCCCTGCTTTGGATAAATTTTTGGAGAATAAAGATGATTTTTTATCTGCTATGGAAAGAGGAGGAAGCATTATTATGGATTTCAGAAACCTTTTTCTACCCTTTATCCATGTGGATTGTACCCCTGTCATCATACCTCCTGCCTTACCTGCATCTCAACCCAGTGGTTCTTCCACGATGTCTCCTGCTAAATCTATTAGAAGCCTTACTCCACTGATCCCTCAGCGAGCTACCCACTACAGACCCATAGGAGCTTCTGTTGCTGCCCCTCCAGTCATTCCTGCAGCAATTCCTAAACTTGTTGATCCACCGGCTCATCCTCCATCTTCTTCTTCCAAAGAGAAAGATCACTTACCTACGGATGATGTGGATTGAGTCTGTTTATGTATTTTGATAGAGACTCTGTATTCTTTTTTGGGTCATGTAATGTACTTTCCTTAATACAAGCTTTCTCGGTTCTCTCTATTTGTGTTTCTTTTTGCTAATCACAAAGGGGGAGAAATACTGTGCAATACTGTGCTAATTCTAGGAAAATCATGTGATTGGGGAGAAATGTGCTAATATTCTAATTTGATCCTATGTTGAATCTTTTCTGCCTTTCTCTCTGATACCATGTACTAATATTTTCTGGTTTTACACTCTTATTAATCTCTGATTACTTGAGACTTTTTTTATCTATGTTTAGTAACTATATTATATATGATATCTATCTTTAATACATACTGGAATAATTTGTGATTATCAAAAAGGGGGATATTGTTGGACTCACCTGTTTTGATAATCCCAAATCATGTTTAAATAATTGACCATGATATATTAAGCCATTTGCTAACCCTTTTTAATCAGTATTTATATTGTTTATCCTGAACAATTTGTATTCTTAGTCTCATGACTTTGTTGCACCAGCTTACAGTTTACATTTATCTAAATATAAGTTCACTGTTAAAGGCTACTGGTAAGAGCCTTCTGTTCAATGTCACCATTATAGCTCACTGTTACTCTAGGTCACTAATCCTAGAAGGTTACTGTTGAAGATCTACTGTCACCGATATACCGGTACGAGGTTACTATCACAAGTCTACCGTTGATCTGCTTATCAAAGCTCACAGACAAAGAGTCACCGTCATAAGGTCACTGCTATGGCAAGGTTTCTATTAGAAGTTCACTGTCAGACTCTTTCTCAAGTCTTCTGTTGAGAGCATCACTATTCAAGTCTACAGTTGGACATGTCTACCATTAGTAGAAGGCTACCACTAGACAACTCCTACTGTCGAGATAATCGACTGTTGTTCAAAGTCTACTGATGGACATATTCCACTGTTAATGAAATTCCCTGTTGAGATAATTCTACCATTGGAAAGGTAATTGTTGAAGTAGTCTGATGTTACAAAGCTTCCGTTAGAAGCTTACTGTTGGAGTCTACCGCTGATCAAGCCTACTGATGAAGCCCACAGTTGAATAGCCTACCGATGAAGTCCACTGATGAGGATCTACTGTCACATAGAGTAACAACTACCGTTACAAGACATCCACTGACACAAAGTTCACTGTTACAAGCCTACAGACAGAGAGCCTACAGATGAAGTCCACAGTTGTAGAGACTACCGTTGAAGTCTACCGTGTGACATACATCTGCTACCAGTCTAATGATATTCTATTGTTTTCTTTACCAATTTTATTATTATTATTATAACGGTCGTGTCTGGACAAATTAATGCACCTGACATTATTTAATGTTATTTGCAGGCATATCAAGAGACAGTATAAGGTACGAGGGAGACCACACGTGGTTGAAACATTTCTCTTGTCGGCCCCTGCTGAACCAAATGAGAAGAAGCTGAGCTGGAAAAGTATATATATATATGAGTAGAGACAGACATCGATAGATGTATACAGAGAAGACACAAAATATATCGAATGCACATAAGAGAGACACATACAGCACCAAAAATACAAGAAAGAAGAAGAACACTCAAGCACATATTCTGAAGAACAGAGAGCTTCACGAAGATCTATTGAAAGAACCTTTTTCAAGTTGTAGTGGTGTGCTACAAAGAGCTTTAAACCCAAGAAGCTTATCATCTCTACATCTGGAAGCCAGAACCTGGAAGTTGCGACACTCTGTTTTGGAGTCAACTTGCAGAGAAGGACCAAAACTTCATTTCCTTCATTCCAACGAGTCTAGAGCTAATCTTCCAACACAACAGAGCATTCTAAAATTATCACTACTATCTTTAGCTCTACTGTGTTTAATCATTTTACATTTGTGAGCAGTGTGTATGTGTTACACACACTGACTCTTGTGCTTGAACTGAGGGATACTGAAAATCCCCATATCAAACTCTCTTTATATTTGTTTCCCACGTATAACTGTGGAAGAAGCCTAGTGTGGCTTGGTAGTTTATTTTTTCCCACGTATAACTGTGGTAGAGGTTATAAAACCTGGACAGTTTGTGAAAACTGTTGTAAAGACCGATACAAGTTGTGTATCACTTTTTAATATAATTGATTGGTGGCAGGTGATCACCAAGTGGAGAGGACTAGGTATTGACTTAAGACTGAACCTCTTGTTTAAATTGTTGTGTTCATATTTCCATTACTCTGTTTTATATTTATCCACTATGCTTATATTAGCAAAGACAAAAATTTGTTTTTACATTCACTCTGATAGTTAGTTCTGGTTAGTGAGTATATGTGATTCGTTTAGTAAACTTGTTTCAAAAGTGGAATTAGTTCTCATACTGATTCTACTGAGGAGTAATCAACCTTTGAGAAACCTGTTGAACAATAAGTCACTTACATCTCTACTGCCTTAATTGACTGGGCCATTTTAATTTGGGGGATTTTAATCCTAAAAGTTTTTAACAGAAATTTTAATTGGAACTCAATTTACCCCCCTCTTGAGTATCCACTCCGACCAACACAATATTTGCAAACCTTCTCCTCATCAGTGTTGAAGTATTCAACTTCCATGTATAAGAATATGAAAAATGCATTTCACCATCCTCAATGCCAAATATATGGTAGATATCGACAATTGTTATTTTCATCATCCTACCAACTACGTCAAATATTTTCAAATCTATATTATACCTTTGTACTAATAATAAAATTGAGCCATCATTTTTTTACAGTCATCAAACGCCACTTTGTTATCAACAAACGCTTCAAACAACAACCAAAACAACATCCTTTTCATAAACTTAACGTGATAATCAATAATCTTTAGCCTAATCTCATCAAATATTTTCCACAAACCACTCATTAAAGACCTTTAATGGACACTAGTTAATGTATACGCATATTATGCTGTAAAAAAACTTTAAACATAAATTAACATATTTTTTTGAAAAACATATAATGATTCAAAATTCTCAATGGAAATACCCACGATAAATTTCCAGAGGAAATGCAGTGGAAATTTACTCTGAAAGTTTCCACTGGAAATTCAATTGGAACCAATTGGGAATTCACACCGAAAATTCTTAATTTAAATTATCACTATAAATTCCTACTAAAAATTACCATCGAGAATTCTCACTGAACCAGAAATTCCTAATAGAAATTCATTTGGAATTCCCATAGGTCACTGTGAAAAAATTCCCATTAAAAATTCCAATAAAAATCCCCATCGCTGATTCTCATTAATAATTCACACTAGAAATTCCCACTATCTATCGGAAAATCCTAGTAGAAATTATCACTGAAAAATTATCACTGGAAGTTCAATTGGGATTTCCATAAGCCACTATAAAAAAATTCCCACTGAAAATTCCACTATAAATTTCCTCTGGGAATTCCCGCTGAAAATTCACATTGAGAATTCTCATTGGAAATTCACACTTGGCTACTAGAATTTCCCAGTATAAATTCCCATTGTAAAATCCTCACTGGAAATTCAATTGGAATTTCCACCGGCCACTGTGAATTCTCACTAAAAATTCCCACTAGAAGGTCCCACTGACAATTCCAACTGAAAATCCACACCAGAAATTCTCATTGGAAATCCTAACTGGAAATTTCCACTGAAAATTTACATTAGAAATTCACAATGAAAATTCACATTAGAAATTAATACCGAAAATTCATAGTTGATACCTACTAGAAATTCCCAATAGAAATACCATTGGATTACTGGAAATTCAATTGATATAGTGGGTACTTTGGACCTGCTGGTAATTCCCACAAAAAAATCTCACTATCTACTTCGAAATTCAAATCAAATCAACTGAGAATTCCATACGGAAATTCGTATCGGGAATTACCACCAAAAATTTCCACTGTAACCCAGTTGAAATTCTCATTGTTTGCTTTGAATTCAATTGAAATTCTTAATGAAAATTCTCACTGGAAATCCTCACTTCAAAATCCTAGTTGAATTATCTACTTTAAAATTTAGTTGCAAAATTAGCTACAAATTCTCAATTGAAATTATCACTATCTACTTGGAAACACAATTGGAATCAATTAAGGATTATTTGCAGAATAAATTCTCACGTCGAATCAATCGACCGATTGAAAATTCTCAGTGGAAATTCTTACAGGGAATTACAAATGAAAATTCTCACCGAAAATTTTCACTGACATTTTCCAAAGATTTACAATGAAAATTTCTTCTACACATTTCCAATAGAAATTCCAAGAAATTATCAAAACAAATTTCCTCAGCAAATGTCAATTGAAAATCAATGAAAATTTAAACTATCACTTCCCGTAAAAAACTACTTTGAAAATTTAGGCTAAAAATTCATGCCGAAAACCTCACTGACAATTTACCTTATACATTTCCATCAATGTCACCCGAATCCAAAAAAAAATCCATTATAGTTTATCCAACAAAAAACGTTATAATTGAAGAAATTGAATCATTGCATCCACCGAGTTCCATTTTCTTAGAAACAAATTATAAAAATCCAACTTTTTTCAAGTTTAAATGCAAACAATAAAACCTAACAATAGAACTCCCAAAATTTATAAACAAATAAACCACATGCTACCTTCTATCACTTCACTTCTCGTGCAAAATCCAGTCCACACCATTGTCATAAAAATATATTATATCCTTTCAAGGATTGTCCCTCGAATCGCTGACACGGTCTTTAAGCCCTTGTTTGGCAGAGGAGAGTTGGAAAGAAAAGAAGCGATTCAGAGAGATGGAAAAGGATTTCACGCGTTTGGTGAGACTGAAGCGGACGGAAGGAAATGTGAGCGGAGAGAAACCGACATAAATATTTCTCTCCCACCCTCGGTTTCGAATCATCCCAAAAGTGGGATGATTTCGACGGAAATGGTGCGTAGAATTACATATTTTTTAAATTTACAATATTATCCTTATACATATATAAAAACAATTAGTTCACACCTTTTATGACTTAAAAGGGTCACATTGTTCCTCATTAATATTTATATAAATAAATATAATTTTAATTATTAATAATAACAACAAACAATATTTTCATGGACCAAACAAAATATTTTAAAGGAGCAAACAATATTATTAATTTTCGTGTGGGGGCAAACAAAATATTTTGATACCCATGAAAATATTGTTTGGGGGCGCTGGTTGCGTGGCCGAGTCCCCGAACCGTTTGTGGATTTTCCTTGTAGCGTGCGTAAGTTGTCATTTGACGGTTGTACCTTTTTTAATAATAAAAATCAGATATAATTTTTTTTCATAACGTGTATATAAATAATCTTGATTATAACTAATTATGTGTATATAAATAATCATAAATAATTTATAAATAATTTTGATTATAGATAATTTTGATTATAAATAATTATGATTATCTTGAATTAATTATTTATATAAATAATTTATAAATAATTTATATTTAATAAATATTTTGAATTAATAATTTGGAATTAATAAATGTTTTGAATTGGTAATTATTTTAAATTAATAATTATTTTGAATTAATAAATTATATAAATAATTTTGATTATCTTTAATTAATTTTTTAAAATTTTAAAATTTGTATTAATATACATTCATAGTTTAATGTCTACTGAATTTTGGTGATGTGAAATACAATGATTGATTAAAATCAAAATTAATGTGTTTTGATTAGTTATAAAAGAGATAATAAAAATACATTTTTTTAAAAGGTTGTATATGTCATTTAACATAAATTGTTGATATTGAACAGACACGGTGATAGGTGTGGTGTCCATTAAGATTTAATCTACGATTGTGTTTTTATCTTTGGTAAGTATGTTATTTAATCCTATATGTATGTGTTATTTTTTAACAAAGATTATTTGTGTCATTTGCACTAAAACACTTTATTTTCTTTTATTTTAAAAATTGTCACGAGATAAATCTAAATCATTTCTTTTATTTTAATAAGTTATTGATCCAAACAGGAGATAAATTACAATCATTTTTTTTTTCCTTTTATAAAATATCAAATCATTTCTTTTTTTCACTAAAATCTCACAAACGGTGGCACCGAAGAAGTATCGTCCCCACGGCTTCTCAACACAACCGCATCCAAATACCATATCGGCGGGGCGGATCTAAATAAATTGCCGCGCTGCCACGCTTCCCTCCGATCCGATCCCTTTTTTGGCAACCTCAACGCCGAACATGTGCTGACGAACGGGCAGGGATGGTGTCCCCGATATCACCCCCCTCTCAAATCTGACATTGGTTATCCTTGCGAGGCTCATGAATATGCAAGCAACACTAACAAAGTGGCGAAGCGCCTCGATCCTCAGGGACGCATTTCCTATCCCCGATCCCCCCACTACCCATATACACTCATTCCACTCTACTCCCACTTCGTTCAGGAAATGGAAAGGAAACTACAGGCCGGTGAGCACTCTTCCACTCCTTCCTATCTGCATGCCTCAATTCATGGTCACTGTTTTCTAATTTTAGGTTCATCGTTGCATCGGTTTTCTTTTGAGGAGCCCTGTGTTCTTCCTTTCCTTGAATGATTACGTGACCATCCATTCTGTTCGATGTCTGATGGATTGGTAATTTATATGCAGGACGTTGCAAGAAAAGAGCAATCGCCTGCCAAGGTCTTCGCCTATAACTTTAATTGGTATTAAATTTGTTGGGGGTCATTTCATTATCTCCAATTTTGTTCTACGATTCAGGACTTGAAAAGTGAACATGCATACAGCTCGAGATTGAGCCTCACAAATCTTCCCTCCGCAAGCAATTTGGGATATAAGCTAGACTTTTAGTCTCCTTGCGGGCTTTAAACTTCTATTTGAGTAAAAATGGTGTCATCATATCCGCCCCATTGTCATTGATGTGAACTTTCTTAATTTTCAGCAACTTATCCTCCAACACTTTTCAAACCCAGTAATATCTAACTTCGAAATATTTGGACCTTGAGTGAATTGTTGTTTTTTGGTTGACGTGGCTATCCCAATAAGGAATACAATTCTCCAGGCTCTTTTTCAGCTCCTATAGAGATTTTTTCATCCACAAGATCTCCTTACAACCTTCAGTGATTATGATATACTCCACTTTAGTGACTGTTAAAACAAGGCACGTTTGTAGTTGTGATTGCTATGAGGCAACTCCATGCTATCAAGTATTTTGATACGAATTTTCTTGTATCTACATCTCCAATCACATTTGCATTTGTATATCCTTCCAAGAGGCTTATCATTCCCGAGACGGAGACAATGGTTAAAGAACCCTGGAGATGCCTTAATATCCATTTGAATGTTGTTTAGTGTCCCTTTCTTGGATTTTGTTAGAGTCTGTATCCCACATCGGACTTGTGGTCCGATGTGGAGTTTCTCATTCATTATAAAAGAACGCCTCCGCCTCACTTTGAGGGGGAGCAACAACCTTTGCAGTGTTCTTTTTGTTTTCGTCATGTTTTGTAATCAAGCTGGGTATGTCCAGCTTGAGGGGGAGTGCTAGCGTCTGTTTTATTGTTTTCTTTTCATTATGTGTCCAAGCTAGGTCACCTAGCTTGAGGGGGAGTGTTAAAGTCTGTATCCCACATCGGACTTGTGGTCCGATGTGGAGTTTCTCATTCATTATAAAAGAACGCCTCCGCCTCACTTTGAGGAAGGAGGCGAGGGGGTTTCCTCATTTTAACAGATTTGATATGAATCTTCTCACAACAATAATAACATGAGCAATATCTGGTCTAGTGTACACCATAACATACATAAGAACGTCTGATGACGATTGATAATGAATTTTTCTCATCTCTGTTATCCCCTCCTTAGTTGATGGACTTTGACTTGTCATGAGCCTAAAGTGACTCACAAGTAGAGAACTGATTGATTTAAATTTACTCATGTTGAATCTTTTGGTAGCTTTCTCTATTTATCATTCCTGAGATAGCCAAATCTTACGATTCTTACTGTCACGAACAATCTTCATGCTAAGGATCTTTAGCTTTTCTCAAGTCCTTCATTTCAAATGACTTATTCAACTTCTTCTTTAACCTGTCAATCTTGGTGATATCTTGACCTATAATCAACATGCCATCAATGTAAATAATATAATAATGAAATGATCATTATAAAACCTTTTGATTAAAACAATAATAATCAACTGCCGTTCTATTGTACTCATTTTTCTTCATGAATTAGTCGAACTTCTTGACCATTATCTCGGTGTATGTTTCAGACCATGTAAACTTAAGTTTGCATACCCTATCATGGTTGTTAAATGGCGCTCGGCGTAGTAAGGTGTAAAGGTTTCTTGGAGTTGCGACGCAAGGCGCGGCGTGTGGTTTGCGCCTCTCGAAACCAAGGCGCATACCATGAAAAATAACACTTCGAGTTGCTTGCTGCGCTGTTGCGGTTTGATTCTGCTGGTGCAGGAGTGATGGAGTCGTGAAGGGTGTGGTATTTTTCTGTTTTGATTTTAAAAATTTAATAGACTTTTGGGTCTTTTTTTGGCCCCCAAAAAATGTTTTTTTTTAGGTTTGGCCAAGGGGTGACTTTTCCCTTGCCTGGTGCTTTCCTTCCATGTGATAGTTCTACTAGGTTGAATGTGTGGTTCTCATGCAAGGGTTTCATCTCCCTTCACATGTTTTTTATCCACTTCATCTTGTGATGGATTTCTTATTGCATCATCACGACTATCTGGTTCTCCCCCCTCATTGGGCATTACATACTCATATGGTGAGTAGGGAAAAATCCGTAAGCCAAAAGAAGACTTGCTTGCTGAGGGATGGAGTTATCTCACAAACAACACTCTATCCTATGGTGTGGTGACAAACATCTATCCATGTGGGAGTTGGCTACAGAGCATCTCCTATGATGAAAGGAGTACCAGGCATATGCATTCTATCTTACATATATCATATGGTATATGGACGGTGCTCATGAGAATTGCGGAATTTGCGACGGCAAAAGTGTCCATGAAGTCCATGCTTGTGTGTTGAATTATTAAATATTGATATATTTAAGTTCTCTGCTGGAAAGTTGAAGCACACATGGTGAATGTGAGTGGGGAAGTTTGATTGAGATGAGAACATCTTTGGGAAGATGAGAATTAGTAAAGGCTGTTATACAGGCCATGAGAATTCTGCGTGAAGAATTAAAACAGAACGTTACCAAGTACATTCACTGTTCTAGAGCAACATTATATGATGAGAATGCAGATTTGTTGTCGCCGATTTTTGAAGCTATTCATTGTCATGCTTGAGTGAAGTCCATTGAAGTGTTCAAGTTAGATTGAATGATTTTTTGAAAAATCCACACAATTGGGTGGTCATGTTTGATTTGATGACAAAAACATCATTAGAGGTACATTGATATTTATGTGATGTTCTAATGATCTTTGGAATTAATTTTGAAAGTCTGAAAGCAGTTTTGGAAGAAGAAAAGGAGGCTCCTAGATTGAAGGTATTCATTATCATGCTTGAATGAAGTCCATTGATCTCTTGAGGTCAAATTGAATGATTTCTTGATGAACTGACACAATTTGGTGATCATGTTTGATTTGATGACAACAAATCTTTAGAGGTACATTGACAGGAACTTATGAGCCGGAGGTAGTTAAGGGGTATTTGTGTCTTTGATAGGGGTTAGTTTGTTGGGGGAGTCTGTTATGGGAGGGATATTGTTGTTAGAGGGGCCATGTGGTGGTGGAGGATCCCTTATAAATAAGAATGCATAAGGGAGAGAAGGGTAGGGAGTGCTTGGGATTTGGCCATCGACTTGGAAATCGGCCGAAAGGCTTGGGCCGAATTTTATCTCGAAGTGTCTTCCTCACTGTTTTCAGCTGGTTCATTTACTCTAATACAAAGTGTTAGTCCTCAGTTTTATCAATTGGTCCGACCTGTTGTTCTCTCCAGACGCGCGACTTGCTCTGCCACGATCTGCCACCGGCTTGCATCTGCTGTTCTTCTTCGAGGAGCCGTGCGCTACTCTTATTTTTCCCTCCCAGCTCCATGGCACCAAGTATTGTCGCTTATTCTTTCAGATCGGACGAAGACACGCAATCTCGCACAGACTGCGACCATTTGTTCTGTCGCCGTGCCATCGTCCGCATCCAACCGATGAGGCGAACTGAGCGCGTGATGGGACTTTGCCAGACGGAAATGCGCTCGACCGCCTCTGCCATTTCCGCCGTCTTGTGTTCCGCTCCGGCGCGCTCGACCAGACCCCGTCGGACGATCATTACTGCGGCGTTGGGTTCATGCTCCAGGGGCGAGTCCGATTTTTATCGCCCGCTTTTTCTGTTAAAGACGAAAAAAAGAAGAAAAAAATAAAAGCGAAAAAAAACCAAAACCTTGGGTGCCTGATTTTTTTTAGCTGGTCCAACTGCGCACAATGTCTTCTATCAAACTCCTGCACTTTTTTTTTCCAAACCACCGCCAACGGGTACCGCCCTGATGGAGACTCGGAAGCAAAATCGTTAGGATGACATCGACTAGTGACTGGGCCGCCTTGATACTTTTTGTCTCCAACCTGATGTCGGGAATAAAGGCTATCACCGTGACACATCAGCATACCTGGGAGCAGGAGCACTTGGAGCTTTCTGAATGCAGCAAGGAACAAGCTGAATTGTGCTCTTACATTACTAGTGTTCCGCGCCACCTGGAGAAGGCGCCGCAACTGGTTGCCGAACCTCTGACGTCTTGCACTGCGCCTTAAGCTTCACACACCGTAGAGACGAGCATCTTCAGCAAACCTAAGGAGGAAACTGGCCTTCCTGCACTCCCCATTGACATGGGTTTCGATCAGCACCCACTGCCAAACGGGTGGAACTCCCGGTGTTCGACGGCAGGGACTCCAGGGGCTGGATCTCGCGCGCTGAATTTACTTTCACATTAATCTGACGCCGGATGATGTTAAGGTACTGCTTGCGCAGATTAGTATGGAAAGGGTTGCAGTCCATTGGTTCAACATAGTGCAGGAGGTTCATCCAGGAGAGACGTGGATAACTTTCAAAGAACAGCTCATGGAACGGTTTAGCGGGCTCGAGATCCAAAATCCTTATGAGCAACTGGTCGCACTATATCAAACATGGTCGGTCCAGGAATATATTGAGCAATTTGAATATCTGACGTCTTTACTTCCTCGCCAACCCGAGCCGCAATACATTGAGTATTTCTTTGCATGGACTCCAAGAAGACATTCCCAGTTGGGTTCACATCTACAATCTCGAGACTTGCTTGCAAGTAATGCGTTTAGCTCGGCATGTGGAACTTGCTTTCACGGGCAGCGTGGGCACCCGATACCGCAAGGGTGGGTCGTCGACTCCTCGTCGGGTGCGCGACGCTGAACTATGGCGGCCACCAGACCATTCAGAGACTCAACTGCCGACTGAGACCCCTCCCCAACCGCTCAGACGAGGGGAGGGTGCTGGGATAGGAGTTCGCCGTGAGACTCCAAATCAGACACCTCTTGGCGGACACGACATTCGACACCTAACAAACTAAGAATGAGAGGACCGCTGGAGCGAAGGCCTATGTTTCAGGTGTGGGCAGCCCTTAAGCCCCATGCATCGATGTGCCGATCCCAAATTGCGGGTGGTACTGTTGGGTGAAGATAAAGACGACGCTGATGATGGTCTTTTTTATGGGGGGAATATTGTTGGGGTTTTTAGAGTCTGTTATGGGGGGTGTTGGACCCCATTTTAGTATAATGGGTATTTCCGAGTCCCACATCGGAATATCCCGCCTTGTAATTTATTTTACTCATTTATAAAAGAATATCTCCGCCTCACATTGAGGTTAGGGGAATTCGCAATCTACATGGTATCAAAGGGAAAATCCCTTTAGATTTTTTTTCTCCTCTCAACTCTGCCCTACGTGGCAACCCCACCCCCCTCCTCCCGGGTCTGCCCTACGCGGCCACCCCCGCGGCCACCCCCCTCCTGCCTTACGCGACTCCCATCCCGGCGGCTCCCTCCGACGTCGTCCAACCGTCGCCCCTTCGTCGCAACACAACCTGGGCACCCCTCCCTCCCGCGACGTACCTCTCCCCCCCACCGTCTCTCGTGCGGACTCCCGGCGACAACCGTCCCCGCCTCCTCAGCAGCTCCCGCCCTACCTGGCGGTCTTTCCGGTTCCCGCAACTGCCGGCACCCGCTCCCGCCTCTCCAGGTGAGCAGAACGGCCGGCTCCCGCCTCTCCTGCCAGGCGACCCCGTCCCTCCTGACGGCTGCGCTCCGCCCCGACGGCGTCCTGCCTTCCCGCATCTCCTCTTCAATTTTCCAGGCAGAACCCCCCCGCTCGGTGCCCTTCCTGCGGTCTCCCAGTGCTTTCTCGGCGGAGCTCTCCCTGCTTCGGCCTCCATCCCGACGGATTTCCCCCCTACCGACATCTCCCTCCCGACGGCTCTCCCGCAACACTCCAGGCGGCCGACCAACTGACTCTCCCAATTTTGCCCGACGCCTGCCCTCCTGGCTCTGTCCAGACGGAACACCCCCCACCCGCCCGACGCCCTTCCTGCGGTCTCCCGGTCTCTCCCGGCATCTCCCATTTTGTCGGCATCCGCTCACAGCGCGTCCTTCCGGCGCTAAATGCCGACTTCCTCAGCAACTCCTGAAGATCTCCCTCCGATGGCCGCCTCGGTCCTGCCTCCACCTGCTTGGTCGATGAGCGGCTCGACTCCACAAATTTCTCCGTCTGGCGGAAAACCGTGGTGATGTCACTAACCGGCATGGACCTCGATTCCCACCTCGAGGATCCACCACCCCTACCTACCGACCCTAAATATCGTCCGTGGAAGCCTTGCGGATAGCAAAATCTTTGCCTTGCTGGTCAATTCTATGGACCGCTCTGCCAAACACGTCACCCGGACAGCCAACATAGTAAAGGAACTCTGGGATTCCTTGTCTCTCATGTACTCCGAGACCAATAATTTGGCTATGTTATCCGATCTTCTTTAGCGGGCTGTCCCTCCTCCGCCAGCACGTCCGTCCATTTCCGGCATACTTCATGGAATGGAAGGATTTATG
Source organism: Viscum album (assembly GCA_963277665.1). NCBI lineage: Eukaryota > Viridiplantae > Streptophyta > Magnoliopsida > Santalales > Viscaceae > Viscum > Viscum album. The sequence goes on from OY728148.1 coordinate 2,054,130,717, forward strand.
GGATGAACTCCTTGAGCTTTGGCCCATTCCACAAACGCCGGCGGAAGCATTAGCCCAGCGGGACCCAACTATGTCTTTTCAGCCTCCTCTACGGCCTCGACCCAGAATATGCGACGACAGCTACGGAGATGCTAGTCAGCCCCTCTTCCCTAGAGATTCCGCAGGTCTATTATCGCCTTGTGAAGGCTCATCGGGCCCTTGCCCCACCCACCCCTAGCCTTGATCACACTGCTCTCCTGGGTCATGGCAGTAGTCGCTCTACCGGACCTCGTGGACACGGACGTGGAGAGGGCCGACCTCGTCCCCTCTGCCAACACTGTGGCAAGCTCGGCCACCTGGTTGACCGCTTTTGGGTCCTTCACGGCCGTCCCTCTCAGCACCCAGGACAGGGCCAAACTGCGGTCCAGGATGCATCCCAGTCTGCTGCCGCTCTTCCTTCATCTCTGGATCTCTCCATGGTTGAGATCCAGATGATTCACGATCATAGGACCACCTCCCTACCGGGCTCTTCATCGGCATCTCTTGCCCACTCTGGTGGCTCCACTGCATTTGTCAGTCATCGCTCCCCTGTCTGGATGCTTAACTCAGGTGCGTCAGACCATCTTACCGGTGATGCAGATATGGTATCCAACTACAGTCCCTATACTGCTTCCTCAACCATCACTGTCGCTGATGGTTCCACTATCCCCATTGTGGGCTTTGGTACATGCTTCTTGACCTCATCTTTTCACCTATCATCGGTGGCCCATGTACCACGCAGTCCTTTTAACCTTCTATCCATTAGTAAGCCGACCAAAGATTTCAATTGTAATGCTATCTTTACATCGTCTACTATTATGTTTCAGGAGCGGACGACGAACCGGAAACTTGGTAGAGGCCAGCTTCGGGATGGGGTGTACATGTTCGATGGTCCGACATCAGTCGTCTGCACGTCTGTCTCTGCTCGTGCCTTGGACCTCCATTCTCGGTTGGGCCACCCCTCCGCCTCCGCCCTTTATCAGCTCTATCCAAATATTAGTCAGCATTTATCTTTTCATTGTGAGTCTTATACCATTACGAAACATCATCGCACTACATATTTTCCTCGAGTGGACACATGGGCCGCCAAACCCTTTGATTTGGTTCATTCTAATGTATGGGGTCCCTGTGCCACCTCGAGTCAATTAGAGTACAAATACTATATCTCTTTCATTGATGATTTTTCGCGTATGACGTGGCTGTACCTTCTTCGTGATCAGACTTAAGTTTTTTCCACCTTTCAGACATTTTACCATGAGATCCAGACACAGTTTTCTATCTCTGTAAAATGTCTACGCTCCGACAATGGGCGAGAGTACTTGTCCACTCCCTTTCAGCAGTTTCTCCAGGCACATGACATCATCCATCAGACCTCCTGTCCTGATACCCCTCAGTAGAATGGGGTGGCTGAGTGAAAACACCGGCATATTCTAGAGACTGCTCGTGCCCTCCTCTTCTACTGCAAGGTGCCTCTTCTCTTCTGGGGGGATGCCATCGTCACTGCTACTTACCTCCTCAATGCCTTCCTTCTTCCATCCTTCATGGGGAGACTCATTTTCGTACTCTGTTCCCCTCTCCCCCTCCTCACTCACTTTCACTCCGAGTCTTTGGATGTCTCTGCTATGTTCGTGACACTCATCCCAACCTCCCCAAACTATCTCCTAAATCCATTCACTGCATTTTCCTCGGATATTCACGCACTCAACGTAGATATCATTGCTTCTCTCCGGACTTATGACGGTATCTCGTCTCCGTTGACGTATCATTTGTCGAGAGCACTCCTTTCTCTCCTCCCTCTCCTCCTCCAGACACTACCATCATTGAGTGCCTTCCTCTCATCATTCACCCTCCTCTGGTGTCTTCCCCTGCTGGTCATCGCTTTGGGACAGTCTACTCCCGTCGCCCATCGACTGCCCCCCGTCTAGGCCGAGGACACCATCATTCCCACTTCGTTCGATGCTCCTGCCACAACACTAGACGACTTGCCAATTACACTACGGAAATGTACTCGCTCCTGCCAGAATACTCTTTTTACATCTTCATACAACGATTTGTCAGCATTGGAGACGATATCTATCCCCCGCATGGTTGGCGATGCCAAATCCCACCCAGGGTGGCTCCAGGCGATGCGGGATGAACTGCAGGCTCTGGATGACAACCATACATGGGATTTGGTCCCCCTCCTGCAGGCAAACAGGCGGTCGACTGCAAATGGATCTATACGATCCGTCTCGATGCCGATGACACTCTCCATCGCCTTAAAGCCCGCCTTATGGCGAAGGGATTTGCTCAGACATATGACATCGACTACTTTGAGACCTTCTCTCTGGTTGCCAAGATGGCCTCTGTCTGCCTATCCATATCTCTGGCCGCTCATCATCATTGGCCGCTTCATCAACTGGATGTCAAAAATGCCTTTCTCCATGACTTTCTTGATGAAGAAGTCTACCTGCAGCAGCCCCCCGACTTTCGTGCCTCTGGAGCCGACTCCCATGTCTGCCGTCTTCGTCGATCCCTATATGGCCTCAAGCAGTCTCCTCGTGCTTGGTTTGACCTCTTCAACACTGTTGTCATAGCCTTTGGCCTTTCTCGCAGTATGAAGGATCACACTATCTCTCTCTACCACTTCCACATCAAAGATCTTGGTCCTCTCACCTACTTCCTTGGCATCAAGGTCTCCCGTTCTGAGGACACTATCTCTCTCTACGAACGAAAATATGTTTTTGATATCTTACAAGATGCGGGATTGAGCCAAGCGACTGCAGTGGACATGTTGCGGAATCGCCAGGAGACACAACGACAAAAACGAGAAAAAAAAACGAAAGAAAGAAAGCAGAGGACACAACGATTTACGTGGTTCGGGAATAATCCTTACGTCCACGGGAGAGGCAGAATATTTCACTATTCTGGAGCACAAATTACAGAGGGGTTTTTCCGTAGAAACCCTAGCCTGAAAATGGGCTATAAAACAATGGAGAAGACGATCACTGTTCGAAAAGTGGTCCGCGTTGCTACAGTGAACGACGACTTGCTTTGTCAAAAGCGCTACAGTAAAGTTGACCCCGAAGTCCGCACCGCTACATGTGAGAGTTAGCGGATTGAAACCTGTTAGCAGTTGGCTCTATTGCAAGTGGGAGTGTTGAAAGTGGGTGCCCTAGACCCAACTTGTTTTGTACTTTGATTGCCGTTACATGTATTCAGTTTGTTATAATATATGTATTTATCTTGCCATAATAGTGTAGATACTTCTGCATCCACTTTGTTTATGACAATGTCCTTAGATTACTTATCGCATCAAAGGGTTATAGTAGATCCCAGACTATAATGAGAACCCTGAGATGCCATGACAGTAATCTTAAAGTAACGTCCTATGGTCCAGTTACATCATTCTGAAAGGACACAGATGATGTGTGACCATCAGGTGCTGGGGGCTCATAAGCATTGAGACTTCTTCTCATGAAGTTCGCACTTGATGATCTCTAGTAGTTGAGATCATGAGGACAGACCCGCATAATAGGAACACCACATGTTTTAGGTGTCATTGGCCGTTCCTATCTACGGACATGTGTAATGGTCTTTTGACTTGAAATCATTGTCAATGGGTGTCATTTAATTACGTATATTTGATGCAAGGCGAAAACCATGGCGATTAAGTCGTGGAGAGGTAGTTTGTATTGGGTACGTCATTAATGACATGGCATTGATTGAATGATCGAGAAAGGATTTTTCGCTTCTGAGTTCAGGAAGAGATATCTCGGGCCTGGTTGATTAGGATGGTTGCACCTTCATTAAATCCATGGCCATGGTAGTGGAAGGTAAGACCGTCCGGACAAATCAACAAACAAAATAAAGCAAATAAAGAATGATGACACTAGTATGTATTTTGCTTTATTGAGATATCGATGACGAAGAGATTATATTACACGGACCGTGTTCGTAGAAAGGCAGTCGTTGCTTTGACTTTGCCTTATCTCTATAGGGGCCTCGATGGGTTGCTAGACCCCGCTCTAGGTCGGTGGATATTATTCACTGCTATTGAGGTAAGGGTCTAGAGGGTCACACACAATAGCGCCTTGAGAATCAGCCCTATTCTGGGAATAGAAATTTAGAACTTGATGGGCCCCGCCAAAGGGTCCGAGCACTATCCAAGTTCTATGGATCACCAAAGAATAAATAAATTCATTAATTATTCAAGTTTAGGATAATTCGTTGAATTTATTTATAACATGTATTTACAAGTTATATAGTAAATACAAGTATTAATATTATTCGAATGGATTTAAATATCCTAGGTTCGTTTAATATTAGCAGGAGGAATGAGTCGAGTTAAAGACTCAAATTTATCACGTAATATATTTATATATTACAAGTAAGTGATAAATTATAAATATTATTTATGGCATAATTTTATTTGTCGTAAATAATTATTTATATCACTTATATAGCGGACGTCTATTACACGGGGGCCGGGAATCCATACCGCGTGTTTTAAACACTCCCTATATAAGTGAGAGAGAGGCTCTCCCATGAAAACGATTCATGTGTCAAGATTGAGAGCTTCTCTCCCCTCCTGGAATCTAGAGAGAGAGTCTCTCAAGCGAAGCAAGATCTTCAAGTTCATCCTTCTCGGATTGAAGCTTCTTCTTTTGCGGTGATCGTCGCTGCGCTGAAGTGATCGTCGAAGATCCGCGCTACCACTCAGATCTTGACGAACGGCGCGCGAGCAGATTCATAAGGCGTGTGTGGACGATCTAGAGGGCTTCGACGTCGGAGTCTTCGAGCAACGATCGTCGGCGTCCTGCGGCGGACTTGCACACGCTAATTTCGAAGTTTAATTTTCGTGCTCTGTTTAAACCTTGCGAGATCCTTGGACCAAACCGGGACAAGATCACCGGAGTTGACAGGGTTATGTCACTCCGGTGAAGCATAAAATTTTAAATTCCCGGCCCACCGGCTTCTGCTACGCCGTCCTGGTACCCAACAGTGGTATCAGAGTGATCGCAAGGTTTTTTTTGAGTCAACAAAATTAAGATGCATTAAATTTAATTGCGGGGTGTTAAAACGGTTCATTCGGATCCGACCGTGCGTCGTTTCGTTTTCAAATGATCAAGTTACGATCATTTAAATTTTTTTAATCGGATCGATGTCGTGTTTTTCGTTCATTTGATGTTTATATCAAATTGAGAATTAACATCAAATATATATTTTTATATATGTGTGGAAAATATTTTTGATTATAAAAAAAAAGGGAAAGGGGAGTGATACCAAGACCAAGACCCCAATTTGGGGTCTTCTTGCTTTAAAAAAAATGGGAAGACCAAGACCCCAAAATGGGGTCTTCTTCCCTTCAATTAAAAAAAAACAAAAGGGGAGTGGTGGCTTTTTGTCTAAAGACAAAAATAAAAAAAAATAGTGGGAGACCCCAAAGGGGTTTTCTCCTTCACGCGGCGCACAAGGGGGCGACACCCCCTTGTGAAACCCTAGCCGCCGGGTTCCCCCCCTCCACCGGGCTGCCTCCTCGCTCCGCCCGGAGCCGCGCCGGACCGCCGCGCTGCTCCCGAACCCCGGCCGCCCCGCGCTCGCTGGACCGCCTCCTGCCTCGCGCCGCGCCGCCTCGGACCCGCCGCCCCGAGCTCGCCGGCCGCCTCGGACCACCGCCCCTACCAGAGCCGGACGCACTGGCCGCGCCGCTCCCGAACCCCGGCCGGACGGAGCTTGCCGGTCCCCTTCATGCTTGCCCGCGCCACCCCGGGCTATGTCGGACCGAACCGCGCCGGCCACCGCCGGTCCCGACCGCCGCCGGTCTAGGCCATGCCGGACCGGGCTGCCGCCTTGCCGGCTCGCCGGAGCAGCGGGCTGCCGGCCAAGCGGCTGGCCGGTTTGATTCCCGGCCTCCTCCCGCTTTTTCGGTCTTCGCCGGAAGTTGCTGTCGCTGCGGGAGTCGCTGGACCGAGCGGTCACGCCGCGGTAATGCCGTAATTGGCTTTGCTCCAGGACGACACCCCGCGGCGGTTTGCAGTCCCGCCGGACTCTCGAGCTAGAGGTAACCCCGCTTTAAATTAATTTTAATTAATTTAGTTTTTTAAATTAAATTAATTAGGGTTAATTTGGTGTTTAAATTATTTTAATCCGAAATATTAATTTAATTTAAGTTTAGAATTAAATTAATGGTTTAATTTAATTTTTGGAATTAAAATTAAATTTAACAAATGGAACCGATAAAAATAAATTATTTGAATTTAATCAAATTCATTTAATTTATTAGAACACCCTCGCATTATTTAAATTTATTGCAATTTATTTTTTTTGCGCATATTTTACCCCGACTGGTCTTGAGCAAGTGACCGAACTGTGTATGTCTGATATTTATTTATTTATTTAATTATTTATTCAATGCGTGCGATGATTGTAATAATTAATTAGATAAATGACGGTTTGCGAATCGTCTTTTTAATTCAAATATGTATAAGGGACTGCGTGTGCATTGCACGAGATGTAATTTGTACCCCTAGACCCCCTCGCCTGCGTGCGAGTACATTTGTAATTAAATGATGATTCGAGACGCAGACCCCGCCAAGACGAGGCGGTAAACCAGACGGGAGCCAAGCGCTTTGCACTGGGCAAGCTGCGACGTGAGTCAAGTCAGGACTCAGGTATGAATGCCCTTAGGTCAAGATTGATCCGTTATGGATCGATCTTTAGAGAATGCTCAAGACCAGTCGGATTGCATGATTTACTTTATTCATAGTTTATTATTTTATATGTCTGCATGATTATTGCGTGATCACATAGAATAATAAACAAGATAAAATGCATAAAGATGTGGCGAATTACATTCTATTGCATGTTTAGTTGTGAGCGCCACAACCCAGTTTGAACATAATAAATTGAAAAAGATTATATTCGTCAATAAATATTAAAAATCCCTCAAAGATATATTAAGTCTAAAAGCCTTCCATTTCTCACATCTAAACAAAACTGGCTGTTTGGGTGCTCGTCAGCCTTAGTTGAGAGTGCCTCTTACTACCGAGGCGTTTTCATGAGAGAAATGGGTTGATTAACTTAAGTGAGTAGTCAAGGATTAACCTTAGCTAACTTGCTATCACTTTAGAGGTAAGATGTTAAGGGAATCGAGTTCAAATTCCAAAAGTTGTGACTTTACTCAACAACACAAGGAACCACAAGAACAAGTGGTTGGCCAGTCTAGTGCCTACCTTGAAACCCTCCAAGTAGTGGCGTAGTCCTATCTTGTAGACTACGAGGGAGGTTTCGAGGATCCTTGCCACTAGAATGCTCAAGCGATATAGTATTCCGAATCTAATAGTGAGCGCTATTAAGGCTCGCTAAAATAGTGGGAGACATTAAAATGATATAATAATAATTTATTAATCATAAATGTCAAAAGGTAATCAAGACAAAGTACTAACTGCTAAATGTTTATCTGATGTAGATTCAAAATGGCAATCACCAAGACCACAAGTACTTTATCATTGCTATCGATCTTGGATAAAGAAAATATCTTGACCGACAATAACTTCCAGGAGTGGTACAGGCGCTTGCGCATAGTACTACGCCAAGAAAGGAAGTTATATGTGCTGGAATCCCCAATTCCTGCTGAGCCTCCTCAGGGAGCAAGCAAAGCGGAAAAAGAGAAATGGAGAAAGCATGTAGACGATGCACTTGATGTACAATGCATCATGTTGTCATCCATGTCTAGCCAATTGCAAAAAATGCATGAGGTTGAGGACGCCTACAAGATGCTTTCACATCTTCAAGAACTTTATGTGGAGAGGGTCAGGCAATAAAGGTATGAGATCTCAAGTGCGTTTTATAAGTGCAGGCTAGCAGAAGGGCATCAAGCCGGTCCTCACGTACTCAAGATGATTGAGTATATTGAGAGGCTTGAAGCCCTTGGGTTCAAACTGAACCAAGAACTAGCAATGGATCTCATTCTTGCCTCTTTACCGTCAAGTTTCTCGACTTTTATTGTCAATTATAATATGAATGATATGACAAAGTCGCTCCCGAACCTTTTGGCTTTAGTTCGCCAAGCTGATAAGGATATGAAAAATACCAATTCATCTGTCCTTATGGTGAACAAGAAAAACAAGGGCAAAGCAAAGGGGTCTAAGGCCAAGTCAAGGCCAAAGGCACCAATGCATCGTCCTGCAAAGAAACCAAAGATTCAGAGGCAAAGTAATGAGCAAGAAGCTGTCTGTTTTGGATGTGGCAAGAAAGACCACTGGAAGAAGAATTGCAGAGTTGGGAAAAAGAAGCAAGCTGATGCTTTTACTTCAGGTATTTTTGTCATTGAATGCAATCTATCTTTATCTTCAAGTTGGGTATTGGATACGGCATGTGACTCACACATTTGTATTCATATACAGGAACTAAGTAGGTTCAAGATGATTGCAAAAGGTCAAGTGGATCTCAGAGCTGCAAATGGTGCAAGTCTAGCAGCCTTGGCAGTGGGAGATTATCACTTAACCTTGCCAACTAGTTTGGTTCTAGTTTTAAACAATTGCTATTATGTACCTTCTGTTACCAGAAACATTATCTCTGTGTCGAGTCTAGACACTATGAGTTTTTATTTCAAGTTTGGAAATAAAAGTTGTCTCTTTTATAGGGATAACATATGTTATGGTATGACACATCTTAACAATGGTTTATATATGCTGGAACTAGAAAACTCAGTAATGACAATCAATGACAAAAACAGCCAACATCACTCAAATAACAAAACAACCAACATGACTCAAATAACACCCACCTATGGTACTTCAGGCTTGGTCATGTAAACGAGAAGCGATTACGAAAATTGCATCAAGAAGGGTATCTAGACTCGGCACAGTTAGAACCCTTAGATGTATGTCAAGCTTGTTTACAAGGAAAGATGACCAAAGCACCTTTCTCAGGAAAGGCAGAAAGAGCCAATGCAGTGTTGGAATTAATACATACTGATGTATGTGGTCCATTTCTAGTAGAGACAAAGGGTGATTTTCTATATTTCATTACTTTTACCGAGGACTATAGTAGGTATGACTATATCTACTTAATGCGGTATAAGTTAGATTCCTTTCGGATATTTAAGGAATACCAAAATGAAGTAGAAAACCAACTTGGTAAGAAGATAAAAACACTTTGCTCAGACCGAGGCGGAGAATATCTTAACCAAGCATTCATTGATCATTTGAAGGAGTGTGAGATATTATCCCAACTCACTCCTCCTTATACACCACAATGAAATGGTGTTAGTGAAAGGAGGAATAGGACCTTGCTTGACATGGTCAGATCATTGATGAGTCATGCAACCCTTCCATTATCCTTTTGGGGATACGCTTTGCAGACAACAGCATATACCCTTAACCGAGTACCAATTAAAGCTGCAGAAGGGATTCCATATCAGTTATGGTATGGAAAGAAACCCAACCCAACACACATGCGTGTATGGGGGTGCGAGGCATTTGTCCAGACTTTACCAAGTGACAAATTAGCATCTAGAAGCACTAAGTGCATCTTTATAGGTTATCCTAAGGAAACTACAGGATATTACCCATATAACCCTTTAGATAGAAAAGTCATTGTGGCAAGATACGCCACATTTCCAGAAAGGGAACACATTTTCATTGGAAAAAGTGGGAGCAAGATTGACTTCGTCGAATGCTCCAGATGCACAAGAGTTGGTAGAGGAACAATCTCCACAAGAGCCAAGTGGAAGAAGAAGTTGTTCCGGAGACACAGATACTGCGTAGGTCTACGCAAGAGGTTAGAGAACCAGAGCGTTATGGTTTTCTTGTCATCGAGTCAGGTGACACATTAGTCCTTCAGGATGATGAACCTCTAACCTACAAGGAAGCAGTAGAAGGCAAAGAAGCTACTAAATGGCAAGAAGCCATGAATTCTGAGATGGAGTCCATGTACCAAAATCAAGTTTGGATTTAGGTAGACCCTCCAGCTGATGTAAATCCCATTGGATGCAAATGGGTATTCAAGAAGAAGCTGAACATTGATGGTGAGGTTAATACCTTTAAAGCAAGACTGGTTGCAAAGGGTTTCAGGTAACGTCAAAGCATTGACTATGATGAAACCTTCTCATCAGTAGCAATGCTTAAATCCATCAGAATATTGCTTGCAATAGCAGCCTTTCATGATTATGAAATTTGGCAAATGGATGTCAAAACTGCTTTTCTAAATGAGAAGTTGGTTGAAGACGTCTATATGACTCAACCTGAAGGGTTTGTCAAATCAAAGAATGCCAATAAAGTATGCAAGCTGCAGAGATCCATTTATGGATTGAAGCAGACATCAAGATCATGGAATGTTCGTTTTGATGAGGCCATAAGAGATTTTGGTTTTATCAAAAATAAAAGCGAGCCTTGTGTCTATAAAAAGGTTGAAGGGAATGCCATCATTTTCCTAGTATTATATGTTGATGACATATTAATTATGGGAAATGAGGTGCAAGTCTTACAGTCAATTAAGACTTGGTTAAATGAATGCTTCTCCATGAAAGACTTAGGCGAAGCAACCTACATTCTAGGGATCAAGATCTATCGAGATAGATCTCAAAGGCTGCTTGGGCTAAGTCAAAGTACATATATTGACAAGGTACTCAAAAGGTACAGTATGGAACAATCCAAAAGAGGATTGTTATCTGTGTCACATGGTGTAAATCTCTCCAAGAAAATGTGTTCACACACACAGGAGGAGATTGATAGAATGAGTAGAGTCCCTTATGCTTCGGTAGTGGGTTCTATCATGTATGTCATGCTATGTACTAGGTTTGATGTCGCCTTTGCATTAAGCATGATGGGTAGATATCAAGCAAATCCAGGAGAGCTGCATTGGACAGCTGTTAAAACAATCCTTAAGAAGTACTTGAAGCGTACTAAGGATATGTTCCTGGTGTATGGAGGAGATGAGGAACTAGTTGTGAGGGGATACACTGATGTTAGTTTCCAGACAGTTCACGATGATATGAAATCGCAGTCAGGCTACATCTTTTGCCTGAATGGTGGTGCAGTGAGCTGGAGAAGCTCGAAGCAAGCTGTGGTTGCTGATTCTACAGCAGAGTCCGAATATATTGCAACTTCTGATGCAGCAAAGGAAGCAGTCTGGATACACAACTTTATCTCAGACATTGGTGTTGTACCTAGCAGTGCAGACCCTGTATCAGTATATTGTGATAATACTGCTGCAGTGGTGCTTGCCAAGGAGCTCAGGTCTCACCAAAGAACAAAGCATATTCTTCGGAAGTTTCATCTCTTGAGGGATTTTATTCAAAGAGGTGAAGTGATAGTTAGCAGAGTAGCCACAAAGGACAACGTGGCAGACCCCCTGACTAAAGCCATTTCTCAGCAGAAGCATGATTCACATGTGAGAGCTAGCGGATTGAAACCTATTAGCAGTTGGCTCTATTGCAAGTGGGAGTGTTGAAAGTGGGTGCCCTAGACCCAACTTGTTTTGTACTTTGATTGCCGTTACATGTATTCAGTTTGTTATAATATATGTATTTATCTTGCCATAATAGTGTAGATACTTCTGCATCCACTTTGTTTATGACAATGTCCTTAGATTACCTATCGCATCAAAGGGTTATAGTAGATCCCAGACTATAATGAGAACCCTGAGATGCCATGACAGTAATCTTAAAGTAACGTCCTATGGTCCAGTTACATCATTCTGAAAGGACACAGATGACGTGTGACCATCAGGTGTTGGGGGCTCATAAGCATTGAGACTTCTTCTCATGAAGTTCGCACTTGATGATCTCTAGTAGTTGAGATCATGAGGACAGACCCACATAATAGAAACACCACATGTTTTAGGTGTCATTGGCCGTTCCTATCTACGGACATGTGTAATGGTCTTTTGACTTGAGATCATTGTCAATGGATGTCATTTAATTACGTACATTTGATGCAAGGCGAAAACCATGGCGATTAAGTCGTGGCGAGGTAGTTTGTATTGGGTACGTCATTAATGGCATGACATTGATTGAATGACCGAGAAAGGATTTTTTGCTTCTGAGTTCAGGAAGAGATATCTCGGGCCTGGTTGATTAGGATGGTTGCACCTTCATTAAATCCATGACCATGGTAGTGGAAGGTAAGACCATCCGGACAAATCAACAAACAAAATAAAGCAAATAAAGAATGATGACACTAGTATGCATTTTGTTTTATTGAGATATCGATGACGAAGAGATTATATTACACGGACCGTGTTCGTAGAAAGGCAGTCGTTGCTTTGACTTTGCCTTACCTCTATAGGGGCCTCGATGGGTTGCTAGACCCCACTCTAGGTCGGTGGATATTATTCACTGCTATTGAGGTAAGGGTCTAGAGGGTCACACACAATAGCGCCTTGAAAATCTGCCCTATTCTGGGAATAGAAATTTAGAACTTGATGGGCCCCGTCAAAGGGTCCGAGCATTATCCAAGTTCTATGGATCACCAAAGAATAAATAAATTCATTAATTATTCAAGTTTAGGATAATTCGTTGAATTTATTTATAACATGTATTTACAAGTTATATAGTAAATACAAGTATTAATATTATTCGAATGGATTTAAATATTCTAGGTTCGTTTAATATTAGCAGGAGGAATGAGTCGAGTTAAAGACTCAAATTTATCACGTAATATATTTATATATTACAAGTGATAAATTATAAATATTATTTATGGCATAATTTTATTTGTCGTAAATAATTATTTATATCACTTATATAGCGGACGTCTATTACACGGGGGCCGGGAATCCATACCGCGTGTTTTAAACACTCCCTATATAAGTGAGAGAGAGACTCTCCCATGAAAACGATTCATGTGTCAAGATTGAGAGCTTCTCTCCCCTCCTGGAATCTAGAAAGAGTCTCTCAAGCGAAGGAAGATCTTCAAGTTCATCCTTCTCGAATTGAAGCTTCTTCTTTTGCGGTGATCGTCGCTGTGCTGAAGTGATCGTCGAAGATCTGCGTTAGCACCCGGATCTTGACGAACGACGCGCGAGCAGATTCATAAGACGTGTGTGGACGATCCAGAGGGCTTCAACGTTGGAGTCTTCGAGCAACGATCGCCGGCGTCCTGCGGCGGACTTGCACACGCTAATTCCGAACAAGGTACAAGTTTAGTTTAATTTTCGTGCTTTGTTTAAACCTTGCGAGATCCTTGGACCAAACCGGGACAAGATTACCGGAGTTGACAGGGTTATGTCACTTCGGGGAAGCAGAAAATTTTAAATTCCCGGCCCACCGGCTTCCGCTGCGCCGTCCCGGTACCCAACACTAAGAAACAAAGACACCACCGCCCCCCCTGACAGCTAATACTTGCCTGCACATGACAGCTCCACACTCCTAATAATTCCCCCATGCTAAAAAACCACATTGTCCTCAAGGTGAGGTGAGTTCCAGGAAACGCTTGACTACTCATACTAAAGGTTCTGGGTGCAGTGAAAGCGCCAAATGGGGTGTGCCCAACTTGGTTTTTGTCGTAATCGATTATTAATCCGAGATGTACATTGACGATAAATGCCGTGACCTGCAAAATTGAATCAAATATTAATTGACGAGAGAACGTCGAAACGAAAACGCAGGATCTTCACATATTATTTATGATTAATTTAAAAAGTTAAGAAATTACTTTGTGTTGAATTCTTTCTTTGTTAATGAATCTGATGTCTCTACGTAATATCGTCGTTGCGTTGTAAGAATCAAGTATAGATTCCCTCTAGCGGTGATCCACACACGCTCCACGAACCTCCAAATGTTGCCGTAGGAATCTTCGGTTGCTAGCACGGCAGATCCTAATGCCTGCGTTGTTCGCCTTGGATCGCCTCGATAATTGTTTCAAGAAGGATTCTCTTGGATCTCTCTAGAATCGAGAGTGGTGGTGGAAGAAGATCGCTCTCCGTCTTTAAAAGCGTTCTTGGAGAATAGAGCTTTCTAGGAGTTTGAGAGAATTCTTCAAATGTTGTACACAACCAAAACAAATGGTAATCTATAAAGAAATAATATAATTGAGTTTATATACTACTAGAGTTTGAAAATAATAATTGCACTTGATCTACCTCAGCCCGCATTCACCCTGTTTTTCACGTTTCACATCTCAACAAAATGGTGGGCGCTCACTCTGTCCAGGCTACCCTTCCCGTCGACTTGGAGGGCGATGAGACCGAAGGCCCGCTTCCAGAGGCGCGTTATCCAGTTGCCTTCAGCCTCGGCACGACATTATTCAACCACAGCGCCTCATCAAATGACAGAGTCGCCTTTCTGAAGATGCCACCTGGGTCTGGAAGGTTTATTCCATGAGGGGCAAGATTGTCCATCCAGAAGGGGGGGAGCTGTTAGGCCAGGCGTCCCAGCTGGCTGCCACGTGGAAGGGGGGAGCGGGGACTCTGTTTTAAGGGAACAGGCGCAGGCATGAGAGGGTACGAAGTTAGTTGTTGGAGACATGAGAGGGCTGGTGTATTGTGATATCTAACACCAGGTCAAAAAAATGGGTGAATGACAGGCTCCGGTTTTCAGCAACATCATCTTGTTCCGTCCCGTAGTGAGTGAGCCACAACTGCACCGGTTGATAGGAATGTATTGCAACCAGACGTTGTATTTCAGGGACTGCATCCATCTACTAAATTGGCCTCTTGCAGACATAAACCAACACTTCCAAAGGTACTGATCACCTCCGTACTTGACCCAGTAACGGTCCAATCAGGAGAGAAAAGCCATCTTACAAAATGTTCTTAAATACAGCCAAGATTTGCAGCCTTGAAAACCTGCTTATCAGGCAGAAGCTGAGAACAGCCAGTACTAACACTCCCTGTTCACAGAACAAACTCCTCCATTTCCTTGAGAACATCTTCCCTAAATAAAGGGACTTCCTTAGTAACAGGGAAGTATACGGTTCCAACAGTTACCAACATCTTTAAAATATTACTCAGCTGCCTTTGAACAACCTGGAATGTCTTTAAAGTTTCCACATAAAGAAACTTGTCCCAACAATACTCATACACTGATCTCTCCTTTTCAGCTTCTTTCCGTCCCTCATAAGCTTGGATAAGAGCCATATGATCACCATCATCCTCTGCAGAAAATCTGGATTCTACCATTATAGCTAAGCCCTTTTTATCTTGAGGAAGAACAAAAGGATCTTTAACACAAGTCCGGCCACAATGGTAACCTCAGGATCGTAGCAACGAAAAATGGCACCCATAATTAGCTTTTTCCCCGTTTTAGGATCCACCAGAAGGATTGACAATAGCTGTCCCAGATTAGTGAGACTTTCATTCTCATCTAAAGCACCATTCACCTCCAGAAAATCAACAGCATATTGGACAGCCAAGAGTACAGGGGGCTGAAGTGTAGCTGGCAAGAATTCTCCAATCTTTCCCAGCTTTAAATTTTTTATTTGTATGCAAAGAGAATTCCGAGGAGTTCTTAAAAGCTCCGGTAGCTGATATTCTGAAAAAACTGCATAGTCACATTTTAGGTATACGCGATGACATTCACTTGGCGGCACACGACCAGCCCCATCCCTTCTCTGTCGAGCTGAAGCCTGTGATTTCCATGATGGTAATGGACAAGGAGCATTATTCAAAGCATCATAGGTTGCCTCTTTTGCTTTTCCACAATCAACCACAAAACCAACATCATTGATAGTAATGCTGGCCTCTGCCGTGTTTGTAGCGAGCAAAATTTTGCGAACAGCAGGAGATGGCTTCTCAAATATGAGCTTCATTTCAGATGTAGCCATGGAATGGAACCATGATGTAGCCATAGAACGGTGACATGAGAGCAGTATCACACCCTATTGGGATCTCCCAAAAGGGGTTGAGCTCTTAATTGATCCTTTAAGCAACGGATATCTTCCCAACCAGTTAGAATTACAAACATAACACCCGGTCCTTTCCTCTGACAATTATAACAGAACACTGCCTCAATGAGATTGAAATCTACGCAATCAGGTGTCCAACTAGAAAAAGAATGGTGTGTCCTAGCGCTATATTTCACAAAGCTTGAATTATTTAGGGCATTCTCAAGAACGATGACGATTTGGCCTTATCGTTTCCTTGCCAATTTTTGCTTTGGCATCCTTGACATTTTTAGATGGTCATGTGTTTTCCCCATTATTGCTTGTTAATATCCATCAACTTTGTTGAAGGAAGATAAAATTGGTATCCAGTCATTTCCAACAAATCTTCCAGGAACTGCGTCCTCATAGGATATGGAAAGCCAGGAAACCTCTGGAGAAGACTTGCAAGTTCGGCAACATAAAACAGAACTACCTTAAATGGAGCATGCAGCTCCCCAGACAACGTTGACCTCCTCAATTTTGAACTAGTATGGGGAAGAGGCGCTGCCATGATCATAGAGTCTGGATACTTGTTGCGCGTATTGCACACAAACCCTGTAGGTAATCCGGTTGCTTCAATGCTCTTGTTGTCACCCTTCTCCACCGTTCCAAGAACTATTGGTTACTCCACCCGTGTTTGATAAGAACAGAGGACTCACTTCTTGTATATAGGAGCAGAAATACAGGCGGAGGAGGAAGACGATGAATGGTGAATTGAGAAGGCACTTCGGGAGATATCCTGCCCAAGCCAGAAGGTCGATTCCAAGCCAAAGGCCGATTCCCTTAACATTATTCCCTCCTCTTTTCCTCGTTCCAACCTCCCCTATTTAGCAACCCCTATGCGGGCCTCCCCTCAAACATAAATGGTCATTCCCCCAAATTCCCCTTCCAACAACGACACTTTTACCCCTTAACTAAAAAGCCATCCAATTCATGGTCTTAGCACTCGCCACTCCTTAAAAGAGTATTGTCCTCGAGATTGAAGAATGGGAGATGCTTCCATGCCTCACTGAGCTCCTCCATCGTCAACGCCTTCTTCATCTTCGCCCAACAACACTACCCGCAGTTTGGGATCAGCTCACGATGCAAGGGGCTAAAGGGCTGCCCACACCTGAAACACAAGCCTTTGCTTCCGCGGTCCTCCTATTCTTGGTTTGTTGGTTGCCGAACGCCGCATCCGTCAAGAGGTGTTTGATTTGGAGTCTCCCGACGAACTCCTATCCCAACAGCCTCCCCTCATCTGATCGGTTGGGGAGGGGTCCCATTTGCTAGTTGTGTCTCTGAACGGTCCGGTGGCCGCCATGGTTGAGCGTCGCGTACCCAACGAGAATTCCATGACCCACCGCCGCGGTACTGGGTGTCTGTGCCGCTCGTGAAGGTAAGCTCTACATGTCGAGCTAAGCGCATTACTTGCAGTCGAGTCTCGGGTCTTTGGACGCGAACCCAACTGCGAATGTCTTCTTGGAGTCTATGCAATAAATACCTGGCATATTGCGGCTTGGGTTGGTGAGGTAGTAAAGATGCCAGATATTCAAATTGTTCATTATAGTCTTGGACTATCCCTGTCTGGTGTAGTGTGTTCAATTCCTCATAGGGATTTTGGATCTTGAGCCCACTAAACCGTTCTTTGAGTTCCTTTGTGGAAGCTGGCCAAGACACTTCCGGATGAACTTCATGCACAACGTTGAACCAATGGACCGCAATTCCTTACATATTAATCCGCGCAAACGGTACCTGAACATCGTCCGACATTTGATTGATGCAAAAGTAAAGTTCGGCGCACGTGATCCAACTCCTGGGGTCCCTGCCTTTGAACACCGGGAGTTCGACCTGTTTGACAGTTGTGTGCTGATCGGTTCCCATGTCGACGTGAAATGTGGGGAAGCCGGTTTCCTTCCCTTGTTTGCCGGGGACACCGGTTTCTGCTGCGTGCAAAGCTGAAGTCTCAGTGGAAGACGATGGAGGAGGTGCCTCCAGATGCGATGACTTTTCCAGGTGGCGTAGAACGCCAGGGATGAAATTGCAGAGCTCTACTTGTTCCTTACGGCATTCCGACAGCTCCAAGCGCTCCTTCTCCCAGGTTTGCTGCTTCATGGTGATACTTTCTATTGCCGACGTTGGGTTGGAGAGGAGATTCTAGGCGTCCCAGTTGGTCGATGTTGTCTTGGTAAGGCTGCTTCCGAGTGTCCATTGCGCGGGCGACCAAACTGGAAATTTGCTGGTGGGGCGACTGGGTCGGCAGTGTACGCGTTGGCGACAGGAACACAATGTGAGACCGGGAATCAGCATGATGCGCCTGAGGAGTGACAACAGGGGACTCGTATGCGGTAGTGACTAATGGCTGAGACATCGTTGCAGGGAAGCGGCTGTCGTGAGCCAACCGAGTGTGCCGCCTCAAAACGGGAGTCGACAATGTGCGTGGTGTGCTCCTCGTTCGAGCAAGCTGAAAATGAAGCACGCCTCTACTAACGCAATGTGACCCAACGTGTCTCCTTGGAATAGGAGGTGAAGAAGTCCGAGGAGATGGAAACCTGCTGTGCGCGCCTCAGGGAGAAAGAAGAGCCGACGACAAGGAGGGAGGAGGACGACATGTTGGACCAAATGATAAGAACAGAGGACTCACTTGTATATAGAAATATAGAGAAGGAATACAGGCCGAGGAAAAAGATGAACGGTGAACAGAGAAGACGCTTCAAGAGAGATCCTGTCTAAGCCAGATGGCCGATTCCAAGGCAAAGGCCAATGCCCTTTACAATATTCCCTTTTTTCCTCGCTCCAGCCTCCCCTATTTAACAACCCCTCCATGGGCCTCCACTCAAACAAAAATGGTTATCCCCCCATACCCCTCTCCTGAAATGACACTTTTACCTCAACTAAAAAGACTCTCCAGCTCATGGTCTTAAGAGTGTTCACTTAGTTTGCGTAAAAAGGCCTTGCCACACACGAGTAGGCTTGTGATACATTTCCACCTTGCCAGGCACCGACATTTGTGCAACAGGTCTTCCACTCGCACAACGGGCATCACTCACTGCTTTCGCCTTGCCACGCGCTCTAGGAATTCGAGTAACTAAAGTCCATCGGTGTTCTTGCTGAATCTGCCTCTTTTGCGTTCTTAGTGTTGTTAGAGCTAGGAATGCAGTCCTCAATAATCTTTCGTTCTCCCGTAAGACATGAATCCTGAACAGGCTCGCATTACACCTTCGCGACATGAGCTAGGAAGAGCGAGGTGATTTTCCTTGATGGTATGAGTAGAAGGTAAAGCGTTTATCTCTGTACCTCAGTAAACCTGTGCAGTTGGCAATATACTGTTTATTTTCTTCCGCAGTTAGAGGTTCTGATTAACCAGTTACAAATCGCTCCTAAGAACACTGTTGAACCTATAGCTTTGCATGTTTTCGGAGTTGTGCCCTATAGATTTCCATAGATGATAGAAGTTTCTGCAACTCAGTCGCCTGCGACTTCATAAACCATTATAGTTCCAACGCCATTCTGGTACTACAATCACCGCCGTGTCTCGACCTACACTCTTTAACCGGCTTGCTCAAATCATCGAGCCTTGTTCGTCACACCAGGCGACTTCACTCTGCGATAATCTCTCAGCTGCCTTCGTGACTTGAGTTCGTCTCTAAATGAATTTCGTATTCCCTCTCTCTACGATCGTCCAACAACGATTGTTCCCTAGGCGTGCGTGTCTCCAACAGCGAACATGCTCTCTCAATGTCTTCCCCAACGCGCGTGGTCTCCACCAATCGTCTCTTCTCTAGCAATTGCTTCCCCGACAATTGATTCCTTGACGATTGCTTCCCCAACGAAGTTGTCAAATTGTTAGCACTGTTAAGGCCTAGGATAGACCTAGTGATTGGAAGGTGTATGTTAGGAAGGGAAAAAGGGTGAAACTGAGACAAACAGTTAACTAGAGGCCACTTGGGGTCATGTGGGAGGGGGGGGGGACTCGGGAATAGATGGGAGCGGGGGTGTAAGGGTGGAATTTTTTCTGTGAGTGTCTCGGCTGAATGGCTTGGGCGGGAGTGCAGTGGCTCCCTCGAGGTTTCTCTTTCTTTCATCATCTCTCTCCCAACCTGCCGGAAACTCCAGTCACGGGGACTCGGCACCAAGCTTGGTTCGATGACATAGAGCAACGTTCGGGACGTTTTGAGACAACAATTAATGAGCTGGTGACTTCCGTCGCTAATCTTATGTAGAGCCAGCAAAGAGGAGATCAACGATCCAGTCGAGTTCAGCCGCTACATGGTGCGCTATTTGGATACGCAGCCATTGCGCAAGGATACATAGCCAACGGTGGAGATAGAGTTGTTGGGAATGCGTTCTCTGGAGGGAGCACTGCAGGGGAGCAGTTGGAAGGGTCAGTGCAGGGTCAGTGCGTAGGACGTTGGAGGTTTCTGTACCAGTATGCGATGGGCGTTTGGAAGATGAGCTGAGCTTCCTGTTTTTGATGGAGCAAATCCAAGGGGTTGGATCACTCAAGTTGAGCTGTATTTTTGAATTCATCACTCCCAATGCCTTAAATTATCCACAGCTTAGGTTAGCATGGAAGACTTTGCTATCCATTGGTTTATGGTCCTTGAAGAAATGCATCTGAACGTTTCTTGATAGCCTTCCACCAGAAAGCAACAACATCAGAATACATTGAGCAGTTCTAGTATTTAGCTTCTTTGGTTCCTCGACAACTAGAGCAACAATATGTTAGATATTTCTTGCATGGATTACGAGAGGATATACAGAGCTGGGTGCGCATACATAATCTGGACACTCGACCGCAGACAATGAGGTTGGCAAGCCATGTTGAACTTGCTGTCATGAGGGCCGTGAGCACTCAATACCGAGGGGGAGTCCCTTTTGCTATCAGTAATTTACGTGATGGAAACCCTTGACAACCTCCTTATCGGCTGGGTCCACCTTCGCTGGGTGGGGCAATGACGCGACCCGTACGTCAAGAAGATGGTGTAGTGGGAGGTGTGAGACCGAAATTGCTTAAAAATCTGAACCCAGAAGGATGAGGAGTTCGTTATCTAATGGCTCAGGAATGGGAGGAACGGAGAAACCGATGCTTATGTTTCTAGGTGTTGACTTCCTTACAATCCACTGCATAAGATGACCTCTTTCTCTTTTCTTTTTCTCCTTTCATTAGATGCCCGATTGAGTTGAGGCATGAGATGACCTCTCCTCTTTCTCTTCTACATTGGTAGTATAATCATGCTCATCTTCTTCTTCCAACAGGGAGTATCTATTTGCCAACGGTATCAGGTTGGGTTGCCTTGTATTTGTTCGCCTTTGATTTCCCTGGTGGTTATTTCCATTTCCCCTTTGTCTGCATTCAATAGCTTTATGCCTGAAATTAGAACAGTGAAAACGGTATCCATAGAAAAATTTTCTTCTATGAGATAAAGGATATGATCTCATTCTTCTTTGCTGGCTTTTGAGTGTTTCTCTGTTCAAATAGCTTCTTGCCTTTTCATAATAGAGCATGCTGTGGTAAGATAGCCACAAAATTGACATTTCATAAGGGGAAATATCTTCTCACTTTTGTTTCTCCCCACGCCTCTAACCACCGAAAAACTCCTCAGTTGTTGATTAGCTCTTGAAGGTTGAGGATAATTTCCAACCCTTTGCTCCCTGTTTAGATTAATCATTGTCCATGCTTCTGGTGTCTTTGTGTTGACACCAAAATTATCAACCTTTTGCTTCTCTTTGTTCTGGTATGTTACTATTCCTGCTTTTGATGTCTCGACATCGCAACCGACTCCACTTTTATCCAAGAACCCGGGTCTTTGTTCATTCAGATTTTTCTCAACACCTTCTAAGCTTCGTTTGGCCCTTTCTAACAATTATTTATCTGAGAAATTTCCCATGTTTAGCTCCTTTGAATCTCTTGATTTTATCTCTGATTCAAATTTGTTGGAGTCTGCAACCCACATCGGACTTGAGGTCCGGTGTGGTCTTTAATATTCATTATAAATTAACCTCAAGGGCTCCTTTAGAGAGAACACCTTGGGGGTTCGGGTTTCTCCTAATTTTATCCTTCTACATGGTATCAAAGGGAACCTAATCCCGAACCCTCCTCTCAATTTTATTTCCCCCCGTTTAGGGTTTCTCAGAATTTTTCCCCCGTGGGGGGCGGCGGCCCCTCATGTAGGGCTACGTTTTTTTTCCTTCAGCCGCCGCCCCTCCAGGGCTCGATTCCCAGGCTGCCCCGGCGGCCCTCCCTCCCAACGAACCTCCCTCCCGGCGGATCTTCCTCCCTGCGCGACGGCCCCGCCTCCTGCTGCGGCATCCCGACGCCAGCGCCCGCCTCGTCCTCCTCCCGCCTGTGCGCGACGCCAACGGCGTTTCCGCCTTGCTTGCGCAGTCCCGGCGCCGGCCCGCTCGTCGCCGCCAGATCCCGCAGCGCCTCCTCCCGTCTTCTCTCCCGACCCGGCGCATCCCGTCGTGGCGCATCCCGTCGCGCCGCCCGTCGCGCATCCCGTCGCGCCGCATCCCGACCCTTGCGCGACTCTCGACAGATCTTCCCGGCGGCCCTCCTGTGCCTTCCTTCTGTGTGCGTGCCGCTACCCAGGCAGCCTTCCATCGCAACGGCTCCAGCCATCCCTGCGGCTTTCCCCCCGTCGCGGCTCCAGTCCCCAGCGCCATTCCCGACTGGCCGCCTGCGGCTTTCCCCGGCGGCCCTCCTCCCGTCGCGATCCCGGCGATTCTCCCCCTGCCCTACGACGTCGGCCTCCTGCACCGTTCCTGCGCGACGGATTTGCAGCGCCGGCGCGACTCCCAGTTGCGCGCACCGACCCCGTCAACCCAGGCGCGACCCTCCGTCACGGCTCCTCCCGAGCGCGACCCTCCGTCGCAGCCTGCTTCCTCAACTTCTCCCGCATTCCCCGGCGGTCTTTCCGGATCCCGCAACTGTCGGCTTGCTCCCGCATCTCCCGGCGAGAAGAACTGCCGCCTCCCGCCTCTGCCCGAGGCCTGCCCTCCCGGTTCTGTCTGATTCCGGCCCTCCTCGTTGCGCACGCCGGCCAGCCGTTCCCCATCCGGCGCTCCCCTTCCAGCCGCTGCTTCCAGCGCCCCCGGCCGACCTCCTCCATCTCCTCCAGCGACGGATCCTGTCCACCATGGCTGCTCCTCTACCATGCCACCTCCTGCGGATTCCCCGTCTCGCCGGCATCTCCGGGCATCTTCTCGGCGGATCATCCTCTCGGCAACTCCTTCCGTACCGGCCTCGTGCGGCATTCCCGCCTCAATCGTTGGCCTCCTCCATTGCGGATTCCTCGGCACTTTGACGACCGGCACTGCCATTGCGGATTCCTCGGCACTTTGACGACCGGCCCTCCCGAGCGGATTTCTCGGCGCTTTGACGATCGGCCCGACATTATGGATTTCCCGACGCTCTGAGGACCGGCCCGTAGTGCGGATTTTCCCGACGCTCTGACGACCGACCCACCAGTGTGGATTTCCCGGCACTCTGTTGTCCGGCCCCACACTTTTCCGGCGATGACCCATCCTTTATTTTTCAGCGGCATCACATTACCATCTTCAGGGGGAGCAGCATCAACAACGACTTTCTTATTTCCGTTTCGTCTATTTTTGTTTTGTATTTGTCATCAAGCTGGGCATGTCCAGCTTGAGGGGGAGTGTTAGCGTTTGTTTTATTGCTTTCTTTTCATTATGTGTCCAAGCTAGGTACACCTAGTTTGAGGGGGAGTGTTGGAGTCTGCATCCCACATCGGACTTGAGGTCCGGTGTGGTCTTTAATATTCATTATAAATTAACCCCAAGGGCTCCTTTAGAGAGAACACCTTGGGGGTTCGGGTTTCTCCTAATTTTATCCTTCTACAAAATTTATTTCTCAACGTAACAACCTCTTTTTCAAGAGATTCCACCTTCTTTGTTCTGCTCCTTTACACAAGCGTTAAGGTCATTGTTGGAGTCTGTATCCCACATCGGACTTGATGTCCGGTGTGGTCTTTACCCTTTATTATAAATACACCCCAAGGGCTCCTTAGGAGAAAGACCTTGGGGGTTCGGTCTCTCTTATTTTCACCCTCTACATGGTATCAGAGGGAAGTTAATCCCGGACCCTCTTCCTCCCATTTTATTTCCCCCTTCATCTAGGGTTCTTTTTATTTATCCCCCGTGTGGGGGGGCGGCGGCCCTAATGTAGGGTTAGTTTTTTTTTTTTTTTTTTTTTCTCAGCCGCCGCCCCCTCTGGGCTCGTTTCTCCGGCGGGTCTCCCCTGCCGACGCCTGCTTCCCCGCTGCGCGCGGCGGCCCTCCCTCCCCTCCGCCTCTGCCCTGCGCGATTTCCCGGCGGCTCACCCCTCCCTCCCGAGGCCTCGGCCAGGCCTCTTCCCCGGCGGCTCGCCCTCGGCGCGACGCGGCTTCCCGGCTCGTCCCTCCCGCGACGCGGCTCCCGGCTCCTCCCGGCGCGACGCGGCTCCCCGGCTCCCGGCTCCTCCCGCTGCTCCTCTCCTGCGCGCGCATCCCGCCGCCGTCCTCCCGCGGTGCGCCCTCGTCCCTGCCGGACTTCGCCCGGCGCCCGCGCCCTCTCCCCGACGGCGCTCCCTCCCCGCGGCTCCCCGCGGCTCCCGACGCCATCACCCGCACGGCCCATCCCGTCGCCGGACCTCCACTGCACGCGACGGCCCTCCCGGCGGATCTCTTCCCTCCCGGCGCACTCCTCCTCCCTGCGCGGCTCCCCGGCGCGACGCGGCTCCCCGGCGCGACCCGACTCCCGGCTCGCCCCTGCATCCTGTGGCCTCCCGCGCCTCCCTCTGCTCCCGCGCGCTCGCATCTCTCGGCTCCCGGCGGCATCTCCCCGGCCGGCGACTCTTCTCCGGCGGCCAGATCCGGACAGCTCCGGCCGAATCCGGCCGGATCCAGTGATTTCCGGCCAGATCCAGGCTACTCCGGCCGGCTCCGGCCTGATCCAGAAGGCTCCGGCCAGATCCGGCGATTTTCGGCCTCATCCGGCCAGATCCGGTCTGTTCCGGTCTGTTCCGGGCAGTTCCGGGCAGTTCCGGGCAGTTCCGGGCAGTTCCGGGCAGTTCCGGGCAGTTCCGGGCAGTTCCGGGCAGATCCGGGCAGATCCGGACTGTTCCGGGCAGATCCGGACTGTTCCGGCCTCCACCCGTGCCGGCCGCTCCACGCAGGGGGCCTCCTCGGGTTTCCAGCGCCGTCTCCCGGCCTCCTGCACCCTCGCCGGCCTCCTCCTGCGACATCCCCGCCTCGCCGGCATCTCCCGGCACCTCCCGGCAGCCGCATCTTTCTCCGCCGGCACGTCCATTCGCTGGCGCAGTAGCTCGACATCCTCGGCTTTGGGCCCGTTGGCGCCGCCAGATCCCGCAACGATTTCTGCGGAATCCCCGCCTCCCGTCGCCGGCCCCGCAAGTGCGGTTTTCCCGGTGCTAGTTTGGTTTCCCGGCGTTTCATCGACCGGCCCCACTAGTGCGGCAGTCCTGGCGTTCCGTCAACCGACCCGGTCTCTGTGTGGTTCATCTGCTGCGTCTGCGACATCATCCATCCATCTCCTGCGCAGGAGCTTTGATCGTGAGGGGGAGCAGCCACCTTTGCAGCGTTCTATTTTTTTTTTACTTCGTCTGGTTTTGTAATCAAGCTGGGCATGTCCAGCTTGAGGGGGAGTGTTGGTCTCTGTTTTTCTTGCTTTCTTTTCATTATGTGTCCAAGCTAGGTACACCTAGCTTGAGGGGGAGTGTTGGAGTCTGTATCCCACATCGGACTTGATGTCCGGTGTGGTCTTTACCCTTTATTATAAATACACCCCAAGGGCTCCTTAGGAGAAAGACCTTGGGGGTTCGGTCTCTCTTATTTTCACCCTCTACAGTCATCAATCACCTTAGCCTGTTCTTCAATCTTCAGCTTGAAATTCATCACTTCTCCATTATTTACCCGACTGGCTGAATGATCTTTTAATTCTTTTTCTAGTTGGTCAATATCAACTTCGAGCTGACCCACATATTCAGATGATTCTTTCAACATGCCACCAATCTTTTGATTTTTCTTTCTTTGAGCATCGAGCTCTTCTAGAGCCCCCTTAAGTTCCACCTCGAGATCAACCACACCTTCTGGTTAATTGTCTTCCTCCCATTCAAATTCTTCCTTTTCAACCATAGCCATCATAACATCTTCTGTATCTCACTTCAACTTTGTTTCCACTTCCTCCAAATAATCTTCATTATCGTTTTTTTCTTTGCTCACCAAACTCTTCCCTTGAAACTTCTTTCCAGATGAATTTCCCGGTTTGAAGTCTCTTTTATGAGGGAACCTCCTTCGCGGCTTTTGCGTGATTTCTTTACCTTCATCGTCTTCAAATCTCCTTGGACACCTTGATGCAATGTGCCCAACTTTACCGCATCAGAAACAAGCCAATGGTAGCTTGCCTTCGAATCTACCCTTTCCTCTTGAATTTCCTTGCCACAAGAGATAAGATTACATCTTCTTTTGGCTTGGCACACATTTCATGTGCAATTAGACTGCTTTGTAAATCATCCAATGAAAGATCCGCTATGTTCCTCCCTTCAAGAGAAGATACCTTTGGATTGTAATGAGATGACCGTCTTTGCATGATCTTCTTTATAATATCAATATCCTTTTATCCAAATCCTTGAATTGCTCCAACAACCTCGATGATTTAGTTGAAAAATCCATCGACATTTTCATCAGGGAACATTTTTAGATCGTTGAACTTATTGTGAAGCACTTGAAGCTTAGCCTCCTTCACCTTGGTGTTGCCCTCATATGTTGGCCAATTTATGCCACATGGCCTTGGCATTAGTGTAACTCATCACCTTTATGTAAATCTGGTTTGACATAGCTCCAAATAAAACATTTTGAGCTTTTGGCATCAACATCAAGTAGCTTCTTATCGGCTTCAGTCATGGATAGTTCAGATACATCGCTTACCTGTATCCAATGTATGCTACTTGAGAAAATGTCTGGCTTAAGTGTCCACAAATGCGAGTCATCCTATTTTTCCAAATCTGGTAATTGCTGTCGTCGAATATAGGTGCCCCTTTAGCATTCAGCGTGTTCTCCGTTCTGATGAGCTTCAGTTGACAGATTCAACGCCCATAACCTCGACTCTGATGCCACTTGTTTTAACCCGAGATTCCTTGGGGGGTGAATCAGGGTGAACTTTTTTTTTCGTTACTTTGGATCTTGTTCCCACATTGGTAAGAATTGGTTGAACATTTCGCAGTTAATCACACACCCACCATAATAACAAATGCAGAAATTGAAACAAAACATAACAATTTTTACTTGGTTCACCATTAAGGGCTAGTCCAAGGAGCATATACACGACAGTGTGCCGGTGTACTAGAATCCATTACTTTTCACTAGTTTGGTGGATATAATTATCGCCCACAGTTACTTTGTGCGAGACTCACTGCCTTTACAATTTAGTTCAGAGAATAGTGCACTGCTTTCCTCAGAACAATTTCGCCGACATTTGCATACTGCTCGGACGGATGCCTTCCCAATTTATCGACGCGTGGGTTGCTTTTATTTTACCAAGAATGTGTACTTTGATTGACATCATGACACCTAGAATATGATGCTTCAATATGCTCCACGGTCCCAGTAATAACCACCGACAATAGATGTGTAAGTTATGTGTGGTATACTGTTCATCGCGTAAAATCCATTGTTCAAATCCGTGTTTCGCACAACTCCTATGCGGAACCCCCTTCATGCAACTTGTTCACGAACTGCTTCGCGATACTGCCCTTCGCGAACTGCTCCGCGGAACTCCCTTTCTTGAACTGCTTCGCCGAACTCTCCTTCGCAAATTGCTTCGCGGAACTATGCTTTGCAAACTGATCACGCTGCTTGATCCTCCTTTTAATTTTTCATCGATCGATAATGATAATATCAGCGGGGTATTTATAAGCGAACACCCCCAGAGAACTCGCTAATCACCATATTACAAAAATGCCCTTCGCATAGCCCACTCTGCACAAGATCGATGCTATGCGGTTCCCAAACTACCTCCTTCGCGGTTCGCAGCAATCCCTTCGCAAACAATCTTTTTTTAGGTGCTTAAAGCCTATGCAGCTTATTTGCAGAACTCCTAATGAAATTTTTGTATGAAAAATTTCCTTCGCTGAAAACATTCATGGCTTCACATAAAGCCTTCCTTCGCGGTTTGCAAACCATTTCCACCGCCCGTTCACAAACAACTTGCTTTGTGGGAACTGTTTGCCGTTGCATTCTTCCTCTGGCTGCTGTGTGTGTACTTCCTACGCGGTCGCATAAGTTCTACATGAAAATCCTTCCCTTGCACTGAATCTTTCTGTAAACTTCACCAAATCCTCCAGACTTACTAAACATTCTCCTTTGCTCTGAATACTGAAATACATCAGGAAAGTAGACTCCTGCAAATGATTCTTCTTCTCACCAGATCTGTGTGCAAGATTCAATCACTGTAACCTTCTTAATAAATTAAACTTCTGTGAAAGCATCTCTTTTCGACTTTGCAACTCCAGAAACTGTAATCAGATAATGGATTGACAACAAACACAATATCAATCTCAAGCTCGGATCACCTTGGTTCCAACACTTTTTTTACTTCATGTTGAAGAACAAAGAAGATCCATTCAAGTGTTTCTCTAAAGTGTTTCTCACACTCTACTCATGTCTAGTGTAACTTCTTTTCTTCTTACTGCTTGACCCAAACAAGGATTCCACCAAAGGTACAATGATAACACTTTTTCTACAGAAACCTCAGCGTATCTTGTTTTTCTCCGAGATCTCTTTTGTTGCACCTTCAATCTTTTCACACCTGCCTCTGGCCTTTTAGTGAAAGAGCTGCTAAGGCTGTGTGTTTCTCATTAAATTTGGACCAACAAGGTTGGCCTTGATAAACACAATATATTAGAAAAATAAAATCCCAAAAACCTTGAATAATTGAATCTGGGATCCTGTGTTTCAACCATGACTTTTCTGCATTTTCTTTGTCATTTAAATCAAGGGTTTTCTCTTCTTCTTTAGAAAAAATTGTCTTTAAATTTATGAAATTATTTCAGAAAACTATTGGAGCGAGTCGGCCAAAATACCTGAACCAAATAGACCAAAATATCTGTGGGAAATCATTGCGTCTGGTAGACCCTCAAGATCATGCTATGTTGGGTACAATGAAACAACAGGCCTCTGTTGGGTTGATTTTTCTGTGGTGCATTGGGTAAGCTCAAGCAAAGGCCCTGCGTTGAGTAGACTTGTGCAGAAACCCTGTGTTGGGTAGTAAACCTTGTTTGCTGATGTTGAGTAGGGTAGGCTTTTGTGGGAAAGTGTTCAACAGTAGGCTTCACATGCGATGCATTTGGTAGACTTTTCATGCGTTGCGTTCAGTAGTGTTTTGTGAGCAGTGTCAGTTAGATCTTCGCATGCTGCGTCGAGTAGCATTGTGGCTGGTAGACTTCTGTGACGCTGCATTCGATAGACTTGTGTCAGATAGGGTCGCACGCTGCATCCAATAGATTTTGTGTGCTGTGTTTGGTTACTGAAAGGCTACTTTACACAACTCGTTGTGTCCAGTGTATTTGACCATTACTCAACGTGGTGCGAATGGTAGACTTCTTTTATGCTTTATGCATCCTTCACCTACACATCCAGATATTCATTTATGATCTTTTGGGTGACACTCATGTTGACAAGAAATTCAACAAAATAGAGACTATCCAAAGAATCAAAAACATATTTATTCACTCAAGAATTAATTTCATAGCTTACTCTCAGGAGAAAGGTTTTTGGCGCCACACCACAGGTTAGAGTGATGTTTTTGATGAAACTCCATTTCTTGGTGACAAACATTTTCATGCTTATGGGACTCTTCAATGACTTTCCCTTTGATCTCTTCAATATGGAATTACAAATTTCATGAGAACAGGGCTTGATTTAAAGGGGAAGAAAAACAACAATGTTCAATGGTGGTTCATCTACCCTTGACGAAGTTCGTCGCCGATTGTGCCACTGCTGTTCTGCATTCGTTGCCAACCAACAAATTTTTTTCCTTTTTTCCTGTTGATCTTTCTCATTATGCCAGCTCCTTGAAAGACAGATGCTAGTTGATGCACAAGGCTTTCGAGATGCATGGATGTAGACGATTTATCGAAAGGCCTGCAAACTGCTGGCACATCAAGAGTGGCTAATTGGTGTATGCTAGCACACACCATGAGTGGCCTGTCATGCTCAAATCTTTCTTTTATATATTTTTATTTTGGTCAATTAACTGCTTGGATTGGGGTTGGTGCTATTTTATTTCAAACCCAAATTATGCCAATCTGCACTGATTAAATTTAAAACGATGCTAGATAGTTGTGTAGCTTCCTGCAGAAGTGGGGCCTTTTCTAATTACTCATACTCCCTAATTGAAAGATTTGGTTGTTAGAATTAGGACCTTTGGAAAGTGATTCTCTGCTTTTTGCCCCCGCTTTTGTTTCAAATGCATCTTCAAGAAAACAGAAACGTGGCCAGGTGATTTGTAAATCCATGTCCTTTTAAAAAAATTCCAAACTCAAAATGTGCGGATGTCTTAAATTTTAAATAATGGACTTCTTCCTTTAGAATTGTTGTTAGTATAGGCATAGGCAATTTCATGATATGGGCAAATTTGTTGACCGCACCAGAAGATTGAGAGAGAATTTAGGTCTTATACGATTGTTTGAGTCTTTGGGGTGTTATGTTTTTTACCAAAATCCCTTTCCTGTAGAGAACCTTGGGCATGATTCATGTGCTGCATTTACTAGTGTGCAAATTGCGGACCTTCTTCCTTTACCGTTAAAATCCGTTGCCATTTATTCTTCTCTGATGCTGCAAATGCTGAATGCAGATGTTTATAAAACATATAACCCGTCAAAGGCGCTCTGATTCAAAGAAAGTTCTGGACGATTTTCTCCGCAACCATGGGTGTTCTAGAATCTCATTTGAGGCAAGGCTTGCTTGAATTTATGTCATTGTTTACCGTTATCATGCTTGCATTAAAGTTATATTTTAAGGCACAGGCATTTACCATCTAATCCTCCTTTGCATGTTCCCAGCAACCCAGTGCTGAGCACTGAAATTCATGGTTGCATACTGGAATTATACTATCCCTCCTGAACAATTGAGCTCTTTTAAAGGCATTTGCTTTGTTATACTTCTGTTTAGAAGGGTGTTATTGAATAGACATCCCAGTGATCCGATGAAGGTAAATCTATGCCTTGGATTATCTATTCCATGCCTAGACTAGAATTGCGATTCCACTCACTCAAGTGCTCCATGGATATTTGCTAGCAACTGGTTCTCTATCATTGGTGTCTCTAATTTCCTTCTGGATGCGTGGCTGAGCCATCTGTTTTTGCATCTCTCTTCTTTTCAAGAACTGAATATTTGGAGCGAAAAAATGTGGCTGAAGTTAATTTTGTCTTGTGTATTGTTGTGATCTTTTAAGCCTGAAGGACGAAGATCTAAAGCAAATAAAAACAGCTGCCGTAGGAAAGAGCATGTAAATCACGCGAGAGCCGTTGACAAGGATGACCAGGAGATGGCTGCTGCCCGACATGTTAAAAGAGCTCGTCACTTAAGACGTGAGTTGAAAAATTTTATATCTTTTAAGCAGAAATAAACGGGCCCCAAGACAAAGTCACTTAAATGTGATTGCTCCAAACATCCCGTTACTCATTTGAATGCTGCCCTATGTGGATACAGGGAGAGGCGATTGTTTTGAAGATTCTTTTGATGATTTTGAGAGAGACATTCGAGCAGAATTTATAAGGCGGTGGAAGGACCAATCAAAGTGGGAGCAACAAGCCGAGTGGGAGTGTAGGAGACGCGGCGGCGAGGCCTGGGCCTCCTCCAGTGGAAGCGAGGCAGATGATGAAATTGACGTGGATTCATGCGTGAAGGGCGCCTATGCAGATAGAAAAGTGCTGGGTCTGCCTCTGAATGGGCCTTTAAAACTTGAAGACATCAAAAACGCCTTCCGGTTATCCGCATTGAAGTGGCATCCCGACAGGCACCATGGGTCTTCGGAGGATATCGCTAATGAGAAATTCAAACAATGCCTGGATGCATACAAATCATTATGCACTGCCGTCTCCTAGTCGCCGGTCCAAACAGAAGCTGAGGATAACAATTGGATGGATTAGATTTTTCTGTAATTTTGACTCATCTTATCCGACCGATTATTATTAAATAATGCACGATTCTCCCATGGGATTAATGGTGGAGGTACATGAGGGGAACTAGAAGCAGAGAATCGCGACTGAGGAGGAGACCATGAAAGCATAGGTTAGGAGGAGGAAGCCGAAGTGCAGCGCCCAGTTCCGCCTGAACTTACCTAGGTAGGTCTCCGGCGGCTCCTGGTACGGGACGTCCGCCCACTCGTCGCACTCCGCCTCTGCCGTCGCGGACCGGGCTCGGAGGCGGCGGAGTCGGTCGGCGGCGAGGCCGAGGGTGAGCTTGTGGCAGCGGCGCTGGTAGGAGAAGGCGTTGATGCAGCGGAGGGTCTGGGCGACGGCGACGTAGAAGAGGAGGTGGGAGAGTGAGAGGAGGGCGATGGGGATCCAAGAGTGGCGGCACTGGAGGCGGGGGGAGAGGGGGATGGGGAGGAAGACGAGGGCGAGGAAGATGAAGAAGAGGAGGAAGAGGGTGGAGAGGTGCTTCTTCTGCTGGTCCACCGCCCGCTTCTTCTCTAGGGTTTTGTCGAAGTGGAGCTGCACGATGGCGTTCAGCGCCTGCACCGCCGTCTCTTTCGACATCGCCCCTCCCTGCCCGCCCCGTCCGTCGCACTCCGCCATCCCCACCTCTTCGTATCTCTGTCGGTGGTCAAAGCTGCGGCCGCCCGGTGTAGACTGAACGGAAACACCCTGAGCGTTAGTTCAGTAGTCGGTTTCTTTCGACCAGATGACGACCCGCGAAAGGTACCTAGAGACGACGGAAAACAAAAAACAGTGAAAATGAAAAAAATGGACAAAATGACACATCAGGGCCCAAACATTAAATTTATTTCAATTTCTTACCCGAACAAACACACGACCCATTTTTCCGCGGCAGTATTAAGTGCATCCCCGCTTTATTGAATTCAATATTTTTTAACCTTTATATAATATGCTGCTTCAGTAATATTATTTTGTTTCATTTATTATTTATGACGCGTCTTGATTTAATATTTTTTATTTTTAATTATTTTTAATGTTATATGTTATATTTATATATTACGAACGGCTCAAATTAATAAAATTTAATTCTATAAATTCATAAAATGACATTAATATGCTTGGAAAGTCTTAAATTAACACAATATTATCAATTTATCTGGGAATAACGATGGGTGTTTAATAGCCCGATATCCAACCTCTAACTGATTAGATAAAATTTGGTACCTGTAATAAAATTGGGCTCATTATAAATTATTATTATTTTTTAATAATATTATAAAAATGTTATATTTGGATTTGGGTTCGGGTTTTGAAGGAGTTTTACATAGATATTATAAAAGTTAAGAATAATAAATATAAACATGTATTTAAGAATAGTTAAACATGTTTTTAGATCATCCATGTCACAATTCTGATGTCATGAAACATTTCATTCATGTATGAGTTTGAGAATTGGGCTCATTATAAATTATTATTACTTTTTAATAACATTTCATGCACGGTTGACACATGGTCAATAGTTTCTATGTAGCCAAACCGTGCAGGGGGTGTACTTCGATTTCAGATCTGTTGCACGATTGGCTTACGATTTCCTAATCGTGCACCCAAACTGTGCAACCTATCTAAAAAAATCAATTTTAATATTTTCTATTCTACTTTTATTAGATGAAGCTTTTAGCATTTCCCATTCTTTCGAACTCTTTCAAGGGAAGCCTCCATAACTTCCTCCTCCACTTGTGCTCTTTTCATTCTCAAGGAATCTATCAAGGCAATCTCTTCCCCTCTCATCATTCATCCTTCCTCTCTTCCCATTTTCTCTTCTCCTTCCACCATTTTCTTTGTTCTTCACCCTAGGTGGCCATAGTAGCCAAGTCCAAAGTTAGGGTTGGACTAAATGTGAGATTTTTATTTTCTAAGGTTGGTTGTCTTTAGTCTTAATCCCTTGTTATTTGAAGAAGGTAGATTGATCTAGCTGGCGAGAGGTAGGCACTTTCTCCCTAGCCAAGTCTAAAGTTAGGGTTGGACTAAACATGGGTTTTTTTATTTTCTAGGGGGGTTTCTCTTTACTCCCAATCCCTTATTATTTGAAGAAGGTAGATTGATCTCGTTGGTGAGAGGCAGACATTTCTATGCAATTTCCTTTTGTTCGGCACACACTTAGTTCATGGGATTTTCTAGATATTACATTACCAAATTAGAACTTAAATAAGTTGTCTAGGTTAAAATTATAATTCTCTTCAAATGTTTTGATGATTTTTGCCCTTAATATAAAGGGTGTTCCATGGGCTTCAAGCATCGCATTTCTAAATCTGGTTTTGACACCCACTAGGTGTTTGTCGAAATGTTTCAAAAAGGTTGTTTTGGTTCAAATGAATTTATAAACGATGTTTGAAGGGTGTGTAAATTTTTTATAAAGAGAATTTCATAATTCCGAATTATGTTATGATTAATAAAGGTTTTTTCGGTGATATGATTATACATTATCAATCATTGTTATCCACATTATATACATATCCGGTTCTATTGTTATAATTGTTGAAGTTGGCATATTGATGAATTGTGTTATGAAATCGAGATTTTCATAATTTCACATGGGAACCTTGGATAGTTATATGGATAATCGAGAAATCCTTTGAAATATTTTTAATAATATTTATTAGGATTGTCGCATGGGTAGTTTGTCTTTAAAAGCATTGCAGGTCTTTGAAAAATATTTTTTTAGTCCACACACGTGGGAACCATTAATATTTCCAAAACTGAGCATTGTTTGAAAAATCTGACACTTGTGTCCTGAATTATGGGCTTTACTTATGAGAGGTATAATTTTCGTGTTTAGACTTTGGGCCATGGATCAAGAATTAATTTTTGTAGAGGCGTCAATAACGATTGCAAATGAAAACTGGATTCTTGAAGCTTCGATGTAAATACCACAAGGTAGAGAATTTTTGTGTTTATCATCACCTCATTCTTTGTATGAATAAATCTACATTTCTCGTGTTAGATTTATTCGATATCTCATAGAAATATCACGGTTTTAAACTTTTGAATTATTTATGTTATTGAATTCTTAAGCAGTGTTCCTCACATGAATGATTATTGAAAACTCATTCTTGAGTTAATCATCATTAATATTTTTAATATCGTTTTATTTGTTTTATGTGATTTCATTATATTTATTATAATTTTATGAAAATGCATTTGACATGTGATGAATGTCAAGGAACGGGTGACTACTCAATCTTCATCCATAATTCCTCACTTCTCCACCTCATTCTCCCCCCTTTGTGAAGAACACCCATCCTTGACCTTCGTAATGGCCGGCGATTCAATGATAAAGATCCGAGATGAAGGATTGGTTGATGACGGGTGAGGGAAGAGCTAATTCGAGTGACGCAATGACATACGACGTGTTGTTGGTGCAGCTTGATACGAGGTGGTGCGATGCGACAGATACTCCTGGACGGTGGCATGAACATAACAGTTTAGCCTGTGAGCAGTGAAAATAACACACTAGCGAGGCGAGGTGTGGGGGCCACTCCCAATATGGGGTGGAGTTTTTAGCGGGAGAAGAAACGGGCAGCAACATTTCTTGGTTGGTAGCCAACCTAGCCGACATCAGCTTTCGTGGACTGCATCAGGCGGTGGGAGGAAGTCTAAGAGGGTAGATGAGCTGCCCTCCAACAACCAAAGATAGATGATTTTACTTCCTCTATTTAACGGGATCAAATCCCTTGTCGTGTGTGGGTGTAATGAGTGTGTATTTGTGATCCTCTGATGAGAACCGGAGAGAAGTGAAATAGAGAAGCAACCCCTTTCTCCTGTGGATGTAGGCAAATTGCCGAACCACGTTAAATTCGCGTGTTGATCCGTTTTATTTCCGTTTTTGTGTGTTTTGCGGTGTCACACACCTCCGTTGTGCCCCAACAAGTGTTATCAGAAGCAAGTCGGAGCGAGCGGAGTTGAACTAGCGAGGTGACGACGATTTTTCCGGCGATCGGAAAATTGAAAGTGGTCGGAAAATTTTTCTGAGACAAGATTCGTGAAGAAGATGACGAGACGATTCCAACGGCGCAAGCGGCGTTGAAAACGGAGCTGAAAAGGAGACATGGTTGGTCAAAGTTTGGTCAAACCCGCGGGTGAACGGTAACCCGTGCCGGAGAAGACGATATTGTTCACGCCACCAATGCAAATTCCGGCGAGTTTCCGACAAGTGCTCCGGTGTGCCATGTCAGCAGGCGATTTGGACCGTTGATTTTGTTTTGGCGAAATCTCAACCAATTGGACTTCGTTTTCAGCGATCCAGGAGTCAATTCCAACTATTTCGACCGTTTCAGACGCATTCGTATGGTTATTTTTTTTTTCAAAATTCGCACTCTATCAGGTGTTTTCAGAAGGGTGCGACATCGACGGTGGTGATCTCGTTTTGCGACCACGACGATGACTGGTGGCAGAGAGCACTACCAAAGTTTGATATCGAGAAGTTCGATGGTTGAAACAATTTCGACTTGTGGCAAAGCATGATGAAAGATCTTTTGGTGCAGCAGCGCCTGATCAGACCGTTGATCGGAGAAAAGCCCGAGACAACCAGTAAAGATGATTGTGAAGAGCTTGAGATGTGGGTCGTCAGCATAATTCGACTGTGTCTGACGAATGAGGTAAAATACTCAGTGTTGGAGTAACGATATATGGCGAAGTCGCTCACCAACAAACTATTCCTGAAGAAGAAATTGTACCAGTTATGGATGAACGAGAGGGAAAATTTGTTAGATCATACCAATGAATTCAACAAGATTCCGACGCAGTTATTGGGGTTCGGTGTGAAGGTTGGAGAGGAGGATAAAACACTTTTGCTTTTATCATCCCTACCAAGCTCATTTGATGGGCTTATGACTGCATTGCTCATGGGGAAGGAGACATTGAAGCTGGACGAGGTGATGACGTCGCTTCAAGATTCAGAGGCATTCTGAAGACCTACGACGCATTCAGGCGAGCAAATTATGGTGATGCGAGATGATCAACGTGGGAGGAGCCGACATCCGAAGTCAGGAGGTAAAGAATGGCGGCCAAAATCCAGGGGACGTGATCCTAGCGAAATCACGTGTTTCTGGTGTGAGAAAAATGGTCACTATAAAAGTGAATGTGGAGAGCGCAAACGGTATGTTACTGGGAAAGAGAAAGTTAAAGGGAAGGATGCGAACATCACAGAATTATCGGCAGACGATGAAGTTTACGTGACAACGAGAATCTTGCACTCAGATGAGAGAGTTGAACGGAAAGAAGTGCAGTGTCATTACTGCAAAAGATACAGGCACATAAAGCGGGAATGTCAATTTCTAAAGAGGAAGAACGAGCATGCTCAAAATCCAAAGGATGACGGATGAGTTTTGGATTCGGGGAGCTCGACACACATATGTACGACGAGAGGTACATTTGATACTTTTCAGCATGTGCGAGATTCAGTGAGACTTGGTGATGGGTCAACATGCGAGGTTCGAGGAGTCGGGACAGTGAAATTAAAGACACCAGATGAAGCAGTTCGTAAACTGGCTGATGTGAAATTCGTTCCGAGGATGAGACAGAACTTGATATCATTAAGTAGGCTCAATGCGAAATGGTACAAGATTTCCATAGCAGTTGGAGTGTTGGAAGTCTCACGCGGGGATGCAACAAAGCTTACTGGGAAGGAGTCCCAAGGGTTGTATCATTTGATGGGGACCGCAGTCAGTTCGAGATCGATTGAAGAAAATGGAAGTGCCACGACATCGGTGTGAAGAAGCGTGTTCGATTTGATGATGAAGTTTTTGACACCTGCAAGGAGACTGCGGGTCAAGCTTCTACTCCAAATTGACCGTGAGAGGGAGATTTGTGGGGGCCACTCCCAATATGGGGTGGATTTTTTAGCAGGAGAAACGGGCTGCAACAATATTCCTTGGTTGGCAACCAACCTAGCCGACATCAGCTTTCGTGGACTGCAGCAGGCGGCGGGTGGAAGTCTAAGGGGTAGATGGGCTACCCTCCAACAACCGAAGATATATGTTTTTACTTCCTCTATTTAACGGGATCAAATCCCTTACTGTGTGTGGATGTAATGGGTGTGTATTTGGGATCCTCCGATGAGAACCGAAGAAAAGTGAAATAGAGAAGCATCCCCTTTCTCCCGTGGATGTAGGCAAATCACCGGACCACGTTAAATTCATGTGTTGATCCGTTTTATTTCTGTTTTTGTGTGTTTTGCGGTGTCACGCACCTCCGTTGCGCCCCAACACGAGGTGACGTGTCTCAATGGTCTTGGGCGTGGTCAATGAAGGTGGCGTGGTGGCAGGTGTTGAAGATACCAAAGATCGCAATGATGGTGGAGCTTTTGGGTGAAAACCCGGTTATGGAGAAGACATCACTACATGGTTTGTAGTCATATGGAACATGTCATGTATCATGCTCAGCTACGGCATAAGGGTTTCTATGAAAGTTAAATATCACACGACATGTGACATCGTAGTGCATGCTGTGTATAACCGCCAGTGGTTGCTAGGGTTTACGTGTAAGGATTAAAATCACACAATGTGTGACCACAAGTTGCACATCGTGTAAAGTAGACCACATGACTTGGGGTGCATTGGAGTACACGCCCAACTGACCCCTTACCCCCACACGCCATGTGGGTTTGTGAACACTATTGGTTTCAGGCATAATAGAAGCGCGTAGTGATGGACGATATATTAAAATTTATTTTAATAATCGTTGTCTGAAACCAAGAGCGATGATCTTGCACATCAAATTCATAATTAATTTATTTAATATTTGAAGAAATAAATACCTGGATTTAGGAACTTTCTTCATTAGTGAATGTTGATTGTCCGAAAAGACTTTTTTTTGTTACCTTTGTTGTAATGTGATGATCCAAGAGTAGAATCCCCCTAGCAGTGATCCACACGTGCTCCAATGATTTCCGAGTAATACCAATTGATCTTCAGGTGTTAGCACGACGAATCAAATATCTTGCGTTGTTCGTTCTTGATCGCTCATTCTTCGGTCTTAAAGAAATCTCTCTTGTGTTTCTTGTTCTTAAGAGGGAGAGATGAGGAGTCGAGATAGAATTTGTTGTGCACAATAATTCTATATTATCAATTTTTAGATACTCTACACAATAGACATACCCATCTATTTATACTATTAGGATTTAGGTTAAAATATTATTTAATTGTATGCCAACTATTAAATAACATTAATTACCTTTAATAAGCCCCATACCTCATAATAATAATGACAATATTATTATTTTGTGGTGTTCGCCAACTTGTGCAATAACAAATATTATTTACCTAGCTTGTTAATTAATATTTGTCACCGGACACGGTCTTGGTCCGTTTGAACTCGTCTTGTATTTATTGAACACCCGAATAAAATTTTATTCATAAATAAATATTTTATTCACATACCAACAAATAAATATTTATTAAATATTCAATAAAATAAATAAATATATTTTTATTCACATGTCGATAAATAAAATATTTATTTAATTTATGCGATCAACATAACTTGAATAAAATTATTTCTCAGACTTGAGAATGATATTTATTTCATTAATTAATCTCAAATTGAATTTAATCAAGATCAAACGAAAACACTTAGTGTGTGACCCTCTGGAATTCTTTCTCATTGACATTAGACAGACTTGCTTAAAGTCCAAGATTACTGTCTAACAACGGGTCAAGACATCCAAGAGAAAGAACTTAATATCACAACATCGACAACCGCATATGAATGTTTACTGTATAATATAATCCTTTTGTTACAATATCTCATCAAACTGGTTGCACGGTGGTTTCATCAACCTATTTACTCGATACATATTTTTTTGACTATCTGTAATAAACACGTTGTTACACTATAACTATAAAATTTAATACCACAATTATATTCCAATCAAAGGGATGAGATATCAGCTTTCATAAAGATGGAAGAGACAAATCCTTCATCGACTTATCCATTAATGACATGTCAATCGTGACGCACCCAACGTACCCCACTTCTCGCCAACATACGGCGTGACGATTTTGGTTAGTAAATCCAATTGCACAAGTAATGACATATATTAATGAAAATCTTAGTCTAAGGACCATTATGCACACTTGCAGATAAGATTATCCGATGACACCAAAACATGTCTGAATTCCTACTGGCGAGTCTGTTTTCACAATCTCCCATCTTGGAGATTACTAAGTGCGAAATTCATGAGAAGAAACCTCATCCGCTTATGAGCACTCGCACCTGACGGTCTAAATACCATGTATCCCATCATAGTATGTTATCCAATCACAGAACTATATTAAGAATATTTTCATAGCACATCAATGTTCTCATTATAGTGGGGAACTGCTATGACCTTATCAATGCGACAAATACTCCAGGACATTATTACATTAAAGACATGTAGAAATAATGAACAATTTGTAATAAAACGTTAAATTAATATTCAATATATCGAATATACATGCAATCAAAGTACAATCAGTTGATCCAAGGACACCAACTCTAATAAACTCCTACTTGGACTAGAGACAACTGCTTACGACTTTCAGTCTGCTAGACCTCACATGATAATCACATTTCTGTTGAGTTAAGGCTTTAGATAAGGGGTATGCCACGTTGTCTTTCGTGGAAATACTACCCACTACAACCTCACATCTCTAAGAAAAATCCCTCAAGAGATGATACTTCTGAATATACATGTAATCAAAGTACAATCAGTTGATCCTAGGACACCAACTCTAACAAACTCCTACTTGGACTAGAGATAACTGCTTACGACTTTCAGTTTGCTAGACCTCACATGATAATCACATTTCTATTGAGTTAAGGCTTTAGATAAGGGGTATGCCACGTTGTCTTCCGTGGAAATACTACCCACTACAACCTCACCTCTCTAAGAAAAATCCCTCAAGAGATGATACTTCCGAAGTATGTGCTTCGTCCGTTGATGTGACATTGGCTCTTTTGCAAGGGCCACCGCTGCAATATTATCATAATAGTGTGTGATAGGATCTGTAATGTTAGGTACCACATCAATCTCTTGGACGAAGTTGCGCATCCATACTGCTTCTTTAACCGCCTCAAAAGCTGCAATATACTCAGAATCTGCTGTAGAATCTACGACCACAATGTGCTTTGAGCTCTTCTAGCTCACAACACCTCCATTCAATGTGAAGATGTATCCCTTTTGCGACTTCATGTCATCTTGATCAGTTTGGAAACTAGCATATGCATATCCTCTGATGACTAGTTCCTCATTTCCTCCATAAACCAGAAACATATCCTTAGTACGCCTCAAATACTTAAGGATAGTCTTGACTGCCATCCAATGGTGGTCACCTGAATCATCTTGATATCTTCCTATCATAATTAATGCATAAACAACATATAGCCTAGTACATAGCATACCATACATGACTGACGCAATCGCTGATGCTTATGGAATCCTTGCCATTCTATTTCTTTCCTCATGTGTCTAAGGACACATTTTCTTGGAAAGATGAATGCCATGTGATGCTGGAAACAATCCCCTCTTGGATTGTTCCATACTGAATCTCTTTAGTATCTTGTCAATGTATGTACCTTGTCTTAGGCTGAGCAGTCTCTTGGATCTTGATCCCAAGAATATAAGCTGCCTCACCTAAGTCCTTCATAAAGAGAAATTTATTCAACCATGCCTTAACAGACTGTAAGACTGATATTTCATTTTCAATGAGTAATATGTCATCAACATATACTATTAAGAAAAAAAATACACTCCCACTAAACCGTTTGTATACACAAGGCTCACACTCATTCTTTATGAAACCAAATACCATTATGGCTTCATTAAAACAAATGTTCCATGACCGAGATGCCTTCTTTAATCCATAAATGGATTTTTTCAATTTGCATATCTTATTGGCATCCTTTGGAGTCACAAATCCTTCGGGTTGTGTCATATAGACATATTCCTGAAGGTTCTCGTTAAGGAAGGCTAATTTGAAATCCATTTTCCAAATATCATAGTCATGGTAAGACACAATGACAAGTAGAATTTTGATAGATTTCAGCATTGCAACTAGTGAAAATGTTTCATCATAGTCAATACCTTAATGTTGTTAAACCCTTTTGCAACCAGTCGCATCATATAGGTACTGACTTGTCCTTCCATGTCCAGTTTCTTCTTGAATACCCATGTAAAGACCCGGAAATTCCATGTAATTTTTTTTATTAAATGAGAATTTTACGAGTCCGTGAAAATTGACGGCGTGTGATTCCGACGCCCGGTGTGCCCGGAATGAATTTCTGAACTTTTTTTCGGGTACGTTCAGTAAACGTACGAGCGGGTTTTTTTAACTTTTGAACCGGTGCTTAGAATTGAAATCTGAGGGCACCGTTGCACTCACAGCGCCAGTATTCGCTTAAAGAGACCTTCACCTTGACCGCAGTGGGTCGAGAGTGAAAGATAGTTTTTGTGTTTTTCGTGAAAGAATGGAATAAATAAAAATGTTAAAATTTTTATTTTATTTGTTGAAACCCCTCAATACGGGTTATGGTGGTGGGGACCACCCGAGCCTAAACCTCCCATGTGGATGTTTAGAGGTGGGGACCACCTGAACTAACCACCATTTTGAATTTAGGGGCGAGGACCACCCGACCCCTCTTAATGGGGGATAAACCTCTTGAACCCCCTCTTTAATGAGGGAGGTGACCTTTAGGTTTCCCCAAAATTTATTATGCCAACCTCAATGTAATTATGATGCCAATTTAATTTGTGCCAACAATTAAATTAGGGGAACATATCATATTGGCGACCTTTTCACTTTTTGGTGGAATTGGGAGAGGAGAACTATTGGAGGATTATTCTCTCCAACGAAGAACGCGTTCTCCAATGAAGAACGCGCTCCCCAACGAAGAACGCTCTCGCCGACGAGGAACATCTTCAATGACAACAAACCGATGATCGAGGAAATGCCGACGTCACCGAAGTCCGTCTATCCCCAACGACTTCGTCTCTTTCCTCGCGACCTCTGTCGACAAATCTCCGAGGTAGGGGTTTAATTCTATGCGATTAATATTTCCCATGTTCTTCCCTTTTAAATAAAGAACACAGATCAACTCTCTCTAACTAGTTGATCCGCGAATGTTTTCTTTTGCGGGTTTGGGAATAGTGATTGACGAAGGTTTTGGGGTTTGATGTTTTAAATATCTTCCATACACGTTCTTGATTCAAAATTTGTGAACCACTTGGTACCGCTCTAACGCAGAGAGTGCGGGCCAAATAAACATGGCCCGACCCCTCCGCCGTTCTTCTTGAATGGTGTGTTCTTCGTGATGGTGACAGTGACCGGTGCCAGCGTTTGGCACCGGTGGAACTCGAGAACCGCGGACGACCGCGAAGAATGCGACAAACGGAGGGCGGCCGGTCAAGCCGGTCACCGGCGAAGACACGGCGCGCAACCGCACCACACGACCGGCCACGGCGGACCACCGCCTCACGGTCGTGCCGCCCCGCGGCCCTCCGCCCCGCCCCGCGACCCTCTGCGCCACCCCGCAACACTCGACGCCGCCCCGCGACACTCGACGCCGCCCCACGGCCTCGCCGCCTCGCGACCCTCCGCGCCACCCCGTGACATCGCCGCCCCGCGACCCTCCACGCCGCCCCGTGGCCACCACGACCCCCGCGGCTCCCACAGCCTTCGCGGCCCCCGCGGCCTCCGTGCCGCCTCGGCCGGGTCGCCCAGCACGGGCCGGACCCAGCGGGTCGGGTCGGGTTGGTCCGACCGGGTCAGATCAGACCTGGACCCACTTCGACCCATTTATACTCTTTTGGCCATAACTGTGGCACCAGGCGTCCGTTTGACGAACCGTCAACGGCGCTGGAAACCTTGGAGAGAGACGGTCCCTTAAGTATACCCCACTGGA
Organism: Viscum album; assembly: GCA_963277665.1. Taxonomy (NCBI): domain Eukaryota; kingdom Viridiplantae; phylum Streptophyta; class Magnoliopsida; order Santalales; family Viscaceae; genus Viscum; species Viscum album. Next base: position 2,054,174,685 of record OY728148.1, read on the forward strand.
GTTTTGGATAAAGATGAAGTACATTCAGGTTGGATCAAGCACAAATCCAACTGGGTCCTCAGGACTAAAAGGCTAATAACTCATAGACCAGACATCTGATTGACGCACCGTTTGTTGTGTTGAGACCCCAATGGCGTGACAGTCCTTTGTGATCCTTCTTCATGGGACTTCGTGATAGTTGGAGTATCGACCGATGACTTGTGGAGCAGACCCTCCCAGAGACAAGCGATCATAGTGCGGGAACCCAGTAGCTGGCTGTGACGTGAAGAATGAATAGAGATGACGTGAAAAATGAATAGCGATCCTGTGTGGGTCAGCACCGAGCGATCCTGTGTGGGTCAGCACTGAGCGATCCTGTGTGGGTCAGCACCGAGTGATCCTGTGTGGGTCAACACCGATCGATCCTGTGTGGGTCAGCACCTAGCGATCCTGTGTGGGTCAGCACCGAGCGATCCTGTGTGGGTCAGCACCGAGCGATCATTTGTGGGTCAGCAGTAGAGCCTCTTAACAGAGTATGATGAGTTAGTAGTTACATCTAATCATCTCTATCACTGTACTTAAGTTATACCTGGTGTGAGCTGAGTTCGTACATGTGTGGTACTTTTCCTTGTGGTAATAGTTTGGTGGTATTCTTTTGTGTGGCATACCTGTGTGGTACTTACCTACGTGGTATTCCTTCCTTTGTGGAATAGTTGAGCTTTGGGCTTTTGAGTCGGACTATGTGTTTTCCTCATGATTGAGATGAGTTTACTTGATAACTTAGGTATATGTATGGACATATACCCAAGTAGGGTTGACAATTGACTTCATTCTTTGTGGTTTATCCTTTGTGGATTTTGTGAGACCTTGAGGGTCTCGGGGTCCCTACTGAGTATCGTTATACTCACCCCTGCACGGGCTATGCCCACACCTTGTTGTGTTTGGTGCAGATGACAGACAACACTGATCGAGGCTGATGGTACCGGGACTAGACGAGGCCCAAAGGTGGACCATACGACGTGTCGATACGCAGAGGAGACGAGCGGACATGGAGTGCTGAGGAGACGATCTGTACCCACCCTTCTGGTAGGAACCTCGGAGGACGACCCAATATCTGCTTTCCTTTTTCTTCAGTTGTATTGTTTTTCAGTTGTACTTGTACCTTTACTGTTGGGCTTGTATTCCGACCCCTTTTTACTTTCAGCACTCTTTTAGCTATACAACTGACTTGTGTTCGTATCTTGCTGTGTGCTTGGTTGTGTGTATTTATAGGTTGTAAAGACAATGCCTTCCCGATTTTAGGGAATACACCTTTCGGTGCTAGTCGCCAACCCCTGACCTATGGAAGGAGGGCTTGTGGTAGTCACGACACGGGCCCCGGAGGACAGGTCGTGACAAATTGGTATCAGAGGAGTCAATTCTACCATAGAACATAGGAATCTGATCTTTCTTTTTAACGACAATAGTGTTAAGTGTAGTGAGAGTGGTTATCAGTTTAGGGGATCCAATGTTGGTGCAGCGGCCGACGTATCCATACACCAGGACCCTGACTTCTGATTTCCGAATCAGTGCACGAAAACAATGATTGTGTGTGTGTTTTAAAGAGTTTTCTTTGTGATCTCTTTGAGTTAGCTCACCAGGTATAACTTATTGAACATGACACACTTGTTTCTTTTCAGGATGCCTCCACGCAGATAGCCAGCTAGGGTTCCAGATATAGTACGCACTGATAGCCCACCGAGCGACGAGGCCTCGGTGCAGGGCCCTCTTCCAGTAGAGGCACCAACAGAGGCACCAGCGGTACCATTACCCGTTGGGCCACCGATGCCACCAGCCCCAGCAGCAGAGAGTGCACGCCGCTTGAGCGCGTTGCACGAGTTCCAGCGCCAGAGGCCACCCAGGTTTAGGGGAGAGATATACCCACAGGTGGCTGAGGATTGACTGGAGGCCATGGTGAGAGTTTTTCGACTGGTAGGGACTCCAGCTGATCTCATGGTGATCATTGCGGCCAACCTTCTACAGGCAGCAACAGGTAGATAGTGGAGCTTGATGCTCCAGGTTCACGATGAGGTGACGCTTCTCTGGGCAGACTTCAAGAGCCTGTTTCGGGCAGAGTTTGTTCCACCGACTCTTCGCGCAGTGCGCATACATGAGCTTCTTCATCTGCAGTAGGGAAGCATGACTGTGGCTCAGTACTCAGCGAGGTTCACTGACCTCTCACGCTACTCCACTAATATGGCGCGGGACCCATTCTTCAGGGCCCGGACCTTTGAGCAAGGACTCAGGCGAGAGATCAGGGCTTCGATGATTTCTCTTAGCATCCCGACACAGGCGGAGGTGTTAGAGAGAGCCCTCTTAGTGGAGAGTTTCCTTACTGAGCAGTCACCAGCAGTGAGACCCACCACCAGTCGTCACGTATCGGAGTCTTCTGTAGCTAGCAGTAGACAGATGTCGCAGAGGTCCAAGAGGACCAGACCTACAGGTGGACGACTGCAGGATTCAGGGTCGGCTGTGTGGGGCACCCGAGACAGATCCAGTCATGCGAGGAGCGGGCAGTGTTACGCATGCGGCGGGTAGGGTCACATGGATCTTGACTGTCCGAACCGCCGTACGGATGATCAACAGATGGTCGAAGGACTGCCCAGGCATAGACAGAGGTTCGACCGAGGAGGTCCATAGAGAGTAGGCAGACGTGTCAGAGGAGCTGGCCGTGCAGCTGGCGGTGGGCGATGATTCGAGATGTTACCGCCACCACCACCAGGTGGTCCACCCCGACCACAGGGAGCATGAGGACAGGGGTGAGCTCAGCTTCAGGCAGCTGAGGCCTATGATCACGATGCTCCTGAGATGATACGAGGTACGATATGTGTTTACTCCACCTTAGCTGCAGTACTTATAGACACAGGTGCTAGTCATTCTTTTATTTCCACTGCCCTCGTTTGAATCTCGGAGATTCCAACGGAGTCGTTGGCTCGATCCTTATGGCTAGAAACTCCTACGGGAGCAGATTCGACGATTACACACTGGTGCTGGAAGTGCGAGCTTACTCTAGGAGGCGAGAGCTTCGGCTGGGATCTCCTAGTAGCAGCATCGAGGCCTTACGATGTCATCTTGGGTATGGACTGGTTATCTACAGTCCATGCTCAGATTGATTGTATTAGGCGCAAAGTGCAGCGTGTCCGCACGGATGAGACCATGTTACCTTCACCGGTGAGAAGGGAGCCTTTGCAGCACATGATGGACTTACCCGGAGGAGAGTGCAGTCGATCACTCATCAGTTGACTAGCCTTACCCTCAGAGCAGTTGATGTGGAGAGTTCGAGTTATCCTGTAGTGGTGGACCAGTACGCGGATGTCTTCCCTAATGATGTTTCGAGTCTACCTCATCGTAGAGCGGTGGAATTTTACATTGACTTGTACCTCGGGATGACACCGATATCTACACCAGCGTATCAGATGGCTCCCGCAGAGCTTCATGAGCTGCGGGTACAGCTAGAGGACTTGCAGGGGAAGGGATTCATTTGGCCCAGTGTTTCACCTTGGGCATCCCCGATTTTGTTCGCTAAGAAGGTAGATGGGAGCTTGAGACTTTGTGTTGACTATCGACGCTTGAACCAGGTGACCGTGAAGAACAAGTACCCACTCCCGAGGATTGACGACCTCTTTGATCAGCTGAAGGGAGCACGGTGGTTCTCGAAGATAGACCTCAGATCAGGCTATCACCAGCTCAGAGTACGAGACAAGGATGTGCAGAAGACGACTTTCAAATGTCGGTACAACCATTACGAGTTCTTAGTTATGCCATTCGTCGTAATCAACGCTCCAACAGTGCTCACGGGACTCGTGAACAAGATCTTTCACCTATACCTTGATCTCTTTGTAGTAGTCTTCATCGACGACATTCTGATCTACTCGACTACTAAGGAGGAGCATGCCTATCATTTGTAGGTAGTACTGGACACACTCCGAGAGCACCAGCTTTATGGTAAGCTCTCGAAGTTTCAGTTCTGGATCCGAGAGGTTCACTTTCTGGGACATGTCATATCAGAGGCTGGAGTTGCAGTGGATCTAGCGAAGATTGAGGCAGTACTTTCTTGGGAGCCATCCAGAAGTGTGATGGAGGTACGAAGTTTTCTGGGTTTGGCCGGATACTACCGGAGATTTGTGCCAGATTTCTCCAGAGTTGCAGCACCACTTTCAGTGTTGACGAAGAAGGGGGAACCTTTTGTGTGGTCGGAGAGATGTCAGCAGAGTTTTCAAGAGCTGAGGCAGAGGCTGACTAGTGCCCCCATCTTGAGGCTTCCAGAGGAGGGCGTATGGTACATAGTCTACTGCGACACATCAGGGACCGGGCTCGGATGTGTCCTGATGCAGGAGCGAGCGGTGATCGCATATGGTTCTCGACAGCTAAGACAACATGAGCAGAACTACCCTAACCATGACCTGGAGTTAGCAGCAGTGGTCTTTTCCTTGAAGATGTGGCGACACTATCTGATGGGCGAACGTTTTACAGTCTACTCTGATCACAAAAGTCTCAGGTATATCTTCTCTCAGAAGGACCTGAACCTAAGAAAAAGATGTTGGCTTGAGTTCCTCCAGGACTATGACTTCGAGATAGTCTATACTCCTGGAAAGGGGAACTTTGTAGCAAATGCACTCAGCAGGAGGTCTGGTATACAACTGTTAGGCGAGGCGACAAAGCAGCTGGCCGCTTTGCAGATATCCTTTGTGGATCGGGATGAAGCAGTTTTTCTTCAGTCTCTTACAGTCACTCCCCCACTTCTTTAGCGAGTCAGGGAGGCGCAGCATGGGGACGCTGATTGCGAGGCTCGACGTGCTCAAATATCCACATGGCAGGCACCTGATGGATTTTCTAAAGGTTGGGAGCACGTCATCCTCTTCAGAGGACATACCATGGTACCCGTGTCACTTCAGGAGGAAGTGTTGAGGGAGTTCCACACCTCCCCTCTAGCGGTATATCCAGGAGTGGTGAAGATGTACCAGGATCTCTGACGACAGCACTGGTGGCCGAGGATGAAGAAAGCAGTTGCAGAGTTTGTCTCTCGGTGCCTCACTTGTCAGCAAGTGAAGGCGGAGCATCAGGTACCAGCAGGTTTGGTTTATCTTTTAGAAGTTCCAGAGTGGAAGTGGGATGAGATATCCATGGACTTCGTGACAAGACTTCCACATACATCCCGGGGACATGACTCGATTTGGGTGATCGTCGACCGACTCACCAAGTCGGCCCACATCCTACCGACCAGAGAGTAGGGTTCAGTAGAGAGCTTGAGATGCCTCTATGTGCAAGTGATTGTGCATCTACATGGAGTACCCTCATCGATTTTCTCCGATCGTGATACACGTTTTATTTCCCGGCTATGGAAGGGGTTGTAGGAGGCTTTCGGGACGTAGCTTTGTTTGAGCACCGCCTTCCATCCGCAGACGGATGACCATACTGAGCGGACCATTCAGACCCTCGAGGACATGTTGCGTGCTTGCGTCCTCGACTTCGGTCGCAACTGGGAGGATCACTTGCCTTTGATGGAGTTTGCATACAACAACTATCACTCCACCATTGAGATGACACCTTTTGAGGCGTTGTACGGGAGACCTTGCAGATCACTTTTGTGCTGGACTGACCCAGGGGAGTCAACAATCGTGGGACCAGAGATGGTTCGGGCTACCACAGAGAAGGTGCAGATCATCCAGGAGTGGATGAAGACTGCACAGAGCAGGCAGAAGTTGTATGCCGACAGGAGACGGAGACCTCTGAAGTTCGAGGATGGCAAACACGTCTTTCTACGGGTCTCACCTCGACGAGGTTTACGAAGATTTGGCCGAGGTGACAAGTTATCTCTGAGGTTCATCGGACCCTTCCAGGTCCTCAGCAGAGTTGGCGAGGTGACATACCGCTTAGCACTTCCCCCTCAATTGCACTGGGTGCACGACGTCTTCCACGTATCCCAGCTAAGGAGATACGTGCACGACCCTTCTCACGTCTTCGACCACGACGAGCTGGACATCGACGATGGAGCGACGTTTTCGGAGGTTCCAGTGGAGATTGAGGATCAACAGTAGCGGGTCCTTCGTGGGCGGTCGATACCTCTGGTGCACGTTCGTTTGCAGCACGAGAACCTCCAGGAGAGCACATGAGAGTGTGAGGCTCAGATTCGTGCTCAGTACCCCCACTTGTTTTCCTAGTTTTGAGTTGTGGCTTACGGGGACGTAAAGCCCTGAGGTGGGGAGAATGTAAAGACCCTGAAATTACATGTATTTTTTTTATTAAATGAGAATTTTACGAGTCCGTAAAAATTGACAGCGCGTGATTCCGAGGCCCGGTGTGCCCGAAATTAAAATTTGAACTTTTTTCAGGTACTTTCAGTAAACGTACGAGCGGGTTTTTGTAAATTTTGAACCAGTGCTCGGAATTGAAATCTGAGGACACCGTTAAACTCGCACCATCAGTATTCGCTTAAATATACCTTCACCTTGACCGCAGTGGGTCGAGAGTGAATGATATTTTTTGTGTTTTTTGTGAAAGAATGAAATAAATAAAAATGTTAACATTTTTATTTTATTTGTTGAAACCCCTCAACATGGGTTATGGTGGTGGGGACCACCCGGGCCTAAACCTCCTATGTGGATGTTTAGAGGTGGGGACCACCTGAACTAACCCCCATTTTGAATTTAGGGGTGGGGACCACCCGACTCCTCTTAATGGGGGAGAAACCTCTTGAACCCCCTCTTTAATGAGGGAGGTGACCTTTAGGTTTCTCCAAAATTTATTATGCCAACCTAAATGTAATTATGATGCCAATTTAATTTGTGCCAACAATTAAATTGGGGAAACATATCATATTGGCTACCTTTTCACTTTTTGGTGGAATTGGGAGAGGATAACTATTGGAGGATTATTCTCTCCAATGAAGAACGCGTTCTCCAACGAAGAACACGCTCCCCAACGAAGAACGCTCTCGCCGGTGAGGAACGTCTTCAACGACAACGAACCGACGATCAGGGAAATGCCGACATCACCGATGTTCGTCTATCCCCAACGACTTCGTCTCTTTCCTCGCGACCTCCGTCGACAAATCTCTGAGGCAGGGGTTTAATTCTATGCGATTAATATTTCCCATGTTCTTCCCTACTAAACAAAGAACGCAGATCAAATCTCTCTAACTAGTTGATCCACAAATGTTTTCTTTTATGGGTTTGGGAATAGTGATTGATGAAGGTTGTGGGGTTTGATGTTTTAAATATCTTCCATACACGTTCTTGATTTAAAAACTGTGAACCACTTTCTACCGCTTTAACGCGAAGAGTGCGGGCCAAACAAACATGGCCTGAACCCTCCGCAGTTCTTCTTGAATGGTGTGTTCTTCGCGATGGTGACAGCGACCGATGCCGACGTTTGGCACCGGTGGAACTTGAGAACCGCAGCCGGCACCACGACCGGCCATGACGAAGGCGACAAATGGAGGGCGTCCGGTCAAGCTGGCCGCCGGCGAAGACACGACGCGCGACCACGCCGCATGACCAGCCATGGCGGACCACTACTGCTCGGTGACGCCGCCCCACGACCCTCCGCACCGCCCCACAACCTCGTCGCCCCGCAGCCTCGCCGCCTCACGGCCCTCCGCACTGCCCCGCGGCCTCGCCACCTCGCGGCCCTCCACGCCGCCTCGCGACCCTTCGCGCCACCCCACGACCCTCCACGCCACCCCGCGGCATCGCCGCCCTGCAGCCCTCCGCGCCGCCCCGCGACCCTCTGCGCCGCCCCGTACTGCCCAGGCCGGGCCACCCAGCGCGGGCCAGGCCGGGCCGCCCAGCGTGGTCCAAGTCGGTCCGACCGGGTCGGACTGGACCTGGACCCACTTCGACCCATTTACTCTCTTTTGTCCATAACTGTGGCACCGAGCATCCGTTTGACGAACCGTCCGCGGCGCTGGAAACCTCGGAGCGAGAGGGTCCCTTTGGTATACCCCACTGGAGTTTTGGATAAAGATGGAGTACAGTCAGGTTGGATCAGGCATGAATCCAACCGGGCCCTCGGGACTAATAACTCACAGATCTGACGTTCGATTGACGCACCATCTGTTGCGTTGAGAACCCTATGACGTGGCAGTCCTTTGTGATACTTCTTCGTGGGAATTCGTGGCTGTTGGAGTATCGGCCAATGACTTGTGGAGCAGACCCTCCCAGAGACAAGCGAGCATAGTGTGGGAACCCAGTAGCTGGCTGTGATGTGAAGAATGAATAACGATCCTGTGTGGGTCAGCACCTAGCGATCCTATGTGGGTCAGCACCTAGCGATCCTGTGTGGGTCAGCACCGATCGATACTGTGTGGGTCAGCACCGAGCGATCCTGTGTGGGTCAGCACTGAGTGATTCTGTGCGGGTCAGCACCAAGCGATCCTGTGTGGGTCAGCACCAAGCGATCCTGTGTGGGTCAGCACCTAGCGATCCTGTGTGGGTCAACACCGAGTGATCATGTGTGGGTCAGCACCGAGCAATCCTGTGTGGGTCAGCAGTAGAGCCTCTTAACAGAGTAAGATGAATTAATAGTTACATCTAATCATCTCTAATACAGTACTTAAGTTATACCTGGTGTGAGCTGAGTCTGTACCTGTGTGGTTCTTTTCCTTATGGTAATACCTTGGTGGTATTCTTCTGTGTGGCATACCTATGTGGTACTTACCTAAGTGGTATTCCTTCCTTTGTGGAATAGTTGAGCTTTGGGCTTTTGATTTGGACTCTGTGTTTTCCTCATGATTGAGATGAGTTTACTTGATAACTTAAGTATATGTATGGGCATATACCTAAGTAGGGTTGACAGTTGACTTCATAATTTGTGGTTTATCCTTTGTGGATTTTTTGAGACCTTGATGGTCTCGGGGTCCCTACTGAGTATCGTTATACTCACCCCTGCACAGGATATGCCCGCACCTTGTTGTGTTTGGTGCAGACGACGGACGACGCTGATCGAGGCTGAGGGTACCAGGACTAGACGAGGCCCGGAGGTGGACCATACGGCGTGTCGGTACGCAGAGGAGATGGGCAGACATGGAGTGCTGAGGAGGCGATCTGTACCTACCCTTCAGGTAGGAACCTCAGAGGATGACCCAGTAGATGCTTTCCTTTTTCTTTAGTTGTATTGTTTTTCAGTTGTACTTGTACCTTTACTATTGGGCTTGTATTCCAGCCCCTTTTTACTTTCAACACTCTTTTAGCTATACAGTTGACTTGTGTTCGTATCTTGCTGTGTGCTTGGTTGCGTGTGTTTATAGGTTGTAAAGGCAATGCCTTCCCGGTTTTAGGGAATACGCCTTTCGGTGCTAATCACCAGCCCCTGGACTATGGAAGGCGGACTTGGGGTAGTCATGGCATAGGCCCCGGAGGATGGGTCGTGACAACCCATTTGTAACCAACGGGCTTTACATCTACTGGAGGGTCTACCAAAATCTATATTTGGTTTTGATATATGGAATCCATTACAGAATTCAAGGCTTTTTTCCACTTGATAACTTTTGTGCCACTTATTGCTTCATTATAGGTTAGAGGATCATTATTATCAACTAATAATGAGTTACCATAATTAGTGACTAGAAAAGCATAAGGTTCTGGTTCTCTAACATCTCTTGTACTCCTACACAGTACCCGTGTCTCTGGAATAGTTTCTTCTTCCACAAGGATTTGTGGAATCTGTTCTTGTACCAACTCTTGTGTGTATTGAGCCTCGAATTCATCGAAGTCTATCTCACTCCCACTATCTATTTTAGATACGCGATCCTTCTCAAGAAATATGATATATCTTACCACTATAACCTTTTTTTCTGAGGGGTCGTATAGGTAACACCCCCTGCTTCCTTGGGGCATCCTATAAAGATGCACTTTGTGCATCGGGGTGCAAGTTTGTTACCACTGTAACCTTTTTTTCTTCCATTCCAAAATTCATATGGAATACCATTTATCAATTTAGTTGGTACTTGGTTTGGTATATGTATTTTTGTTTGTAACACGTATCCCCAAAAGGATAATGGAAGACTCACATGACTCATCATTTATATCACCATGTCAAACAAGGTGTGGTTCCTCCTTTCGCTTACACCGTTCCACTGAGGCGTGTAAGGAGGAGTGAGTTGGGATAATATCCCAAACTCCTATAAGTAATCAATGAAGTATTGATTAAGATATTCTCCACCATGGTTTGAGTGGAGTTTCTTAATCTTCCTACCAAGTTAGTTCTCAACTTCATTCTTGTATTCCTTGAATTTATCAAAAGAATCAGATTTATACCTGTCACGACCCGCCTTCACCAAAAGGAGGGAAGGGTCAGCAGATTGCCAGACCCTTCCTTCTTTAAGTTGAAGGAGAGATAATGACCCCCGAGACCCGCCTTCAATAGGTCCCGGAGTGGCGACCAACACCAACAAGGGTATAGAAATTTCTCACAAATGGAAGGCATTACCCCTTTTTGTTTTATAAGATCGAGAGATGAGATGATGAAACTCAACAACACCCAGGTAAAAGAAAAGTAAATCCAAAAAAAAAGAAACCATTCCCACATGCATGTTCCAAAAGTAAATCTACAAGGTACAAAAGGTGACTACAAAGGTGAGTACCAAAGAGGAAAAGAAAAACAACAACTGCAACTGCTCCAAAGGTCCGAGCTAGTAAGGTCCTGCGTGATCCTCGAAGTCCTCCTGGAAACCTGAAAGTAGTTTATATACGTAGGGTGAGCATACAAGTACACTCAGTAGGGAAAACCAAAGACTCTTATGCAAAAGTGGGGAAACGTACTAAAGTCCTGTGAGGAAAGAGTAAACCAAACACCTATCAAGGTAAACTATCCACCCAAGCCTCACCAAGGCACACTCCCCAAATAACGCAAGTCAAGTAATATATATAATAAGAGCACATCGATGTTTGGGTACCCCGCGCCACTTTCCCACTGGTTATTGAGACATCCTACGCATCAGACCAATCCCGCCATTCTCACCGCAGTCCCACTACCACACCCGCCCGCACACACCTGGGTCACAACCACACGCAGTCCCACTGCCGAAATCCCGCCCGCACACACCTGGGCCTCAACCGCACACAGTCCCACTGCTGAATCCCGCCCACACACACCTGGGCCACAACTGTCACATGTAACCACGCCTGCAAACACCTAGGCTAGAACAACCACCACCACGCCCGAAGACACCTAGGCGTCATCCCGAAGACACTTGTGAAACCACCTGCCGCACACACCTAGCCAACCACCACACTACCCCGCCCGAAGTTTCTTGGGCTAATAATGGACCTCAGGCCATCACAACCTACCCGAAGATACTTGGGATATCCGGGAAAGGGAGCAGAAAAGGAGCTAATAACCAGTCACTAAGAATAGTGTTGGGAAAAACACCCTCCCCCATGAAATGGGGGTGTTCGGCACTAAGTGATCAACTTGGGTGGGGCGCGAATAAGAAACACAAAGCTACAAGTATATATATATAGGTAACAAGCACTCACCCAAAGCTAGGTTTTTCTTCAGACAGCCTACAGATCACAACATCACTCAAGTCTGAGTCACGAATCACGCTAACAACCCATTTGTCCCATTCTTATTTCACGTTCAGTGTTAATGTTTATGTTTAAGCACTACTGGGCAACTAGTAGGCATAGGCATAAGTCCAGGAAAGTAAACAGTCAAACATCAACCAAAACACCCACACCCGGTTCTCAACAACAGAGGATTCCACCCCAATTTGTGATATAAACAAGTATCCACTCGGTCTTAAAACCCAAAACCACCGAATCCATACCAACAGGGGATCCCATCCCCAAATTTCACACAACCACCGAGGGTATAAAAGAACAGGGGATCCCATCTCCTCCCACATCTCCAGCAATCGACCCAAAAGGAAAACAACCAACTGCCACCACCAACACAAGTCAAAGATTTTCAGATTTAAACGACTTAACACACTCCATGATTTCAAATTCCGTGTGTTCTAACCGGGAGTTATCACATAAGGGTTGATCCTGGTGCTTTAAATTTATTCAGCCGGATATACGTGATTAACCAATTCACTTTTCATAGCAGGAGTTTACAACCACAAACAAGCCATTAAAACATCAGCAGGGTTCATTAGTGCACAAACAACGACCACCAACGACCTCGATTTTCAGGAGGCATAAGCCAGCACAACTCAACAAGATGGTCATAAAAGAAACAACATCAAAAATATAAGACAGCATCAACGATCACAGCCCCCCTCTTTCTTTATAGAATTCGTTCATTATCTTTAATTAGGTCTGGTTTATCCAATCCTATAGAATCAAAAGCACGCCCACCCCGCATGATACACAAAAGAGAGAGGAAAAGGAGAAATTCCCTACCTGTTGATAGATGATCGACGTTTAGGCTGGGGGCGCAGAACTTTACGGATAACAATGTGGCGTGCCCGATGCACCAGAAGCTGTTTGTGAAAAGCCACGATCAAGGAAAGGAGAAACCACGGCTAACCCTTAGTTTATAAGAGCCGAGGACGGTTGAGGTGAAAATGCGAAACAGCGTAAGGCGCGGGGGTCGTGGGTTGACCACGCGAATCCACTCATCACAAAAAGGGGTCGGGTGGTTTAAGCCGACTCATGAATTGATTAAGTATTTAATTAAAACTCTTATGCGTGTTACGGGTCTTTAAAACACGCTTAAACGAGTCAGAATAGGGTTTAAAACCCTATTTGCGCAAAAGGAGTGCTACTGGAAACAACTTGACAAGGCCGGGTGATGCCGATCGGTCTCACCGATCGGTCTCGCCGATGGGTCTCACCGATCGGTCGCGCTGATCGGTCTCACCGATCGGTCTCACCGAGACACCACTCCTTTAGGACCCGAATTTTGGAAAAGGGAAGGACCAAGAGAGTCTGGGTCATCACATCAGATACCTCTCAAACTATTCTCGTCCTCGAGAATTTAAACAACCCAGAAGGAAAGGGCGGGTCCGAACAACCACCCCGAAAGATACCTCTCAAGGGTGAACGTCATCGTTAACTAAGAACACCTTCCTGTCACGAACCAAGAAACATACCATGCCAAACTGCCCAGGCATGTGGGTTGGGGAGTCTCCTCCCCCCATGTCAAGATATTATCCGCTTTGGGCGGCACTGACTCGCTCACACGGGTTTAATCGCATCCACCTTAATGCGTCTTGATTAGGGGTCGGGTTCTCTCCTTCCCCATAGCCGGGGCTTTTCACACACAAACAGAGGAAAGAAAACCAGTACATTTCATGGCCAAAAAGACAAAACGTTCTACCACAACAGGTACAACAAGGAACAAAACTCAAAACAACTCTGGGTACTGGGTACACATCTGTGCTTCCCTCTCCCACGTACTCTCCTCAAACCCACCATGTCTCCACAACACACGAACCAAGGGGATGGTTCGCCCGCGAAGCACCTTTTCTTTACGATCCTCGATCACCACTGGTCTCTCCACAAAGGTCACATCGTCCTCAATGTCCAGCTCACCCCAATCAAGGACGTGTGAATCGTCGTGCAGATACCGACGAAGCTGGGACACATGAAAGACATCATGTATCCTTAGTAGCGGCGGTGGCAACGCTAGCTGGTAAGCCACTTCGCCGACCCGCCGCAACACTTGGAAGGGTCCGATGAATCTGGGAGAAAGCTTACTCCCTTTACCGAACCTCCGCTGCCCACGTCGATGGGAGACCTTCAAGAACACGTGGTCCCCAACCTCAAACTCCAAGAGCCTCCTCCTGGTATCCGCATACGACTTTTATCGGTCCTGGGCCGCCTTCATCCTTTCCCGTATGAGCTGAACCTTCTCTGTCGTGTTCTGCACCACCTCCGGGCCAAGGATGCCTGCCTCTCCTACTTCGGTCCAACACACAGGCGAACGACATGGCCTCCCGTACAAAGCTTCAAACGGGGCCATACTGATGGTAGAGTGGTAGCTATTATTGTAGGAAAACTCTACCAGAGGCAAGTATTGCACCCATGATCCTCCTGAGTCCAGAACACATGCCCTCAGCATATCCTCCGAGGTCTGGATGGTGCGCTCTGTTTGTCTATCTGTCTGGGGATGGAAAGCAGTGCTAAGGCGTAACTGGGTGCCAAACGCATGCTGCAATCCTCTCCAGACTCGCGAGGTAAACCGTGCATCCCTATCCGAGACTATGGACCTTGGAACTCCATGCAACCGCACCACCTCGTCCACGTACTTTCGTGCCAAAGCGTCCACAACACTCGACTCCCTGATCGCCAGAAAGTGAGCCGATTTCATCAACCTGTCCACTATCACCCAGATGGCGTCGTACCCTCCTTGGACCTTGGGTAGTCCCGTGACGAAATCCATCGAGATGTCATCCCACTTCCACTCGGGGACATCTAGAGGCCGCAGTAGGCCGCCTGGAACTCGGTGTTCAGCCTTCACTTGCTGACACACTAAGAACTTGGCCACAAACTCTGCAACCGCTCGCTTAACTCCGGACCACCAAAACTGCCTCTTCAAACCTTGGTACATCTTGGAAACTCCTGGGTGTACCGCCAAGGGTGAGTTTGGAACTCACTGAGAACCTTGCCGCGCATCGCCTCCGGGACAAACAACCTTTTCTGGAAAATGATCCGGTTCTGACCATCCTCTGTCCATCCTTCCGGAGCATTGCCCTGGTTAACTTGGTCACGCATCACTTCGCACTCTAGGTCTCCCCACTGAGACTCCTCCACTTTCTGAAACAGGGATGACTGCACTGTCATCTGATATAGGCAGCCTCTGCCGCTATCCATCTTCGCATCCAGGTGTAAGGTGACCAACTCCTCCATTGCCTTCCAGGCGTCCGCCGACTCTCGGACCGCATCCTTCTGTGTCCTCCTGCTCAAGGCATCGGCCACCACATTTCCCTTGCCCTCAGTATAAGAGATCTCAAAGTCGTAATCCTGGAGGAACTCCACCCATCTCCGCTGTCGCAAGTTTAAGTCCCGCTGGGAGAAGATATACCTCAAGCTTTTGTGATCTGTGAAGACCACAAAGCGTTCACCGATGAGGTAGTGCCGCCATAACTTTAGCGCAAAAACGACCGCTGCAAGCTCCAGGTCGTGGGTGGCGTAATTACGCTCATGAGAACGCAGCTGCCTGGACCCATAAGAGATCACCCCTTGTCGCTGCATCAACACACATCCCAGACCCTGTCCTGAAGTATCACAGAACACCTCATAAGCCGCCCCTTCTTCTGGTAATCTCAGCACTGGGGC
The DNA here is from genome assembly GCA_963277665.1 of Viscum album. NCBI lineage: Eukaryota > Viridiplantae > Streptophyta > Magnoliopsida > Santalales > Viscaceae > Viscum > Viscum album. Next base: position 2,054,189,930 of record OY728148.1, read on the forward strand.
ACTGACCAACTTCTCCTTCAGATAGCTGAAGGCTGACTGGCACTACTCACTCCATATGAAAGCCTGGTCCTTCTTGGTCAGAGCCGTCAAAGGGGCTGCTACTCGGGAGAAGTTGGGTACGAATCTCCGGTAGTAACCCGCCAGCCCGAGGAAACTTCGGAATTCTGCCACATTCTTGGGTGCTGCCCAAGAAACAACCGCCTCAACCTTTGATGGGTCGACCGCTACCCCCTGCTCAGACACTACGTGCCCGAGGAAGTGCATTTCTCGTGTCCAGAACTTGCATTTTGACAATTTCCCATAGAGCTGGTGCTGTCGGAGGACCTCCAAAACTGTCCTTAGGTGCTCTGCATGGTCCTCTTCTGACCTCAAATAGATCAGGATATCGTCGATGAACACAACCACGAACCGATCCAAGTACTCCCGGAAGATGGAGTTCATAAGCCCCATGAACACAGCTGGGGCATTCGTAACACCGAAGGGCATGATTACGAACTCGAAGTGTCCATACCTGCACCTGAACACTGTCTTCAGGATGTACACCTCCTTCACTCTCAGCTGGTGATACCCAGACCGCAGGTCGATCTTCGAGAACCATCCTTCCCCTTTCAGCTGGTCGAAAAGATCGTCTATCCTTGGAAGAGGGCAGCGATTCTTGATCGTCACCTGATTCAGCCTCCTGTAGTCTATGCACAACCTAAGACCACCATCTGCCTTCTTTGAAAATAAGACCGGATCACCCCACGGTGACGCACTCGGTCAAACATAACCTCTCTTCATCAGATCGTCAATCTGGATCCGCAACTCCCGTAGCTCCGAAGGTCCCATCCGGTAAGGAGCCATCGAGATTGGATGAGCGCCGGGCTGCAGGTCTATCCCGAACTCGATATCACGTCGAGGGGGTAGAGTCGTCACCTCCTCAGGAAAGATGTCCATAAACTCACGGACGATCTCTGGTACTTCTACCATTTCAGCATCTACTGATTCCACTGTCAGCTCGGTCAACAAGGAGAGGAGAGGTTCCTCTCTCCTGTTTCCCTTCGGACTGCTCCGCTCGCCGGTGAAGGTAACACGCCGTCCGTCCAAGTATGAGAACACCACCCTTCTTCGGAAATAGTCAATGACGACACACACAGAAAATAGCCAGTCGATGCCTAGGATGACATCGTATGGATGAATCTGTAGCAGGAGAAGATCCCTAACCGACTGATGTGGCCCTATCATCAGTCTACATCCCCGACAAACAAACAACAAGTCGTTCTGACCTCCGACTGGTGTGCTCAACACCAGGGGCACTGGAAGTCTCTCGGCATCTATACCCAAGGAACAGGCTAGACTGGGTGCAACAAAGGAGTGCGAAGCTCCGGTATCGAACAAAGCATAAGCAAGAGTGCTAAACAAACTGATCGTACCTCGAACAACCTCTGGCCCTGCTGGAACTGCTGCCTCTACGACGTGTAACTATCCACGCCCAGCTCCCCTGCCCCTCGGCTGTCAGCCACCTCCCCGACCACGCCCTGGTCGAGGTCCCTGTGGAGTGCCCTGAGGTCGGCCTCCTCCTACGTCTGCCCTCGGAGGAGCGGGAGCTTGCTGTCCCTGCTGCTGCTGCTGGAAAGGTCTGGCTGGAAGCTGCTGCTGGGGCGGGTGCTGGGGCTGACTGCCGCTGCTGTTCTGCACTCGGTCGGGGCACTGACTCCGGAGATGCCCAGAGATCCCACAGATGAAGCACCGCGGTCCCGGGCCCGTAGGAAAAGGGCGAGGGCCAGGGGATCGAAACTGAAACTGCTGCGGCCTGCTCCCTGCGGGTCGGAACCTAGAGGGTCCTGACACTGGAGGCCTGGCGCTGACGACCTTCCCCTTCGATGGTCCCAGCTGGATCCCCTCTCGCGACACTCCTCCTAGAGCATGCATCCTCTCCACCACCTCGGCCTTCTTCTGGACCTCCAAGTACGTCGGCAGGGTAAAGGGGGTAATAGCATACTGGAGGGAGGGTCAGAGTGCCTCCTCTAAACGTCTTGCCCGAGACTCCTCGTCGGGAAAGAGGTCCGGAGCAAAACGTAGGAGGTCCTTGAACTTGATCCCTAGCTCCCTCACGGACATACTCCCCTGCTGGAGGGAGAGTTGTAAAGACCCGTAAACTTCAAGGGAATTTTTTTCTTAATTTTCTTTAGAATTTTACCAGAGCGCGGTTTCTGACGGCACCTGATTCCGAGGCCGGAGTGCCCAGAATCAATTTCCGAAGTTTGGCTCGGGTACGTTCAGTGAACGAACGAGCGGGAATTCCTAACTTTTGATCCGGTGCTCGGAATTGAAATCTGAGGGCACCGATGAACTCGCAGCGCCGATTTTTTCTTAAAGACAGCTTTTCGGAAGTTGCGTTTGTTGCGGGACGAAAGTTAGTTTTTGGGAGAATTATAAAAAGTTGAATAAAAAATGTGGAATTCTTTTTATTTCACTTTTGTAGGTTAACTCCTCTCAAAGGGAGTTAGGGGTGGGACCCACACCCACTTAACCTCCCTTGAGAGGATTAAGTGTGGTGGGACCCACACGAACCTAAACCTCTCATCTTCCCCCTTAAACTCCCCTCTCTCCCTCTTAAAAGTTTGTTAACTTAACATCTAATTAATTACACATGACATGTATAATTAATTAAGTGTTATGTTTTTGAATTTGAAGTTTTAAATTCCTTGGCTTGGAAAATAAAATAAGGAGGAACCTTATTTTATTTGGTTAGTCTTGTTTTGCCAACTTGTGAGGAATTTTGAGAGCTCCTCCTCCTTCTTCTTCAACTTGACGAAGAACGCTCAACTTGACGAAGAACGCTCAACTTGACGAAGAACGCTCAAGCTCAGACGAAGAACGCCGCTCCTCTCTTCTTCGTCTTCCGTGTCAACGAGAGGGAACGCCGCTTCCTCCTCGGACTCCCTTCGTCGGCATACGAAGATTCGCCAACGACATATCTCATCGGACGCACCTCTTCGTCATCGGATTTGATGAACGACTACCGCGACGCCTGACCTCCGCGACGTTGTCTTCCGCGGGACGTTGACAAATCTTCGAACCTATACCCAAGGTAGGGGTTGTTGATTATTGTTTAATTATTTTATTCTTGCTCGTGGTTCGCATGACTAACGTGAGGATATTGAATATTTAAGTTGTGTTTTAACGTGAGGGGGCCGGACCGCATGAACACGGCCGAACCCCCTCCTTCGTTCTTGGTGTTTTATTTTGCGGATGAATCAAGGTGGCGTGGTGCCGTCGCACCACGCGGATATTCGCCGAATCTTTTTACGCGACGCCGTCGCGCGCGCGCCATGGAAGAGTCATCAAGAACGCGACGCCGTCGCGCCGCGTTGAAGGAAATCAAGGCGCGGCGGAGGGGCGCGGTGCCGTCGCACCGCGCCGGACGACGAACACCGCGGCTGGTTCCGGGCCGCGGCGGAACGAGAAGACCGGCGGCCGGGCCGCCGGCGTCGGAAGCCGAAGAGGGGACTGGATTTTCCGGTCCCGTTGGAGAAAACCGGCCGGCAGTTGGCCGGCCGGAAGGTCAAAGGCCGGGGGAATAAATTCCCCCGTCCAGCTCTAAAACCCCCCTCATTTAAGAGGGGGGCGGTTCCTTGAAAGGGGCGGGGGGCAGGAGGCCCCCCGGTTTTTCTCCAAGCCGGCCCCCACGTGGGGGCCGTTTTTTTTTACAAAGGGCGTGGCATATAGCCGCGCCGGCCCTTCAATCAAGCGGGGGCTTGATCCCCCCAGCGCGCTGCCTCCGTGCGGCGCCGGGCCGCCGCGCCAGGTTGGACCCGGGTCGGGTCGACCCAGGGGGGGTCGGGCCGGGTCGGCCCGGACCCGGACCCCCCCGTTTCGAATCAGATTCGGTCTTTTGGCCATATCTTGAGCCACAGACCTCCGATTGACGAACCGTCTGCGGCAACGCGATCCTTGGATCGATACGGTCGTTTCGGTATATCGCACTCAAGGTTTCAGATTACTTTGAGTTCGGCCGGGTTGGTTCGTTCACGAAACCAACCGGGCCTTCGGAGCGGAAACGCTCATATCTTGAGCTACGGACGTCCGATTGACGTGCCGTCAGCCGTGTTGTGTTCCTCTTAGTAAGACGGATCTTTTGGCATACTCCGCCCGAGGTTTGGACGCAGGTGGAGTACGGTTGGGTTGGTTTTGCCTTAAAAAACCAACCGGGCCCCGGGGACGAAAATGCCAATAACTCTCAGACCGGGCGTCCGATCGACGCGCCGTCTGTTGCGTTGAGTTCCTGTTGTCGATACGGAACTTTTGGATACATCAACTCTGGAATTTGTGACAGTTGATGTATCAGCCTCTCGGCTCGTGGAGCGGACCCTCCGAACGAGCTTGCTGTGTGCGGGAACCCTAGTGCTGGCTGCGACTGTTACTGTGACTACTACTGCTACTACTGCTACTGTGACTGCGACGACGACAGTACAGAGATCCTGTGTGGATTCGACGACGACGACTACAACACTCAGCGATCCTACGTGGATCAGTGCTACAGGTCCTGTGTGGGCCCGATCCTGTGTGGGTCCGATCCTGTGTGGGTCCTTGCGCTCAGCGGTCCTGTGTGAACCAGCGCCTACAGGTCCTGTGTGGGCCCGATCCTGTGTGGGTCTTTTGCGGGGGTTAGTTACCTATCGATCCTTCGTGGGTCCGATGACTTAGATGGATCAGAGATCATCTTTATCGTCCTTTGAAGATGTATACCTGTGTGAGCTGAATCCTGTTGCTTCCTGTGTGGATTGTGTTGTGCTATCCTGTGTGGATTACAATATGCTTTCCTGTGTGGAATACGTTTACTTTCCTGTGCGGACTGAGTTGTACTTGGGCTCGGAGGTTGGAGCGTATTTGAAATTGATGTCTTAGGTATATGAATGGGCATATACCTAAGCAGTGTCGGTTGTTACTTCGTGATTGTACCTTTCTTCGTGGTTTATCCTTTGTGGATTTGAGAGACCTTCAGGGGTCTCGGGGTCCCTACTGAGTAGCTTATACTCACCCCTGCACGGGCTTTGCCCGCACTACGTTGTGTTGGTTGCAGATGACGGACAACGTTGACCTTAACTGAGGCTTGCAGAGCGGGACGGTACCCGGAGGTGGACCACTGGGCGGGACGTGCTCGGAGCGGACGGCGGGACCCGTGGAGATGTGGAGCTATCTGTACCCACCCTTCAGGTGGGATTTCCGGTGGACAGCTCGGTGTAGCGGCTTTTACTTTTCAGTTGCTGTTTTCCCTTTCGAGTTGTACTTTACTTTCAGTTTGGGTTTGTATACTGGCCCATTTACTTTTCCGCACTTTCAGTTGTACTCTACTTTTGCTTAGTGTTTACTTTCCGCTTGCTTACTCTGTGGTGTTTGTTTACTTTACAAAGGCAATGTCTTCCCTTTTACCGGGATTTACGCCTTGGTGCTAGTCGCCAGCCCCTGGCCTATGGAAGGCGGGCTTGGGGTAGTCACGACACGGACCCCGAGGGCGGGTCGTGACAAATTAGTATCAGAGGAGTTCGGTTCTACCGCGAACTCTGATCTTTTCTATGTGAAGCAATAATGTTTAGCGTATTGAGTGTGGTTATCAGTTCAGGGAGTCCAGTGTTGGTACGGCGGCTGACGTATCCGTACACCAGGACCCTGACTTCTGATTTCTGACTTAATGCACGAAAACATTGATTGCGTGTGTGTTTCAAAGTTTTCTTTGTGATTACTTATATCAGCTCACCAGGTATACTGTTCTGACCGTGGCGCACCTGTTTCCTTTTCAGGATGGCCCCACGACGGCAGCCAGCTAGGGTTCCGAGAGTCGAGCGTGACGACAGCCCACCGAGCGACGAGGCCTCGGTGCAGGGCCCTTTGTCAGCAGTGGCACCGGCGGTAGCACTACCCGCCGAGCCCCCGATGCTTCCAGCAGCAGTCGCTGACGATGCACGTCGCCTCAGCGCACTGCATGAGTTTCAGCGCCAGCGACCGCCCAGGTTTCGCGGGGAGACGGATCCCCAGGCAGCAGAGGACTGGCTGGAGGCAGTGGTACGAGTGTTTAGGCTAGTGAGGACACCAGCAGACCTCATGGTGATCCTCGCTGCGAGCCTACTACACGCAGCAGCAGGACGATGGTGGAGCTTGATGCTCCAGGTGCACGATGAGGCATCTCTACTTTGGACGGACTTTGAGAGCCTCTTCCGCTCGGAGTTCGTCCCAGCCACCCTTCGTGCGGTGCGTATCCAGGAGCTTCTTCAGCTGCGGTAGGGCAGCATGACGGTCGCTCAGTACTCGGCGAGATTTACCGATCTCTCGCGCTACTCGACCGACATGGTACGAGACCCATTCTTCCGGGCCCGGACCTTCGAGCAGGGTTTGAGACACGAGATCAGGGCATCGCTGATCTCCCTCAGCATACCGACTCAGACAGGAGTACTGGAGTGGGCCCTTCTGATCGAGAGCTTCCTTGCTGAGTCTACACCAGCACAGCGACCCACCGCAGGGCGGCACGTGACAGAGTCATCTGCAGCAGGCAGTCGACGGATGACTCAGGGGTCCAGACAGACCAGACCTTCGGGCAGACGACCTCAGGACACTGGCTCAGCAGTGCGGGGCACACAGCGCGGAGCCAGTCTTTCGAGAGGCAGACAGTGCTACTCGTGCGGCGGGCAGGGCCACATGGCTCGTGACTGCCCGACCCGCCGTGCCGAGGAGCAGCAGACGGTTGAGGGACCACCGAGGCAGAGGCAGAGGGTCGACCGTGGCGGTCCGCAGGGAGGAGGCGGACGAGGCGGAGGAGCTGGACGAGCAGCCGGTGGTGGGCGACGCTTTGAGGCTCTGCCACCACCACCACCAGGAGGTCCACCCCGACCACAGGGAGCTGGCGGGCAGAGACAGGCACAGCTCCAGGCAGCAGAGGCCTACGACCACGGCGCACCCGAGATGATTCGAGGTACTATCTGTGTCTATTCCACCCTTGCTGCAGTTCTTATAGACACAGGAGCGAGTCACTCTTTCATAGCCGCTGCCCTTGTTCGGAGCTCGGAGATTCCGACAGAGCCGTTGGCTCGATCCTTATGGCTAGAGACTCCTACGGGAGCAGACTCGACGATTACGCACTGGTGCCGGCAGTGTGAGCTTACTCTAGGAGGCGAGAGCTTCGGCTGGGATCTTCTTGTAGCAGCGTCGAGGCCTTACGACGTCATCTTGGGCATGGATTGGCTATCTACGGTCCATGCACAGATTGACTGTTTTAGGCGCAAGGTGCGATGTGTACGCACCGACGGGAGCGGGTTCACCTTCACCGGCGAGAAGGGAGCCTTTGCAGCACAGGATGGACTTCCGCGGAGGAGAGGACAACCCATTACTCATCAGTTGGCTAGCCTTATCCTTGGAGCAGTTGACGTGCGGAGTCCTGGTTTTCCTGCAGTGGTGGATCAGTTTGCGGACGTTTTTCCCGACGACGTTCCAGGGATACCTCCTCGCAGAGAGGTAGACTTTTATATTGACTTGTACCCCGGGACAGCCCCGATATCCACTCCAGCATATCGGATGGCCCCCTCCGAGCTTCGAGAGCTACGGGTACAGTTGGAGGACTTGCAGGGCAAGGGGTTCATCCGACCCAGTGTTTCACCCTGGGCTTCCCCGATTTTGTTCGCCAAGAAGGCGGACGGGAGCTTGCGTCTTTGTGTTGACTATCGTCGCCTAAACCAGGTGACAGTGAGGAACAAGTATCCGCTACCGAGGATTGATGACCTCTTTGATCAGCTCAAGGGAGCACGGTGGTTCTCGAAGATAGACCTCAGGTCAGGCTATCATTAGCTCAGAGTCAGAGACGAGGATTTGCAGAAGACGGCCTTCAGATGTCGGTATGGCCACTATGAGTTCTTGGTTATGCCTTTCGGTGTAACCAATGCTCCAGCAGTGTTCATGGCTCTCATGAACAGGATCTTTCAGCCATACCTCGATCGGTTTGTCGTGGTCTTCATCGACGACATTCTGATTTACTCTACGACAGAGGAGGAGCACGCCTATCACTTGCGAGTTGTACTAGACACACTCCGAGAGCACCATCTTTATGGTAAGCTCTCGAAGTGCCAGTTCTGGATACGTGAGGTCCACTTCTTGGGACACGTTATCTCTGAGGCGGGAGTTGCAGTGGATCCCGCGAAGATTGAGGCTGTGTTAGCTTGGGAGCCACCCAGGAGCGTGACTGAGGTTTGAAGTTTCTTGGGACTAGCTGGATACTATCGGAGATTCGTGCCAGACTTCTCTAGAGTTGCGGCATCACTCATAGCTTTGACGAAGAAGGGGAAACCCTTCGTGTGGTCTGACAGATGTCAGCAGAGCTTCCAGGAGCTGAGACAGAGATTGACCTGCGCACCTATCTTGAGGTTGCCTGAGGAGGGAGTAGGGTACGTAGTTTACTGCGATGCATCAGGGACCAGACTCGGATGTGTTCTGATGCAGGAGCGGGCAGTGATCGCCTATGGATCACGTCAGTTGAGGCCGCATGAGCAGAACTACGCTACCCATGACCTGGAGTTAGCAGCAGTGGTCTTCGCTCTGAAGACATGGCGACACTACCTAATGGGCGAGCGCTTTACAGTCTTTTCCGATCATCAGAGTCTCAGGTATATCTTCTCGCAGAAGGACCTGAACCTGAGACAGCGGCGATGGCTCGAGTTCCTCCAGGACTATGACTTTGAGATAGTCTATACTCCTGGGAAGGGGAACGTAGTAGCCGATGCCCTCAGCAGGAGGACGGGCATTCAGCTACTTGAGGAGGCGACGGAGCAGCTAGCCTCTTTGCAGATATCCTTCGTGGATAGAGATGGAGCAGCCTTCCTTCAGTCTCTCACAGTCACTCCTCCACTACTGCAGCGGGTCAGAGAGGCACAGCGTGAGGACGCTGACTGTGAGACATGGCGTGCACAGATATCCTCGGGACAGGCACCTGATGGTTTCTCCCTTGGAGCAGAGCACGACATCCTTTTCAGAGGATGTACCATGGTACCAGTCGCTTTGCGAGAGGAAGTGCTGAGAGAGTTTCACACTTCTCCTTTGGCGGTACATCCTGGAGTGGCGAAGATGTACCAGGACCTCAGACGACAGCACTGGTGGCCGGGCATGAAGAAGGCAGTAGCAGAGTTCGTTTCCCGATGCCTCACCTGCCAGCAGGTGAAGGCAGAGCATCAGGTACCAGCAGGCTTGGTACAGCCCTTGGAGGTTCCGGAGTGGAAGTGGGACGGCATATCTATGGACTTCGTGACTGGACTTCCACGCACTTCCAGAGGTCACGACTCCATCTGGATGATTGTTGACCGACTCACCAAGTCGGCACACTTCTTACCCATCAGAGAGCAGGGCTCAGTAGAGAGCTTGGGACGTCTCTACATTCAGGAGATTGTGCGGCTCCACGGCGTGCCATCATCTATCGTATCCGATCGAGATGCCCGCTTTACTTCCCGGCTTTGGAAGGGGTTACAGGAGGCGTTCGGGACGCAGCTACGTCTGAGCACAGCCTTTCACCCTCAGACGGATGGTCAGACGGAGAGGACCATTCAGACTCTCGAGGACATGCTCCGCGCATGTGTCCTCGACTTTGGTCGTAGCTGGGAGGACCACCTACCCTTGGTGGAGTTCGCGTACAACAACAGCTACCACTCCACCATCGGGATGGCACCGTACGAGGCATTGTACGGCCGACCTTGTAGATCTCCTTTGTGCTTGACAGACCCTGGGGAGTCAGCACTAGTGGGACCGGAGATGGTCCAGGCCACGACAGAGAAGGTCCAGGTCATCCAGGAGCGGATGAGGACAGCTCAGAGCCGGCAGAAGTCATACGCTGACAGGAGGCGGAGGCCACTGGAGTTCGAGGATGGCGACCACGTCTTCTTGCGGGTCTCACCTCGACGTGGTATTCGGAGATTTGGCCGAGGCGGCAAGTTATCTCCGCGCTTCATCGGACCCTTCCAGATTCTCAGCAGGATTGGTGAGGTGGCTTATCGCCTGGCTCTACCACCTCAGTTGCACCGGGTGCACGACGTCTTCCACGTGTCTCAGCTGAGGAGATACGTGCACGACCCGACACACATCATTGATCATGGGGAGCTTGACGTTGACGATGGGGCGACTTTTACGGAGGTCCCGGTGGAGATAGAGGATCGACAGGAGCGGGTCCTGCGTGGGCGATCGATTCCTCTTGTGCGCATCAGATGGCAGCATGAGAATCTCCAGGAGAGCACATGGGAGCGGGAGGCTCAGATGCGTGCTCAGTACCCTCTTTTGTTTCCCTAGTTTTTGATGTATCTTTACGGGGACGTAAAGCCCTGAGGTGGGAGTAATGTAAAGACCCGTAAAATTCAAGGGAAATTTTTTCTTAATTTTCTTTAGAATTTTACAAGAGCGCGGTTTCTGACGGCACCTGATTCCGAGGCCGGAGTGCCCGGAATCAATTTCCGAAGTTTGGCTCGGGTACGTTCAGTGAACGAACGAGCGGGAATTCCTAACTTTTGATCCGGTGCTCGGAATTGAAATCCGAGGGCACCGATGAACTCGCAGCGCCGATTTTTACTTAAAGAGACCTTTTCGGAAGTTGCGTTTGTTGCGGGACGAAAGTTAGTTTTTGGGAGAATTATAAAAAGTTGAATAAAAAAATGTGGAATTCTTTTTATTTCACTTTTGTAGGTTAACTCCTCTCAAAGGGAGTTAGGGGTGGGACCCACACCCACTTAACCTCCCTTGAGAGGATTAAGTGTGGTGGGACCCACACGAACCTAAACCTCTCATCTTCCCCCTTAAACTCCCCTCTCTCCCTCTTAAAAGTTTGTTAACTTAACATCTAATTAATTACACATGACATGTATAATTAATTAAGTGTTATGTTTTTGAATTTGAAGTTTTGAATTCCTTGGCTTGGTAAATAAAATAAGGAGGAACCTTATTTTATTTGGTTAGTCTTGTTTTGCCAACTTGTGAGGAATTTTGAGAGCTCCTCCTCCTTCTTCAACTTGACGAAGAACACTCAACTTGACGAAGAACGCTCAACTTGACGAAGAATGCTCAAGCTCAGACGAAGAACGCCGCTCCTCTCTTCTTCGTCTTCCGTGTCAACGAGAGGGAACGCCGCTTCCTCCTCGGACTCCCTTCGTCGGCATACGAAGATTCGCCAACGACGTATCTCATCGGACGCACCTCTTCGTCATCGGATTTGACGAACGACTACCGCGACGCCCGACCTCCGCGACGTTGTCTTCTGCGGGACGCTGACAAATCTTCGAACCTATACCCAAGGTAGGGGTTGTTGATTATTGTTTAATTATTTTATTCTTGCTCGTGGTTCGCATGACTAACGTGAGGATATTGAATATTTAAGTTGTGTTTTAACGTGAGGGGGGCGGACCGCATGAACACGGCCGAACCCCCTCCTTCGTTCTTGGTGTTTTATTTTGCGGATGAATCAAGGTGGCGTGGTGCCGTCGCACCACGCGGATATTCGCCGAATCTTTTTACGCGACGCCGTCGCGCGCGCGCCATGGAAGAGTCATCAAGAACGCGACGCCGTCGCGCCGCGTTGAAGGAAATCAAGGCGCGGCGGAGGGGCGCGGTGCCGTCGCACCGCGCCGGACGACGAACACCGCGGCCGGTTCCGGGCCGCGGTGGAACGAGAAGACCGGCGGCCGGGCCGCCGGCGTCGGAAGCTGAAGAGGGGACCGGATTTTCCGGTCCCGTTGGAGAAAACCGGCCGGCAGTTGGCCGGCCGGAAGGTCAAAGGCCGGGGGAATAAATTCCCCCGGCCAGCTCTAAAAACCCCCCTCATTTAAGAGGGGGGCGGTTCCTTGAAAGGGGGGGGGGGGCAGGAGGCCCCCCGGTTTTTCTCCAAGCCGGCCCCCACGTGGGGGCCGTTTTTTTTTACAAAGGGCGCGGCATATAGCCGCGCCGGCCCTTCAATCAAGCGGGGGCTTGATCCCCCCCGCGCGCTGCCTCCGTGCGGCGCCGGGCCGCCGGCCGGCCGGCCGGCCGGGCCGGGTTGGACCCGGGTCGATCCGGTTCGGGCCGACCCAGGGGGGGTCGGGCCGGGTCGGCCCGGACCCGGACCCCCCCGTTTCGAATCAGATTCGGTCTTTTGGCCATATCTTGAGCCACGGACCTCCGATTGACGAACCGTCTGCGGCAACGCGATCCTTGGATCGAGACGGTCGTTTCGGTATATCGCACTCAAGGTTTCAGATTACATTGAGTTCGTCCGGGTTGGTTCGTTCACGAAACCAACCGGGCCTTCGGAGCGGAAACGCTCATATCTTGAGCTACGGACGTCCGATTGACGTGCCGTCAGCCGTGTTGTGTTCCTCTTAGTGAGACGGATCTTTTGGCATACTCCGCCCGAGGTTTGGACGCAGGTGGAGTACGGTCGGGTTGATTTTGCCTTAAAAAACCAACCGGGCCCCGGGGACGAAAATGCCAATAACTCTCAGACCGGACGTCCGATCGACGCGCCGTCTGTTGCGTTGAGTTCCTGTTGTCGATACGGAACTTTTGGATACATCAACTCTGGACTTTGTGACAGTTGATGTATCAGCCTCTCGGCTCGTGGAGCGGACCCTCCGAACGAGCTTGCTGTGTGCGGGAACCCTAGTGCTGGCTGCGACTGTTACTGTGACTACTACTGCTACTACTGCTACTGTGACTGCGACGACGACAGTACAGAGATCCTGTGTGGATTCGACGACGACGACTACAACACTCAGCAATCCTACGTGGATCAGTGCTACAGGTCCTGTGTGGGCCCGATCCTGTGTGGGTCCGATCCTGTGTGGGTCCTTGCGCTCAGCGGTCCTGTGTGAACCAGCGCCTACAGGTCCTGTGTGGGCCCGATCCTGTGTGGGTCTTTTGCAGGGGTTAGTTACCTATCGATCCTTCGTGGGTCCGACGACTTAGATGGATCAGAGATCATCTTTATCGTCCTTTGAAGATGTATACCTGTGTGAGCTGAATCCTGTTGCTTCCTGTGTGGATTGTGTTGTGCTATCCTGTGTGGATTACAATATGCTTTCCTGTGTGGAATACATTTACTTTCCTGTGTGGACTGAGTTGTACTTGGGCTCGGAGGTTGGAGCGTATTTGAAATTGATGTCTTAGGTATATGTATGGGCATATACCTAAGCAGTGTCGGTTGTTGCTTCGTGATTGTACCTTTCTTCGTGGTTTATCCTTTGTGGATTTGAGAGACCTTCAGGGGTCTCGGGGTCCCTACTGAGTAGCTTATACTCACCCCTGCACGGGCTTTGCCCGCACTACGTTGTGTTGGTTGCAGATGACGGACAGCGTTGACCTTAACTGAGGCTTGCAGAGCGGGACGGTACCCGGAGGTGGACCACTGGGCGGGACGTGCTCGGAGCGGACGGCGGGACCCGTGGAGCTGTGGAGCTATCTGTACCCACCCTTCAGGTGGGATTTCCGGTGGACAGCTCGGTGTAGCGGCTTTTACTTTTCAGTTGTTGTTTTCCCTTTCGAGTTGTACTTTACTTTCAGTTTGGGTTTGTATACTGGCCCATTTACTTTTCTGCACTTTCAGTTGTACTCTACTTTTGCTTAGTGTTTACTTTCCGCTTGCTTACTCTGTGGTGTTTGTTTACTTTACAAAGGCAATGTCTTCCCTTTTACCGGGATTTACGCCTTGGTGCTAGTCTCCAGCCCCTGGCCTATGGAAGGCGGGCTTGGGGTAGCCACGGCACGAACCCCAAGGGCGGGTCGTGACAAGAGTAGTTCCTGCCTCTTTTCTGCCTTCATCGTCGAGGAGAGGAATTCCACCCGGAACTCCCTCTCGAAATCCACCCAAGCCACCTCAAACTCTCTCCTCTCCCCCAGGTAAAGCATCCACCACTGACGTGCCGCTCCCCGCATCTGGCTAACGACCAGAGGAACCCAGTACTCGGTCGGGGCCCGAATCAGGCCGAAGGCTATAACTAGCTCCTCTATCCAGCCTTCCGTCTTCATATCAGAGGTGCTGCCCTCATACTTCTCGAGGGCCTGTCGCTGGAAGGCCCGAAGAGTCTTCTGCCACTGGTCATCCTCTTCCTCTTGATCAGCTCTCTGCCGATCGGCCAAAGTAGTCTGTGGGGCCTCGATCGCCGACACCACACGCGATCGCCTTCCAGGTGCCATAGCTGCAAGGTAAACAAGGAATGCCTAAGCCCAAGTAGTGCAGAATATCGTTCTTAAAACTTCTTAAAATTTAATTTATTCTTAATTCCCAAGACATCCCATAAACACAAGAACACAGGTCATTATGATGCATGTACCTTTCCTAGGGTCTCTACCCTGCAATCAGTGTGGCCTCACTTGGTCGTTCGGTAGGTCCAGAGTCCTTGCAATGGATCACGAGGGGCCCTAAAATCCTGTGTCCTAGCCGGTCTTCCCTGGCCTAATTCACGCGCCAAGGTCACCCAACACTGTTGCCTTACCATCCCATGCAATCCTCACTGTGCCTAACTCCAGACTCCATCCTATCTCTCAACCATCACCTCTGATACCATTCTGTCACGACCCGCCTTCACCAAAAGGAGGGAAGGGTCAGCAGATTGCCAGGCCCTTCCTTCTTTAAGTTGAAGGAGAGATAATGACCCCCGAGACCCACCTTCAATAGGTCCCGGAGTGGCGACCAGCACCAAGGGTATAGAAATTTCTCACAAATGGAAGGCATTACCCCTTTTTGTTTTATAACATCGAGAGATGAGATGATGAAACTCAACAACACCCAGATAAAAGAAAAGTAAAGCAAAAAAAAAAAGAAACCATTCCCACATGCATGTTCCAAAAGTAAAGCCACAAGGTACAAAAGGTGACTACAAAGGTGAGTACCAAAGAGGAAAAGAAAAACAACAACTGCAACTGCTCCAAAGGTCCGAGCTAGTAAGGTCCTGCATGATCCCCAAAGTCCTCCTGGAAATCTGAAAGCAGTTTTATATACGTAGGGTGAGCATACAAGTACACTCAGTAGGGAAAACCAAAGACTCTCGTGCACAAGTGGGGAAACGTACTAAAGTCCCGTGAGGAAAAAGTAAACCAAACACCTATCAATGTAAACTATCCACCCAAGCCTCACCAAGGTACACTCCCCAAATAACGCAAGTCAAGTAATATATATAATAAGAGCACATCGATGTTTGGGTACCCCGCGCCACTTTCCCACTGGTTATTGAGACATCCTACGCATCGGACCAATCCCGCCATTCTCACCACAGTCCCACTGCCACACCCGCCCGCACACACCTGGGCCACAACCAAATGCAGTCCCACTGCCGAAATCCCGCCCGCACACACCTGGGCCTCAACCGCACGCAGTCCCACTGCTGAATCCCGCCCGCACACACCTGGGCCACAACTGTCACATGTAACCACGCCTGCAAACACCTAGTCCAGAACAACCACCACCACGCCCGAAGACACCTGGGCTAAAGGATCCACTGCCACGCCCGAAGACACCTGGGCCTCATCCCGAATACACTTGGGAAACCACCTTCCGCACACACCTGGACAACCACCACACTACCCCGCCCGAAGGTTCTTGGGCTAATAATGGACCTCAGGCCATCACATCATGCCCGGAGATACTTGGGCTATCCGGGAAAGGGATCAGAAAAGGAGCTAATAACCAGTCCCTAAGAATAGTGTTGGGAAAAACACCCTCCCCCATGAAATGAGGGTGTTCGACACTAAGTGCTCAACTTGGGTGGGGCGCGAATAAGAAACACAAAGCTACAAGTATATATATATAGGTAACAAGCACTCACCCAAAGCTAGGTTTTTCTTCAGACAGCCTACAGATCACAACAACACTCAAGTCCGAGTCACGACTCACGCTAACAACCCATTTGTCCCATTCTTATTTCACGTTCAGTGTTAATGTTTATGTTTAAGCACTACTGGGCAACTAGTAGTCATAGGCATAAGTCCAGGAAAGTAAACAGTCAAATATCAACCAAAACACCCACACCCGGTTCTCAACAACAGAGGATTCCACCCCAATTCGTGATATAAACAAGTATCCACTCGGTCTTAAAACTCACAACCACCGAATCCATACCAACAGGGGATCCCATCCCCAAATTTCACACAACCACCGAGGGTATAAAAGAACAGGGGATCCCATCCCCTCCCACATCTCCAGCAATCGGTCGAAAAGGAAAGCAACCAACTTCCACCACTAACACAAGTCAGGGATTTTCAGATTTAAACTACTTAACACACTCCATGATTTCAAATTCTGTGTGTTCTAACCGGGAGTTATCACAGAAGGGTTGATCCTGGTGCTTTCAATTTATTCACCCGGATATACGTGATTAACCAATTCACTTTTCACAGCAGGAGTTTACAACCATAAACAAGCCATTAAAACATCAGCAGGGTTCATTAGTGCACAAACAATGACCACCAACAACCTCAATTTTCAGGAGGCATAAGCCAACACAACTCAACAAGATGGTCATAAAAGAAACAACATAAAAAATATAAGACAACATCAACGATCCCCCCTCTTTCTTTATAGAATTCTTTCATTATCTTTAATTAGGTCTGGTTTATCCAATCCTACAGAATCAAAAGCACGCCCACCCCGCATGATACACAAAAGAGAGAGGCAAAGGAGAAATTCCCTACCTGTTGATAGATGATCGACGTTTAGGCCGGGGGCGCGGAACTTTACGGATAACGATGTGGTGCACCCGATGCACCAGAAGCTGTTTGTGAAAAGCCACGATCGAGGAAAGGAGAAACCATGACTAACCCTTAGTTTATAAGAGCCGAGGACGGTTGAGGTGAAAACGCGAAACATCGTAAGGCGCGGGGGTCGTGGGTTGACCACGCGGCTCCACTCGTCACAAAAAGGGGTCGGGTGGTTTAAGACGACTCATGAATTGATTAAGTATTTAATTAAAACTCTTATGCGCGTTACGGGTCTTTAAAACACGCTTAAACGAGTCAGAATAGGGTTTAAACCCCTATTTGCGCAAAAGGAGCGCTACTGGAAACAACTTGACAAGGCCGGGTGACGCCGATCGGTCTCGCCGATCGGTCGCGCCGATCGGTCTCACCGATCAGTCTCACCGATCGGTCTCACCGATCGGTCTCACTGAGACGCCACTCCTTTAGGACCCGGATTTTGGCAAAGGGAAGGACCAAGAGAGTCCGAGTCATCACAATACCTCATTAAGTAGACATATCTATATCTACTAAAATGATCAGTAAAAGTTATGAAGTATAGGTACCCACCCCTTTCTTCAACAGAAAATGATCCACATACATTGGTATGAAATAATTCAAAAAGATCTTTAGCCCTTTCACTTTTCCCACTAAATGGGGATTTAGTCATTTTTCCTTGTAAACATGCATGACATACACCAAGTGGTTTTAGTTTAGAAGAATCTAAATATCTATCTTGATGTAATTTAGTCAAACACTTTTTGTTTACATGACCTAGCCGATGATGCCAAAGTTGGGTGTGCTATGAGTCATGTGAATTAACTTCTTTGTCGATTTACATTACTTGGTTTATGTAATACAACACATAAAGACTGTTATTTAGATGTTCCTTACCATAACAAATCCTATCTTTATAAAAGAAGCAACATTTATTTCAAAATTTGAAAATAAATCCATCTATATCAAGTCTGGATACAAAAATAATGTTTTTGGTAACTGAAGACACATAATAACAACCCTTTAAAACCAAGATCATTCCAGTCAGTAACGGGAGGTGGTAGTCCCCGATAGCTACAATAGCAAGTTTATCTCTATTGACTACTCATAGATATACCTCCTGTAACGACCTAAACTTTTATTAATGAAAATTCCTTTTGATCTAATTAAATGTCTTATTATGTAAAATGGTTATATAAAATATGCACTTCCTTGGTTTTATGTTTTTGATTTCAAAATACTGTTAAGAATTGTTACCATTGCTAATATAGCTATTGAATAATGATCACATGATTAGTATAAATATAAGGCTTTAACAAATGCAATTTACTCAGACAAAGGAAGCGATGACCTCATCCAGTAGAATTGCTCCATACGAATCCCATTTGTCGGAGCTCAGAAAGGAGGTAGCGTCATTGGGCTTCTCTCTTGACCAATCCCAAGCCGATCTCCAACACGTTAAGCTTGAACGAAACCACCTATATGAGAAGTGGAAGTTAATAGAGATTACCACCCGAATGATGTTATCTGAGCCTCCCCAAGAGTCTATCACCATCACACACCTTACCCTTAGGTTTTATGTGGGTGTTATAAGGGGTTATGTAACAAGACCCTAGCACTATTATTATGTGCATTAGTTTTGTATAGAATAAATAATATACATTCATTTTATTATTGTTACATTGTAAATGGTTTTTAAAGCACAAATAGTTTTTTTAGTTAATATTCAATTAAGAAATATATTTTGATGAATTAATGGATTTTTGAATTAAATAATATTTTAATAAAATATTATTATTACTAAATTATTTTTTATTAAATATAAATGATCATATAATTTTTATGAATACAATTGTAATTTTTATTAAGGTTTGAAAACTGTTTTTGTCAAAACCCATGAATTTTCAATAAATGTTGGTTTTTATTTTAAAAGTGAAAATACACATATTTAGAAAATTATTTAGATAAAATGAATATTATTTTTGGAATCAGGATGTCGAAATTATCCAACGGTGAATTTTTCATAATTTTCCAAGACAGTCGATTTTTTGGGTAAAAATTAAATACCGTTTAAATATATAATGTGTTTTATGACATTATAATGACCCAATAAAGATATAATAAAATACAATAAATGGTATTTTTGACTAATATATGTTTTATCTTTAAAATAATGTGATTTTATATTTTTTTGATTTATTTTACAAAGCCTTAGTGGACCCTCCAAGACTTATAAAATATTTTAACATTTTAAAATGATTTCCTTGAGAGTGTGACTCAGCTCCACATAAGAAAGTCTAATTAAAAAGTTTTGACATTGAACTTATAAAATAATATTTTTCACTACCCTTTGGCAAAAAACATGAGAAAAAACCATGGGTTGGTTTGTGGTTTTGATTAGTTTAATGTGTGGTATCCAAAACCTAAATAATAAAGAATTCCCTATCCTTTCCTATATAAACCCACTCAATCTCTCATTCCTCTTCACTCAAAACCTTTGGAGCTCAACCAACCCCTTCCCTCCTCTCTCTAGTATCCTCCCAAGGTTCCCCAATCTCCAAAAAAGCCTCTCTCAAGCCTCTCCCAAGCCTTTGGGATTACACTTCCAAGTAAGGGATTTCTTCCTCTCTCATTTTTGTCCAAGTTTCTTTATGTTTCTATACCTTTGTCTTTTCAATTAAAAATGTTGGGGTATGATTTCACACGTCCCCTATACTTCCCTCCTTATGTTTGAATGATGAGATACCCCTTTCTCTCTCATTAATGCCTCCCATGTACACCCATTACTATGCCAAAATTCTGTAAGGGATTTCTCTCTCCTCATTTACATTCAAGCAATTCTTTTGTATTATGAATTTAAATTCCATTACATATGTTGGGACATGTATCTATTTGACCCCCTTACTATCCATTTCATGCACATATGATGAGACACCCATTTCTCTCTCATCAACCATTTTTATGAATTCTAATGTCACGTCGTTATGCTGCTGAAATTGCACCACGATTTTCCAAGCCAAAGTCATTGTGTAGTGAATACCATGCCCATTTTTCTATCAAGGGTATCCACCTTTATTCACATTTACTTATTGATTATAGAGTTTCATGTATGAATTACATATCCCTTTATCGTGGAATAAATTATGATGTTTAATGAATCTATGTGGCACACTTATGCATGAAATGAAATGATTAAGAAGGGTGCGCCCTAATAACACTCTAATGCATTGGGTAAAGACTAATATCATGATACATCAAGTGAAATGAGGGTTTACTCATGATCCATGTGTAATGAGCCTTGGATCATGCTATTATCATGTTAAATGTCATTTCCACATTTCCATGTTATGATAATCATGCTATATCATGACTTTATGTTCATGTTTATCTTATGCTCCGTTGATATGCCTATTGACTAACATGTATTGTATTCTTTATGTTATGCCTTATTTACTCCCTTACTGGGCTTTATAGCTCACCCTTTTCACATTTACGTCCTCAGGTTATCCTATGCAATGCTAAGTACGAGAGAATGTTGTGGTCATGTAAAAGAAGTTTTCAATAAAGATGTTGTATTTTTATGTCTTAAGTTGTCATGTAATGTCCATAATTTCCCAAGACACTAGACCTCTCGATCCTCAGAGTTGTATTAAGTGCAATATTATGTAATAAATCATGTTTAAGTGTGTAATAAAGTGTAGGGTTGTTATACCTCCCCTCGGTCAATCTTTTTGAATCTACTTGGTCTTGTATTTGAATGCATATGTGAGCACAAAAAGATGTATCTAATATCCAATTTGTAGAAACAAATAAATTGCACTCGATAACAAATGCACCTGAAG
The DNA here is from genome assembly GCA_963277665.1 of Viscum album. Classification (NCBI taxonomy): domain Eukaryota; kingdom Viridiplantae; phylum Streptophyta; class Magnoliopsida; order Santalales; family Viscaceae; genus Viscum; species Viscum album. The sequence continues at coordinate 2,054,210,467 of OY728148.1, forward strand.
CTTCTCCTTGATTCTTTGGATGGGTGTAATTTTTCTTCCAGTGGCCCTTCTTGCCACATGTGAAATATACAACATCCTATTCTCTTATTTGGCCCTTGATCTTCCTCTTTTTGGAAGGGCGTGAAAAAGCTTTGGGATTAAAGCTCTTTTCTTTCCATTTTCATTTGTTCAACATAAGAACAAAAGGCTTTTCATGCTTCATATTCTTATCTACTTGGCAAAGAAGAGTGAGAAGATCTGGAAAAGACTTCTCAATGTTGTTCATATTAAAATTCTTAACAAAGCTGGAGAAGCTCTGAGGGAGTGATGCCAGAATGAGATCAGTGCCCAATTCTTTGGAGAGTTTAAACCCTAGAACCTCTAGGTGATCAATGTATCCAATGAACTTGACTACATGAGCCCCAACTGGGGAACCCTCTCTAAGTTTTCTCTGAAAGAGTGCCTCAGAAATCTCAAACCGTTCGTTTATAGCTCTCTCCTAGTAAAGACCACAGAGGTGCTCAAGTATGCTATACAAATCTATGTTTTTGTGAGACTTCATGAGTTCACTAGACATAGATAAAAACATCAAACATTGAATGTTGGCCGCGTCGTTTATATGTTTCTCATAGACTAGGAACTCTTCATCACTCGCCTCCTTAGCAGGCGAATTAGGAAATGAGGATTCTAGCATGTAAGATTTCTGTTCATGGCATAGGAAAACCCGAAGGTGTCTATCCATTCCTGGAAGTTACTGCCAGTTATGAGGTTACCTTTATCCAATATTGATCGTAAGGATAATGTGGACGAAGAGATTTCCATTTTATTCTAAAATTAAAAGAGCATATTATTAGTACTTTTCTTGATTACAAATTGGGTGAGATATTAATAAATTAATTGATTTTTATAAAATTTACACTATTTTATCAAGTTCCAATAGCCCTCACTATTTAAATCGGAATTTCTATTTACTATGAAACTCTAGTAGAAAGGATCTATATCCCCCTTCGCATAACCCCAACAAGGGTTAGTCAAGTTACTTGAAGGTTTTTAGCTAGGCATGTCATTACTAATTGCGATCTTGCATCTCCTTGATCCGTTGAGTGGACGCCTATCCTGAAATCCTAACTTTTATTTCCTCAACACTTGCCTCCAAATTACACCAAGTATAGCAAAGGATACTTCTCTTGATTTAAAATTGTTAAGTCAACCCAAAACCTTCATAAGAACTCCCGGTATAAAAGTAAGTGTCCCAACAAGGTTTGATCAAACACTTATTTCTATTGAGTTTTATTCCCAATCAAGTAATGGAAGACCACGTCTGACTTAATATTTGTTTGAGAGATTTTAATTAATTATGCATAAATTTTATCTTGTTTTATCATTTACATGTATTGTTAATATTATGTGGATGTTACTTAATTAATTAACCATGTTGGATAAAAAATTTGCGCATAATTAATTTATTTAATTTATTATGCATGAATTATATCTTGTTTTATCCTTTACATGTCTTGTTAATATTAAATGGATGTTACTTAATTAATTAACCATGATGGATAAAACATTAATGCATAATAGATTTATTTAAATTCCTTCTTTCCACATTAATTCATTTATTTATGTGACCGCAACCTTGCATCCATAAAATACATAATTGCATAGACATAAATAAATAAATAATTAAATGACCTATTCCTGAGTTTTATCTAATGGTTGATTTAATGAGCAGAAATTAAATCAACTTATGGCCTAGGGGAAATAACTATTTTTTTCCTATCTTGGAATGAGTTATAGCATTCCATCTTTACACCTGTGTATTACCTGAGTTGGCATCATTATGGTTCCATCTTGAACAACCTCCATGTGTCTTGGGATACTCTATTAATTACATGTGTTTATGAATCACATGTAGGTGAGGGGAACCAAAGGACTAGTTAAAAGGAGATGATATAAATATCTTTGGTGTGATGCCCCAGACCTACACTCCCAGATCTGGTGCCATAAACACGTACTTTACATACATTATTTGATACTAGATATAAAATCCTAGATATAACCATCCATAATTACAAAATCAAAATTATTATTGCATCTATTACATTCTAAAGGATCTTTTCAGGTTTAGATATTTAGAGAATTAGGAAACATCATAAACTAATAAAGCCTATGTTTTTCTCAACTAATGAACATTTTTTACTATATATATAAGAAACTACTCAATTCATGATAAGTCTTAAAAATATCCCATAAATTCTTCTACACATTCTATCCTTCTAAACATGTCACATGCACTAATTTTCTTAATAACACAGGGAATGTAAAGATAAGAAAGGAGTGATCTCAGACACTTAGTAAGGGAAACATATAATTGAAGAAATCATGGAATAATCATGGAATAAATATCATGGCAGGAATAGGTAAATAAAATGAAGCCATAATAACTTGAAACCAATAGCATGTTATATCCTTGACATTAAATGAAAACATGGATATCAATAATACTGATCCCATATCGATGGAATTCATAATACCAAACCTAAAAAACCTGCTATCAAGGCCTTATTCCAAGACACTTTACGTGTCATCGAGACCGTAGTCAAGTCATCTTTCTGAATTGGGTATGCATACACAAAATACCCAAACATGTTTTGTCTCATGAGAACCATTGATGCATTGATGGACTATATAATTCTAGGCCCCACCCACCACCTGATTATGTCCAATTCATTCACCATAAGAGTCATTAAGATCTTTCATACCATTCCTCGAGGAACCTCTTACTTAATAAAACTTGGCTATGTGTATAATGAGAAATACTAAAATAAAATACATAATAAAACTTCATTAGCAGTCTGTAATCATCAATAATTCCAATACTTTTTCCCCATGTCAATAAAACAAATAACATGATCATAACCCATCTGGAGGAAGAATGTGGGTGGACAAACAATACATAGAAAACTTTCCAATAATCACCCGTATTGGAATAATAACATGAAAAATGCCAATAGTTTTCCCCATGTAAATATAATAACAACCTTTCTAGGTGAACATCATCCAATCTGAATTAAGTAAAAATGTGATGTTCACACCATATAGAGTAATGAGTATACAGATAATTCAATACTGGAACAATGTGATTATAAGCCATCCAGAGAAAGAAGGTGGATGGTTTCAAAAGAACACAACCTAAGAAGTGAGGAATATTCATTAAAGGGTTTATGTGGTAGGAATGTATATCCTAAGAAAACAATGAGAGAATACGACATAAAATTAAAGGGAAGAATGTAACTAACTTATATGAAATAAGTTCAAAGAATGATTATAACTCAACGAACGAAAATTGAGTTACCAAAAAATCCTCACTACTGGGGAAAAAAACTAAATATATATCCAATTGAATAAGGGAACATGATTTGGCTAGTAAATCCCATGAAATAAAAATAATATGATAAAAATATATTCATGGGAAGTAAACACACCTTACCACAAAATCATGGTGCACATAATGTGTTATGTGTCAAATAATTAGAATTGAGACCAATAAAAATATTACAAATTTAGATACTTTTGAATAAAAACCCCTACACTAGTAAAAAAAGTATTTATTGCGCAAACTTTTTCATGTCAGTTATTTATAATCAATGTGGAAAATCCATGTAAATTTCTTTTTCACAACATGAAAAAGCTGGGTATGTTTCTTTATCACGCCGGTTATATAATAACCGTTGTGAAAAATAAATTTTCATTGATTTATCACATCATTTATTATATAAACAATGTGAAAAATCCACCTTTTAATACCGGTAATATAATCATTGATGTTATATACCATTTAAAATTTTATGAATCGTCGATTTGAATCATTTTAGTTTTATTCAATCTCATGAAAGCAGACCCGTTTCTCACATGCAGAAGCCCTACCCCTCGTTTCTTCAATTTGGTGGACTCCAATCTAGAATTTCCATCTTCATACATCCTTAAGTTTTATCGGCATCATTTTTGTGCATTCGATTTGCTCATCTCTCAAGTATCCTCACACATCGATCCTCTCTTTCGATCGTTCAATGGAATAGATGCCCTAAATCTCATTTTTTTTCTTTGATTCTGTGGAATCAAATATGGAATTACCATATTCATAAACCCTAAGGTTTTTTCTGTCTCATCATTACGCATTTGAAGATAGATCTGGTCATCTCAAATATCATATTACCATCTTTATATACCTTAATTATCAGTTGATTTAAGTGAAAAGGTGTGTGGATCGAATTATATCTTAATGTTCTATGTTAGATCATAAATTTCTATATTATATCTTAATGTTATGGTGTTTATACTATATGGAAAGGTGTTTTCACTAAATTGTTTCACAAATGTTTATACTACATCACATCTTAAATTTCTGCATTGAATCTCCATCCAATGGCCCGAAGGCCTTCATTTTTTTATTGATTTTGATAATCCAACTTTCAAGGGGTGAGGTGGAACCCTTACAAGGCCCTTAGGTGTAAGTATTACATAGACCATAGGCCTTAGATGAATTCATTTTCCTGTAGGCTTCAAATATTACATACAACCCAGAATAACTACTTGGAACTGCTCCTCCCCAGCATCTTCATCGTGAAATCAGTTCTCCACCTTCACATGGCTATTTGACAGGAATTCCCATGCATGCACAGGCTTTTCCTGATAGCAGGTGCCATGCCCTCTCTTTCTTACAATCCGTTTATCTTCTACTGTGGTGAAAGCTCCTTGTTCGTCCTCCTTGTAGAGCTTGTTCCTTATAGGTCATCCGGTTTTCATCTGCACTTAAGGTGGCCCGAAGTCCTTGAGGTTGACCGAAGGCCTTGAGGTGGCCCAAAGGCCTTACTGACCCGAAGGCTTGGGTGGCCCAAAGGCCTTAAAGGACTCGAGAACCAAATAGGTGGTCTGAAGGCCCAAACGGGGGCATATTCCCAGCTGCTATAGTTTCAAACAGTACCTACTACAGTTCCTGCTACAGTGCCTGCTACAGTACTGCACAGTTCCCGCTATAGTACCTACTACATTACTGCTACAGTACCTGCTACAGTACTGCTACAATACCTGGAAATAATGTCTCCGCCTGGATTTGATCCCGGGTCTCCCGGATGCACTTACGGAGTCCTTACCAACTGGGTTAAGGCTCATGTTTATGAATACATTATTGCTTATTTGAATAATGTTTGCGAATCATTCATTATTTATGAATACATTTCCATGTATATGGATAAATTTAAATTAGTGTTATACATTTATTAGTGACTTAGTAATATTAAAATGTAATATATACATACATTGTAATTTGCATACAATTCAATATACATCATCATATAATTAGTGTATATGCATATCAATACTTTTATTCTGATGTGAGCATATTTTTATCTTGAAAAATCATATATTAAATATGTAGTCTACATATTATGAGTCACTGTAAATATAATTTTGACAATATTGGTGAATACACAATAGGAATCATCAATTGCTTCATTTACATATCTTTGTTATATTTTGATATATATATGTTAGGCTTTGACTCTATTTGGATTAATTAACCCATTTGGTAAAAATGATAATAGAGATTGATACGCTGCCTATCCCCAGTCATACTTTAGGTTACATTAATTTTTAATTTTATAGGATTATCCCATTGAATAGGTAGATTTTTTATATGTTATATTTTCATGGAATTATACATGCATCACATGGTATTCACACTAAAAGCGTTTTCTCCCCATAAATTTGGATTTTTATTGTATCAAATGAAGTAGACTACAATATTTAAAATGTGGGTTATTAGTGTGTTACATTAAAAGAAAACATGGTGTCATAGAATACATAGTACATAACATGCTTTTCACAATTTTCATAATACACTAGGCATAAATAATATATAATATTAATTCTATATATATATGTACTTTATTACAAATTCATCATTGTGTTGTTTGAACTCTACTATACAATTATATCATAGTATGAATTAATGTTTCTTCTAATAATTGTTGGTTTTTAATGAAAAAACATATGTTAGAAAATTCTATGATAAATATTCAAATCAAAATAGAAAATGCACAATTGATTTGGATTCTAGTCAATAATATTCAATTTCAAGTTTCATCTAATTTCATTCCAAAGAAAATAAAAAATGAGGGAATGGACTAACTATATTTTCTTTTGTAAATTTCTTACATGAATTTATTTTTATGATTTACCAATTATATTTAAACTTATATTCCATCATTGTCCAGAATTTATAATTATATTTTTCAAATACGCATTTTTTTTTTAAATTTCAAAATTTTGTTACTTTCAAATTATGACATATTTGATATAAATTTAAACTTGGTTTAACTTGAATAATTTATTCTCTCCCTAATATTTTATCTATTTAAAGGTTTTAATAACTTCAAATTATAAGGGTGTGTGAATTTGTAATTAAATGATTATGCCATACAAACTCATGGGTGGGGTACTGTTTATATCCTAAAGAATAGATTAAATAATGATATTTTAAAAATGTTATTTATAAACCTGAAGCATGTAAGGAAAACCAGATCTAAGGATAAAAATTCTTGGAGAATAAAAGGATTGGATATAATTTATAACCTCAATATGGAGGCATGTGTTCCCATAGAAAAATGAAATTTGAATGTTTTTCAAGAAACACCTAATGAGACCTATAAAGAGAATTCAAATGATATTGAAAAACCTAAAAACTTGAAAATAATGAAATCTATTTTAATATATCTACTATATAGGAATTATAAAATGAAAATGAAATGGAAAATATTGATGAAATATTTTCATTTTCAATGGAACATGATATCAGTAATAAATATCATGAACCTAGGTGAGTTATGGAATATAAAAAATGACCAGATTAAGATAAATGGAAATAAACTAATTTAATACAACTTAATAATAAAAATATATTCTTGACTATTATGATCACACTAGAAACTATTAATTCTTTTTATTATAAATGAGTTTTTATGTGAAATAAATATAATAGGAATGAGATTCTTAGATAAAAATATCATATTGTAACATAAGTTTTTTTTCAAAGACCTAGAATTGATTATGAGGATACATATCGTTGATGTGATTACAAAATTGATCCTTTTGTTCAATGAAATATTTCTTTTTATTCTATTCAATAATGATCCTATTTTTTTTCTTCATTTTTTTACTTTAATCTTCAATTGATATTTCTAGATATTTATTCCTTATAAGGCTTCCATTTATTTTTTCTTTTCTATTAAGACTCTGTTTTACACTCTAATGATATAAATTTAATTTATTTTATATTTTTTTGTTGCATAATCATTCCAATTAACATTCAATTTCATCTCCAATGTTATTAACTTTTTAAAAATTATATTCAATATTATTGAAAATCATAGAAACATTTTACTGATGAATTATACCATAAGACAATCTTCTTAATTATCATTGAAATAATATATTATTTCCCCATCTTAATCACTTTTATCACCACTATATTCGTTTGAAAATATATCTATTTTTGATATTTTTTATAGATAATAATGAGTCGAAGTTGGATTATGACACTTCAAATAAGTGATGAATATGAAAAAGGCATTGATGATTTTTTATAATTTTCTAAATTAAAATTTCCAAACAATGACATAGTTTTTTCCATGCATGAAATGTTTAAATATGAATAAGTTGAAAAGTAGATAGATCAAAGATAATTTGATTTTTCATGGTTTTAATCTGAGTTACAACCCTCAGATTTGGCATGGTGAAATTGGAATTTTTTTTAGATCTATTGATGATGATGCTTTGCAAGATAATAATTTTGATCAAATTGAAGAAATGATTCATGATATTGAAGTAGAGGCAATTGATAAAGAACCGAAAATTGAGCGTCTATATGGTGATGATGAAAAATAATTGTATCTGAGTTGTACGTAATTTATGGTTTTATCGATGGTGTTAAGATTGATTAACTTGATGGTGAAATATAGATGGAGTGACAAGAGTTTTACATAGTTACTACAATTATTGAAAGATATTCTTCTTAAAGAAAATGATCTTCTAGATTCACATTATAAAGCAAAGAAAATACCATGTCCGATGAGATTAGGGTATAAAAAAATAAACGCCTACCCGAATGATTGTGTACTAGATAGGAAGGAATACATTTTTTTCAGGGTGTCCTAAATATGGGACATCACATTATAAGTTGAAAGAAAAACCACTGGAAAATTTAGTAGTTACATAGACCCCTACCAAGGAATTTTGGTATATTCCTATAATTCCATGTTTAAAATGTTTATTTTCAAATTCAGATGATGTAAAAAGGTTAATATGGCATGCAGATGAGTAGATATGTGATGGAAAATTACGACATCCAACTGATTATCCACAGTGGAATAAAATTTATCACTAGTTTCCTACATTAGGAAATGAAGATAGAAATCTCAGACTTGGACTGTGCACATATGGAATGAATCCATATCAAAGGTTTAATATCACACATAGTTAATTTTATGATTTATTGATAATTTACAACTTATCTCTTGAATTTTGTATGAAGTAAAAATATATTATGTTGATTTTAATGATCTTTGGACAAAAATAGACCAAAAATGATATTGATGTTTTCTTGTCACCATTAGTTGATGATTTGTAACTTTTATAGGAGGAAGGTATTAGGGTATATGATTAATTTAAAATGGAATTTTTTCAACTGAATGAAATGATTATGTTCACTATAAATGAATTCCTATATATTGAAATTTTTATGGATACAATGTTAAGGGGAATAAAAATTATCCAATTTGTGAACAATAGACTTCATATTATTAATTGCATCATGGGAGAAAAACAGTATACATGGGTCATAGAAAGTTTTTTGTCTACGGATCACTCTTATACAAGATTAAAAAAGGCATTCAGTGGCTCAAAATAATTTGATATTTCTACAAAACCTTTATCCACTGATCAATATTTTGAGAGGGTTAAAAACATTGATGCGACATTCATAAATATAGATAAATATGGAAATGATAGAAATATTTGGAAGAAACGATCAATATTTTTTGAGCTACCATATTGGAGATATCATGAGGTTAAACATAACATTGATTTCATGCACATAGAGAAGAATATCTGTAACATATTGATTGGAACATTGTTAGATATTAAAGGAAAGACTAAATATGGGTTAAATGAAATATTAGACTTACTCTCAATGGGAATATGTTTGGAGTTAGATCCCACTCATGATGGAAGGAGAACATTGATTCCATCATCTTGTCATACACTATCCAAGAGGGATAAAATTAGCTTTTATCAGTGTCTTCATGATACCAAAGTGATATAGGGTTATTCTTAAAATGTTTTTTTGTCTTTGAATGATTTAAAGTTGACAGGTATGAAATATCATGATTGTCACATCATAATGAAACGACTCCTACCAATTGTATTACATGGAATATTTCCCATCCGTGTTAGAATGACTACTAGGAAAGTGTGTTATTTTTTGAATTAAATTTTTAATAAGGTGATTAATATGAATGTTTTGAAGAGTTTGAAGATTGAATTAGTTTTAATACTTTTTAAATTGGAAATGTATTTTCTTCTATATTTTTTTAATATCATGGTGCATTTAATGGTTCATTTGGTGAGAGAAATAAAGATTTATAAACCTATATATCTTCATTGGATGTATCCTTTTGAAAGGTATATAGAGATATTGAAGGGGTATGTTAAGAATCCATATTGACCTAAAGCCTCCATTTTTGATAAGTATATTTATGAGGAGGTTACATAGTTTTGTACAAGATACTTTTATGTAGTGGGGAACATCATTTTTCTTACATCTCTCCATGGCCAAGTTAATTACGGGGTAAAGGGTATCCCTGGCTTGAAAGTCAAATCCTTGATAGGTGAATAGATAAAGAAGGTATATTTATACATCTTGAATAACATATATGATGCTCATCCATATATAACATTGCATATTAATGTGTTGAAACAATGTAATCCAAAGAATAAATATATGTGGATTTTGAAAAAGCATAACAATTTTTTTCCATGGTTTAAAGAGATCATGCTTGGTAGATCAGATGCATCAGAAACATTGTGATGTTTATTGGGAGGTCAAAGTATAAATTTGATAACATGGTACATGTATGAAATTAATGGATAAACATTTCATATGAAAGATTAGGATGATAAAAGTGTATTTCAGAATAGTAGTGCATTGGTGTTCATAGAAGCAATGTATTTTTTGAGTTCCAAAGACAAAAACCCAATATCCACATTAACTTCATATTATGGATTTATTGAAGAAATATGGGAGGTTGATTACATTAAATTTCAAGTTCTAGTGTTTAAATACAAATGTTTTATCAGTAACAACAGTGTTAGACACGATGAATTTGGAATGACACTAGTTAATCTGAATAAATTAAAACACACAACTAATCCTTTTATCATGAAGACACATGCAATTTTTTTCTATGTTCCTGATAAATCTGACATGCAGTGGTCTATTTTTTTATAAGAAAAAAATAGTATATTAGTGACGATAAACTTGATGAAGATTCTAATTTATGTGAGATCCCTACTTCTATGGAAATATTAATCGATAATATTGATGAGTACTTCGTAGACATGGTTTGTTCCATATGGAATGACCATGATGAAGGAATTTGAAAAAAAATCCTTTAGCGCATTCCAAATATTGTAGGTAACATATGTTTATTTTTGGTTTACTTTTTATTTTTTTTAAAAATGTAAGATATTTTAATTTTATTTTCTTTATTAAAACATGTATTATGACTAATAAGTTAAATTGTTTGTTTATATTAGTTTAGTTTAGTTTAGTTACCATGTTTACTCTTATATAACTTATCTATTAATCTATTTTGTTGAAAAAAAAAATATTTTAAATTTAATATGTTAAATAAAAACAATTTTTTTTATAATAGTATATTTAAATAATATTCTTTTTGGTGTAAAAATGATTTATTTGGTTGGATCATTTTTACTAATCACACAAAATTTTTGGATTTTTTTATTCGTTTATGTCATTTCATCTCTCATTAATATTGTTAACATTTTAGTAAACTATAACAAATATGAATAAAAATGCATTAAGTTTAGTTTAGTTTACTTTTTGTTTGATAATTGTTCATTTTTTTTATTTACATTAGTATGTAATAGTTGGATTTGTATATTTGTGTATTAATTGTTTGTTGCTTTGATTTGTAAGATCATGAAAGATCAATCATCTGATCCAGCACATACTTTTGGAGATGATTGTACTCATACCTCTGAGGAGGAACGTACATATACTCCTGCTGATGAGCCTCATCATCCTTCTTTATAAGAGACATCTACATCCCTGGGGGAAAAAGAGTTCGAGGGTTGATAAACATGGAAGCACACATTTACCAAAGTTATTAGTTGTTCGTAGATAGTACCAGAGGATACTAGTATACTTTTATGATAATAATATTCAAAGAGGTCCAAATTCAAAACAATTTAAGACTTTTATAGTAGTGCAAGCTAAAAGAAAAGATATTATTTTGTTTGATGATTGACGAAGTGTTGACAAATTGACAATATCTTACTTATGGGAGACCATTTTGGTAAGCTCGTTTGTTATTATTTTACTTATCTTGAAATGTTTATAGTAATATATGTTTTTCCCCTACATTTCAGATGACATATGATATACCTGATTCTGGAGGATTTAGAAAAAAATGTTTATCATTGGCTACTAGGAGATGGAGGTATTTTAAGTCAACCCTCAAATAAAATTTTATTTTTTGGGCATAGAAAACATAATAATACATGTGAGATATATCCATTTATAGATCAAGATACATGGAACCAATTTGTTTAAATTAGAGGACAACAAGCATTTTTGGTAAGTGAAATGTTATCTTTTAGAAGTTTGTTTATATCAATGACCATATTAATGATTTATTTATTCTTTATTCTTAATTTATAGAAATCTAGGAGATCTCATCAGGAGATTCAATCTAGAAACGTATACCCTAATACTTTATCTTGAGGAGGGTATACGTTATTGGAAGAATGAATGATAGTAGAAAAATTTCAAAAACTGAGAGCCGAGTCTTTAGGTTCTATAGAGGTTGACCCCCTGCTAGACATGAAAAATGGAAGAGGGCTCAGATGAGAAAAAAAGATAATATCTTATGAAAGGTTTGATAGTTTTAGATGAGAGGATTGTAAGATGTTTAATTTATTTATTTACTTAAGTTAAATCAGTTATTTATATATTCTAATTCATTACAATTTTTTTCAAATATTCCATACAAGATTCTATTAAGGAGAAGAACATATAGGGGGTCTTTATAGCCGAGGGTAGTAAGGATATTTTAGCAACAAAATTGGGAAATCTTAAACACCTGGGTTGTGTACCAGGATACCCGATAGGTGTGTGATGTCCCGACCCAGGTTCCACTAAACGTTGCCCCAAGCCGGTTGGTCACATGCCCTCAAGCACACCTCCCCATACGCCAGAGGGTTCCAACTAGTAGTGAGGGTTTGGTAAGTCAGTCTTGGGGAGACTATACCCTATTTTATTAGAATAAAACACCAATGGAAGTAATCAACAATAACCAAGTGTGGAAGCGTATAAATAACCAGAACAATACCATGTCATATGATAGTAAAAAACCCAGAAAATACAATACTCAACTGAAAGGTAAAACATGCTATAACAATGCAAGTGTCAAGTGTCTAAAATGAAACTAAAATTAAAGACACAATGACTCCCAAGAGGATCCTGAACCACGTCCGGTTCCCTCTCCTAATCTCCAATCCCAAACATCAAATTATCCCAGGGCCATGCCCTTATCTTGTCCTGCAATAACAAAGTTACTTGGGTTCCGACCAGGTGGCCCAAATAGGGTGTGAGTTCAACTCAGTAGGCCACCACCAACATTGTCTAAAACAAGTCCAGTCAAAATATATTGTATGTAGTTTTATGAAGAAATAAATACAATGCATAATTAAATAGTTATCACATTGTCATTTAATATTTAATCATCACATTAGGCCTAGTTTCAATTCATGTTTCCCATTTGAATCATCATTCATTATTATCATTTGGTGTAGGTTATCATGCCTAGAACCCTAAATCTCATTAGGTGTAGGTCATCATGCCTATCACTTTATATCTCATTCGATATAGGTCATCATACCTAGAACCCCATAATCTAATTCGGTGTAGGTCATCACGCCTAGCACCCCAAAATCTCAAGCTTGGATAACTATTGGGGAGAAATTCCATATCCAAGTCACAAATTCTAATTGGTCTAGAATTCCATGTCTAGAACCATAAAAATATCAACCATTTAATCATTCATTAATTCATAATAATTATCCACATCATTCCATTACTAATCCAATGATTAGTTAAACATTTCAAAGACCATTAGTTAACTCAACAATTAACTAAGCACATAACCCATTAATTAATTCATCAATTAATTAATCAATCAACACAATTCTCATTCCATAATTAATTCTTCAAAATTAATTACCCATATCAAATCTCAACTTTTCATATTTAATTATCACAATTAATTATCTTTGATCAACATCATGACACATAATTAATTCTCACAATTAATTATCTTACATATCCAAACATCATTTCATAATTAATTTCACCAAATATATTATCTTAACATAATCAATTAAATATCTCAATTACAATATCTCAACCCATAACAAATCTCCAAAATATCTATTTGGTCAACCCCCCTTCATTTGTTCTGTGATTCAATTATCAATTAATCACCAAGGCAAACACAAGTCAATTCCTCATTCCTAATTACTCCAATTTAGGAAAATTAATTATCAAGGGAAGCTAGAAAATTCATAAACTCACATTCACATATCAAATTCATGACTATGGGAGTTCTATTTAGACCACCTACCTTAGTTTATTGATGAATGTTAGCCCAACGAAAATCCCCAAAATCCAAGTGGCACAACGTCATCGATCAAGCTTCCGATCTAAATCCCTAAACCAAAATTAAGATCAAAGGAATCAAGATATTTCAAATATAGATCTAGATCCACAATTCTATATCTATATCTCAAGTCATAGGTTTAGGTCCATGGAAATGATGGAGATCTTCCATGAAAAGATCAAGGAAAGATAGTGGAATGAATGAGAGAAGCAACAGGATGAAATCCACTAACCGAGAAGAGAGAGGATCTTCAATGCAGGCTTTTGGTCTCAAAGAATGGTGTTAAGATCACCCTGGAATCCCTTTGGAAGGCTCTAAGAACAACTAAAATTTGTTAAGCTCGATCCAAGGTCGAAATATGGGATTCTCGGGGGGTTCAGGTGGTTTTAAAAAATATTTTTGGATATTAAATTCTACATGCACAGTTTCCTGGGCAGAGGCGCATGGTTAGGGAAAACCGTGTGCCAACCGTACAAACCTCTCTATCCAGGTTTTCATGCTTGGCACATTTTGATCGCACAGTTTGTCTTGTGAAAATCATGGAAACATCTATGTCTAGTTTTTCACACTTGGCATGGTTTAGTCGCATAGTTTGTCAAATCGTGCACAAACTATTCACAACCCACTATGCTTTAGTTTTTCTTAAAAATTCACCCAAACACACCCCAAATATCTTCTCCAAAACAGAGGTACTAAAATCCTCCAAAGTACCTAAAAATGCACCTGATATGACTCTAGAAAAGGTTGGGATCTTACAATCTCCCCACCTTATACTAGCTCATCCTTGAGTTTCACTCTCAAACTTCACTAAGATTCTGATCCAAAAAAGATTGGGCCATTGAGACCTCATGTCTACTTCTCGTTCCCAAGTTTCCTCTTGAACACCTCCATGTTTCCATAACATATGAACTAATGACATGGTGTTTCCCCATAACACTTTTCACTGCGACCCAACACACGTATCAGATGCTCCTCAAAGGACGCATCTATATCGAGATCAACCTTTTCCACATCAATCACATGAGAAGGGTCAGGGTGATACCACTGTAGTTGTGACACATGGAAAACATCATGCATAGCGCTGAATTTTTGTGGAAGAGATAATTGGTATGCCATTGGCCTGATTCTCTCAAGTACATCAAAAGGTCCTAAAAACCTAGGCACCAACTTTCCCTGCCTCCGTATCCTGTGGTGACCCAATCTAGGCGACACCTGAAGGAATACACAATCACCCTCTGTAAACTCTATGGGTCATATCCATCTATCAGCATACGACTTCTGCCTACTCTGAGCCATAGTTATACATTTTCCAATAAACTGCACCTGCTACGATGTCTCATGAACAAAATTCAGTCCCAACAGCTCTGACTCACCCACCTCTAACCAACACAATGGTGATCTATAAGGTCTGCCATAAAGTGCCTCATATGGTGCCATCTGTATAGTTTCCTGATAACTGTTGTTATAGGAGAACTCCACTAAATCCAAGTGCTTCTCCCAAGAACCACCAAAGTCAAGATTGCATGCCCACACCATATCCTCTAACACCTGTATGGTATGCTCTGACTTCCCATCTGTCTGTGGGTGGAAGGCCATACTTAACAAAACCTGTGAACCAAGCACCTTATGTAAGCCCTACCAGAAGTGTGAAGTAAAGTGTGAATCGTGACATGAAACTATAGTCTGTGGAACCCCATGAAAATGAACTATCTCTCATACATACAGTTCTCCTAACTACTCTATTGTAAAGGTTTCCCTAATAGGAAAGAAATGTGCTACCTTCATTAGTCGATCTACAATGACCCAAATAGTATTATTCTTCCTAAGCATCTTTGGAAGTCCTACCCTGAAATATATAGTAACATCATCCCACTTCCATTATGGAATAGGCAATGACTGTAATAAGCCTCCAGGTCATTGATTCTATGCCTTCACCTGTTGATAGGTGAAACATCTTATTACTAACCCTGCTATCTAATTTTTCATGCCTGGCCACCAAAACTATCATCGTAGGTCATAGTACATTTTCATCACCCCTATATGTACTTCCCACTTCGAGGCATGAAATTATCACATGGGTTCATCTCACATACTCGTAGGCATAACAACCCGATTTTTCACATAGATGATATCATCCTCATCTATTATTCATTATAAAGGTGTCTCTCCACCTTCAAGGATTTCCCTTAAGGATAAACACTCCATATCCTCATACTTCCTATCCCTGATCCATCTCATGATTGTAGAATCCACTGCTATAGAAACCAGAGTCATCCTCTCCTAACTCTCCTGAACCACCACATGCTATCCGCCAGCAAGGTCATCATCTTCCACTCTACACTCAACTCATGTACCAACTGAGTCTTAGTTTTCCTGCTCAAGGAATCCACCACACTATTCCCATTTCTGAGTGTATATGCCAGTTCAAAATCAAAGGACTACATATACTCTACCCATATTCACTACTGAAGATTCAAGTCACGTTGTGAAAAGATATACTTCAAACTTTTGTGAATTGTAAAAACTATAAACTTTTCACCCAAAAGATAGTGTCTAAAACACTCAAGAGCATAAATCGCTGCTTCCAACTTGAGGTCATGCATAGGGTAATTCCGTTCATGTGGCCTCACCCTCCGAGACCTATAATTAACAACTTGATCCCCTTGCATCAACAAAGCTTTGAGTTTGATCCTAGAAGAATCCCAATACACCATGTACTCATCACCCGACTTAGGTAAGATCAAAATTGGTGCTGATGTCAAGCACTTCATCAAATCCTAAAAATAATTCTCACATGCTTCTGTCCAATCAAAATTTATCCCTTTATTTTTCAAAACTGAAAGCGGTGCTTCCAATCGAGAAAAGTCTTGGATGAACCTCCTGTAATAACCAGATAATCCTAAAAATCTTTGGATATCAAAAACATTATTGGGATGTTCCCAATAAATCACTGCCTGCACTTTTTTTGGGTCCACTGCCACACCTTCTTTTGAGATGATGTGCCCCAAAAAGTGTACCCAGTCAATCCAAAACTGACATTTAGATAGATTGGAATATAGTCAATGCTCTCTTAGTGTACCCAGGATGATGTTAAGATGTTGGGAATGATTGTCATGAGTCTTAGAGTACACCAAGATGTCTTCCACAAACACCACCACAAACTGATCCAAGTATGGATGAAATATTCTTCTCATCAAGTTCATAAACACTAATAGAGCATTTTTCAACCCAAACGTCATTACGAAAAACTCATAAAGGACATACCTACTTTTGAAAGTAATTATTGATATATCAGAGGTCCGAACTCTCACCTGATGATACCCTGATCTCAGATCGATATTTGAGAACACACAAGCCCCCCTCAGCTGGTCAAACAGATCATCGATACACAAAAAAGGATATCAGTTCTTCACGGTCATTTTATTCAACTCCTAGTAATCAACACACAAGCATAAAATCACATCGGCCTTATTTTCAAACAAAATAGGTGATCCCCAAGATGACGTACTTGGATGGATAAAACGTTTATCCTCCAACTCCTCTAACTGCATTTTGAGCTCTTTAATCTTAGTTGGTGCTATTCTGTAAGGTGGAATAGATACCGAATCAGCCCCCGACATGAGATCAATAACGAAATCCACATCTCTCTCAGGTGGAAACCCTAAAAATTCTTCAGGAAAGACATCTTAAAATAGTTCTACTACTAGTGAAAGGAAGTCTTGCCTATCACTCCCATCATCCAGCAAAAGACTAGAAACTTGGGCTGTGAGGTCTCCCAGTTACTGAGTAATTGGCCTAGCTTGGCCTGCATGGATATCCCATTCTCCATGATGAATATACTGGTCACCCCCAGGAGATAAAAAGGTCGCTCTCTTGTAGTAACAATCTATGTGGGATCAGTATGCAACTAGCCAGCCCATACCCATAATCAGGTCAAAGCCTGTTATATTAAGGACATAGATTCCTAGACCATGTTCCCAATGATGTATCAATATTCATCACCCCGATTACAGACTCTACCTCCATGCTCAAACCATTAAAAATATTTGCAGATATAAAGGAATGGAAGGAACCCATATCAAACAAGGAAGTAGCTAAAGTAGAAGCAACTAGAATAGTACCTCTCATTATCGATGGACCAACCTCGCTCTCCACAAGTGTAGGCTACACTACATGTAACTATCCTTCCCCTCTTCCATATGGTTTTGTCTAACTCCCTTTAGTATCACCACTCTATTGATACGGGTGCTCATTCCCTAAAGCACCATGTCCATTACCTCTACCGCCTCTTCCAGTAGAACTCCAACTTCTAGTCCTATATGGTGTAGAAGAACCCCTTCCTACACTATGAATCTGAGTAGATGATCCCTCAACACCAACTTGTCGCTGCTTATTGTAGAACTTCTGTAGGTGCCCCATATTTCCACAAAACTGGAACTCCACTAGTGGTTGAGAACAATGTGTATGATAGTGTCCTTACCTACCGCACTAGTGGAAAAGCACATGAGTAAGATCTGATGCAACTGTTCCTCCTAAATTTCCACCTTGCTTGCCACTTTCCTAACTAAGGTTCTCATAATGTAACTTCCCGCCCTTAGAAGGCACACTCCCTGATCGTCCAGTGACAACTACCTGTCCAGTACTGGAAGCCTCCTTCAGGTTCCCCTCTAAAATGAGAGCCTGATTAACCACTTTTGAGAATTTCTCTAGCCTAAAGATATTTACATGGGACTTAATTTCACACCTAAGTCCATCCTGAAATTGTTTTGCCAAAGAAGACTTATCTTCCACCAAAGATGTAGCAACACACTGTAAATCCATGAAATGTTCAGCATAATCCATTAAAAACATGTTTCCTTGGGTCAGATGCATAAACTATGAATCCTTCTCTTGCATTAGTTTCCCTGTGTTGGAGTTGGTGGCCTAGAACCAACTAATTTCTATTTTATTCATTAATAAATACCTTATCACATCTTGATTGTTCTTCTGCATGATAATGCATGTGATAATGTCCTAAGGATAACTGTTGCATTAAAGGGTCATAACAGATCCCTGCTATGATGAGAACCTGGAAGTTCCATAACACCATTCTTGAATATATATTCTATGGCCGAATGATGTTATTTGAGGGACACAAATAATACAGGCCATTAGGGGTGAGGAATCATAAAACTTTGAGGCACCTTCTCATGGTGTGTTCCCTTGGTAATATACAGGAGGATATTATGAGAATGAGACCCACCAGTAGGAAATCCACATTTCATAGTGTTATTGGATGTTTCTATCTGCAAATGTGTTTATTGGTCCTTAGACTTTAATATTATTATTAATGGGTATTACAACTTGCACACCTAGATGTATTGAAGAAAACTATGATGACACACTGTTCACAGTGAGGTAGGATATATTGGGTGCGTCATGAGTAATACCACATTAATAGATAATGTGAGAAAGGATTTGTCCCTTCTGTTCCATAACAGAAGTAGATATCATAGGCCCTTTGATGGAATTGATATAGCCTAAATAAATCCATGGCCATGGTGAGGAATGGACAAGTTCAATTTTGGAAAGTCAAAGAAAGAATAATCGAGCACATGGGTTGATGGAACTAGCATGAAACCCGCTTAATTAGAGATATCGAGACAAAGAGATTATATTACACAGTAAGCGTTCGTAGGAGGTGACACGCCATTATGGCATTAAATTATTTCTCTATGGGTGCCTTGGTGTGTTTCTAGACGCTAACCTTGGACTTTAAGCAGACTCTACCTAATTCCATTGAGAAAGAGGCCTAGAGGGTCACACACTAAGTGTTTCCAAGTATCTTAGTTAAATATTAATTTAACAAGTTGAATAAATATTATTCCCGATTATGGTTTAATAATTATTCAAGAATGACTGATCTCATGTATTTCAACACTAGTTATTTGAGAGAATATATTGTGGGAAAAATAATATATTTATTAGCGAGTAATGTAGTGATATTTATTTGAGAAATAAATATCCATTATTCAAGGTCTAATAAATGTGGTGGAGGAAATAAAGAAAAATGGAAAAACAAAAGTACACATCGTGTATATTAAATATACATGCCATATGTTTTTTTTGGGAATTTATGAGAAATAATATTATTTATTTAATTAAATAATATTAGGTGTAATTCGCTGGGTGCATGTTAGGTAATAATAATAGCCAACTGTTATTATTAGACATGGGGTATTACTAAGAATTAAATGAAATGAATAAATGATTTTGGGTAATTAATTCATTTTATTATTCTATGTAATTAAAAATCCCAATTATATATTTCTCATTAGCCTAGCCATTTTTTTTTGTGGTTGTGCACAATGGATCTAGAGAAATATCTCAATCCAAGAGAGAATTATTTTCTTCTAAGAACACTCTCAAGCTACGAGAGAGAGATCCTCCTTCACTAGATCAAGGCGATCGAAGGCGAACATCGCAAGTGAAGGCTCTTCCGGCTAGCACCCAGAGATCCCTTTGACGACATCCAAAGATACATGGAGCACATGTGGATCACCGCTAGAGGAATCCTAAACTTGGATTCTACGACACAACGATGGATCACATCGGATCATGACCGGAAACATCAACGAAGAAAGAATTTCATCAAGGTAATTCTTGTCAATTAATTAAATTAATTATAACCAACATATGATGATCCTATCTGTGGTTCCAGGACTCCCCTATTTTATTTTTCGTTCTTCATTTTATTCCGAAGATCTGAAATTTTATTATTGTGATAGATCTCAGATTGATTGTTGTTAACACTAAAATTAAAGTTGGGTACACCCATGAACACGATTCCGATGTGCCTGAAACCTACACTCTGGATAGAAGTGCTCCAAGAAATTCTCCCAAAAGTCCTTCCATAACATATCACCAGTCTGTCCAAATCGTACCTGAATGTCCCACCGGCGTTTCGCTGAACCCTGTAGAATATAAATAACCAACTTGACCTTCCTCCTAGTCAGAGTCTCCAAATGGTCAAGTATCATCTCTATAGATTCAATCCAAAATTAAGATCCCTTAGTTCTACCCTCTCCAGTAAAAGTAGGAGGGTGTTGTAGCTAAAACTTCCTTGTCAACTCTGACATGCTTTTCAGAATCCGCCCTGGGTCTCTCTCCATAAACTACATGAAACGAGCAAAGTTCTCTAAGAACTTCTCCCCTTTCTCCTCATCTTGCACCAATGGTACCTCAAGTTCCCTATCTAGAAGTTCATTCCAGGCCATACCCCTCGGTCTCTCCCTCAACAAGCATTGTATAGGCATATCTCTACAAAGAAAAACACACGTATTAGGTCTCATAATGCAACCTTATAACATTTACGTAAGAGGAGAAACCAACAAAACAAGTTTCAACATGTCCTTTCTCCCTTTTCTCTCCACATGGTCAACACCGAGGACTTATCACTACCCTTAACCATCCTACTCATAGGTTTTGGTTAACAAGGGTACATTCATTATCATTAAATAATCCAACCATTAATTAATAAAACTATATCAAATTAATTAATTCAACAATTAATTAATTAATCATACTCATTTCATCAATTAAGGTTCTCATTAGACACCCATTTATTCTCATTTTTCATCATTATTTCAGTCTCAAAATAAAGAAAATAGTTCAAGTTCAAAAACTTACGCATAACTTTTTTTACCATGAGTGCCTAGAATGATGCATGAAGACTCAACCATCGTGCCTATTTAGGCCACGAATCAAAATTCCACAATTTTTGAAACAAATTTCACATCACACCACAAGTGCGTCACCCAAGGTGAAATAATATCCAACTGTAACAAAAAAAAACAATCACAACAATCCCACCCTGAGTACTTAGATTTCCCCTCATACATGGGTTTGCAACTCCCATGCACGAGATCATTAACAAGCCTTGACTCTTCCTAGTATCCTGTCTACCTTTCCCAAAATAGTAAGACAAAAGAAGAAGAAATAAAAGAAAACTCATCTGATATCACTTTGTGATGTCCTGACCTGGGTGCCACTAAATGGTTCCCCGAGCCGGTTGGCCACATGCCCTCAAACACGCCTCCCCATATGCCATAGGGTTCTGACCAACAACAAGGGCATGGCAAGTCAGTCCTGGGGAGACTATACCCTCTTTTATCAGAATAAAACACCAACAAAAGAAAAAAAAACCAAGTGCAGAAGAATATAAATAACCAGAACAATACCATGTCATATGATAGTCAAAAACCGGAAAATACAATACTCAACTGAAAGGTAAAACATGCTATAACAATGCAAGTGTCAAGTTTCTACAATGAAACTAAAAGTAAAGACACAACAACTCCCAAGCAGGTCCCAAACCATGTTTGGTTCCCTCTCCCATGCTCTAATCCCAAACAGAAAGCTATCCCAAGGAATTTCCCTTATCCTGTCCTACAACAACAAAGTCTACTCAGGTGCTGATTAAGTGACCCGAATAGGGTGTGGGTACAACTCTGTAGGCCACCACCAATGGTGTCTAAAACAAGTCTAGTCAAAAGATAGTGTATGCTGTTTTATGAAGCAATAAATACAATGCATAATTAAACAATTATCACATTGTCATTTAATCTTTAATCATCACATTAGTCCGAGTTTCAATTCATGTTTCCCATTTCAATCATCATTCATTATTATTAATCATTTGGTGTAGGTCATCATGCCTAACAACCCAAATCTAATTAAGTTTAGGTCACCATGCCTATCACTCTATATCTCATTCGGTGTAGGTTGTCATGCCTAGCACCCAATAATCTCATTTGGTGTAGGTTGTCATACCTAGTACCCCAAAATCTCAAGCTTGGATAACTATTGGAGAGGAATGCCATGTCCAAGTCCCAACTTCTAATTGGTATAGAATTCCATGTCTAGCACCACAAAAATCTCATCTATTTAATCATTTATTAATTCAAAAGAATTATCAACATCATTCCATTACTAATCCAATGATTAATTAAACATTTCAAAGGCCATTAGTTAACTCAACAATTAACTAAGCACACAACCCATTTATTAATTCATCAATTAATTAATCAATCAACACAATTCTCAT
The DNA here is from genome assembly GCA_963277665.1 of Viscum album. Lineage (NCBI taxonomy): Eukaryota > Viridiplantae > Streptophyta > Magnoliopsida > Santalales > Viscaceae > Viscum > Viscum album. The sequence continues at coordinate 2,054,233,546 of OY728148.1, forward strand.
TCCATAATTATTTGTTCACAATTAATTATCCATATCAAATATCAAATTTTCATAATTAATTATCACAATTAATTATCTTTGATAAACATCATGGCGCATAATTAATTCTCACAATTAATTATCTTACATATCCAAACATCATTTCATAATTAATTTCCCCTAATTAATTATCTTAACACAATCAATTAAATATCTCAATTACAATATCTCAACCCATAAAAAATCTCCAAAATATCTATTTGGGAAACCCCCATTCATTTGTTCCATGATTCAATTATCAATTAATCAACAAGGAAAACACAAGTCAATTCCTCATTCCTAGTTACTCCAATTTAGGAAAATTAATTATCAAGGGAAGCTATAAAATTCATAAGCTCACATTCACATATCAAATTCAAAACTATAGGATTTCTATTTAGACCAGCTACCTCAGTTTATTGATGGATGTTAGACTAATGGAAATCCCCAACATTCAAGCGGCACAATGTAGTCGATCAAGTTTCAGATCTAAATCCCTAACCCAAAATTAAGATCAAAGGCATCAAGATCTTGCAAATCTATATATAGATCCACAAACATAGATCTAGATCTCAACTCATAGGTTTAGATCCATGGAAACTGTGGAGATATTCCATGAAATGATCAATGAAAGATATAAGAATGAATGGGAGAAGCGACGAGATGAAATCCACTTACTGGGAAGAGAGAAGATCTCTAATCCGGGCTTCAGATATCGAATAACGGTGTTCATATCACCTTGTAATCCCTTCATAAGGCTCTGGGAACACCTATAATTTTTTAAGCCCGAGCCAAGGTCAAACTATAGGAGTCTTAGGGTGGTTCGAGTGGTTTTAAAAAATATTTTAGGATATTAAATTCCGCATGCACGGTTTCTTGGGTAGAGGTGCACGGTTAGGGAAAAATGTGCGCCAACCATGTAGAACTCTCTGTACAGGTTTGAACAGTTGGTACAGTTTGGTCACACGAGTTTTCAAACATACACAAACTATGCAGACCTCTCTGTCTAGTTTTTCACGCTTAGCATAGTTTAGTTACACGGTTTGTCAAACTATGCACAAACCGTGCATAGCCCACTGTCCTTTAGTTTTCCTTAAAAATTCACCCAAACGCACCCCAAATATCTACTCCAAAAAATAGGTACTTAAAAACCTCGAAAAGTACCTAAAAACGAACCTGATATGAATCTAGAAAAGACCAAGATATTATAAGTTGTATTGATAAAAAAAGCATTTCCATATTCTGAAACTTCTTCAATAGAGGATTTTTATAAAAAAATAGAATCCTTGGAAGCTGAAGTTTAGGATATTCATGTGACGATGGAGGACAAGATCAGATCTTTGGTGCAATTAATGTTTTCAGACATGCAAAGACAATTTTAGACTAATGATATAACTCCTCCACCTATGCCAGTAGATCTCACTCCTCATACTTACCCCACTCAAAAATCTCCACCTACAGACCCCACCCCATCTTATCCTAATCCTATACCTCCTCCTCCATTACTTCCTAGTTATTTTGATTTATATGTTGATGATCCCCATTATATTGTTGCACATGGGATGATATTTTATATTGGTGATACCATTCATCATCAATAGATAGAGATAGAGATTCATAGAGTCACTATATAGGATATTATATATATATCTGCAAGAATACTTTGTCCTAAAGATGAGGTGAGTACATTTGGACAAAGTATCATCCATTTTTTAGTTTTTCCATCTAGACTTATTCAATATATTACCATAGAGGTATGTTTAAATTTTATATTTTATTACATTTTTCTATTAAATTTGTTTTATCATTTTAAAGTTCATATATTTATCTATTTTTTTATAGGAATACTTTAAAGGTAATGAAATACTATATAGACAATAAAAAATACAATGTGTTATAACTTCAGATATAATTTATACAATTCTTGATAGATTTTCAACATATTCGAATTTTTTATTGGATGTTTATGAGATTCCAATTGAAGCTGGTGTTTATGGGTGTGAAATGAACATGGGGATTTTGAAAAAAAAATATAATAGAGCTTGTAGTTGGAGATAAATTGGGCATCAACACGATGCAAGTTTTTCCTATGTAAGTCGCTTAACAAATTTTTTCCATTCGTTTAATTTATTGAAAATTTATAAATATATTTGTTTTGTATTAGGTTTCATTATAAAATTTTTACATAACATGATAAGATAAAATTATATGGATTTATAGACCCATAGTTTATTTCACCTATAGTGAGGACAATAACTGATGCACAAAGAAAAGTTTATATTGCTGAAAGATTTCAAAAGAATGCAATTATTCAACGCTAGATGTTTTATTATCTTCAAGAGTTTGAAACATATTTCTCAAAAAGTGTTATATATATTTATATATATTAAAATAATAACCACTAATATGAAATTTTATTATATATCAGTCATCATTGGATGTTGCGTGTTTTTTATCCAAGAGAGAAGACACTTTACTGGATATGATCTATCCATGGCGAAGTGAGAGAAAATTTTATGAATTTGTTGAACATGTAATTGAATATTTTAATAATTTTTTATATTATAATGAATTAAATTTATTTTATTCATATTAGTTTCAAATAAGACATGGAATTTATTTAGAGAGATGATAAGAAAGAAGTGCGCTAAGATCAAATATGTAAAAACTAAGGTGAATTTTCATTTATAATTACTAAATTTTGGATATATTACTTAAAAATGTTATTTGGAATTGAAAATTTCTCTTAAACATCATTTTCATAAAAAATAAAGAGTAAAGGAATGTGAATACTATGTTTTAATATTTATGTATGAAATAATTTCAATTGGGACGATTATGAAGTTCTAGAAGGTTAGATTTCTTTATAATCTTTTCTTTAATATTTCATTAATTATATTCAAAATACAAGTTAAATGAGTACTTTATAATTTTTATTTTGATGACCCTCAACCTTATAGTTCACAAGAGATGAGACACTTACAAATTGAATGGGAAAATTATTTCATAGGTTTTATTTGATTTTAGTTTATTTTTAATATATATTGCAAACCTAAAAGTTTAAATTGTAAGTGTCCTGTTGTTTTTATATTGTTTATGTGTTTTCTAGTATTCTTCTTGTTTCTTTTCGGGAGGGGAAGAATCAAAATTTATTAAAAAAATTGATTTTTTATAACAATTATGAAATAACCAATGTGAAAAAAGAGTACTATTAAGGTTTTCATGTCGATTTTGAAATAAATAACATGAAAAACATTCTTCCATGTTGTTTATGAAATAACAGACATGAAATATCAATCCTGTGGGTGGTTCCATGTCACTTATGAAATAATTGATGTGAAAAACCTTTTTCCATTGCGGTTTTTAAAAAAAATTGACATGGAAAAATGTTTTTAACATGGGTAACTAAATAAATGATGTTAAAAAATCCCACAAAAAAATCATTTACAACATCTATTTTTCTTAACCAATGTCAAAAATAAATTTACAATGTCTCATGAAATAATGTCACGTATTAAATGAAGTAAAAAAGTAAAAAAAAACCGATTTTAAAAATCATTTTTTTCACTGGTGCTTGAAAGAGAAGGATTTTAATTAAACTTTAAATACCATGATTAAAAGATAATTCATGATATCACATCTCATATAGGTAGTATATACACCACAAAAATAGAATTAGGTTCATAATACCAAACATGTCACAAAGAGAGGAATTTGTGACAAAGAAACCTTGTTTATTTTTCAAAATTCCATGAATGTACTTTAACCTACCATACCATAAACATAACTATATTAATTAATTTATTCAGAACCTTACTAATATCTATTATCATTCACACTTTTTATAAATAGTCATTCTCAATATGAATTCTTCTGATTTTCCACATCAGGTGTTTATGGTATTGATTGTTTATACTTGTTTCAAAATAACGGTGCCCAAGTTCATTCATCTTTCAAATTTCATCATTAATAGATCATTAAACCCACTATTAGGGTTGATTTATAATTATTTATAATGTTTCCAATTTCTTTCATGATATTTTTAGTCTTTATCCTTGAAGATGAAATCAATATCAAGCATGTTTCAACGATTCTTGTTGATTGAAGTGTGTTTTCTTAATTAATGAATTAAATATTGATATAAAACCTTCAGAACCAAAAAAAAAATTATTTACACATGAACATACCCCGATATAATAAATTATTATGCGGTGGTTTTGTTGTAATATAAATATAACAGAATTTAGTTGGGGTTTATCTTAGTGGTAAGCACCCTGTAATCCTACATGAAAAATGGGGGTTCAAAACCCATTGTCGCAGGTACTGTAGTAGTACTGTAGTGGTACTGTAGCAGCGGCATCACTGTAGATCGAAGGGTACTGGTGGCGGTACTGTGCGGGTACTGTAGCAGGCAGGTTCTATTCACAGAATGGGCATTGGGCCAAAAATTTGGGCCTACGGGCTATGTAATGGGCTACAAGGCCACTGAGCTTTCAGGCTATGTAATGGGTCTCCCTCTACCCAGTTAAAAGAGGTATTTGCTTTTCTTTAATAATAAAATGAGGCTTTGGCCTCAACCTTTAAAAAAAATATAACAGAATAATAATGATCTTATTCAGTATTTATTAGCATGATATATCAGAATTGGAATGAAGTAGAAGAAGTAATGAATATGAAAAAATCACAAAATTTAAATAAAATATTAGATTAACAATGATCTTATTTAGTATAATGATCTTATTCTACATTTTAATAATGATCTTATTTATTATTTATTAGTATGATTATTTTAAATGATTAGATTAACAATGATTGTTTGCTGATCATATCATTAATAAAATATCTAATTTTTCATACCAGAACCCTAATTATACCATAAAAAATATATCTATCCTTTAATACCATCCTTAGTCCACATAATACATGAATAATGGTTTTATTTTTCTTAATAGATAGGGTATATGAATAAATAATTATAATAACCTTAATATAGTAACATTATAGTATATAAATGATAATAATATCATTATTTTACTATGGATAGATTAAATTTGAAAGAGTATAATTAAGAATAAAACTAATTAGTTGATAATAATCACATCAGGGGATTGAATTTTCCTTGGAAGTCTCCTTGAATTTAAAGGGATTAGACTAACTATGAGTGACCAGGGTCTTATGTTCATGGGAGAGGGTTATAAGTAGAGATTTTTTTTGAGTTTCAATAGAAAATTCTAATGTGAGGACAGTCTTAAAGTGTTGTAGTTATTACCCTTTTAAAGTGAAGAGAAGAGTAGTTTTGGGAGTAACCAATACATTTTCAATAATTTAAGGTTTATATTCAAGTGAAAAGGGGAAAAAATGGAAAAAAGAAGAGAGTAAAATGAGTGTGAGTCAAAACTCAGCTCAACCACTCCTTTTTAGACAACTTTGAGTGCTTTATGACTCTTTGTTTTAAATTTTTATCTTTTACCATAATTTACTTTTATCTTGGAAATTTATTTCTAAACTTAGAAATCAATTTTAATTAAAAAGAATAAGATTTAAGTTTTTACATAATTTGATACGTATAATTCAAATTTTTTAAATAATTTTATAAAATAAAATTTCTAAATATTTGAAAATTTAATTTTAAAATAAATACACTTAATCACGTACAACTATTTTTAGAGAAATAAATTTTTTAAGATTTAAATTTGTATATAAGATAAAATTACTTTGGATAATGATTTTAATGATATAAATTGATTTATTATAAAAAAATTAAGGATGTGATGCTTTCAAGGTAATCCAAAACTAAATATCCCTTGAAAATAATTGATTTAAAGAAAAGACTAAAAGTAGTTTTTTATTAAAGTAACATTTTAATTAGTTATAAAAACATTACACATAGGATTTATAAGTTTAAATAATATTTTAAAATGCGTATTTTTATTACTTAAATTCATATGTGATTACTTAAAAGGTTTTATAAACTTAAAATTCATTCTTATATAACGATAACATCATACAAATTACATGTTTCATGAAAATCATATTTTTCAAATAAAAACAAACCTTTTCAGAAAAAGATCAAAAATTTATAATAAGTCAATTTTTATATCAAAAATTCAAAAAATAAAGTTAATTTTAATTAATTTTAAATTCCAAAATTTATGAATTCATTTTTTGAATAAAATCATAAAATACAATGAAAAACCATTTTAATTGGAAAATGACATTTTCAAATATTAATTATTATTATTCTTATTTTATATCATTTATCAAATAATTAGTGTTAAAAAATTATTAATATAAAACATAATTTATCATTAATCATATGTTTCTTTAAATAGAAACGTGTATCACATAAAATAATTTTTTTAGAAAAATACTTTTCTAAACAATAAATGATTTATTAGTCATTTTAGGTGAACTAATTAAATGTAATTCATATTAAAGGTATCCTTTATTATATATATATATATATATAATTTATAAAGAGATTACTCATGTTCATTCCCACTAATTGAATGGTTAGTTTTTTAACGGTCAAACATATCATGGTTTCATTTTAGTTTAGTGTCGCATGTGGAGAAAGTTATCGAACACAATGAATTATTTAATGGTGATTATATTTTAGGATCTTGGGGATTACATTCTCCTCAAATAAATATCATCCTTACAATTTGACTAATAGTAATTTCTATAGGGAACTCATAATTAACCAAACACCAGTATATGATCATGGGTTTATTTAGGATGTGGAATGCTATTTATCTAAATGAAAAATTATTATAAACACTTTATAAAGAGAGTTAACCAATTCCTAATTTTACATATAATTATAATAAGGTAAGAAGATTTATATCTATAAGGAATAACTTTCCACAAACCCTAAAAATGATTTATATGATAATCATACCATTCAGTATCCATTAGTTGGTGAAGACTTACATATCACAAGACAATAGAAAATATAGAGTGAAAAATCACTATCTAATTCATTAGTAGTAGTTATATATGATTTTCCTTATTCGTATGGTTGTTAGAGACTATATCCCTTATTATACCTTGGATTAGGACATTGAGTTGCATAATTCCCAACTCTCTTGTAATTTAAGCAATGAATTTTTGTATCTTCTCTCTTTCCCTTACACTTATATATATATGATGACCTTTATATTCACAATTATAACATTTAATCCCATGTTTCTTCCCACATTTTTGACATGTAAGAAATTGAATATTCTTTCCTTTATCATATTGGTCACCCAAATTTCTATAAAATTCAATCCTTCTATTGTTTGGTGTGTTTTGGATTTCAAAATTTTCACATTTTTAATCAGAATTCTTGATAAATAGTTTGGAGTAATTATAATATTTCTCACTCCAGACCTGATCCCATTATGTTATTCATTAGGTCATTTTTTTCATTGTCCATGGAATCCATTTTTGACTTGGTTACTTCGTGCTTTAGAAATTATTAAAACCAAGAAAGTCAACATGGATTATGACCATTATAAGAAAATTATCCTAAATAACCATAGAAAAATTTAACCTCAAGATATATCACTTTATAATACTATCATGTTAGCATTTTAACATATATAATTCTTGGTTTAAAGTAGGTTTCTTTGAGTTGGGTTCTCTCATAATTTTTAACCAAATCCTTAAAATAACAATCCCAAATTTTCATAAACTTTCTTAAAATATTCTAAACCCAATAATCATTGAAATATATGATCTCAAAATCTGACTTATCCATCCTTATACAACATTAGTCATTCCTATAATTATATACCCAAGTATGTATATACCCTAATAATATAATATGAATAACTTACCTTCCCAAAATTCTATTTTAATCTTTAAGACATTAATCCACAATGAGATTATATATTCCTTTAAATATTAAATCTATCTTTAACCCTCAAATGGTATTAACCACTAGTTCATACACTATTCACTATATATCATAATCCAAAAAACGGGATGAAATGCTCAAAAAATATCATGAATCAATTATCAATCACATGGTTACCAATTACCATCTAACTTACTTTTATCAAAGTCAATCAACCCTTTATTACCTCAACATGAATCATGTATTAAACCTAAAGGTTTTTCACACCTCAATCACATGTTCTACAATAGTTATCCCCAAAATATAATCTTGTTATAAAATCAGTTTTAAGGTTATTGATACCATTTAATATATTTTTCCATAAATTTAAAGTAAAACTACTAAAGAAAAATACTTTTTATGTTTCACATAATCCTTATAATTTTTAGAGTATACCGGAATATCATTGATAAATATTACTTACTAATGAAAATAGATAATAGTTTCAATAAAATATCAATCTCAATACCTTAGTTAAGACTAGGAAACTCACGTTTTCCATAATAATAGACATATACTAAAATTATAAACCATTTAAGTATTATACCTTATTCAATTATAATACATAGTGGTTTCTAGATACATAACTTTCTCCATTTCATTTCTGTGATCCCATTTCAATCAAATACTAAAATAAAAATGGTTATGATAATATCCAAAATATGAATTTAAAAACATCAATCCGAATAAGTATTCCCTTATGAAATCTTTTTTTTACCATATGATACTTTCAAATCAACCCATGACTCTCCTGGTTCAATCCTTGGTTTTCCATGGTCATTTTTCTATTAGGTTATCTAACAAAATTAGTTAACATAATTATTAAATACTTCATAATAGTTTGTTAAGAGAACGTGATTAAGAAAAGCATTCCCCTAGGAGTGTCTCTAGGTGAGAAGTATTATGCCCACTCATCATGTATCAGAGTGATGATTGATTCAATACTCAACCTGTAAGGACCTGTGTTCCATACATGTGTTAAGATTCATGATGAATTTGAATTCTTCACCTTGGTGGATGAGTTGAATTTTGAATCAGGGTTTATAATGGAAGTATGAGAGTTTGGATATATTAAAGTGGATGGTATGGATGTGTCTTGAGGCCCAAGGGATGCCTAATATTCTCGAATAGATCTTGGGATCTTGGGGGTTTGAAATTTCAATTTTGGAGAAGGATCTTGGGACACACAGTTAGTTATAACTAACCTCCCAATGGTGTGACCTATTTTGTACAGGCGCACTATTTTTTTAAACTGTGAAAGATTATAGGAAAATCATGTGCCTTGTTGTAGGGGGTTCTAGAGCCAAAAAGGATAGTTAAAGTATGGTTTCCAAACTGTGTGGTACAACAGTGAGAGGAGGAGGTTTTAGGCCAGTGTTGATAGCACATTTGGTGCACAATTTGGGAAACCATGGATCCAAACCATGAACCCCTTATAAAGTGTAATTTTACCACTTTTGCATTAAAAGTTTTAAAATCAAACCCACCTTTTCATTACTCCATTCTCCTGTGCACCTTAGTTCTCCTCCCTCTTTGTGTTTGTGATTCTCCCTCCTTGTCCAATTTTTCTTTTATTTAAAGCGTTCGCAAGCTAGAGGTAAGGATGCGACTCTGTTTTCTTCTCACACTTCTCTATCTAATTTATTGTCTATTTTAAATAGATATTTGAGAAAAGATTCCACCAGATAATGGTGGAGTTTTTCTCAGGATGAAGAGGATTCCATGTTGTTTAGCTTAAGGATATCCCGAGACTATGACTACACACCTTCCCCCATCATTTTGGTAGAGGTAATTCATCATATAGGTTTTCCTAGGTTTTTTGAGTTTAATTGTTTTTCTTAGATTAATTTTTTTTGGTTGATAGGGATTTAGCCTGAGTAAATTATTATAGGTTGGAACAGACCTTTGGAGGGTTGTTGGTCTTGGATTGGGTATAGAGGGAGTATTCGTTGAGTGGTTCACCGTTTATTCTTAAGTTGTTCTTGTTAGTTTTTTTTGTAGTATTTTAATTAATTATAATGTTTTTATAATTAATTAATCTTAGTTATTTGGGTATCAATTAGGATTGTGTATGGTTTGGTAATTGTCCAATGGTCTTGGATGAGCTTGGGTGGTAGGTTTCCGAGCTAAGAGTTAAAGTTGAATCCTTTTCTTGAGGTTGGAGGTCCCTATTTCTATTCCATAGTATTATTTAATTTTCAAGAACATGAGTTTCCGATTATGCCGATGTACTCACCATTGACATTAGAATTAAATTATAACCTCATATATGAAATTACATTGTAGTATATCCTTAGACATTAACGATAATTGGGTGCCTTTAGGTGATCCCAGTAGGATGCCTCACCTGAGACTTAGACCCTATGAAATGGTAATTAAAAAAATTGGAAAATTAAAGTGGTTGTAGACTTGGAACTTAAACATAATTTGAGTTCTTAAATAGATAAAAGTGATATAGAACTAATACGTCTTATATGTTCATGAACCTATGTAAAAGGTCATTCAAATGGAATGCCCTAGTTTAGTATTGGAATTTTAAATGACCAATGGTAGGGGATTAAAATAAATTGTATTCCAATGATGGAAGGTGAGTTAATGGTTTATATTAATATTATAAATGGGTAAAACCTATTTTTATTTTAGAATGAGAAATAAATATAATATTATAAATTGATGGCTTATAGAATGAATTAAAATTGTAAACTGAATTGGATAATATTAATGCATGAAATAGGATAAATGTGACTTTTGGTAAATAGTGAAAATGGTAAGTTCCATTTTAAATGGTGAATTGATATGGAACTTATTGAAATATTATTTATGTGTAATGTGAACGCCTTTGGGCGGTGATGGTTCTTGAGAGTAGGGAATGTCGGGATGAGTGCCCATATTCTAAGTGACACATGAGGGTTGAGAATGTTAAAATGAGAACCTAGATTCCACATGACACATTCATAATAATTCCAGGATAAGTTCTATGGATTTCACATTATACCAAATGTTTGTGGATTATGGGATTAATATTTGGATTCACATGGTACATGAAATTAGGGAATACTAACACGAGTGATCAGATTTCGTGGGAATGCTAGGATAAGCACTTGGATTTATGTGATACTTTCGATACTGGTGAATTAAAGGGTGAGTGCCTAGATTCCATGTGGTTAATTATATAGGTGTGGTCATCATGATGTTATTAGAGACAGCCCAGCACTGGCTGAAGCAGGTAGGACCTGACCTTGGGTGTCATCAAGAAGCCTGATATATTGAGGGTTTTGGTTTATTTATTTGTTTTGTATCATTTAATTTATTTTACTATACCTAACATTCACTTGATTATCTAATTGAATATTTAGGGATTTCATTAGTGGTTTCCTATTGATTTGTATTGACACTTTGGACATATTTCCATGGAACTTGGGTACCTAAGTAGGCGATACCTCTTTACAGGACTGGACTAGGGAATAGGCTCAATACCTGGTGATTGTTTGAAAAAAATAGGATGGATTATGAGAGTTTGGGATCAAGTTGGGACTCAAGACCATTTTTTAAGATTCTTACAGTTATGTATTTTTTTCTTTTCATGGTTGATGTATGATTTACCAATGCATTATGTTCAGTTTTATTTTGGTATAACATGTTTTTATCTTCTTACCATTAGAACTTTCCTTTATGATGTTCCTTTGGGTTATTTATCTATTTTTTTATGTTTTACCATATTTTTACAATTTTTTTACTATGATAATTAGGTGTAGTCTCTCCACCACACCACCTTTGACTCGCATTGCTAGTCGGTAGCCTCTGGCATATATGGAGGCACATATGAGATCTTATGGTGCATTGGATCAGAGTACCGGTTCCATGGCTCCTGGATTGGGGTGTTACAAAGTGATATCAAAGCTTTTATTTAGTCTTACTATTTGGGGAAAGGTAGACATGAGACTATGAATGTGTCGGTACATGGTATGGAACTTGTGACTGAGACTAGCCACTCCACATGCAAGCAAAGTTCAAGTTTATAGGGATGGAATTTCTATTCATGGTGTTCATTTTTAAAATTGATCTTATTTCACCTAGAGTGATTCATTTTATTTTGAGGTCACTAATTTATGGGATTTGATCTCTTGGATCAGTATGGAGAGAGAGAGGGTATGTTCATGAATCATATCAGGCACATTGGGTTTATGTGTGTGATTACCTATGATTGGTTATTTGTTTACCTGAACTATGAATTGGGTTGGTTATTTAAAGTTTATGATACCATTTATATAGTGTTTTCATATATGTGTATGGTGGAATAATACTTAACCCATATCCTAAATTAATAAAAGACCTATTTTTTAATTATTTTCTTTTATTTATTTGAGGTTTCATTTAATTAAAATTCTAATTGCTACTTGAAAATAATTTTCCTCTATAACTTGTAGTTGAAATTTCATTTAACCGAGCCTCAGCCATGAGAAATTTTGGTTAAAGTAAATGGTTAAAAGAAAATCAAGGGTTGACTTGTTTTATTTTTTACACAAAATCAGCTAAATAAAATTCCAAGTATAACTTTAAAAGTATTTTACTTCACAATTTTCACTTGAACTTTTATTTAACTGAGCCTTTCATCATGAAAATTATGGTTTAAGAGAAAAATAAAAAAGTTTAATATTAATGAACCCTAAAAGTACGTATATGTATGATGTGTACTTGGTTAGTAGCCAGTTATCACCCTATGTATGGGTGGTTGGGGCTATTTAGAGCACTCTAGTTGAGTGTTTTTCCCTATAGAATGTTGGGTTTGTCTATGATCATATGGTTTATGCTTGGCTCGAAAATGGGTAGGATTCTTTAGATCTAAAATTATGCGTGAGACCCTATAATAGGTGTTTATATTAGAAGGTGTTTTGTGACCTTGATATGGGGTGAGTTTCATTCTAGAAGTTCTGACCTTGGTGAGACATGGTTTGGTGTGTGGGTTAGGTGGGAGAACCTAGTGACCCCTTTCTTGAGTGTGAATCCTGGTTTGAAAGTTAGTGCTTCATGAACTTTGTGGCTTTCAAGGGTGACCAGTGAGAGGGGTTATATTGGTATGTGTTATAGGAATGCTATATTCCTTTGGGTTTCTGGGATAAGTACTTGTGTACTAGTACTTTAGGTTTTCTGGTTAGTTTTGGAAGGTAGTCTTGTTTGGATGCTTAGCCTGGGTAATGTCTGTATAGGTGGGATGAACCGGACAGAATGAGGTGGATCATATGTGAGGTGACTCTAGTCTTAAAAAGAACCAAGTTTTCTCTATACTTGGTGATGTTGATATGAAAAATAGGAATGGCCATTGGCTTGGTTGCGTGAACCGGGTTCTGAGGAGGTGTGACTCTCTAGAGTTTGAGTTAGGTCCTTATGATCAGGTTGCATATGATCAAAAAACCATTTATATTTTATGTAATTGAGGAAGTAAGTGCTTGTTGGGGGATTTATGTATAATTTTGATTGTGGTTGGATAGTACAAGTGTGTACACTCGTGATGCTTCAATAAATGGGAAGTTGTGTTGGTGGGATGAGGACCAATACGGGTGACGTGAGGCTTATAGGTGTGGTGAAATAAGGCTCTATGATAGGAATCATGGTGTTCCAATAGTGGAAAAAATAATGTGGGTAGATTGGGTGCAACAACATGATCGATCCAGGGTAGAACCTCAACGGAAGCATCAAGGGATTGACATGATCGATGTGGAGGTGTGGCGCGTGAGGAGCGGCACAAATTTTTTTTAAATACATTTTTTTAAAAATATTTTATAAAAAACACCTAGGGTATTTTTTTTAAAATAATCTTTAAAGGCGGCAATGCAGTTTCCACCTTTCTTCTAAAAAAAATTATTTTTTTAAATTAGTATTTTTTTATTTGTTTTATTTTGTTTATATATATATATATATATAAATTTTCAGCAGAATTTATCCACTATTTAAAATCCAGAAGTACTGCCATTACAATAGTCTGGATTCTGATAGAAGCTCTCACCTAGAGCTTCCTTTTATAAGAGAGCTTACCCTAGAAATCATTCTGCATTTCTGATGTGGGATTCTAGTTCTCCATTTCCTGCGCAGAACATTCTGCATTTCTGATGTGGGATTCTGTTTCTAGTACGTGACTTTGAAAGAATATAAAACATAAACTATAAGACCAATATAAATGAAACTTAAAACATGGATTAAACATATAAAAAATAGTTGAAAACAAAATAATTTCATAAAAATGTTGATAAAAAATAATTTATAAGCTTTCAAAATCACCAACTTGAAACTTAAAAATGTTTCAAGTACGTGACTTTGAATGCCTATAAAATATAAACTACAAGAACAATATAAATGAAACCTAATACATAGATTAAACATATAAAAAATAGTTAAAAATAAAAATAATTTCATAAATAATGTTCATGAAAAATAATTTATATGCTTTCAAAACAACACACTTGAAACTTAAAAATGATTCAAGCACGTGACTTTGAAAGCCTATAAAATATAAACTATAATACTGATATAATTTAAAGTTAAAATATGTATTAAAAATATAATAAATAGTTGAAAATAAAAATAATTTCATAAAAAATGTTGATGAAAAATAATTTATAAGCTTTCAAAGACACCTACTTGAAACATAAAAATGTTTCAAGTACGTGGCTTTGAAAGACTATAAAATATAAATTATAAGACCGATATAATTTAAAGTTAAAATATGGATTAAACATATAATAAATTATTTAATTATTTAATTAATAATAATAATTAATTAGTTAGTTAGTAATTATTAATAATTAATTATATAATAGTTAACTAATTAATTAGTAATATAATTATTAAGTATATAATATTTCATTAGTTAATTAGTAATATAATTATAAATAATATTTATTCATTATAATTAATAATTAGTAATTATTAAAAAATATTATATAATAATTAATTAGTTAATTGGTGATATAATTATTAATTATATAATAGTTAATTAGTTAATTAGTTAATTAGTAATATAATTATAAATTATAATTATTATTTATAATTATTCATTATAACTATTCATTACAATTATTCATTATAATTATTAATTATTAATTATAAATTATTAATTAGGTAATTAGTAATATAATTATTAATTAAATAACTATTAATTGTATAATAATTAGTTAGTTAATTATTAATTATTAATAATTAATTAGAGTTAATAATTAATTAGTTAATTAGTAATATAATTAGTTAATTAGAAATATAATTATTAATTATTTAATAATTAATTAGTTAATTAGTAATATAATTATTAATTATATAATAATTAATTAGTTAATTTTTAATTATTAATCGTTAATTATATAACAACTAATTAGTTAATTAGTAATATAATTATTAAATATATAATAGTTAATTAATTATTTTTTTTGAGAAAGATAGAGCTCAGGCCCTTTTTATAATTAGTTAATTAGTAATATAATTATAAATTACAATTATTCATTATAATTATTAAGTAGTATTTATTAAAAATTATTATATAATAATTAATTAGTTAATTGGTAATATAATTATTAATTATATAACAACTAATTAGTTAATTAGTAATATAAGTATTCATCATAATTATTAATTAGTAATTATTAAAAATTATCATATAATAATTACTTGGTTAATTAGTATTATAATTATTATTTATAATTATTCATTATAATTATTATTTATAATTATTCATTATAATTATTCTTTCTAATTATTTATTATAATTATTCATTATAATTATTAATTATTAATTAATAATTAGTTAATTACTAATATAATTATTAATTATATAACTATTAATTGTATAATAATTAGTTAGTTAATTAATAATTATTAATAATTAATTATATAATAATTAATTAGTTAATTAGTAATATAATTAGTTAATTAGTAATATAATTAGTTATTAAATAATTAATAATTATATTACTAATTAACTAATTATATTACTAATTAACTAATTAATTATTATATAATTAATTATTAATAATTATTAATTAAGTAACTAATTATTATATAATTAATAGTTATATAATTAATAATTATGTCACTAATTAAATAATTAATAATTAACTAATTAATAATTAATAATTAATAATTAATAATTAACTAATCGATTATTATATAATTACTAATTAACTAATCAATTATTATATAATTAATTATTAATAATATTAATTAAATAATTAAATAATTTATTATATGTTTAATCCATGTTCTAAATTTAAATAATATCGGTCTTATAGTTTATATTTTATAGTCTTTCAAAGCCACATACTTGAATCATTTTTAAGTTTCAAGTAGGTGGTTTTGAAAGCTTATAAATTACTTTTCATGAACATTATTTACGAAATTCTTTTTATTTTCAACTATTTGTTATATGTTAAATCCATGTATTAAGTTTCATTTATGTTGGTCTCGTTGTTTATGTTTTATAGGCTTTCAAAGTCATGTATTTGAAACATTTTTAAGTTACAAGTATGTGTCTTTGAAACCTTATAAATTATTTTCCATCAACATTTTTTATGAAATTATTTTTGTTTTCAAATATTTTCTATATGTTTAATCCATGTTTTAAGTTTCATTTATATTGGTCTTATAGTTTATATTTTATAGTCTTTCAAAGCCACATACTTGAAACAGAATCCCACATCGGAAATGCAGAATGTTCTGCGTAGGAAAGGGAGAATCAGAATCCCACATCGGAAATACAGAATGATTTCCAGGGTAATCCCTCTTATAAAAGGGAGCCTAGGGTGAGAGCTTCTGTCAGAATCTAGATTGCTGTAATGGCATTACTGCTAAATTTTAAATATCGGATAAATTCTGCTGAAAAATTTATTTTTATTTTTATTTTTGTTTTGTTTTGTTTATATATATATATAAACAAAAAACAAAATAAAAAAATATTTTTTTTAAAAATATGCTTTTTGGTTTTAGTGGAAAGGTGACATCCGCGATGTCGCCTTTAACCCGATGCCAAAGGCGGCATCCGCGATGCTGCCTTTGAGGTGTAGTTTAATAAAAATTTAAACCTAGTCATTTTTTAAAAAATATTTTTTTAAAAAACATATTAAAAAAAAACTCAGAGTGACACACATATAGTTTTGATGAGACCCATTTTGGTTGATGCTTTATGAGAATTAAGGGATGATATGTATGGTGTGGAGTACACCATAGATCATTTAAATGCGTGACCCACAATGTTGGCGAGTTTTTCGGTGAAAGAGTTAGGCACCGTTCTCATGCGTCCGTAGCAAGTGTTGAATTACCTTTCGAATTGGTTCTTAGGGGTGAATAGTTTTTCCCTATCCATCCGTCGTGTTTGGTGATGGGAAGAGTGGAGGACATGGGGTTTGGAAAATAGTTCCGCAATGTGATGACAAGGATGTTCCTAAGGTGGGGAGTAGGATTTCATTCATAGTGAATTCTAGGTATGGTTTCATATATGTGTTGGATCGGGACCATACCTTGACTTCGACCTCTGGTTGGCCTTGGAGAAGATTAAAGTTATTTGGTTTGGTGGTGTTCTAGTTATTTATGTATGAAAAAATGGTGAACAAATCTGGTTGAGGACTCAACTGCGAGAGTTCATTGGAAGTCTAGTTGATACTTTAGTGGATATACCGGAACGATTGCTTTGTGCCTTTAGAATAAGGCACTATGGTTTGTGGTATTGATGGAATGTCGACAGAGGAAAACTGAGCATTTTGAGTTATGTTGGTTGGAGGAGGTTCAACTTGCGTTCATAGGTGAAGTTGGATGTGGTGAGTTTATAACCACGTCAAGCATGTCGTTGTGGTGTTATGCATATGTTTTAGCGATGTGTTCGAAATCACGACCTAAAAGACTAAGACTCATCTCTTTGGTTAAAAAATGAATTCCTTGGTCTAATCTTGATAAATACAGGCACAAGTGAGAACCTTCTCAGTGTTCTTTGTCAATTATGAGTATTGTCTCAGGGTGTGGTATGCTGATGCAAGTGTTGAATCAAGTCCTCATGTCATAAGGGGTCTTAAGAGTGAGTTTGTGAGTTCTCTAGAAATGACCAGGTGACTGTGGACTGGTGTAAACTAGTGGCATAAACCAGTAAGGTGTGATGTTGGATGTTTTGGAACTCATGAGAACCACTAGACGTGAAATGTTATGTTGGAGTGTTTAAATGAGTGGCACCGTGATGCACAAGCTGGTAAGGATTTCGATGTTGTGGTTGGGTTTGGGTGGTATGACCAAGAAATAATTAGTGAGAGGTTAGTAAATAAATTTCTTCCTTATAACTTGACACACAATAATTTCTATAGAGAACTCATAATTAACCATACACCGCTAGATGATCATGGGTTTATTTAGGATGTGGAATGAGATTTCTCTATATGAAAAATTATTATTATCACTTTATCAAGAGAGTTAACCCATTCCTAATTTTACATAGAATCCTATTAAGTGAAGCAGATATAGATCCATAAGGAATAAGTTACCAAAAACCTTGAAAATTATTTATATGATAATCATATCAATCAATATAAAGTAGTTGGTAAAAAACAGACATGACATAGGACTATAAAATCTATAGTGAAAAATCACTATCCAATTCATTAATAGTAGTTTCACAAGATTTTCCCAGTCCATATGGTTGTTGGTGACTATGTCCCTTGTTAGACCTTGGATTGAGACATTGAGTCTCATAATTCCCAACTCTATTGTAATTTAAGCAATAATTTTTTTATAGATTATGTATTCTTCTTTCACTTGTATGTTTTATGACCTTCATCTCCACACTTATAGAATTTACTCCCATATTTCTTCCCACATTTTTGACATGTAGGAAATTGAATCTTCTTTCCTTTATCATATTGGTCACCTGAATTTCTATAAGATTCCATATTTCTCTTATTTTTTGTGTTTGATATTTCAAATTTGTTCACATTTTTAATAAAAATTCTTAATAGTAATTTTTTCATAATTACATGATTTCTCACTCCATCCCTTATCCCATTAGGCTATTCATTGGGACAATTTCTATATTCTCTATGACATCCATTGTTAACTTGGTTCATTTGGGATTCAACCATTTCTAAAGCCATTATAGTTTACATTAGTGACAATTATTATAATAAAATTATCATAAATAACCATAGAAAAACCTAACTATAAGATTTATCACTTTATAAAACTATCATGTTAGCCTATAGTTATTATAAGTCAACTTGTATCAGACTCGGTTTGACCTATATCACTCTCAGTTTAACATATATCATTCTTAGTTCAAGTTATATTTATTTTATTTGGATTATCTCATACTTTTTAACTTATTCTTTAAGTTAAGGATCCCAAATTACCATGAACTTTCTTAAAGTATTATAAAACCAATAATCATTGAAATCTATGCTCTCAAAATTTGACTTATCCTTCCTCAAACAATATTATTCATTCCTATAATCATATACCCAAGAATGTATATACCCTAATCATATAATATTAATAAAATATATTTCCCAAAACCTATTTGAATCTTAAAGACATTAAATCACAATGAAATTATATATTCTTACAAAAATTAACTTTATCTTTAACCCTCAAACGGTATTAACCACAAGTTCATACACTAGTCACTATATATCATAATCCAAAAAATGAGATGAAATTCACTAAAAATATCATGAATCAATTATCAATCCCAATGTTACCAATTTCTATCTAACTCACTTTTCTCAAATTCAATCCACCCTTTATCACGTTAACATCATGCTTGTATAAACCTAAGAGATTTTCATACCTAAATCAAGTGTTCTCCAATAGTTATCCCCAAAATATAACCTTGTTGTAAAATCACTTTTCAATGTTATTGATACCATTTAATATATGTTTCCTTAACTTTAAAGTAAAAATACTAAATAAAAATCCTTATATATTTCATATAATCCTCATAAATTTTAAAATATATTGAAATATCATTGATAAATACCACTCACTAATGAAAATAACTAAGAGTTTCAAGAAAATACAAATCTAACTACCTTAAGTAAGACAAGAAAATTTATTTTTTCCATCATAATAGGCATATACTAAAATTAAAAAACATTTAAGTATGATCCCTTATTCAATTATAATATATAGTGATTTTTAGATACATACCTTTATCTATTTCATTTCCATGATCCTGTTTTAACCAAATACTAAAACCAAAATGGTCATGATAATATCCAAAATATGAACTAAAAAACTCTAATCTGAATATATTTTACCTTATGAAACATTTTTTAATATATGATACTTTCAGATCAACCTATTACTCCCCTTGTTCAATCTTTAGTTATCCATGATAATTTTTATATTAGGTTCTCTAATAAAATTAGTTAACATAATTATTAAATCCTTTATAATGGTTTATAAATATAATGTGATTAACCAAACCATATACATTAAGAGTGTCTGTTCAGGTGTTCATTCTTAGTCCCACTCATCATGTATTAGAGTGATTATTGAGTCAATAATCAACTAACCCTTTTGGGGGGTGATTACCCCTAGGAACATCTCTGCCACAACCATATCCACTTTCCAGTATCCAAATAGGGATGTGTTTCTAGAAAAAACCACATAATATCTACTTTACCAAAACATCAAGATATTATCTAATACTTATACTTATTCCTAGGGTTTTCACTAAAGTTATCACATCCTAATCCCTAAATAAAAAGTGTATCAATTATTTAGCATTAAATCATATAATATTCCAAAGGTTTATCTATACCATTGAAATTATGGTCAACCTTAACTTATCAGCCCTTAAATTAACCTAAAAAATATCATAATCTCTAAAGTTTTCTAAAATTTTCCTTTAATACCAACTATTAGGTCCTAGAACCATACTCCTGGATCCAGTTCCATTAACATGTTCTTTACATTCACACTTTAATACTAGCCATAAAATCTTGAGTATATCCACCCATAATTTAAAAATCATAATGATTATTACATATCTTACATTTTTGAAGGATATTTTCAGGTTTAAAGATTTAGAGAATTAGGACACACCATAAACTAATAAATCCCATGTTTTTATCAACAAATGGAAATTTGTTTCACTATATATAAGAAACTACTTAATTTATGATAATTCTTAAACATCTCCCATAAATTATTATAAACGTTATATCCTTATAAACATGTCAAATGAACTATTTTTCTTCATAAACTGGGGAATAGAAACATAAGAAAGGGGTGTGCTCAATAACTGAACAAGGAAAATATATAAATGAAGCAATCATGGTAGAAACATGACATAGATATTATTATAATAATAGGTAAAAAACATGAATCCATAATTAAATCAAAGTTCATAGAATGATATATCCATGATAATAATTGAAAACATGGATATCAATAATATTTATCTCATATTGATGGAATCTATAATACAAGACATCAAAAATCGTCTATTAAGGACTTGTTCCAATACACTTGTCATCGAGATCGCAGTCAAGACATCTTGCTGAATTGGACAAATATACACCAAATACCCAAAATTATTTTGTATCATGAGAACTATCTATGCATCGAGGGAATATATAATTCTAAGCCCCACCCATCACCTAATTATGTTCAATTCATTCACCATAAGAGTCATCAAGACCTTTCACACCATTCCCTAAGAACCTATTACTTAATAAAACTTGGATATCTATATAATGAGAAATATAGAAATAAAAAACATAATCAACTTGTGTTATTAGTAAATAATCATCAAGAATGCTAATAATTTTCCCCATGTCAATAAAAGGTTTAAAATGATCATAACCCATCTAGATGATGAAGGTGGATAAATAAACAGTACATAGTCAACATGATAATAATCATCCATATTGGAATAACAATATACACAGTGTAAATAAATTTTCCCATGTTAATAGAATAAAAATATTTCTAGATAAACATCATCTAATCTAAATTATGTAAAAATGTGATATTAACATTATATAAAACAATTAATATACAGATAAATCAATACTTTATTAACATGATTATAATCCATCCATAGAAAAAATGTGAATGGTTTTAGAATAAAATATTCCAAAAAGTGAGGAATAATAATCAAAGGATTTATGTGGTAGGAATTTATATCCCCAAAAAACAATGATATAATACCATATAATAATATCAAATGGTATAATGTACCCAAATTATATGAAATAAGTTCAAATAATGATTATAACTCCATGAATGAAAATTAAGTTACTAAAAATCCTCACTACTTGGGAAAACAACCGAATCAATAACCAATTGAATAAGGAAACATGATCTGTCTAGTAAATCCCATGAAATAAAAATATTATTATAAAAATATATCCTTGGGTAGTGAAAAAACCTTACAAAGAAATACTAGTTCTCAAAATGTATTATGTCTCAAAGAATTAGAACCGAGACTAAGAAAAACCTTATGGATTTAGAAACATTTGAATAAGAACCCCTTGAAATATAGGGATTGTAATTAAACTTAAAATATAATGATTAAAATATAATTCATGATATTATATCTCAAATAGGTATTATATATACCACAAAAATTAAATTAGGTGAATAATACCAAACATGTCTCAAAGAGAAGAATTTGAGATGAAAAACCCTTAGCTCTTTTCTTGAATTTCACGAACATACTTTAAATTTATGTATAAAAAAAATATATTAATCAATTAATTAATAAACTTACTCATATCTATTTTCATTCATAATTTTTATAAATAATCATTCTCTATGTTTTTTTTCAATTTTACATATCAAGTGTTTATAATCTTGATTATTTGTACTAGTTTCATAAAAATGGTGCCTGTGTTTATTATTATTTAAAATTTAATCATTAATATAACATTGAACTTAATTTTAGGGATTATTTATAATTATTTATGATGTTTCAAATTAATTTCCTGATTTTTTAGTCTTTATCCTTGAAGATAAAATCGATAACAATATTTTTTTAGTGATTCTTGACGATCAAAGTATGTTTTCTTAATTAATGAATTCAATATTGATATAACACCTCCAAAACCAAAAAATAATAATTATTTACAAATTTATATCATATTATAACATTAATTAAGTTTTATAGTAATTTATGATATAAATTCATACTATCATTCAATTAGGTGGTTAAACCGACCCAAACATTAACATACCTTGATGTAATGAATGATTATGAGGTGTTTTTGTTATAATATCATTATAATATAATCATAATTATCTTATTTAGTATTTATTATTGTTATATATCAAAATTTAAATTATGTATAAGAATAATTAATGTATTTGAAAAAATTACACAATTTGAAAAAAAGATTATCCTCTCAGTACCCTAATTTTAAACTATTAGGTTAACAATGATCGTTTATTGATCATATCATTAATAAAATCTATAATTTTCAATACTAGAACCTTAATGATATCATAATAATAATATATATATCCTTTAATAACATCCTTATATCTATCCTTATAGTGAAGTGAAGTAAAATGAAACACGTTATGTCATGGAGGTGGTAATCCACACCACGCACGAACACCGATTTTGTTTTTCTTAATGGAGGGGGTATGTGAATAAATAATTATAACATACTTAATAAAATAAAATTATAGTATATAAATGATAATTATATAATTATATTAATGTTGATATAATAAAATTTTATAGAATAAAATTAAGAAGAAAACTTAGTAGTTGATAATACTCATGTCAGAGGCTTGAATTTTCCTTAGAAGTATCCTTGAATTTGAAGAGACCAGGGGATAATTTTTGTGGGATATATTTATAGGGAGATAAATTTTTTATATTTTTAATAGTAAATTCTAATTATAGGTGAGTCTCAAAGTGGTGGAGTTGTTACCCTTTTATAAGTGAGGAGAAGAGTAGTTTTGGGAGAAACCCTTACATTTTCAACAATATAAGGTTACTATTCAAGTGACCAAGGCCACAAAATGGAAAAAATAGTAGAGTAAAATGAGTGTGATTAGAAACTAACCTCAAAAACTCATTTTTTAGAAAATATTGAGTGTTTTATGTAACTTTGTTTTGACTTTTTAACCTTTTCCCTATTTTACTTTTACCTTGGTAATTTATTTCTATCCTTCGTAATTAATTTTAATGAAAAATTAAGATTAACGTTTTTAAATAATTTGATAATTATAATTCCCAATTTGAAAATCATTTTATCAAATAAAATTTCTAAAGGTGTGAAAATTTAATTTTAAAATAAATACACTTAATCGTGTAAAAATAATTTTTAGAGAAATAACATTGTTAAGATTTAAATTTTTATATAGGAGAAAATTATTTTGGATACTGATTTTAATGAAAAAAATTGATTTATTATAAAAAAATAAAGGATTAAAGGCTTCCAAGACAACAAAAAACCAAATATACCGTTAAAATAATTGATTCAAAGAGAAGATTGAAAGTAGTTTTTTTATTAAAGTAACATTTTAATTATTTCTAAAAACATTAGACATAGGATTTATAAGTTAAAATAATATTTTAAAATGAATATTTTTATTCCTAAAATTCATATTTTATTACTTTATAAACTTCTAAGTCATTCTTATATAACGATAAAGTCATAAAAAATACATGTTTCGTGAAAATCATATTTTTTGACTAAAAATGAACCTTTTTAGAAAAAGATAAAAAATTCACACTTAGTTAATTTTGATAATAAGAATTCAAAAATGAAGTTAATTTTTATTAATTTCAAAAACCAAAATTTATGAATTTAGTTTTTAAAAAAAATTATAAAATAAAATGAAAAATCAATTTAATTAGAAAATGAAATTTTCAAATAGTAACTATTATTATTCCAATTTCATATAATTTTCCAACTAAATTGGTGTTGATCAATTATTAATATCAAAAATAATTTATCATTAATCATAAGAATATTGAAATAGAAATTTTTATCGCATAAAAGACAATTTTTTAGTAAAATAATTTTCGAATCAATAAATTATTTACTAGTCTTTTTAGGTAAACTAATTGAATCTAATTGATATTAAAATTAAAATTTATTTTCTATATACATATAATTTATAAAATGATTACTCATATTAATTCCCACTAATTCAATGGATATTTTTTTAATGGTCTAAACATATCATGGTTTCATTTTATTTTGGTGTCACCTATGGAGAAAGCTATGGAACACATTGACTTATTTAATGGTAATCATATATTAAGAACTTGGGGTGTTACATTCTCCCCCTTAAATAAATTTCATCCTTACAATTTGAATAATAGTAATTTCTATAGATAACTCATAATTAAACATACACCGCTAGATGATCATGAGTTTATTTAGGATGTGGAATGCGATTTTCTAATGAACCAGCTCGGGTCAACCTAACACATCACCTGATATGGCTTTCCATAAGGCCTCAAGCACAATTAATTGAATGCTAGAGGATGATAACCTATGGTGAGGGTCTAAAATATACTATGGAAAGACTATAACCTCTGGTCATAGTGCAATAACAGTAGAAATAAACAAAATACCAACATAAGGGATAACCATAAGAGCACACGTAATAAATATCTAAAACAGAGGCATGTTATATTAAATGGAATGTAACATACAATCATACAGACTCAAATCATGAAAAACATACAACAATTGACCACCCATTGGACCGACCACATATAAAAAATGAAAAACTAAAAATAAAATACAACCAACTCTATATCCAACACCGATCCAAACCACATAATTGGTATCCATGATGCTCGAGTTGCACAAGATCGATCCTGAAACTCTACACGAGCAGCTCCACTCAATCAAGAAACACTAGGTCTTAACCCCATCCATCATAAAAACTATTCTCCAACCTAAAAGCATACATCATTTCTACATTCACACTAAGGTGTATGTACAGGGGGTGAGAAATGAATCTCAAAATACCACCCCCAAGAGGGAACCTATAAATCCACTGTCATAACAAGTGTATTCACTCATGATATTCCCAACCTAGATGAATACTAATAAAAAATGACATAAAGAAACAACTACATGAAAAAGGGGGAAAACCAAAATAAAGGAAAATATCCAACCTTGGGTTCTAGCATAACACCCAAGGTAAATATACCCCACTCTGGTCCATGCTATAGGATTTACAACACATGAATCACCCCCCACACAACAACTAGCGCATCCTCTAGATCTGCACAGGAACTTCAAGACATTTAAAAGAAAATGCATGAATGCCGGGACCTGTGGAATAACCATAGGAATCCACAACCGTAATATGCATCTACCGAGTTCTAGGAATTTTATGGAATGATATAAACTAGCAACATAACCTCCCCTTCACATGTTAAAGATTTTTCATGTCCTGGAAGTCCCAAAGAATGACTCGAGCTCCACCATGGACCTGTTAGATACACCACCTTATGGGATCCATCCACATGGACCCGATAGATGCACTACACAAGGGATCTATACATAGTTTAGGATCATAATAGCATCCATGGAAAATAAATCCACCCCCTAGCTAGAGAACACACTCAATCTAGGTGTAATGCACTCATACACACCATACATTAAGTCCCTAACCTCGTCTAACCGCATCTAGCCAATGGAGGAGATAACTAGATCAAAACTCAGAGCCAATGAAAATCCAAGATATCCCAAGGGTATCCTCCTTAAACTATAGTCCTAAGAAAAAATGTCTCAAAAATCATGACCAAGGCCCACTAAACATGATATGATAAACCTTAGACCCACTGTGAAAACAATTGAACTAGCAATTCCGATATACTATCAATTAAAAAGCATAGGACTCTCACAGTCCCCTGGATCTCAGTATCCAAAAAATAGCCATAAAAGGTTCTCCATGAACCACCTTAGGGTTAAATCAATCTCAGGGTCCCACGATCCTTGGGGTCACATCATAAATCAACATCCAACTAGGGACTCTCCTACTACACCCAATCTATCAGGCCACACTCGTAGAAACAACCTTAAACAACCCAAAGTTTACCACAAAAGAAGGATACCCTATGAGGGTTCCTCTAGCACATACAGAAGCATAGGACACACCCACTACATAAACATCCCAAATGACCCTCAACATCCCAAACTAATCCTCAATCAACAACGTGCCTAATAGGATTCCAAAAGCACAAAACACTAAAAGGGGCATTCACTAAAGTCCTTATGACCACCACAAAAGTAGGAGATACTCCCCAAGGGCTCCTTAGCACAAACCAAAACATGCCATACTAGAATTATCAATAGATAACTATGAAAACCATTGATCACTCGATCAATGATAATCCCATAAGGGCATCCTCAAGAGTCCCTATGTGACACCCTTAGTGTCACTTTTATGTGGGGATATTTGATGGATAGTTTATCCCCTAATTTAGAGAAGTATTTGTCTTATAATCATGAAATTTGGAGACTTTTTATAGGTAAAATTGTTAAGGTACATGGTTAGTTTAATCGTACAACCTAAGTGTGTAGCCTGTGCAGCTCTTGATAGTGGGAATCTATACTATTACCACATGGTTTGTTTAACCATGTGGGTAAACTATGCAACCCACTCGAAAGGGGGTATTTTTTTATTTTCTTCTTCTTTTTAAGTGGGATTTCTTCCCTTTGCCTCCCCACTCAATTTCAACCAAATTGGACACCTTCCATGGAGCCTTTTCCCTCTCCAAAGCTCATCTAAGTGGATTTTGAAGGGGTTTCTTGGTGATTCTTTACTTGGTTTGAAATTTTAGGGATTCATTCTTCTTTGTTTTTGGTTTTATTACATTTACCCTTATCCTCAAACCCTAGATACCATGTTTGGATGATTTTCATGCCTAGGGTTGTGAAAAATTGTGGATTTTGGTTTGATATTATTGTGAGCCATATTAGGAGTCTCTTTCTAATGGATTTTATCAAAAGTGACATGGTTCCACCAATTAAGGTAGGTTTTTCAATTTAATTTTATTTTATTTAAGATTTCCATTAATTATTGATGTTTTAAATTCATTTTGAATCTAGACAATGATGGTTTGGGATATCTAGGTTTGTTTTGTTAAAGTTTTTCTTAAACATTTTTGGGTTTCATATGGAAAATGGATGTAATTCCATGTTTAAAATGGTTATTTTTTAGAAATGGGTATTTCATGCATTTTACATGTTTGATAAAATTACAAAGATGATTTTCATTGAGAAAAAAACTTGTTTATAGGGTTTTAATCCAAATTTGATTTGTAAAGTGTGTTTTATTTTTTGTTTATTGGGTTTTATTGATTTTAAAAGGGGAATTGTTGATTTATTAAATTAAATGGAGTTTCCATTAGATTATTGGTTGTGATTATTGATAATAATTTTTTATTTTGGAATTGAGTTTGAATTCCAAATGGTTTTGAAAAGTGATTTCCAAATGTATATGATATAAGTGAAGGTTCAGTTGGAACTTTATGATGTGATATGGTTTGTGCCCTTATTGATTCCCCTTTTTTGTTGATGATGTTCATCTTATCTATGTGATGGATGTTGTGATGTGATTCATGATGTGCTAGTAGGTTAGGTATCATTTTAAGGGATGTGGGAGGTGGGATGGATGCGATTTCAGTGTTAACCCATGTGGATTTTTTATTGTCATGAAATGACATTATTTACTTACAGAATAACTCTGTTTATTATTCCACAAGGAGAATAAGGTTACTAGGTGGAAAATAGCAGGATATTGATATATATAATGAGATGATTCACTAGCTAGTCACCTATACTCGAGAGTCAGACAATGGATAGTGGGTTATCGCTGATGAGCCTAGTTTAGAGATACTCAATTAAAGTTTGCATGTGACTATATAACTTACAGACAGTTAGGTCCTCTTTTCTTTCATGTATTTTGTTGTTCCAATAGTACCTACAGTGTTGCATCATGATATGTATCCTATGTTATGACTTTATTATATATATATTTACATATGAGTTTCTTATTTTTTGGATGGATTTTCTTGATATGTTGACCCTCTTTTGGTTTAGCCTTAATATTGACTAGTTGGTTCTATCAGTTTATTAGATTTACTTGTGAACTTATATGGTTATTTTATCATTATTTTTACCCTTGTTTCCTTATTCACATTAAGTTGGGCATATGTAAACTTTTAATGGAAAAAAGGGAAAATTATTTTTCAAGTTTTTGTATTATTGTAAATTATTTTGAAATGTTTTAAACCATGTGTATGTTTAACTTCAAAAGTTGGATGTTTTAAAGGATTTTTTTTGAGTTCCTTTGAAATTTTAATTTTTTAGAAAGGCACCATCTTTGTGAAATGGTTTTAAAAAATGGAACACTTTGTGGAAGTGTATGTTTCATGTTTATTTTATTCCATGTTTTGGGAAAAAGGGAAAGAAAACCTATTTTTTCATGTTTGGATGTTTTCGTTTGGGGTTTTTGGCTGAAACCATCCCCAACGGTTATATTTTATACTCTTGTAGATTTTCATCAGCCCAGGGGGATTGGGGAAGCTCCTCCAATATGTAAAGGTATAGATTAGAAGTACAATGGATGTATGTCCCATGTTGGTTCATTATAATATGGTATCATATGACTACATTCCTTGAAGAGGGGACTATGTTATTAATAGAAAACCTATTTGTTATTTGCGATGTGTTTGGGTAGTTTGAAGACTAGGATTTTCATCATGGCTTAGGTGGAGTGTGTGGGAAATGGCCTAGAAAAATATTTATCGCTATGAATCTCAATTTTACAAGGGTGTATTGGGATTGATTCTTGATCTTGATTTTTTATTTGGATGTTTTGATGGATTTTCGATGTGTTGAGATGATTATTTGATCCCAATTGAGTGTATTCAAGATTTCAGGGTCCATTTTGAGTTTTATAATTGAAAATGGAAAATAAAATAGGGTCACATGCTTAGAACACATGGTATAGTAAACCTTAAGGTACTATTTTTACATGGTTCTATAGACATGATAATGTTTGTTGCATGGTTGGCACACGTCTTACCAGCCTGTGTGGCCAAACCATAAACAATGCATTTTCCCTCCAAAATTGTTGTTTTTCCTCCCTTTATTCTTGGATTGAATCCAATTAAGTATGCCATTGGAATGGTATCCTATAGAGGAGTTTTAATTGGGGTTTTATAGAAACTGATGAAGTTGAATGTGGTTTGATATGATATGTTTGTTGGTTTTCTTGGTTTTGTCCCTTGGATACTTTGTTTTGAAAAGTAGAAAAATTGATTTTTGAAATGGAAAAGTTATTTAATTTTTGAAAACCTTTTTTATTTTAGATTGAAAACAAAGTGTGTTTTATTTTTAAAGTGAGTTAAGGATTTTTTTTTGATTTGAAAATAATTTTAGTTCAAAAATTGAAATTTTTTGAAGCACTTTAATTCTTAAACTGAGTTTTTTAATAATTGGTTTATGAAATTGTTTTTCTTGATATGGTTTATTTCAAAGAGGTGTTTTGAAATTGTTTTGGAAAGTCATGTGAAGTTTTATTTTTATGAAAAGGTATATAATGATTTTGAAGGAGAATGGGATTGACCCTTGGTTTAAATGAATTTTGATACCAATGGGTCTCAGTGATGGGTTGAGATTTTTAAGTGAATTTTCAAAGAGGTTTAAAATTTATTTTCAAAGGGTATTTTGAAATGGTGTTTTTCTTGGTTCTATTGGTTATAGGGATTCTTGTGTTGTTTGAGTATCATGGGTGGTTGGTCTTATGTATTGTTTTTTTATAAGTGCCTCCTGAAAAATTCTTGGTGGAAGAGAGAGTGTTGTTCATTGGGGTTATTTTTTATCGGTTTTTTCCTAGGGTTTTGACCTCCTCTATTTTAGATGTCATGTCTTGTGTGATCAGTAGTTTTAAAATTCCATAGTGTTCAGGTTTAACCCTTGTGTGTCAGGTTGTTTGTGGTTTTAAAATGTGTTTAAGGTGAATATTGAATACTCTAGAGTTAAAAACTAGGTTCCTCTCTAGTGTTTCATCATCAAACTTTCCACACTTTGAAGAGTATGGGTTGTGGATTTCTATTTTTCACTTCTATTTTGACTCATAACTTTTTGGAGGCAGAAAGTATCATGGTGGGGTGTTTGTGACACCCCTTATGCCACTTTTATGTGGGGATATTTGATGGATAGTTTAGCCCCTTGAGTTAGAGTAATTTTGGGTTAAAAAGATGAAATTTGGGGACTTTCTATAGGTACTGTGGTTAAGGTGCATTCTTATTTTAACCGTATAACCTAAGTGTGCATCCTGTGCAACTCTTGATAGTGGGGATCTACATGGTTACTGTATGGTTTGTTTAACCATGAAGGTAAAACATGAGACCCACTAAATAAGGGGTATTTTGTTTAATTTATCATTATTTTTAAACAGGGTTTATTCCCTTGGCCTCCCCACTTGATTTACGCCCCAACTTGGACACCTTCCATGGAATTTTTTACCTCTCCAAATCTCCTCTAAGTGAAGTTTGAAGGGGTTTCTTGGTGATTCGTCACCCAATTTGAAAGGTTAGAGCTTCATTTTAATTTTTCATGGGTTTTATTCCATTTTCCATTCTCCTATAACCCTATTTTCCATGTTTGGATTAATTTCATGCCTCAGGTTTTTCTTAATTGGGGACTTTGGTTTGATATGGTTGTGAGCTATAACAGGAGTCTCTTTTCGATGGATTTTGTCAAAGGTGATATGGTTCCACCACTTGATGTAGGTGTTTCCATTTAATTTTCTTTTATTTAAGAGTTCAATTGATTCTTAACATTTTAAATTCATTTTGAAACTAGATAATGATGGTGTGGTTTATTTAGGTTTGGTTTGTTAAAGTTTGGATTTTTTTAGTTTTCATATGGAAAATTGTTCTTTGTTGTAAATGGGTATCTTATGCATTTTACATGTTTGATAAAATTCCAAATCTATTTTTCATTGAGAAAAAAACTTCTTCATAGGGTTTTAATCTAAATGTGATTTGTAAAGTGGATTTCCTTTTTGTCTTAAGGGGTTTTCTTAATTTTAAAATGTGTGATGTTGTTTTATAAAAAAATAAAGCTTACCTTGGATCATTAGTTGTGATTATTCATAATCATGATTTTTTTGGATTTCTGTTTGAATTCAAAATGGTTTTAAAAATGGATTTCCAAATGTATATGATATAAGTGAAGGCTTGATTAGAAATTTGTGATGTGATATTATTTGCAACCTTATTGGCCCCCTTTTTTTATTAATGATTTTTATTTTATCTATGTGATTGATGTTGTGATGTGCTTCATGATGTGATAATGGGTTGGGGATCATTTTAAGGTAATTGGTAGGTGGGATGGATGAGATTGTGGTGTTATCCTGTGGGGCTTTGTTATTTTTATGAAATGACATTATTTACTCATGGACCACCTCTATTTATTATTTCATAAGGAGACTAAGGTTACTAGTTAAAAGGTAGTGGGAAATTGATATGAATAGTTGATATTACACACTATATATTCACCCCTAGTTGATAGTCACATACTAGCTAGTGGGTTTTCATTGATGAGGATAATTGAGAGAGAATTAGTTGACAGTTGTGTATAACTATATTACTTACTGGTAGTTAGGTAAAATTTTATTTTGTGTCTTATGATCTCTCGATTGTACCTATGGTGTTTCCTCATGATATGTATCCTATGTTAGGCCTTTTTATATATATATTGGCATGTGTGTTTCTTATTGCTTGGATGAACTTGTTTAATACATTGATCCTTTTATGGTTTATCCTTGATGTTGAATAGTTTATTCCATCTATTTATTAACTTTAATTTTGACCTTATATGGTTATGTTATCATTATTATCGCCCTTATTTCCTATTTATCCTTGAGTTGTGTGTGTGTAAGATTTTAATGTAAAAAAGGGGAAAATTATTTTCAAAGTTTTTTTTTGGAAATTATTTTGAATTGTTTTCAACCATGTGTGGGTTTAATTTCAAAAGTATGGTGTTTAAAAGAAAAATGTTTGGTTTCCTTTGAAATTGGAATTGTTTTAGAAAGGTACCATCTTTGTGAAATGGTTTTATAAATTTGAAAACTTTGAGAAAGTATACGTTTCATGTTTGGTTTATTCCACATTTTGGAAAAAAATGAAAAGAAAATATATTTTTACATGTTTGGATGTTTTAATTTGGATTTTGAGGGTGAAACCATCCCCAATAGTTATATTTGATACCCTTGGTTCTTTTCTTCATCCCGAAGTGACTAGGGACACTCCTCAGGTATGTATATGGCGGGACGGCTCAGGAGTCCAATGGATAGACATCCTAGGTTGGTTCGTTACAAAATGGTTTCAGTGGCCTAGGTTCCTTGAATATGGGACTATGTTCTTGAGAGCCACCCTATTTTTTATTTGGGATATGACTAGGTAGTCATGAGACTAGGATTTTTCTCATGGCTCAGGTGGAGTGTGTGGTAAAGGGCCTGTCCATCTCTTTTTCGCATTGAAGCTTGAGTTTCTAGTGGTGTATCAGGATTGAGTCTTGATATTGAGTTTAGATTTGGATGTTTTAATGGATTTTCAATGTGTCGAGATGATTCTTTGATCACTATTTAGTATACTAGTGATTTTGGGGGTAGTTTTGAATTTTATATGTGAAAATGGTGAATGGACCAGGGTTTCTCGGTTAACACGCATGGTCTAGTAAATCATACGGTGCCCATGAGACATGGTTCTACAACCATGATAGTGTCTATTTCATGGTTGGTGTATAGTTTACCAGACCATGCAGCCAAACCATTCATAGTGAACTTCCCCTTCATAATTGTTGGTTTGCATCTCTTTCTTCCTGGATTGACTCCAATGGAGTATTCCATTGGAATGGTATCCTATAGAAGAGTTTTATTTTGGATTTGTATGGGAAGTTATGTGGTTGAATGTGGTTTGATATGAGATGCATGTCAGTATGCTTGGTTTTGTTCCTTGGGGACTTTGTTTTGCAAAGTGGAAAATTTCTATTCAAAATGGAAAAGATGTTTTTTTTTGAAAACCAATTTTATGGTAGTTTGATACAATGTGTGTTTTATTTTGAAAATGAGCTAAGGAAAACATTTTGATTTGAAAATCATTTTGGTTTAAAAATTTGAATTTTTTGAGACAATTTAATTCTTAAAGTGAGTGTTTTAATAATTTTTTTATGAAAGTGTTTTCCTTGAGATGGTTTATTTTTAAGAGGAGTTTTGAAATTGTTTTGGAAAGTTGTGTGGGATTTCATTTTTATGAAAATTTATATAATGATTTTTAAAGATAAGGGGATTGAACCTTGGTTTAAATTAATTTTGAGAATAGTGTGTCTCAGTGATGGGTTGATCTTTTAAAGTGATTTTTCAAATTAGTTTGAAATTTATTTTCAAAGGATGTTATGAAATAGTGTTTTTCTTGGTTCCATTGGTTATAAGGATTCTTGTGTTGTTTGAGAATCATGTTTGGTTCAAATCATTTATTATGTTATTTTCTAAGTTCTTCTTGGAGGAGAGAGAGTGTTGTTTCCAAGGTTTATCTTTTATTGGTTTGTTCCCTAGGGTTTAGAGCTAATCTATTTTAGATGTCGTATATTGTGTTCTTAGTAGTTATTAAATTCCATAGTGTTAAAGTTTAAACCTTGCATGTTAGTTTTTTTTGGGTTTTTAAAATGTGTTCAAGGTGAATTTATTTGTTCTTATTAAAAGATGATTTTAACTTGGTATTTCATGTGAGACATGGAATGAAAAGTAGTGTTAAAATTTTAAGGTGAATTTAAAACTGTATGTGTAATTTTAAATGGGTTTTGACCTTGTTTGGGTTATGAAATGAAATGGTAGGTGTGGTTTTATAATTCCAAAGGGTTTTTTAGGTGATCCATGTGGTGGTTTGAGGTTCCAAGTGCTTTGAAAATTGATGGAAAAGCATTTTAAAATAGGTGTTTTGATACCTTTGATGGTTTTAAAAGAAAATTATTCAGTTTTTGAAAATTTTCTTCTTTGGGTTTATGAAAAATCATTATAAAATTTCTTTCCAAAATAGATTTCAAGATCTTGTTTTTGAAATAATGGTTTGAAGTGGGACTTAAACCAGAGAAAATCAGCACTTTTGGTGTTTTAATAAATGAAATGTGTGAGTGGTGTTTTAATTCAATTTTAAATTGTATTGTGGAGATGATTTGAAAAGTGGTTTTGGAAAAGAAAGGTGTTGTGATTTGACTTTTTTTTAAAACGTTTTGAAAAAGGATAAAATGAATTTTGGTTTTTTATATGATTTCTTTTGGGAAGTGGTCAACTTTTTTTATTTTTCAAAAGGGGTTGAGGCCCGAAAAGGTGATTCTCAAATAGTTATTTTATTTAATCAAAATGGGAGGGTTTTTTTGAAATTATTGGGCGTGTTTTTTCATTTTAATTCACATGGTTTGTATTCTTACCTTTTGGATTGTGATATGTCTTGAGTTTTGGATCATTAGTGCATTTATTGTTGTTCAGTTTTCTTTTTCTGAATCCTATAATTTCTTCTTATTCCATGACCTATTTTAAGGTCTAATTATTGTTGATATGGGATTAAGTGACTTTGGGTTGGTATGTGGGTAATTAGGATGATGTTGTTTTGGGATTTTGAGCACTTGGTGGTGCTATTTTTATGGGGTTGGCCATGGGATAGTGTTCCGAGTTGAGATCTTAGTTTACCCAGAGAGTATGGTGACCCGAGTCAAGATCCCATGTTGTCTCTTATTGTATCATGGTTTAAGGTTATACCTTATGAAGGTGAGTGTTAAGTTTGTTGATGGATTGAACTTGTGGGTGTTGATTTTTTTGAGGTTGGTTTTCATTTGAGGAAGTGAGGTTTTATTATTAGGTGTTATTTGGAACCTTCTTGGAGATTATTACCCATGGCATATGTATTCATTTGATATTTTATATTTTGTTAAACAATTTAGGAGATTTCAAAATGGTGGAGAGACCTATGGTAGGTCTACATTTCCTTTTTGTCTCTGGAACCAATGAGCATGGTTGTGTTTTCCTTGGAGATATTTGGTAGCCTTATGGATTTAGTGGTTTGGTTTTGAGGAATCTTTATTACTACAGAGTTTCTTCCCAGGGACCTATCTAGTGGTTCGTCATCCAACTTGCCTCACTTTTAACAGGATGGGTTTTGTATTTACCTTTTTAATTTTGTCTCAACTCAGAACTTTATGGGGGTAGAAATTCACATGGTGGGGAGTTGGTGACACCCTTAACGTCACTTTGATGTGGGAATATTTGATGTATATTTTAGTCCCTCGAGTCAGAGGAATTTTGGGCTTAAAAGGGTGAAATTTTTAGACTTTTTATATGTTACACAGTTAAGGTGCATGATTTGTTTAACTATACAACCTAAGTATAAAACTAGTGCAGCTATTGACAGCGGAGATCTGTATGGTTTCCACATGATTTTTTCAACCATGTTGGTAAGCCATGTGACCCACTCAAGAGGGGTAATTTTTATACTTTCTCATACTTTTTAAGTGGGGGTTCTTCCATTGAACTCCCCAATAAATTTCCCCTGACTTGGATGCCTTCCATGGAGGTTTTCCCCTCTCCAAAGCTTCTCTAAGTATATTTTGAAGGGGTTTCTTGGTGATTCCTCCCCCAGTTTAAAATGTTAGAGATTCCTTTTCCTTAATGTATTTTCTTCTATTTACCATTCTCCTCTAACCTTAGTGTCCATGTTTTGATGATTTTCATTCCCAGGGCTATTCTAAATTGGGGATTTTGGTTTGATATGGTTGTGAGCTATAGTAGGAGTCTATTTTGGATGGATTTTATCGAAGGTGACATGGTTACACCACTTTAGGTAGGTGTTTCCATTCCACTTTCTTTTTTTAATATTTCCACTATTTCTTAATGTTTTAAATTCATTTTGAACCTAGATAATGCTGGTGTGGGTTATCTAGGTTTGGTTTGTTAAAGTTTTTCTTAAAATTTATTGGTTTTCATATAGAAAATGTATGAAATTCCATGTTTAAAATGGTGATTTGTTAGAAATGGTTATTTTATGCATTTTACATGTTTGATAAAATAAAAAATATGGTCTTAATTAAGAAAAAAACTTGTTAATAGGGTTTAATACAAATATGGTTTGTAAAGTGGGTTCCCTTTTTTGTTTTAATGAGTTTTCTTGATTTTAAAAGGGGTGGTGTTGTTTTATAAAATGAAATAAAGTTTCTCTTAGATTATTGGTTGTGATTATTGATAATCTTGTAGTATTTTAGAATTGTGTTTGAATTACAAATGGTTTTAAAAATGGATTTACAAATATATATGATATTGTTGAAGGCTTTGTTGGAACTTTGTAATGTGATATTGTTTATCCCCTTTTTGAGCCCCATTGATTGTTGTTGATGTTTATTTTTTCCATGTGATGTATGTTGTGATATGTTTCATGATGTGCTAATGGGTTGGGGATCATTTTAAGGGAAGTGGGAGGCGGAATGGATGTGATTGTGGTGTTACCCTATGGGTATTTATTATTGTCATGCAATAACATTGTTTACCCATAGTCCACCTCCATTTATTATTCCATGATGTGACTGAGGTTACTAATTAGGAAGTAGTGGGACATTGATATGGCTAGTTGAGATTATACACTATCTAGTCACCGCTAGTTGAGAGTCATGCAGTAGCTAGAGGATTTTCATCAATGAGGCTAGTTGAGAGTGACTTGGTTGACAATTTCATTTGACTATATTACTTGCCGATAGTTAGGTCAACTTTTCTTTCGTGTCATATGATTTTTTGATAGCACCTATAGTGTTGCCTCATGATATATATCCTATGTTATTCCTTTTGTTATATATATTGGAAATAATGTTTCTTATTTCTTGTATAAACTTTATTGATATATTCATCCTCTTATGGTTTATCCTTTATGTTGAATAGTTAGCTCCATCTATCTATTTTCTTTACTTGTGACCTTTTATGGTTATGTTATCATTATTTTTCCGCTTATTTCCTTGTTCACCTTGAGTTGGGTGTGTAATATTTTAAAGGAAACATGGTAAAATTGTTTTAAAAGTGTTTATTTTATTATAAATTCCTTAAAATGTTTTAAACCATTTTTGGGTTTAATTTCAAAAGTGTTATGTTTTAAAGACAAATGTTTGGTTTTCTTTGAAATTGGAATAGTTTTAGAAAGGAACCATCTTTCTAAAATGGTTTTACAAGATGGAACAATTTGATAAAGTGCATGTTTCATGTTTAGTTTATTCCACATTTTGGGAAAAGGGAAATAAAATATGTTTTTCCATGTATGGGTGATTTTTTTTGGATTTTTAGGGTGAAACTTTACCCAATGGTTATATATGATACCCTTGGTGATTATTGTTAGCCCAAGGGATTAGGGATAATCCTCGGGTGTGTTGTGGGCCAGCTTAGGAGTTAGACTAATGGACATCCTAGGTTGGTTTTTTACACCCTCAGGATCATCTCAATAGCTCAATGACACCTGGCCGTAACCGATATCTAAAGGTTCCAACCTTTAACAATCCTGAACTGAGAATCCCGAAGCCGGTGCCTTACTTTATTACATTTTTATTATTATAAAGAATCAAATCCTGAAGGTTTGATCAGTTTAACATTTTTTGGAAACTAGATACATACATGATACCCATTTTACATTGGAAAAATGAAAATAAAACATAATACATTTCAAAATCTAATAAATTGAATCCTTGAAAACTCATTCAAAGATCACTTCTTCATAACCTGGGGAAAAGAAACAAAATAAGGATGAGCTCAAATGATTCGTAAGGGTTAAACACAATATAAGCTATCATGAATCAATAATCCTAATCAATATGTAAAGGTAGATAACTATACACACATTCCACACAAATATTTGGATAAGGCATAATCAATATGTAAAGGTAAATAACTGAAACACATGTCATTTAATCAATAAACTTTAAATGAAATGCATCTATAAATAATGTCATAGAAAAAAATATCATGGATAATAATAATAACTGAATTCTAAATGAAGAAAATAATTAATTATTGGATTCCATGTTTCCCAGGTACATGGTACCTTTACCATAAAGACCTTTCAAAATATGATTTAAAACTTATCGAGTAAAAGCCCATATGATTTTTCCAACTGATTCTCCTCATGAGACAACCGATGCATCGAGGGGATTACTTTAAACGGTCCCTAACCCGTGTCATACTATCCCAAAAAATTAAAAGCATGAAGTTATGTGTTATATAATAATTTTAAAAGAATAAATACATTATAAATATCATATATATCATATATAAACTCTAAATAAATAATTATTCCCAACCTCTAAATGTGGTAATGAAAGAATTAATGACATCAGTTTGCGAGGCGTTAGTCTGCCGTACACATGAAAGATGACTGTGTATCCAATTTGATAGAAGTGTGTGTGTTTGTAGGTCATAAAATTAACAAAAAAACCTAAGTATATTTAAGATACGTATGTTATTAGATAATAACTATATAATAATAATTTAGGGAGGTGTGGAAGGAAATAAAATATAAAATATTTTAGAAAAACATTACATCTTCTTCGAGTATACTTATTAGGTTTGTAATAAAATCTTCATAAGTTAGATTTATACCCAATATAAGGATTATAGGACGAGGGGTGGTAAATTTTTAAGTAAATTGGGAAGGGTTTAGATGATAAATATGGATTTAGAGGTGTGAATAAGTGAGGGGAGTGAGCTCCATTTTATAGTGGAGGAGGAGTGACATTCTTGTAAATACCAAAAAGTAAACACTATTGGAAGAGCTACCTTACCTCATGTGCCTCAAATAATGAATTTTTTTCAATAAAATATGGTATATGGTCTAAATATTGTTATAAAATTGGTGTTGGAAAAGTTTCATGGCCATTTTCCTCTTAAGTTTAAAGTTTAGTCCCTTGATAAACTTGTTTTCCTCTTAATAATTGTGATTAATTTTAACTACTTTCACTAATAATTTTGGTCAAAAATTAAGTTGAAATTAATATAACTTATTAATTATTATGATTCCAAATATTGAATCCATTTTTCAAAATTAAACTCATATAATTGGAAGAAATTTATTTAAAATTAATCCCATAGACGGGGCGGGAAAACATGTTTTAAAGTGAAAATGTTTGAAATTTTACCAAGTTTTTATATATAAATTAAATATAAAAATTATTCCAAAGAAATAAATTGTATTAATATATTTATAATTAATCTATTTTTACTTTTAAAAAAAAACATTTTAACATTATAAATTATTTAGACAAAAAGTTAGTTTTCAATTAAATTTCAGTATTTTTCACTATTCATCAAAAAATAAAACTTCTTAGAAAAATACCAAAAAATAAACCTAAAATAATTTTTAAATTAATATTTAAAAAATAAAATTTATTTTTTCAAATAAAATTGATAAAAGTGTCCAAATTTAGTTTTAAAACAAGTGCACCATTATAAGGCGGAAAAAATACCTTCAGAAAAACACAACTTTTTATGTGTAAAATTGGATTTCTTATATTATGCCTATAAAATATATAGGATGAATGTAAAAACATTTGATTTAATATAATATATATTAATTTCATTAATATCATCCACTAATATTAATTAATTTAATTTATTAATATAAAACTCTTTTGGAGCATAAAAATTGTTTTTTATAAAAACATTTCCTTTATATTCAATTGGTTTTAATATTCATTTCTAATTAATTGGTAACAAATTAATTCAAAAATATATTTTCATAAGTTATTTAATCATATTCACAACTTCTAATTTAATTTCTAGGAGATAATTTTCATTTTAAATAATAATATTAATAATATTTGGTACGACTCGGTCCTGCGTGTAATGAAAGCCATCAAAGAAAGTCATTGTTGCGTGTAATATAAGATAACTCAATATTGTGTGAATTATGAGCTATATCATAGATTAAATTTATTCAAAATAGTAACTATTTTTTAAAATCTTAGGATATTATATTTCCTCCTACGCTTGGTGTTGCGTGCCATACACACTATTGAATAAAATTTTATTCTTTTATAATTTTCAGAGTGTTACATTCTCCAAAACTTAAATAAATTGCATCCCCACAATTTAAATAGTATATTGGTAATAAAGGGCTTTATATTTGAAAATTATTTTTTTTAAAATCCCATACCGTAAAAGGTTTAATAAAAAAATCACTTAATAAGAGAGAAAGGGAAGTATAAAAGTCATCTAGAATAATCACATAACTAGGTTTCCAGATAGGCGAATATAGGTGGGAAATGAAAAAATGGACATAGAAGAGAAAAATAGCACTCAAATAATTAGAGATTAAGATAGAAAACATATTTAAGAGAATTTTAACAACTATAAATCCATAAATTAGAGGTGTGAAAAAGGTCATTGATATCATAAAAAATGGTGATAATAGGACTACATTTTTTTTCAAGATCCTTTTCATAGAGTTGATGAATTATATAAATATATAAGAATATAAATAAATATACTTGATAAATTTCAATTTCATAAATAAAAACTTATTGTTTAGTTGTGCCTTGAACTATTTATACTTTACATCTTAACATAAGTTGCATCATATGGTGAAGTAATACATTAATCTCTAATTTTTTTCATAGATCAACTTAAACCATTTCATAAAAGGTTAAACTTATATCCCTTATGAAATATCAATTTCCAAAACTTTATAAGGTTACTGAATTTTCAAAATGAACTTATCATTAATCTAAATAACTTGAAGTATCTCTAAATCATCACATACCAAATATATGAATACCTTTATCATGTATTCTCTTAAAACAGGATAATAACCCGAATTACCATAAAAACTTATTGAAAACATGCATGATTTATTATTACTTTAGTAAAACATAGATTATTCGATATATTACTTAAATACAAAAATGCTGTAAACTCCATCAATTATGGAATAAATTACTTTTTCAACAAATTATTAATTAGTTCCAAGGTAGTAAATATTGTCCAATTTAATTTATCAATATCAATTATCTCTTTATCCAACCATCATTATCTCAAAATTAAGAACATGTTAAGGGTTTTATTTCCCTCAGTCATATGTTTTCCAAGAATTTCAACTTGTCAGTGAATCTTTTTTCTTGGTTATTGGTACCCTTCAACATGTTCTTTTAAATCCTTAATGAAAAATTAATATCGTATAGTCCTTATATATTTCATAATTAATATAACCAATACATCATTGATAAAATACTCAAATAACATAATTATTGAATACAAACACAATCACATTTATCATTAATCTTTGTCTGTAGTAATAGAATAATCTTGACCATCATCCATTAGATTCTTTTTTTTGATAGAAAACAGATATCATTAATGAAAAATATCAGCAGACATACATATGCAAAGCCACGAAGGAAAATTTTCCAGCCAGAGATGGTTGGCATCGAAGGTGCCTGATGTTGCCAACTAGTGGGCCACATTATTGGCTTCCCTTTTGGTAAAGGAGAATGTGTAGGATGAAAATCATTGGCAGAGCGAGATAATTCTCCTGATGATGAGGCCGAATGACTAGAGTCCTCCTTCATTGTGGTTAATGGCCTTGATCACGGTGAGGCAATCAGATTCAATGCTGATATCAACCCACCCACGTTCCAAAGCCAGCATTAAACCAGCCATAATGGCATTAGCCTCAGCAACAACAGGTTCCCAAAAGGCATGATGTGATTCATACTTTGCAGCGATGATTTTCCCCAGATGATTTCGGGCCCGGAGACCGAGGGAGACAAGTCCATCCTTGGGGAGAGATGCGTCCACGTTGATCTTAAGAGTACCTTCTATTGGGGGGTTCCAATGATGGGGGCGGGAGGGGGGAGAATCAGGATTTTGATGTCCATTGTGGTGATTCCATCCCTCGATCCATGAAGAGGCCCGTTCTGTCTATAATTCAGGAGGTTTATGCATGTGATGGAAAACAACCTCGTTACGCCAGACCCAGATGATCCAGGACAGGGTGCAGAAAGAACCTGCATTAGCCGATGAGAGAGAGGCACACCATCACATCAAGAGAGCGGGGTGGTCAGAAGCCATGTCCAGTGAAGCATCTAGGGTCGGTTCCCATTTATTCCATATTTCCTTAGCTCCTGGGCAGTGAATGATGGCACACAAGGGGGTCTCTGGGATATTTGGGAAGAACGGGCAGGAAGCGGCATTGGACATATATCGGTAAACGAGAAGGCTCATCGTAGGGAGGTTGCCCATGCAAACCTGCCACCAAAAGTGGCATATTTTTTGGGGGACGTTGAGATTCCAAAGCGATTTCCATGGCCCCTCATTCCGGTCGGCTGGGTGGTATCCAAGAGAAAGTCTGTATCCGGATCTCACCGTGTATTTTCCCGACATGTCATTGCTCCATAAGA
Source organism: Viscum album (assembly GCA_963277665.1). Taxonomy (NCBI): domain Eukaryota; kingdom Viridiplantae; phylum Streptophyta; class Magnoliopsida; order Santalales; family Viscaceae; genus Viscum; species Viscum album. The sequence continues at coordinate 2,054,276,881 of OY728148.1, forward strand.
GATGGTCGGGGCATGCGTCAGGGACCCGGGGGTTCTTAGGATAATTCTTTGGTCTCTTTCGTTAAACCATTCATAAATCTTTTCCAAACACCACCCTGTCCCTTGGTCGGAAAGGAGGCTTCTGACAGTGGCGTCTTCAAAGCCTGGTTGAGCATGGGATGTAGCCCGCATACCTTCTGAATCGATCAGCCATGGGTCAGCCCAGATGTTGATAGATGAGCCATCCCCAATCCTCCATCCCAGTCCTTTTTCCAAGAGCTTTTGGGCCCCCCAAATGCTTCTCCAAAGGAAGCTAGGACGCGGGCCAAGTGAGGAAACATAGAAGTCCGTGTGGGGAAAGTACTTAGCTCATAGTATCCGCGCACATAGAGATGATGGACGGTTAATAAGTCTCCATCCTTGCTTGGCCAATAGTGCATCATTGAAGAGAAGAAGATTCCGGAATCCCATTCCTCCCTCCAACTTGAGGATGAAAAGTTTCTCCCAGGCCATCCAGTGGGGTCTATTCCTTCCATCGTTTTCCCCCCACCAGAAGTTGGCAATACGTGCATGGATCTGGTTGATGATGGCTGCCAGGAGCTTAAACAGGGACATAAAATAGCTTGGGATAGACAGGATGACAGCTTTAATAAGGGTCTCTTTGCCTACTTTTGAGATTCTTTTTGGGGTCCAGCCTTGAATTTTCTTCTCAATCCGGTCCACTAGAGATGCGAAAATTTCTTTTTTGGACCGTCCAATCACTGTGGGTAGCCCAAGATACTTTTTTTGTTTCTCAACCATATGTATGCCAACTTCTGCGCAGAGTTCATCTCTCTTGGAGCGAGGCACCACTACACTGAAGGAGATTTCTGATTTTCCGTGATTGATTGACTGTCTAGATGCACTCTCATACAGGTGGATCACTTGTACTTTAAACAATTAATATTAGTGTTTTCTTTCTTCCCTTTTCATTCTTTTTCATAATGAAAATTTTCGACGCACTTATAAAAAACTCCCAATCCCTTTAATCATTTCCTAGGGTGATTCTTTCCATAGTTATGACATGTGGGAAAATCGTTCTTCCCCTATTTCTCATTATATGTTATTTGATATTTCGTCCTCTTCTTATATTTTTTACCTTTCAATCCATAAGACTTGTATAATTATTTCTCTATGTTTATAGCATATAAAAATATTTCATTATATGAAGAAAAAGTTTGAGACACCAGCTCCCTTCAGAGACTTGGTTTAAGCCCTTCAAATAAGTGGTCAATCTTGCACTCATTATTGTGTATGTAATCTGTAGCATACCTAGATAACCTTATAAAGGTAGATTCATACTCTACAACAACTTCTTATTCATTTTTATTTAAACTAAGTAACTTTATATTCATCTCAATTTGTTTCTCACGATGGAAATATTTTTTAAAGAATGTCCCCTTAAAATATTTATATCCTGTGAGTTATATTTCCTCTTCCTCCCTAGTATTCTGGATCATCGACCACCATTAATCAACATCATCATTTAGTTAATACATTGCAAGTGCAACCTTTTACTTTTCAACACATCCTAATGCCATAAATATATTATCTAAAGACTTAATCCATTTCTCAGAACCCATTGGATTAGTAGTCACACTAAATTATGGGGGCCTCAATCTCATAAAGTGATTCAACATAGGGGATTCTCACTATGGAAAAGGTTGCTCCATACGAGAAAGGTTATGTGTCATAACCCGATTAGGCTGACCTAATATATCCAAAAATTGATCAGTTCCAATACCAACCATATTGGATTCCTCAGTAGGGAAACCTATTCATTGGTCACAAGTATTAATACTGTTATTCCTTCTAAGCACTATTTCTAAATAATGGAATATTCTAGATTAGATCATATCATTATGAAAAATTATTCATAATCCTAAAACTAGTGAAATACCTAACATAAATTAAAAAATTTATGCGTATATGATCTCATAATCATAAACATGGTTTATTTATGATGTTATTATATACTTGTCCTTAGAGTCTATTTTAAATTTATGTTCCCTAATATAAGTTTTATTAAATCTATTTTCCAAGGTTTATACTAAAATTCCTTTGATTCCAACTATAACGACCCCAAACCTAGAAGGCATGATCATAAGGAATCAAATCTTGAAGGATAAATTAGTTAGTTTTGGAAAACTAGATACATATATGATACCCATTTTACATTGGTAAAATGAAAATAAAACATATTACATAACAAAATATAATAAATTTCATCTTTGAAAAATCATTCAAAGATCACTTCTTCATAACCCAGGGAAAGGAAACAAAATAAGGGTGAGTTCAAATGATCAGTAAGGGTTAATTATAGTGGAAGCTATCATGAATCAATAATCATAATCAATATGGAAAGGTTGATAACTGAACACACATGCCACATAAATATCTAGATAAGGAATAATCAATAATATAAGGTAAATAACTGAAACACATTACACTTAATCAATAAACTAAGAATGAAATGCATCCATAAATAATGAAATAGAAAAAATATTATGGATAATAATAATAACTGAATTATAAATAATGTAAATTCTTAATTATTGGACACCATGTTTCCCAGGTACTTGGTAACTTTATTATCAAGACCTTTCACAAGATTATTTAAAACATACCTGGTAAAAACTCATCTTATTTTCCCAACTGATTCATCTCATGATACTACCGATGCATCAAGGGGATTAATTTAAATGATCCAAAACCCATTTAATACTAGCACAAATAATTCCTTATATATCAAATAATTTATTTAATTCAAAAACTATATTCCTTATTAAATATCTATATTTATTAAAGGATACAAATTTATTAATATTTCCTTAGTTAATCAAATAACATTCAAAGTAAACATTATATGTAAAAATGGTATATGGTTTAGAAAATAATCATATAAATTACAAAATAATATGGATATTTAAGATAAATGTAATATCCAATGAAAAATATTACAATAAAGTTATTATTTCAAGATAAAGTTAACAATCACAAAAGAAAGTGAGATTGTATAATAATTTTTACCACTTGGTAATTTTAAAGTCAAATACCCTTGGATGAGATAATTCAAATTGAAACATAAAATACCATGAATAATAAATTATTCATGATATTACATGTCAAATGGGAAATATATACTCCACATAAAATTTAATTGTTGCATAATAACAAATAAGTCTCAATGGAATGTAATTTGAGACGATATCCCTTACCATACGCTCCATTTTGGATGAAATCTATTTATCCTCACATATAATGGTTTTAAGAATTTTATTAAATTATAAAAAAACCATATTAATATTTATAATATCATATATAATCCTTTTATAACATTTTATCACCCATTTTTTAATAATATTTCATTATTTTCATTGTTTGGGGTGTTAATTGCCTTGTTTTTCAAATATGTTTTGACATGTTATTTTTTGTTCCAATTACATAGATCATAATTTAATCATATAAATAATGTAAAAAATGATTTAAATATCATATATATTTATTATATATATATTTATAGTAAACCATAAATTTTTTTTATAGGAAATGTAATGCATCGTTCATGGAGACAATAGGCCGTACATACACATGAATGCTGCTTCCATTTTCTTATCATATTAAAAGAAATAAAAGTGATATATATATATGTATATTATCATTATAGTATCATATTTATGTTATATATATATATCACATATTTTTATTAAACCCATCCTTAATACATTCCATGTAACATGTGAATGAATCACATCGCTTCGTGAGGCGATAGTCCTCCATACACATGAACAACATTATCGTATTCCCACAAAATGGAAATAATGAAGGTATGTGTTATATAATAATTAAATAAGCATAAATACATTATAAATATCATATATATCACATATAAACTATAAATCCATCATCATTCCCAACCTTTAAAGGTGGTAATGAAAAAAAAATTACATCGCTTTGTGAGGTGGTACACCACCGTACACATGAATGATGATTGCATATCCCATTTGATGAAAGTGTATGTGTTTGGAGGTTATACCCTTAACATAAAAACATCTCAGTATATTTAAGATAAAAATATTATTATATAATAATTATATAAAAATAATCAAGGGATGTGGAGAATGAAATGAAATAAAAATGATTTTAGAAAAACATTACCTCTTCTTTGGGTATCCTCCTTAGGTTTTCCCTAATTCCTTCCTAAGTTGGGTTTATACCCAATATAAAAATTATATTATGAGGTTAGGGAAGTTTTCAAGTGAATTAGTTAGGTTTTGGATGATCCAAATGGCTTTGGAGGTGTGAATAAGTGGGGGGAGGGAGTTCCCTATTATAATGGAGGAGGAGTGACATTCGTGTAAATACCAACAAGTAAACACTATTTGAAGGTGTCCCTTAACTCATATGCCTAAAATAATGAAAATTTTCTATAAAATATAAGATATAGTCTAAATATTTCCATCCAATGGGTTTTGTATGTGTCTATATTATTTCCCCCCTTAATTTTAAAGTTTAGTCTCTTGATAAACTCATTTTTCTCTTAATCATTGTAATTAATTTTAACTACTTTCACTAATAATTTTGATAAAAAATTAAGTTGAACTTATTAGAAATTAGAAATTATTATGATTATAAATATTTACTCAATTTTTTCAAATTCAACTCACATAATTGGTAGAAATTTATTTTAAAATTAATCCCGTAGATGGGGTGAGAAAGCATGTTTTTAAAGTGAAAATATTTAAAAGTTTACTACGTTTTTATATCTAAATTAAATTTAAAAATAATTAAAATGAACTAAATTGGGTTAATATATTTATAATTGATCAATTTTGACTTTAAAACAAATTCAAAATAAAATTTAGCATTATAAATATTTAGATGAAAAGTCAGTTTTCAATTAAAATTCAATATTTTCACTGTTCATTAAAAAATGAAACTTCTCAGAAAAATACCAAAAATTCTCCCTAAGAAAAGTTTAACATAAATATTTAAAAAGTAAAGTTTATTTTGTAAAATAAAATTTATTGCAGTTTCTAAATTGAGTTTTAAAATAAGTGCGTCATTAAAAGTTGGAAAAACTATCTTTAGAAAAATACAAATTTTTATGCGTAAAATTGGATTTGTTCTAATATTATACCTATAAAATATGTCAAATGAATGTAATATTTTTTTATTTAATATGTAATATATAAATTTCATTAATTTCATCTACTTATAGTAATTAATTTAATTATTAATAAAAAACATCTTTGGGGCCTAAAAATAATTTTTTATAAAAACATTTCCTTTATATTCAATTGGTTTTTATATTTATTTACAATTAATTGGTAACCAATGAATTCAACCATATATTTTCAAAATTTATTTAATCCTATTCATAAATTCCAATTTAATAGCTATGAGATAATTTTCATTTTAAATAATAATTTTAATAGTATTTGGTAAGACTCGGTCCTGTGTGTAACGCAAGAAATCAAAGAAATTCATTATTGCATGTAATGTAAGGAAACTCAGTATTGTATGAATTACGAGCTATATCATAGATTTAATTTATTTTAAATAGTAAATATATTGTAAATTCTTGGGAATTTATATTCCCTCCTATTCTTGGTGTTACGTTTCATACATGATTTTGAATAAAATTTTATTCTTTTATATTTTTTGGGGTGTTACACAACCTTTCCCAAAGGCTCCAATAGCTTTGATCCACTAACAAAGGAGCTAAACCTCAACTACTCTAACCTCAAGCAATAGGTCTCGTCACACTAAGACTATCCATGATCTCCAAAAAGATACTACTCAATCCCACCTTCTAGGATCTATCCAAAAGAACCTAAAATAGTTTTCCATGACACACTCAAGCTAGGCCGATCACTAAGCTCACAACCCTCACTCAGGCTTTTCAAATCACAACGCAACCCCTAGGATGGCTCTAAAACTAAACCTTGAAGATTTTTTTTCCAAAATCACTCAATCCAAAACACCATCCAGACATCCTCTAAATACAGAAATTATTCCACCTTAACAATCTATGCATAAAAACGGTCATAATGGACTACTCACAAGTCCAATTCTAACCTCTAGGAACAAAACACCAAAAAAACCCCAAGTGGGAAAAATTACATAGTGTGTACTTTTAAGTACATGGCGTGTACTCTCAAACCTACACTTGGCCATGTATTTATACATGGAAAGAGCAGACATGGGGCCTAACTATGTACTATTACATGAACAATGTAAGAATCTAGTTTTTAGGTATAAAAGACTTTGGAATATTCTTGATATTATTCCAGATCAGCGCCTTCATATGGCGTGCGATTCCGAGTCCCGGTGTGGCCAGAATTAAGTTTTCAGTGCGTTCACACTGGGAACGCCAAATAAATGGGATAAATCCTAAATAGTGTTTCGGATCAGAGATCTAACTGAACGGATGGGTCCAGAATGGAGTTTTTACCCTAGGAACGACATAAAACATGTCGGCGCAGGACGTTTGGACCTCTCGCTCGCTATCGGAGCGTGGAACGGATAAATTAAATAATTAATTTATTCATTTAACGGATTAACTCAAGTATCTTTTAAACAGTGGCTCGTATTGTAAAACCAAGAGCATCATTGAGTCCGGAACGTTCCTTTTACCCTAGGAGGGGTGTAAGTTTCGCGGGCGCGGTCCGTCAGTGAAAAATGGCCCCGGGGGTGTTTTCGTAATTTGGCAGCTTTGGGCGTTTAGTTTTATAACTTTTTAACGAGGCCTCAGATTAAAATTTCGAGATCACCTTTCTGCTCGGGAGGTGGTGTTTTCCCTAGGGGAGGCTTAACCTCGACCCTACTGAGGGTTTGGGTTCGGGCCGCCGGGCGGGCGGTTAATCGTGTTTTCTATTTAAACACTTAACCCCCCTCCATCTTCCCCCTTGTCTTACTTCCCTGGTGCAAGTAGCTCCCAGTGAAGAAGGAGGAACTCCTCCTCTCTGGCGAGGCGCGACAGCTCCGACGAGGCGCGCCAGCTCCGGCGGGTCGATGACGAAGCGTCGGGCTACGCCCACGAGGTAGGAGGTTTTGTTCTCATTTTTAAATTACCACACCTACTTTGAACTGGGGTTTTAGTGTCTAATTGATTCCCTATATTAGATCCAATCCCATAGTCGCGTAGAGTATGTTACTAGCTTTCCGATGCTTCTTCCGGAATTGAATTCCGAGCTCCGAGGTGATCGCAATTGTCCGCCGAAGTTCTACGGGTTTTTGGGTTTTTTTTTCCGGCGTCTGGAAGTTTTCGGCAGCTCCAGGCGGTACGAATCTGGGATGGCGGCGGCTTCAGAGGACGGCAGGCGGCAGCAGGCTTCGGCTCGGCGGTGGCAGGCCGAGGGCGCTGGCAGGGCGCGGTGAGCGGGGTCGCATCGCGACCCCGACGACGGACCGAGACCCGCGCCCCACGGGTCTGCATGGAAAAGGGGACCGGCTGTGTCGGACGGTCGGTGGAGGCAGGCCACACCGCGCGGCTGGGCCACGGGCCGGCCCGAGCAAGGCGGACCGGCCGGACCGGGCCGGTCCGGCCTAAAGGGGCTCCCCCCCATAAAAATTCGGACGCCCGTATCTTTTGCTACGGACGTCTGTTTTGCGTGCTGTCTATGGCAGCGCGGACCTTGAGTCAAGGAGAACATTTTGAGATGGTCTCGGGGATTTTTGAATCCAGGGACGACAACCTTGGTGGCGCGACAAGCCCGTAAAGTGGGTTGTCATTTTTCTGGGGGTTTTGTTTTGGGCGGCACAGACATACCCGATGTCCGTTTTGAGCGTCATCAGTGGCGTTGCGACCGTGGAATTGAGACGAAGTTTTCCAGTGTGGTTTCGGGCATTGAAGCTGGAGTTGAGGCGTGGGCCCCACATCTCGTCTTTCGAGCTGTACACAGCTTTTGTAACTTTTTCATCAGACGACCGTTCGGGGAATGCGAGCAGTCGAATCGGGGTGTTTTTCCGAGGGCATTGAAATGGCGCAAACTTCCCACTTTAATTCCGCACGATGGTGCGGGCCCCACGGGGGCCGTTTTGGGAGTTGGCGGTGTATTACAGCTTTATCACCAGGTGTCCATTACGGACAAGTGATTAGTCCATATTGTGTACTTTTTCGAGAGGATCGCAATGGTGCGATCCGTTCATTGTGTTTTGGGACAGGGATGTGGGTCCCACGTAGCACCGCTCGTGTGCGGTGCGCCAGAATGAATCTTTTTCTTCGGGTATCCATTCCACTCAAGTGAGTAGTCCTTTTGATGTGTTTTCCTGAGGGGATCGCAATAGTACGATGCGCCCGACTATTTTCAGGGCCGAGGCTCAGGATCACGGGATGCAGTTCGGGCATAAAGAGGTGTTGGTGACCTTTTTTGTCGGATATCCATTTGAGGCGAGTAAGTAGTCGATATCGCATGTTTTTCCACGTGGATTACAACGATGTAATCTGTTCAGGCATGAGAAGCCTCTTACGTGATCTTATTAAATGTGGAAATATGAAAGGTGTACCGGTGGTGGTTCTTCCTGCGGTGTTTGTAGGGAACCCTTGGCGTGTGATCGTGTTAACTCCTGGGAGAGTGAAGTTGGTGTTTAAAGATATGTAGTTGGCCATGCCTGGGCCGATGAGGTGGCAAGTTGGAGTTGTTACGTTACGACTTCACATTGATGTTGGGTGCTGTGTGCACGATAGACTTTGGGCTGGAACATGGTATACTCTGGGAGTATACGAGAACGCTTAGAGGTACATGTGGTTGTTTGTACCTAAGAATGTTTGTGCGCTTGGTTGGGGTTGACTTGGGGCCACACGTCGTGTGGGCCCCAAATGTGTGACGTGTTCTACTTTACGTACTTTTGACCTCTCGCGATGTAGAGGGTTCCTCGGTTCTCGTTTGTTAACCAGTAGGGTTGAGTTTTTCCCTAGTTCTGTTCTCATTTGTTGACCAGAAGGGTTGAGTTTCCCCCTGGTCCTGTTCTCGTTTGACCGAGAGAGATGGTTTGGTTCCTCTGTTTCTTCTGCTATGAGGGGTTTGAGTACCGTGCCCTTTTCATCAGACTGCAGCACCGTTTAACAATACGTGTGCTCGTACAACGTGGGTGTTTTCCCACTTTCTGGGTTGATTTTTCTCAGTCCACTTCGACAGTGACTCAACGGATTGGAGCGTGATCACCCTAAGAGGCCTGGGGAGTTTCTACCGTTCCTTCATGTTCCCTAGTAGAGTTCTTGTGGAATCGGTGTGACCAACACTTTACGCGGGCACCGATCCTCTACCCAGGAGGTTGCTTCCTGCAGGGCTGGCCAGGAGTTTGTTTCTAGCAGGGCTGGACAGTGTTGTACCATCTAGTAGAGATGGCCAGAGCAGATCCGGGTTTACCCTCTAGTGGGGATGGGCAGTGGGTTACTCATCGGCTTCTTCAGGTTTACCCTCCAGTGAGGCCGGGCAGTGGGTTGCTTATTTACTTCTCAGGGTTTACCCTCCAGCGAGTTTGGGCAGTGAGTTACTCATTTACTTATCAGGGTTTACCCTCCAGCAGAGACTGAGCAGTGGGTCACCTGACAACTCTTGAGGGTCTACCCTCCAGTAGGGCTGGGCAGTGGGTCACCTGTCGTCTTGTTCCAGGTCTACCCTCCAGCAGGGCTGGGCAGTGGGTCGCCTGTCGACTTTTTCTATGTCTACCCTCCAGCAGGGATGGGAAGTGGGTAGCATGATGATGTATTAGGGTTTACCCTCCAGTAGGGCTAGGCAGTGGGTCACCTGATATCTTATTATGAATTACCCTCCAGTAGGGTTGGGCAGTGGGTCACCCGTTGGTATTTCAGACTCCGTCCTTTATACTAGGCTAGTCTGTGGCTTTACTCCGTGACTACTGGAGCAGGACCCTTGTTTGTACGGGTTAGTGATGTGACAACTTTGACTTTGAGAAGACCTATCGACTATGTGATAGTGACGAGGTGTGGATTGACTTAACCTAGAACTCTCAAGTATGAGGGGTGCTTTCCTCACTGAGACGCATCCTTGTGATGCGAACTAAAACCGTGCGGGCAAGTCAGTGCTGCCCAAAGTGGATAGTGTTGAGGTGTGGTGATTTGAGCCCCTTGGCTTGCAGTTCAGGTAAGATGTGTAGGATTATGGGCATCAATGATGGTTACTTTTGAGACTGATGGCTACTCACTTTCTTGGGCTGAGCTATGGGATGAAGATCCCCTTACGATCTTGTTTGGGATTCTTGATTGATCATATATATATGTATAGATTGTTCTAGTGCCCACCTCTTGGGATTGGTTACTCTCCCTCCAGGAGAGGCGAAGACGCACGGGGTATGCCACGTGCTTTCCTTGTCTATATTCTCGTGGTTGGACAAGTCTACTCTCCTGCTATAGGCAGTGAAGACTCGATGAGAAGTTATTCTTCCCACCATTTTCAGCTCCTTGTGTCTGGACGAGTCTACCTCCTTTCTCTTGTTGGGTTGAGCTGGACTCTCTACTGTTACTCTTACTGTACTCTCAGTTGTACTCCTCTACTTTCCCTGTTCGATCTACTCCTCACCCTTTGGTACCTCATTTGTTGCTCCCTCGAGCCTTCGGGGTATCCTACTGAGTATTTTTATACTCACCCCTACTTGGTATTTGCCCGCACTTGGTGTGCCCTTTCATATGACAGACAGATTGGTCGTGACTTCAGTAGATCTTAGGAGTTCGGGAGCTTGGACCGCGTGTGGTGGTAATAGTCAAGTTCCAGGTGGGGGACCCTTCCAGATCTTTGCTTTTGTTTACCTGTTTCCAGGTTGTGGCACTTTTCTGGTTGGGCGCGTGTTTTTCCCCTTTTCTTTTAAGTTTACCTTCATCACTTGCTTTTTACTTTCAGAGGTCGATGCACATTGTGGTTTATTTATAGCAGTTTGTACTTTTCTTTTCTTTTTACTCTGCACTTCTACATTGATTGAGCTGCGTGTGTGTGTATAAGTACTCAGGGAAAGGCCCCCCCAAGTTGTTTAGCCTTCAACTCTTGTCACCAACCCCTGGCCTATGGAGGCGGGCTTGGGGTAGTTGCGGCTCGATTCCGGGGTAGGTTCGGGTTGTGACAAAGTGGTATCAGAGGTGGTTCGTTCCTTGGGACGTTGTTCGGACGTCCCTAAAATAAAAGGAATTGGTTGGGATTTAGGGAAACAGTGTTAATGTGTCTCGAGAGAGGCTCTCAGGCCAGGGAGTCCAGTGATGGTGCGACGACCGACGTATCCATTCACCAGGACCCTGATAACCCGCTTGTCGACTCGGCGTGCTGAGAAACTCATTGCAGGGAAAATTGGTTTGTGCATAACATAGGATTGAATCTTTGAATGTCCTTCTTGACTCACCTCCCCATCGTTGTTGTTGTTGTGATATACATATATGCTCATGTGACCACGACACTCCTTGATAACATTCAAGATGTCTCCGCGAATACAACCAGCTAGGATACCAGCTTTGGTTCATGACGATGACCCTGTGAGCTACAAGGCCTCAGTTGAGGACCCATCATGTGAGCCCCTTTCTCCGAGTGGGCCAGTAGCAGCACCACCACCTGTTGAGCAGCAGACAGCTTCAGCAGAGCAGGATGAGCTTGAGCGCAGGTTGAGCGCACTCCATGAGTTCCAGCGGCAGAGACCATTGAGGTTTAGTGGTGAGCCAGACCCTCAGGAAGCAGAGGTTTGGCTGGAGATAGTGGTTTGCCTTTTCAGGCTTGTGCAGACGCTGGTAGATCTTATGGTGGATTTGGTCACCAACCTTTTTCATGGAGTAGCTTGGAGTTGGTGGAGTCTGGTGACTCAGTTTCTTGATGAGTCGTCGCTTTCATGGGGTGACTTTCTATTGTTGTTTCGTGAGGAGTTTTCCCCTCCTGCTTACACTCCGTTCAGATTCAGAAGCTCCTGCAGTTTCAGTAGGGAGGGATGACGGTGGCTGAGTACGAGGTTAGATTCACAGACCGTGCAAGCTTTTACCCGGACATGGTCCATGATGACACCATCTGAGCGTGGAAGTTTGAGCAGGGTCTCCGCTGAGAGATTCATGCTATCATAATACCCTTGGGAATTTCCACATATGTCGGGGTGCTAGATCACCCATTGGGGACAGAGAGCTTCCTGTCACGTTATAGAGTTGGTGGTGGTATCAGGCACGACAGAGTCGAGACATCTGCCGCAGCTAGTAGGCGTCAGTGGACAGAACCTCAACGCAGGTGGCTTTCTGACAACCAGACTCAGGGGCATGGTCGTACACCACAGTGGCGCCGAAGGGCACCAGTGCAGCCCAGAGAGAGTCAGTTCTATGCTTGCGATGAGTGTGGTCACTTGGCACGGGACTGCCTGACCAGGCATGCAGAGAGCTTCGGGCAGGCAGCAGGTGCACCAGCATGGCAGAGGCAACGTCATGGTCAAAGTGGTACCCAGAGAGGTGGTGCTAGTAGATGAGCGGGAGGAGATGGAAGTGGAGGACGACCTTACAAGGTCTTCCCATCACCACTAGGCGGTCCACGTTAGGCTCTGGGAGCTGACAGTTGGGACCATGGACAACCGCGAGCCACAGACAGCCGCGATCTTTGGATTTCTACGATCCTGCATAGCATGAGGTGGTAAGAGGTATGCTCTACAACTCTTCTACTTTTTATAGTAGAATTTTTAGACTCTGTGTGTGAAATGATTTTCTCCCTGCTTCTTGTTTGAGGTGTTACCAGGGTGACGCAGGGTGTCGGGTGTAACCCTGTGTTGGTAGAGTAGAAGGTGTGTAACCTTCATCTTTAGTCGATGGAGTCGAATCCATCACTCTCTGAGCGTGTAAGAGAGTCTTGGTTGAGAGACATCGACTATGAAACCTTGCACGGCCAGATATCCTTGGGTGTTCCACCATATGGATATTCTAAAGGAGGGAATCACCGGGCCTTGTTCCAGGTGCGGGCTGTGATTCCAGTCGCGGCGTGTGATGTAAGGGTTTGTTCAGGGAGGTGAGCTACCCCCAAGATCCTTCGGGCCTTTTGAGACCGTGCAAAGGGATGGCGAGGTTCCCTACTGCCTTTCCCTAACCCCAAAGGATGGTTTGGGTGCATAGATTCTCCTACGTGGCTCACCTGAAAAGATGTGTGCATGCCCCTATGCACGTCATCGGTGAGGGAGAAACTCGCGTGAACAGATCAAATCCTTTGGTCTGTGTGCGGTGGCGCAAAACTGTGCATGAGTTCTTCTGGGTACGGGAGAGCCAGGTGCGGGCTTAGTACCCTGAGTTGTTCCCTGGTTTTTCTTTTCGGGGATGAAAAGATTGAAGGAGGGAATAATGTAAGAACCCAGTTTTTGGCTATAAAATACTTTTGGAATATTCTTGATATTATTCCAGAGCAGCGCCTTCAGACGGCGTGCGATTCCGAGCCCCGGTGTGGCCGAAATTAAGTTTTCAGTGCGTTCACACTGGGAACGCCAAATAAATGGGATAACTCCCAAACGGAGTTTTGGATCAGAGATATGAGTGCACAGATGAGTCTGGAATGGGGTGTTTACCCTAGAAATGACATAAAACATGTCAGTGCGGGACGTTTGGACCCCTCGCTCGCTATCGGAGCGTGGAACGGATAAATTAAATAATTAATTTATTCGTTTAACGGCTTAACTCAATTATCTTTTAAACGGTGGCTCGAATTAGAAAACTTATGGCACCATTGAGTCCGAAACGTGTCGTTTACCCTAGGAGGGGTGTAAGTTTCGCGGGCGCGGACCGTTAGTGAAAAATGGCCCCAGGGGCGTTTTCGTAATTTGGAGGCTTTGGGCGTTCAGTTTTATAACTTTGAACAGGGCCTAGAATTAAAATTTCTAGACCTTCGTTGTGCTTGGGAGGTGGTGTTTTCCCTAGGGGAGGCTTAAACTCGACCTTGCTGAGGGTTCGGGTTCGGGCAGACAGGCGGGCGGTTAAGCGTGTTTTCTATTTAAACACTTAACCCCCTCCCTCTTCCCCCCTTATTCTTCTTCCCTGGCACAAGGAACTACCAATGAAGAAGGAGGAACTCCTCCTCTCTGGAGAGGTGTGACAGCTCCAGCGAGGCACGACAGCTCCGGCGGGTCGACGACGAAGCGTCGGGCTACGCCCACGAGGTAGGAGGTTTTGTTCCCATTTTTAAATTCCCGCACCTACTTTGAACTAGGTTTTTAGTGTCGAATTGCTTTCCAATATTTGATCCAAGACCATATTAGCGTATATTATGTTCTGAGATTTCCGATGGTTCTTCCAAAATTGAATTCCGAGCTCCGAGGTGATCGCAATCGTCCACCGAAGTTCTACGGGTTTTTGGGTTTTTTTTCCGGCGTCTGGCAGTTTCTGGCGGCTCCAGGCGGTGGCGGCAGCTTCGGGATGACGGTGGATTCGGAGGACGGCAGGTGGATGCAGGCTTCGGCTCGGTGGCGGTAGGTCGAGGGTGCCGGCAGGGCGTGGCGAGCGGGGTCGCGGCGCGACCCCAGCGGCGGACCGAGACCCGCGTCCCGCGGGTCTCTGTGGAAAAGGGGACCGGCCATGTCTGACGGTCGGTGGAGGTGGGCCGCACCGCGCGACTAGGTCACGGGCCGGTGCTGCGGAGCGGGCTGGCCGGCGTGGGCCAGCCCGAGTGAGGCGGACCGGCCAGACCGGGCTGGTCCGACCCAAAGGGGTCCCCCCCCTAAAAATTCGGACGCCCGTATCTTTTGCTACGGATGTCCGTTTCGCGTGCTGTCTGCGGCAGCATGAACCTCGCGTCAAGGAGAACCTTTTGAGATAGTCTCAGGGATTTTTGAATCTCAGGACAAAGGCTTCAGTGGCACGACACGCCCGTAAAGTGGGTTGGCGTTTTTCCGGGGGTTTTGTTTTGGGCGGCACGGACATACCCGATATCCATTTTGAGCGCCGTCAGTGGCGTTGCAACCCTGGCGTTGAGCTGGAGTTTTCGAGTGTGGTTTTGGGCATTGAAGCCGGAGTTTAGGCGTGGTCCCCATGACCCATATTTCGAGTTGTACACAGCTTTTTGTAACTTTTTCATCAGACGATCGTTCGGGGCGTGCGAGTAGTAGATTCAGGGTGTTTTTCCGAGGGAATTGCAATGGCGCAAACTGCCAGCTTTAATTCCTCATGATGGTGCGGGCCCCACTAGGGCCGTTTTTGGAGTTGGCAGTGAATTCCAGCTTTATCACCGGGTGTCCATTCCGGACAAGTGATTAGTCCATCTTGTGTACTTTTTCGAGAGGATCACAACGGTGCGATCCGTTTGTTGTGTTTCAGGACTGGGATGCGGGTACCACGTAGCACCGCTCGTGTGCGATGTGCCAGAATGCATATTTTTCTCCGGGTATCCATTCTACTCAAGTGAGTAGTCCTATTGATGTGTTTTCCCGAGGGGATCACAATAGTGTGATGTGCCCGACTGTTTTCGGGGCCGAGACTTGGGATCACTGGACACAGTTCGGGCATAAAGCGGTGTTGGCAACCTTTTTCGTCGGATATCCGTTTGAGGCGACTAAGTAGTCGATCTCGCATGTTTTTTCGTGAGGATTACAACGGTGTAATCTATTCAGGTGTGCGGAGTCTCTTACGTGATATTATTAAATGTGAAAATATGAAAGGTGTACCGGTGGTGGTTCTTCCTACGATGTTTGTAGGGAACCCTTGGTGTGTGATCACGTTCACTCTTGGGAGAGTGAAGTTGGTGTTTAAAGAGATGTAGTTGTTCGTGCCTGGGCCAATGAGGTGGAAGTTGGAGTTGTTACGTTACTCCTTCGTGTTGACGTTGGGTGCCGTGTGCACGATAACCTTTGGGCTGGAACGTGGTATACTCTGGGAGTATACGAGAACGCTTGGAGGTACATGTGGTTGTTTGTACCTGAGAATGTTTGTGTGCTTGGTTGGGGTTGACTTGGGGCCACACATCGTGTGGGCCCCATATGCGTTCCATGTTCTTCTTTACGTACTTTTGACCTCTCGCGACGTAGAGGGTTCCTCAGTTCTTGTTTGTTGACCAGTAGGGTTGAGTTTTCCCCTGGTTCTGTTCTCGTTTGTTGACCAGCAGGGTTGAGTTTCCCCCTGGTCCTATTCTTGTTTGGCTGGAAGAGATGGTTTGGTTCCTTTGTTTCTTCAGTTGTGAGGGGTTTGATTACCATTCCCTTTTCACCGGACTACGGCACCGTTTACGACTACGTGTGCTCGTACAACATTGGTGTTTTCCCACTTTCTAGGATGAGTTTTCTCAGTCCGCTTCGACAGTGAATCAGTGGATCGGAGCGTGATCGCCCTGAGAGGCCTGAGTAGTTTCTCCCATTCCTTAGTATTCCCTTGTAGAGTTCTTGTGGAATCGGTGTGACCAACACTTTACGCGGGCACCGATCCTCTACCAAGGAAGTTGCTTCCAGTAGGGCTGGCCAGGAGTTTGTTTCCAATAGGGCTGGCCAGTTTTGTACCATCCAGTAGAGATAGCCAGAGCATATCTTGGTTTACCCTCTAGCGGGGCTGGGCAATGGGTTACTCATCGGCTTCTTCGGGTTTACCCTCCAGTAAGGCTGGGCAGCAGGTTGCTCATTTACTTCTCAGGGTTTAATTTCCAGTGAGGCTGGGAAGTGGGTTCCTCATTTACTTCTCAGGGTTTACCCTCCAGCAGAGACTGGGCAGTGGGTCACCGGATGACTCTTGAGGGTCTACCCTCCAGTAGGGCTGGGCAGTGGGTTGCCTGTCGTCTTGTTCCAGGTCTACCCTCTAGTAGGGCTGGGCAGTAGGTCGCCTGTCGACTTATTCCAGGTCTACCCTCCAACAGGGGTGGAAAGTGGGTCACCTGATGATGTATTAGGGTTTACCCTCCAGCAGGGCTGAGAAGTGGGTCACCCGATATCTTATTATGAATTACCCTCCAGCAGGGTTGGGCAGTGGGTCACCCGTTGGTATTTCAGACTCCATCCTTTATACTAGGATAGTATGTGGCTTTACTCCGTGACTACCGGAGTAGGAACCATGTTTGTACGGGTCAGTGATGTGATAGCTTTGACTTTGAGCAGACCTCTCGACTGTGTGACAATGACGAGGTGTGTCTTGACTTAACTCGGAACTCTCAAGTATGAGGGGCACTTTCCCCACCGAGACACATCCTTGTGACGTGACCTAAAACCCTGTGGGTGAGTCAGTGTCACCCAAAGTGGATAGTGTTGAGGTGCAGTGATTTGAGCCCCTTGGCCTGTAGTTTGGGTAGGACGTGTGGGATGCTAGTCATCGATGATGGTTACTTCTGAGACTGATAGCTACTCACTTTCTTGGGCTGAGCTACGGGACAAAGATCCCCTTATGATCTTGTTTGGGCTTCTTGATTGAGAATATATATATGTATACATTTTTCTAGTTCCCACCTCTTGGGCTTGGTTACTCTCCATCTAGGAAAGGCGAAGACGCACGGGGTATGCCACGTGATTTTCGTATCTAGCTTCTCATGGTTGGACGAGTCTACTCTCCTGCTATAGGTAGTGAAGACTCGATGAGAATTTCTTCTTCTCACTGTTTCCAGATCCTTGTGTCTGGAAGAGTCTACCTCCTTTCTCTTGTTGGGTTGAGATGGACTCTCTACTGTTACTCTTACTGCACTCTCGGTTGTACTCCTCTACTTTCCCTGTTCGATCTACTTCTCACCCTTCGGTACCTCCTTTTTTTCTTCCTTGAGCCTTCGGGGTATCCTACTGAGTATTTTTATACTCACCCCTGCTTGGGCTTTTCCCACACTTGGTGTGCCCTTGCAGATGACAGACAGATTGGTCGTGACTTCAGTGGAGCTTAGGAGTTCGGGAGCTTGGACCGCGTGCGGTGGTCGTAGTCAGGTTCTAGGTGGGGGACCCTTCCAACTATTTGCTTTTGTTTACCTATTGCCGGGTTGTGGCACTTTTCTGGTTGGGCGCGTGTTTTGCCCCTTTTCTTTTTAGTTTACCTTCATCACTTGATTTGTACTTTCAGAGGTCGATGCACATTGTGGTTTATTTATAACAGTTGGTACATTGCTTTTCTTTTTTACTCTGCACTTATGCATTGAGTGGGCTGCGTGTGTGTGTACAGGTACTCAGGAAAAGGCCTCCCCGAGTTGTTTAGCCTTCAACGCTTGTCGCCAGCCCCTGGCCTATGGAGGTGGGCTTAGGGTAGTTGCGGCTCGAGCCCGGGGTAGGGTCGGGTCGTGACAACCAAGGTGTACATGGGGACTACCCATATACTTATACATGACCATGTACCCCTCACATGGGGTGTCTTCCCAAGTACATGGTCACATGGGCAAGTCCCAGTACATAATGTGTCTCTAGAGTACATGTCGTGTATTTACAAAAACTCTGTCTTCCCATGTACTCCACCATTTGGTCAGGTACATGGAAAATTACTACTCATAAAAACACACACCATGTACATGGGTTTCCCTAAACAAGAAGTCCCCAAAATGCCTCAAAACCCTCAATTTCTCCATAAAATCCATAGATCAACCCACTAGGGGTCCCCAAAATCCCAT
Organism: Viscum album; assembly: GCA_963277665.1. NCBI lineage: Eukaryota > Viridiplantae > Streptophyta > Magnoliopsida > Santalales > Viscaceae > Viscum > Viscum album. The sequence goes on from OY728148.1 coordinate 2,054,295,402, forward strand.
AAATGAGATTAAAACTTAAAAAACAATATTATTGGGATTTTGAACATAAAATATAAAACGTGACTACATCTAGGTGGAAACTTCTATTGATTCAGTTTGATCCGTGATCCACGACTGATGCACGATGATCTGGTGTGACTCAAGATCCTTCGTGACACCTCTTATCCCTATCCCTCTATTCTCTAATTCTCCCTCTATCAGCCAAATACCCCAAAGGGGAATCCCCCATAGGCATATGCAACAATCAAAGGGACAAAAATAAATTATAAAAAAAGAAAAAATAGAAAAAGTAAAAGTAAAAGAAAAAGAAAAAGAAAAAGAAAGGGGCTCGAGCCCGTCCCCGGTGCCCGACATAAGGTTATGCCCCACCTAGGTAAAACCCCCCATTCTAGACCCAAAAGTGGATACATAACCTCAATTTGATGCTCAATTTAAAACATATAACTGAATGAACATACATGTATAAATTAAAATTTAATTAATTAAATATTAAATATTCAGTGAAAATTTAAACAACTCAAATTTACACAAAAATCTTATCCTGGTGTAAAAACTCTATTCTGGGACCAACCAAGTGATCAGAAAATTTTCCAAGATCATATTATAATAAAAATTAATATTTTTCCCTTAAAAAAATTCCAAGAAACAAATTTAAATTTCCCCCAGTTTTCACAACCTGTGACAACATGGGTCATCAAAAAACTCCCCACCATAAATAATTCTCACCCTCAAGAAGCATTAGTGGATAAATAGTAGCCAAGATCTCCCTAAAGTACTGAAAAAATGTACACTATCTAGACCATCCTATGATTAGTCTTATAATTCCTAAAACTCTCTCCCAATAGAAGATACATTCAACCATGAACGATCTAATGATCCCCACCATAGGAGTATCCTTATCATTTTCCATCTTCCCAAATGGAAAAATAAAAAACCAATGATTTGTTTATCACTAAATGCAATGGATAGATGTGGCCAAACTGATCACACTAGATAAAAAACACAAAACAAACATGTTCATTCTCAACCCACTAGGGACAGAAGATTCCATGCTTAAAAAACCACTTAAAATGAGGCTAATAACCTCTAAATACCTATGGTGAACTCCCCGCCAAAAGGATTTCTTTAAACTGATTTCTAAAGCACAGTAGGACTCATGCTCACATGGGATAATCCCTAAAAAAATTATTATAATGTTCCTAAAAATACTGACCATGCTCCCCACACAGGCCAGTTCCAACAAGCCAAAGCACCCTTGACACTCCTCTTAAAAAATGAGGAATCTATCTCATTCCATGATCAACCACACGACCAACCTCTACATGTGCATCAATCCAAATCCACAAGAATCCAACCACACTCTCACCATGATACCCAAGGCACAACCAAAATGAGATGGTCTAGGAAACCAAACAAACCTACCCTATCAATACAACCATGAGATAATGAGCACTCTTAGCACTCCACTTATCAAACACCTAGAATATTCATGCCTAACCACGAATTGGTGATAACATACCTCATTGACCCTACCAAGGAAGATTATCCATGCCCACTGAAGTCATCAGTGATGGAAGGCACATGGCCCCCACCACATATCCCGATAGACAACACATGGAAAGAACATATCCCTCCTTTATTTAACTAACTTGGGCTACCATCCTACCCGACACCTGACTCGACCTATCACAAGTCATGAAGGGTGTTCCTAATCCCCACAGCTTGGTAACAAGTTCCTGAGCATCATATCATGTTTTTTGTATGTGTGAGCTAAAAATACTAGTAGGTCACTAAAAAATACCAAAACTTTTCAATATTTTTCATAAGTAAATTAATCAATTATAGTTTGAAATTAAACTACATAATAGAATTTCCAAACATAACATATATGAAAAACAAAAAATGGCCACCATCACCCTATAAAACATTTCTCTTTGTTTTCCAAAACAAAAACATGTGTTTTGAAAAAAAATCCATCATCCTAATCCATTTCAAAATCACACACACCCGTTCCCATTTACTTTAAAAAAATTACTTGATTTATTAAAATGAAATGAATACCATTTTAGAACATGAAACTGGTTGAATCCATTTATAAATATGAACATCCATTTTGAAATCACTTTTTAAAGAAATCACACACAAGATAAATTAAAATAAAAAATAGGTTTTCAAAAATATATTTGAAAAATAATTTTCAAATTAAAACAACCCAACACATATGGGTCAAACACAGCGAGAAATCACTATACATAACAAGCATATATCAATGAAAAGTAAACAAGAAAGCCACAAAAATGATAAAAGAGGGGGAAAAGATACAATCAAGCACTATATCAAACTACCTTCAATCACTAACTAACCATACAATCAAATGTGTCTTGGGCTCAACCCTAGGAGTCCAATTGTACCAATAATCTAATCTTAGGGTATAACCACCCAAACTAGCTACCAACATGCACTAAGTCCATAATATCATCCCACTAGTCCACACAAGGATTAAAATGATGATAAACCCTCACCTAGACCTTATTCCTGCACAACTAGTGGGAAACTAGTGACATGTGAACCAATTAGAAGAACAAGATAAATATACCACTTAGTACCTAACATCCCATGACCGATAAGGAAGTGAGGTGTAGAATCAAACAAGGAAAGTCTACTCACAATGCATAACCATAACTACCCTCACCCCTAACACCCAATGATATGATGTTTTATATCCACCACAACATGAAATCAAGGAATATCAAGAACATTACCACATAAGTGGAGAAAAAATCACCACCTAGTGATTACAAACCCATACAAGGGTTAAACAAGCAAGAGGTAATCAAGGGGTTCCATTCACACACCATTTAAAAAAAAGTACCAAATGGAACTTTAACACCAAAGAACAACTAAGAGTTACATAACCTTTATCATTACATAAAATACTTTCCAAACATAATTTGGAAAATGACGGAAAACACCCAAGTATTTAAAAAATTTCAAATCCACCCTTAAAAAAGGTAACTCTTATTTGAAAATAAAAACAATGACAAAAGTCTAACCATTTATAATAAAACCATTTAAAACAAGACACTATGGTATTTTACAAGGGTTAAACCACACACACATTTCAAATCACTATTTTAAATCCATAAAATAATCACCTTTCAAACCATTTTGTGGTCAATACCTCAATTCAAAACCGAATTCCCTTTAAATCCCTTATTTTCACTCATTGAAAAATAAAACCAGGTCAAAAACATTTTCACCACATGGAAACCATTTCAAAAATACATACTTTCATTTCAAAAAAACTTAGCATCTTTAAACATTCCTTTTTAATCATAAAAACATGGAATTTTCATGAAAAACCAATTATTCCAAGATCAAAACATGCAAAAATGGTTTCAAAACACCAAACAAATATCACATATAACCATAATTTCATAAAAGGGTATTTTAGAAAGGAAAATAATGATTATAATTCTAAAATGAAAAAATTTCATAGTAACATCTACCTCAAAGAAAAGAAAACTAAGGCGAAGCACCACAAAACTCATTGCATTCCACAACGACCACTCCCACAAGATAAGAAATGGTGTCTATAACCCCTAGACACAAAAATAACTATCATTAGATCCACCTAGAACACTAATACCAAACCACATGATACATATGGTTCATTGGGGAAACAAAAACCAAGATATAAGAGGGGGAAGAAAGAAGAAGGGGGTAATAGAGGAGGAAATACTTCAAATCCACTTGGAAAATGCCAAAGGAAACCAATAATCCAATAGGAGGAAGAAAATGGAGATCCTCCCATGCTCCCAAGGGTCAGATGATGTAGGAGGAGGGGAATGGGGGTGAAACCTATTAATAATTAAGTGGGTCATTTTGGGAAATTACAATTTTTTTAAACACCTTGATAGGGTGCACAGTTTGGGTGCACAATTTTCTAAACCCTATGCCAACCATGTGCTGGATACTACCTAGTCCAAGAACCACCTCATAGGCTTACCCCTGAGTGGCCTAACCATTTGGAAAAACTGTACACCTCATTCCTGAATCACCCTAAGCATGGTTGGCTTCTAGGGAGCTCTATATAGTTTGAAAAACTATGCAGAAACTGTGATAAATGGATCTATAAAAAACTTAGAATCAAACAAACACTTTATGAATGGTTTAATAAACAGTGTGAGAGTTGTTATCCACACCACATACACACCAATGACCCTGCATGGTTTCTATTAGGGGCTACATGGTTTGTACTTAACCACACACAACCCATTCTGAAAAACCTTGGGTAGTTAAAAATGAAAAAAAGGATCCTCATGAAGAGATTCCACATAGTTCCCCTCTAACCATGCACCTTAACTGTGCACATAAGAAAAACCATAAAAATTTTCCAAGTTCCAAGAAAAAACTCAATGGAAACTAAAAACTAGTCCTCTACTTCACCAAAAAACACCAAAACAACAACACCATGACATAGGGGGTGTCACACCTCCCAAATAACACAAACCTGGGACTTTAGGGGAACCAATAGATCAAGAAAACTTAATCCCAATTCAGATACCCCTCAGGTATCCTTTCCCTCATTGATCCACCAAGAGAGAAATCAAATCCCATTTCAAACCCACACATGTCTCCATGAATCCCTCGATGAAGGGAAAACATCTCCAACACTAGTGAATAGCTCACCCCATGATCTACATGGATTTTAATCAGAAGAAAATATATATACATGTGATTCAGTTGAGTAGAATGACTCCAGGTACTTATAAAATAAAACATCATATGTGTAATGACCCAAATTTTCCATGTATTATTTTTAAATATTATACAGATTATTTTTGAGACCAGACACTAAGATGGCGTGCGATTCTGAGGCTCAGAATAAATTTTTGAAATATATTGAATATATTAAATAGTATGTGAACACTATTTTCCTGAAAAAGTGGAATAAATTCTAAATGGGTTCCCATATTAGAAATTTTAGGTCACCGTTGAGCTCATAACATGTGATTTACCCTAGGTGTGACTTAACATTAATCAGTATGAGTTGTTTTTGGAAAAGTCATCACGGGTGAAAAAATGAATAAGATAATTTAATAAAATTATTTTAATTAATTTTTTTGATGTCACGCTTAACAATATTTAAATAGATCTTTTTTTAGAATCCTAGGGTTAGCCGCATAACCTTGGAGATTCCGGAGGATCATTGGATAGAACCTTGAAGAATCTTCTTAGGCAAACAGTAACGAATAAAAGATCAATGTACCTCAAATTATATGAATATTTCCTATGGAAATGACATAAAAATAATTCACCATCAAGTGATCCAAATCGAGGTAGGGTGTGTGTTTTAATTCATTCATTCCATGTTCTCTATTTCTATGACAAAGTTGGACTAATCAATGAATAGTTTGGCCCATCGATCGATCATTATATGAGATGGGTTTATTTATGGGGTTTATCAGGAGATTTATTCATTATTATTGATTTATTCATTTGTTGTTATAATGTAAATGAATAGATATTGACACAAACATCAGTTTAGGTTTGTTCCTCTTGTTTGGATTTGTGCCTTTCTCTCCCAATTCACCATTCTTCATGAAGTTCTTTGTTTCTCCCTACGATTCGATGTTTCTTCAAATGATCGATCAGTTCACATCCTATTCATGGAATAATGATCCAAAATTGTAGATCCGACATTGGTACGACTCAATGGAAGTGTGATAGTGGTTGTGGTAGTAGATCAAATGATGGTTGGTGCTGCTTTTGTGTTCTTCAACATGCAATGAAGAATGGTGATGATATTTTTTTTCAAACGGATCAAGGACCCAGAAGTGGTACACCGAAAATGGAAAGGATTGGGTGAATCCCCCCTTGATTTTCCAGGCAAGCCATAACCATATTGGTGGATAGAGTGATGGAGGAGATGACAGACAATGAATTGGGGATTCTGGAAAACAATGATACACACAAAATATAATCTGGGATTACACGACCCGTGGGCCCCCCAGAGTGACAACTCGGGTTTCGAGTTAGAAATGGGTACCACACGACATGTTTCATGGACCACACAACATGTGATCCCTCCACAGATATTTGGAATGTACTTTGGGAATTACACAAACATGGGGAGAAGTACACAGGTTTCCTATGTGGCGTGCACTCCCCCACACGACATGGATTGGACCAAGTACATGGGATAAGCCATGTAATGGTACACAGACATGGGTACATGGGTTGAAACCATGTACTAGAACATAGGTAGGATACATGGGATGCCTACATGATATGTACTACTACACAAACATAGTTTTAATGACACATGCTGTTTACACAGGCATAACCCAGGGTCAAGGGACACAACATGTAACCCTTCTACACATCGTGTACTCTTTCTTACATGGATTTGATCTCTTTTCCTCTGTATCTTGGACTAGTTCTGTTAGGTTTTGTTCCCATTATCCTTTACATGAATGTATGTATGAATTTTTTCTTACTCCTATGATTATGATCACTTTTACAGGCCTTCCTAAATAGAGTTGTCGGAATCCCTCTGAGAGGCCCAAAGTAAGATCCTCTATTCACCTTCGTGCCCTAGGTGAAGTTCTTGGTATCAACGTGACCAATACTAACTGGGTTCTAATACTATAAATAGTAGGTTTAATCTATATCGATTTTATTGGCATTAACCCATGGAATTAGTAGTGATCCTCATCTATGTATCGTATTCTCTTCGGATCTATAAGCATATTATTTCTCATGATGAGACCCGATGAGAAGTACCTCTTGGATGGATGTCATCAGGGATATTGGACTCAAGAGTTTGATATCCTATATGAGTGCTTCATAGAATATTCAAGTTGAAATCCTATGCTATTATACTATGGTTGTGGCTTACCTCTAGACCATGTGTCTTAGATTGAGTATATATGGATATTATTATTATATGTGCTGTAGACATATACCTGTGTATAACTGACTATATTTCCTTTATTATATGATTTTTGGTTTCATGGTGTCCTAATGGGTATTATTATATTCAACCCTGCATGATCTTTTCCTGCACATGTCATGTCTTGTGTAGATGATAGACCTTTTGATGGAGTCCTAGGTAGAACAGGACCAAATGATGATTTGTGTGACCGGATAGACCGAGGTGCATTCCTACAGCTTTCAGATAATAGTCCTAGTACCTTTAATTTCAGGTTGGACTTGTGTTACAGACTTGTTTTTGGTGAGATTTTATTTGTCCTTATTTACTTTATTTAATTCCTATCATACTCTGGTTGTGAGATATTGATGTATGCATGCATTGATTGTCAAGTTGTTTTTATATTTCATCATTTTTAGAGATTGGAGATGTGTGCATGTGTATAGGTATTGAGGAAATTACTCACATGTTAGTGATATTCCTACTCAATGCTAGTTTCCAAACCCTAGAATATTGGTGGAAATCTTGGGGAGTGGTAGCATGGGTTCCAGTAGGATGGGTTGTGACCGGGTGGTATAAAAGGTGGTCAGTTCAACTTTAAGACTAGGAGCCCATGATATTGGTTTGGGGAAATAGTGTTAAGTGTTCCGAGTTTGGATTTCAGGCCAAGGAATCCAGTGTTGGTGCAATGACTGACATATCCATACACCAGAACTCTGATCACCTGCTATTTAACTCGGTACATGAGAACACTGGTTGCAAGGAAAAAAATGGTATATAAATTATATAGGAATGGGTTGTGTTTCCATGTCCTTCTTGATTCAGCTCTCTAGATATACTCATTGACTGTGGAACATATTGTTTATTTTAGGATGCCTTCACAACACATTTTACATTGGATTCAGAAGTTTGATCCCAAGGATGACCCCCTCAGTGATGTGGCTTCAATATAGGAACTAGTTCCTGAGATGTTACCTCTAGGTGGTGAACCAACCATACCAACTGTAGAAAATCATGTGGTACCTGTAGTACCAGTGGATGAGATTCTTAGGATGAGCGCAATTCATGAGTTTTAGTGGTAGATATTCCTCAGGTTCCGAGGAAAGCCTGAATCCTAGGTGGTTGAGGACTGGATTGAGGTGGTGACCTGAGTTTTCTATCTATTATAGAAATTAGTAGATCATATGGTGGTCCTAGCGGCAATCCTTCTTCATGACTTAATAAGATGATGGTGAAGTTTGGTTACCTAGACTTATGATGAGACAACTATTTTATGGATAGAGTTTAATAATCTATTTAGAGATGAGTTCTCACCACATATACTAAAGGATGTGCATATCCAGGAGCTTCTACAACTCAACCAGTGTAGCATGATAGTAGATGAGTATTCAATAAGGTTCACCAAAATTTCCAGGAAATAGATGGATATGGTTTGTGATTAGTTATTTAGGGTTCAGACCATCGAGTGCGATCTACATAGAGACATCCAAGCCATCGTTATTCCTCTATTCATTCATACCTATGCTGGGGTGCTAGAGAAATATTTAGTGATCGAGAGTTTCATGGATGAGAAGATACAACCAGTGGTTGTCAGCAGTGGTCATGTTGGGGTAGAAACCTTAGGATCAGGGAGCTGACATCAGTCTTAAGGACCTAAACGTGCGAGAAATTTTAGGAGGAGGTCCCAGGACAAAAGATTTGTAGTTCAGAGATCAGAGGGTGGGTCCAGTCAGCCTAGAGAGAGGCAGTGCTACTCATGTGACAGCTTGGGGAATATCACTCGAGTTATTCTGACCCATCATATAACTGAAAGAATACTATGGATAGAACACTAAGGCATAGACAGTGGTAGGGGACATAAGGTTTGTAGGATAGAGGATGTGGTAGATCAGTTGGGAGAGCAATAAAAGGTGGCTGATGTTTTGACTTGTTACCACCACCACCCCCAAGTGGTCCATGCCCAGCTTAGGGAGCTAGAGAAAAGGGGATGGGACAACTACAGGTGGTCAAATCTTATTACCCAAGGGATATAGGAATGATATGAGGTATGATATGTTTCTTTTATACCTTAGTTTTTGTATTGATAGACACAGGTTCTATTCATTCATTTCTCACTACATATCTTGTTTGAGACTTAGATATTCTGGTTGAATTTTTGACTCAACCCTTACGCTTGGAGAATCATACTGGAGAAGACTAGATGATCACACACTTGTTCTAACAGTGTGACCAAAATCTTGGAGGTGAGAGTTTTAGTTAGGATATCTTGGTAGCAGTGTCGAGCCCTTACAACATCATTCTTGGTATGGACTGATTATCCACAGTTCATGCTCAAATTGATTGTTTTTGGTGAAGGATGTGGTGTGTTCATAGTGATAGAACTAGGTTTTCCTTTTTTGGTGAAAAGGAAACCTAGGAAGCATATGATGCACTCATTCATAGAAGTGGGGCATCCGATCACTCATTAGTTGGCTAACCTGACCCTTGGTGCAGTGGATGTTAGAGGTTTCCAGTTTCCTGTAGTGGTGGTGGAGTATGATGACATCTTCCTCGATGATGTTATAGGTTTACCTCCCTGCCAAGAGATAGACTTATGCATTGATATAAATCCCGGGATAACACATATATCTTCACCAACATATCATATGGATCCCATAGAGCTTTGTGATCTGAGGGTGAATTTGGAGGACTTATAGTGGAAGGGATTAATGAGGACCAGTGTTTCACCTTGGGCAGCCCCAGTCTTGTTTTCCAAAAAGGAAGACAAGATCTTGAGGTTGTGTGTGGACCACTAGTGATTGAATCAAGTGAACATGAAGAACAAGTATCCACTACTGAGGATCGATGGCCTATTTGATCAGTTGAGAGGGGCATGATGGTCCTCGAAGGTTGAACTCAAATCAGACTATCACCAACTGTGAGTATGTGATGAGGACATACTAAAGACAATATTTCTACATTTCTATGGTCACTATGAGTACTTTGTGATGCCCTTTGTAATGAAAAATTCCACATTAGTCTTTATGGGACTCATGAACTGGATATTCCAACCTTTCTTAGACTAGTTTGTGGAAGTATTCATTTAGGATATCCTTATGTACTCGACATTCGAGGAGGAGTATGCGAGACACATAAGGATAGTTCTAGACATACTCTTAGAGAACCAGCTTTATTGAAATATCTTAAAGTTCCAATTTTGGATTCAAGAAGTACACTTTTTGGGACATGTTATCTCAGTGGATGGAGTGGAAGTGGACCCATCCAAGGTCAAGACATTGTTATATTTGGATCCACCTAAGATCATGACATAGGTGAAGATCTTCCTAGCATTGAAAGACTATTATCGGATATTCATACATGATTTCTCTAGGATATCATCACCCATTATATCCTTTAATTTAAAGGGTAAACCATTCATGTGGATAGAAAGGTTCCTGTAGGTTTTTTAGCAGTTGAGGTAGAGTTTGATGAGAAATCCTATCTTGAGATTTCCAGAGGAAGGTGTCGAGTACGTAGTGTTTTGTGATGCATCAGGAACTGGTCTTGGTTGTGTCCAGATGTATAGCTAAGAAGTGATTACCTATGGTTCACGCTAGTTAATACCACATGTGTAGAACTACATAACCCAAAATCATGAGTCAGTAATGGTAGTATTCTCTTTGAATATGTGGTGACACTACCTAATGGGAGAGTGGTTTGTTTTCTACTACGATCACAAGATTCTCAAGTATATATTCTCTCAAAAGGATCTTAACTTGAGGAAGAGGGTATGGATAAAGTTCCTCTAGGAATATTACTTCAAAATTTTCAATACTAATGGGAAGGAAAAATGGTAGTATATGATCTCAGTAGGAGAACTAGTTCGTAGTTGCTGAATGAGTCGTTGAAGTAGTTAGCCTCGTTGTGATTATCCTTTGTGGATTAATATTGAGAAGCTTACCTCCAGTCAATGGTTTTCAACCCTCCACTGTTAAAGAGAGTCAGGGAGGCACAACTTGGGGATATTTACTGTGAAACCCTACATGCTCATATATTCATAGGGCATTCCTCTAATGGATTTTCAAAAGGTGGGGAGCACATTGTTATTTTCAAAGGACATATGATGGTACCAGTGATGTTGCAGGAGGAGGTTCTGAGATATTTTCACACATATACTTTGGTGGTACATCTAGGTGTGGTAAAGATGTACCAATACCTCCAACATTAGTTTTGGTGGCCATGGATGAAGAAAGGAGTTGTAGAGTTTGTCTCTTGATGCCTTACTTTTCAACAAGTGAAGGCTGAGCACCAAGTTCCAGCTGGTTTAGCTCAACCCCTTGAGGTTCCAAAATGGAAGTGGGATAGGATATCTATGGACTTAGTGACAGGATTAACACTTAGTTAAAAAGGACACAATTCTATTTGGGTGATCTTTGACTGACTCACCATGTTAGCCCACTTCCTAGCTATCAAAGAATCGAGTTCAGTAGAGAGCATGGGATGCCTCTATATACAGGAGGTAGTCCGAATCCATGGAGTTCCTTCGACGATCATTTCTGACCATGATGCTTTCTTGACATCCCAATTTTGGAAGACATTACAAGAGGCATTTGAGGCCTAGTTATGCTTGAGAACAACATTTCAACTACAAACTGACGACCAGATAGAGTATACCATTTAGGTTTTGGAGGACATGATGCGGGATTGTATGTTAGAATTTATACATAGTTGGAAGGATCATCTACCACTAGGGGGATTTTCATACAAAAACAACTACCATTACACCATTGGTATGACACTATTTTAGGCTTTATATGGGTGAAACTGTAGCTCATCGCTTTCTGAACTGGTCTAGGAGAGTCAACACTCATTGGATTAGAGTTGGTGCGAGCTACAATAGAGAAGGTGCAGATCACCCAGGAGAAGATGAATACTACACAGAGCCATTTGAATTATTATGCTAATAGGATAAATATTCCTTAGGAGTTAGAGTAATTATACCACATGTTCTTACATGTTTCACCTTGATGTGGATTGTGGATATTTGGTCGGGGCGACAAACTATCTCTGAGATTCATTATCCCTTTCCAGATATCGCATAGAGTTGATGAGGTGGCATATCGCTTGGGTCTACCAAAATAGTTAGATCGGGTAGATGATGTATTCCATGTGTCACATCTGAGGAGGTATGTGCACGAACCATCACATGTTATCAGTTGTGCTGAGCTAGACATTGAAGATGGAGTGACCTTTGCTGAGTACCCGGTGGAGATTGGGGATTGGTAGGAAATGATCCTTCATGGGTGATCGATTTCTTTAGTGTGTGTCCAGTGGAAACATGGGAATCTACAAGAGAGAACTTGGGAGCGAGAGGCTCAGATTCATGCTTAGTAACCTCATATTTTTGATTATCCCTTGTTTTGAATTTTCAGAACACAAATCCCCAAGTTGGGGAGAATTTAATGACTCGTATTTTCTATGTATTATTTTTGAATGTTATATGGATTATTTTTGAGACCAAGAGATGATACAACATGCGATTCTGAGACCCGATGTGACCAAAATAAATGTTTGAAATATATTAAATATATTAAATAGCACGTGCATATGGTTTTCCTGAAAAATTGGAATAAATTATAAACAGGTGCCTGAATTGGAAATTTGAGGTAACCATTGAGCTCAAAACAAGAGGTTTACCATATGCGTGACTTAACATTAGTCATCACAAGTTTTTTGTGGAAAATGCATCATGGGTGCATAAATGAATAAAATAATTTAATAAAATAATTTTAATACATTTGATTTGACGCATTGGTTAAAAATATATAAATATATCTTTTTTTCATAATCCCAAGGTTATTCTCATAACCATGGAGACTCCAAAGGATCAGTGGAGATAAACTTATAGAATCTACTCAGTCAAATAACAATATATCAAAGATTGACATACCTCAGATTCAATGGATCTTTCCTACACCAACCACGCAACAATCATTATGCATCAAAAAGTGATTCAAATAGAGGTAAGGAATGCGTTTTAATTATTTTATTCCCAGTTCTTTATTTCTATGATGAACATAGACCAACCAACGAATAGATTGGCTCACAGATCAATTGTTACATGGGATAGGTTTATTTTTGGGGTTTATCGAGATTGTTTTTTGTGATTTTTGATTTATTTGTTTGTCATTATAATGGAAATAAACCAAGATCAGCATGAACATAAATAGAGATTCATTCCACTTGTTCAGATTTGTGAATTTCTCCCCTGATTCACCGTTCTTCACAATGTTCTTGGTTTGTCCCCACAGTTCAATGTTTCTTCAAGTGATCGATCATTGCACATCTGATTCTTGGTTCAATGATCCAAAATCATAGATACAACATCAGTAAGACTCAATGGAGATGTGGCGATGGTTGTGGAATTGGATCAAATGAAAATTTGTGCCAATTTTGCGTTCTTAGGAATGCAATGAAGAACAACGATGATCTTGTTTTTCAAGAAGATTGAGGACCCAAAAGTGGTAGATCAGCAATGGAAAGTCTTGGGAGAAGCTCCCCCTTGATTTTACCATAAATTAATGGCTGAAGTTGTGAACAAAATGATAAAGGAGATGACGGACATCAAACTAGGGATTCTGGGAAATACCGATACACACAGTGTGTAATCCCAGATTACACAACATGTGGGGACCCCAGAGCGGTGGCTAGGGTTTAGATTAAGATATGAGTATCACATGTTGTGTGACCCATACCCATAAATTCGGAATATACTTTGGGAAGTACACAGAAATGGGGTGGAGTACATGAGTTTCCTATATAGTGTATACTCCCCCACATAGCATGGGTTGGACCAAGTACACCGGCTAATCCATGTACTGGTACACAAACATGGGTATTTGGGCTAAATTTATATACTGGAACATGGGTAGAGTACACATGATGTCTACATGGCATATAATACTACTACCCAAACATGGTTTGAATGACATGATCCATTTACACAGGTTGACACTAGGGTCAAAGGACAAAACATGTAACCCTTATACACATTATGTACTATCTATTACATGGATTATATCTCTTGTCCTCCATATCTTGGACATTTTTTGTTAGGGTTCATTCCCCTTATCCTTTCCCTAAAGGTATGTATGAATCGTTTCCTACTCCTAGGAATACGATCCCTTCAGTAGGACTTCCTAGATAGATTCATTGAAATATCTCCAAGAGGCATGGAGTGAAATACTCTATTCATATTCATTACCTAGGTGGAGTTCTTGGTATTTATGTGACTAACCCTACCCAGGTGTCGATCATCTACTTATTAGGGTTAATCTAGATCGAGTTTCTTGGCATTACCCCATTTCCATAGAAGTGATCCTCATCTACGTATCGTATTCTCTTCAAATATACTAGTGTATTATTTATTATAACGAGACCCAATGAGGAGTACCTATCGGATGGACAACATCAATGATATTGTACTTAGGAGTGTGTTCTCCCAGATGAGTGCTTGTTAGAATCTTTAAGCTGGAATCCTAGGTTGTTATACTATGGCTGTGGCTTAACTATAGACTATATGTCCTAGATTGAGTATATCTGGATATTCTTGTCATATGTGCTATAGAAATATACCTATGTAGAGTTGAATATATTTTCCTTTTTATATGATTTGTGGTTTTAGGGTGTCCTACTGAGTATTTTTATATTCACCCACGCACAGGCTTTTCTTGCACATGTCATGTCTTATGAAGAAGATCGATATTTTGATGGAGTCCTAGGTAGACTAGGACCAAATGGTGGTTTGTGATACCAGATAGACCTAGGTGTGTTCCTATGACTTTAAAATAGTAGTCCCATTACCTTTACATTTAGGTTGGAATTAATTTATAGACTTCTTTGTGGTGGGATTGTATTTGGACCTGTTTACTTTCTTTACTTACTATCATACATTGGTTGTGGGATATAGATGTATGCATTCATTGGTTGCTCAGTTGTTCTTACATTTAATCATTTTGTGGGATTGGAGATTTGTTCATGTGTATAGTTACTTTGGAAATTCCTCCCATATTAGTGATATTCCTACTCAGTGCTAGTCACCAGCCCCTAGCTTATTGAAGGTGGGATTACGAAGTTGCGACACTAGACCCACTTGGATGGCTCATGATTGTATGATCAATTGTTGAAACTTTAATCAAATTAACCTCTATCATTGGAAAACCACCATAGAAAGGAATATGTCATGTGAATCATATATTCCTTGTATAATGAATGAATAATGGCCTCTTGATTATGGGTCTAGAGTAAAAAACCATAAAAAACCATAAATCCATAAACTCAAGTGCATCACATAGCCATAAAAATGAAATCCAAAAATAGTAATCCTAAGCCCTAGAAACTTGGAATTCCTATAATAAAATGTATTCATGACACACGAATTGATATCCACCACAATTTCTAACACATTTCTAGACCACCTATTTACCAAATCCCAAAATCATAAAAGAAAAAATATCTGATACCATTTTGTACCACACCAGCTCGAGTCAACCTAACACATCACTTAATCCAGCTCACCGCAAGGCCTCAAGAGAACCTACCAAAATTCTAGAGGCTTCTGACCTATGGTGAGGGTCTAAAAAATACTATGGGGATACTATATCCTCTAGTTATAGTGAAATTACAATGGAAATAACCAAAATACCAACACATGGGATAACCATCAGAGTATTCAAAATAAATAACCAAAATAGAGGCTTGATATATTAAATGGAATACAACATATAGTCTTATAGACTCAAATTATAAAAAACATACAACATCAAGTTTTCCACTGGTCCAACCACATATACAAAATAAAAAACTGGTAATAAAATATAACTAGATCTATAACCAAAACTGAGACAAACCACATACCCAATATCCACGATGCTTGAGCTACACCAGATCAATCCTAAGACTCAAAACGAGTAGCTCCACTCAATCACAAAACACTGGTCTGTGGCCCCATCCATCATGCAACTTGTGATCTATCATAAAATTAGACATCATATCTTCACACACATTGAGGTTCATGTACAGGGGTGAGAAATGAATCTTAGTAGGCTACCCCAACAGTGAACCTATAAATATTCTATAATAATAAGTGAATGAACTCATGATATTCCTGACCTAGACAAAGATAAATAACAACTATAGAAAAGAATAAACTATACAAAAACAAGGGGTAAAAAACAAAAAAAAAAATGAGAATAGAAAAACATGGGTTCTAGCCTGACAC
The DNA here is from genome assembly GCA_963277665.1 of Viscum album. Lineage (NCBI taxonomy): Eukaryota > Viridiplantae > Streptophyta > Magnoliopsida > Santalales > Viscaceae > Viscum > Viscum album. The sequence goes on from OY728148.1 coordinate 2,054,311,598, forward strand.
CCAAGGTAAATCTACCCCTACTCTAGCCCACACCAGATGTTTTGAAACATGTGTATCAAAATTCCGCATGAAATCCAACATGTCCTATAGATCTACATAGGAGATCCAAGATGTATAAATTAAAAAGAATTAATACCATACCCCAGGGTGTAACCATAGGTGTCTACAATCATAACATGAATCTACTAGGATCTAGAACTCTGATATCATGATCTGAACTAGTGAAAGAACCTCCCCCCACAATTTAGAGATATTTCATGTCCCTAAAGTCTTGAATAATGAATCAAGATCCACCATGAACCTATCAGATACACCACCCTATGGTATTCATACACATGGACCCAAAGGATTCACTACACAAGGGATCTATACACAAGTTCTGGAGCACAAAAACATCCACAAAAAATAAATCCACCCTAGCCAAGTTAAACACTCAATATAGGGGTAATACACTCATATAGGTCATCCATTATCTCCCTAAGACCATATGAACCTATTCCCCCAATAGAGTATAGAACCATATCCAAACTCAAGGCCAACACCAATCAAATATATCCTAGGGTCTCCTCCTCAAAACACATTCCTGAGTAAAACATCCTCAAACATCATGAACAAAGGATAACCAAAATTGGGATGATCCAACCTCAAATCCACTGTCTAAACAACTAAACTAATAGTGTTGGTCCACCATTATCCAAAACTCATGAGGCTATCATGGTCACTTATATCTCAAAATCCAAAAAATAGCCATCATAAGATCTCTATGACCCACCTCAGGGTCAAACTAAACTCAGGGCTCCCATGGTCCCTGTGGTCACAACATAAGTTGATTTCCAACTAGGGACTCCCATATTTCAACCAAGATCTCATGACACACCCATAGAAACAAACTCATATGGACTAAAGGTCACCAAAAAATAAGGACACCCTATGAGTATTCCTCTAGGACATCCAAAATCACATGAAACACCTAGTGTGGAAACATCCCAAATGGCCCTCAATGGCCTCCAACTAATACTCAATCAACAACGTGCCCAAAGGGCACCCAAAAACCCAATCCCACCAATAGGGGAATTCACTAAGGTCCTCATGAACACCTAAAAAGTATGATAACAAACATAAGATAACCCCTAAACAAACAAAAACATATCATACAAACATTCTCAATAGCCGACTACGACAACCACTAATCACTCGATCAGTGACCAACCCATAAGAAATCCTCAAGAGTCCCATAGAATCATCTCAACAGCTCAGAAACACCCAGCTGTAACCACCATCCAAAGGTGACATCCCTAATTAAAGGCTTCAACAACTTTGATCCATGAACATAAGAGATAAACATTAACTTCTCTAACCTTGAGCATTCAGTCCCATCACACAAGGAAAATATATGATCTCCATAAAGATACCGCCCAATATTGCCTTTCATGACCTATCTAAAAGAACATAAAACTAATTTACATGGAAGAATAATTCCATGACAATCATCGAGCTTGAAACCCTCTCCCAAGCTATGCAGCTCACGAACCAACCCCTGTGAGGACACTAAAACCAAACCTCAAAGAAATCCTCCTATCGTACCCTCTCAGTCCAAAACAATATCCATATGGATTATAAACACTAAAAGGATTCAATCATCATGATGTACATGAAAAAACACCCAAAATGGACTACTTATAAGTATAGTTATGTCTCAGGGGCACAAAACACCCCAAAACCCCCAAGTTGGAAAATTTACACAGTGTGTACTTCAGAGTGAATAATGTGTACTATCAAACCAGCACATGGACATATACTTCTACATGGATAGAGAAGACATGGGGTATAACCATGTACTGTTACATGAATAGGCCGTACATGGGAACTACCTATATACTTTTACATGACCATATACCCATCACATGGGGTTGCTTCATAATTACATGGATACATGGCCATGTCCCACTACACGACATGTACCAAGATTATATGATGTGTATTTTTCAAAACTCCATATACCCATGTAATCTACCACATGGACAGGTACATGGATAAGTACTACTATACGGATCACACTTAAAGTACAAAAATGTAATTCTAAAAACTTGATTTTATAAAAATAATAAGAACACACAACACATGTTTATAAAACCACATGTTGTGTACACAAGTTTTCCCAAATGGGAAGTCCTCGAAATGATCAAAAACCCATGATTTCTCCACAAAATCCATAGATCAACCCACTATGAGTATGAAACAACCCATAAATGGGATTAAAAATTAAAAAAATTATTCTATGAGTATTTTTGTAATATAATTTAAAACAATATTACCTCTGAGTGGAAACAATCAACGATTAGTCCGATCCGTGATACACAACTACCACACGACGATTCAATATGACCTGAGCTCCGCTGTTGCACCTCCGATTCTCCCTATCATTATATTATATCCCTCTCCATATATTAGCCAAATTCCCAAAAGGGGAATCCCCCATGTAAGTATGAAAAAAGATAAGGGATAAAATAAATAATAAAAAATAAAAAGTAAGAAAAAAGAAAAATAAAAAGAAAAGAAAAGGGGACTGAACCCAGCCCCGGTGCCTGACATAATGTTATGACTAAACTATTAAAAAACCACATTTACAAACTCAAAGTTGGATAAATAATCTCAATATAATTCTCCTTTTAAAATATATGGCCGAATGAACACCAAAAATATTTTAATATTTAATTAATTAAATATTAAATATTCAGTGAAAATTTGAATGGTTTCGATTGCCATATAACTCTTTTACTAGGGTAATCACCCTATTTTGGGATGAATAGAGTGGTCATAAAAATTATCTAAGATCATCTTTTAATAGAAATTACCATTTTACCCTAAAACACTTCCACGAACAAAAATTTATATTCCCCTAATTTTCACAACCTGTAATGATGCAAGTCATCACAAATTTATCTATATGAAAAATTATTATAAATTCTTTATAAAGAAATTCAAACCATTCCTAATTTTATATAGAATTATAGTAAGGGAATTAAATCTAGATCCATAAGGAATAAATTCCCCCAAACCCTAAAAATTATTTATATGATAATCATACCACTCAATATCTAGTAGTTGGTGAAGACTTACATGGCATAGGACACTATAAAATCTATAGTGAAAACTCACTATCTGATTCATTAGTACTAGTTTCCTAGGATTTTACTTGTTTGTATGGTTTTTGGTGACTATCTACCATATTGGCCCTTGGATTGGGACATTGAGTCACATAATGACTAACTCTATTTCAATTTAAGTAATGAATTTTTTATCTTCTCTCATTCCCATATACTGGTATATATTATGACCATTATCTCTACACTTATAGCATTTACTTACATGTTTCTTCCCACATTTTAGAATATAGAAAATTGATTATTCTTTCCTTTATCATATTGGTCACCCAAATTTCTATAATATTCCATACTTCTCTTATTTGGTGTGATTAGGACTTCAAAATTTTTAACACTTTTAATCAAAATTATTGATATCTTGTTTAGAATAATTACAAAATTTCTCACTCCATCCCTTATTCTATTAGGTACTTCATTAGGATAGTTTATGAATTGTTCATGACATCCATTGTTAACTTGGTTTATTCAGGATTGAAGCATTACTAAAACCAAGAAAGTTATCATGAGTGAAGATTATTATAAGAAAGTTATTGTAAATAACCATGGGAAAATTCAACCTCATGATTTCACACTTTATAACAATATCAGTTTAGCAGATAGTTTTTAAAACTATACTTATATCAGAATCAGTCCAACCTATATCACTCTTAGTTTAACATATATCATTCTGGGTTCAAGGTAGATTTTTTGAGTTGGGTTATCGCATAATTTTTAACCCAATCCTTAAAATAGGGACCCCAAATTACCATGAACTTTCTTAAAATATTATAAACCCAATAATCATTGAAATATATGCTCTCAAAATTCGACTTATACTTCCTTAAACAACATTAGTCATTCCTAAAATCATATAACCAAGTATGTATATGCCCTAATGATATATTCTCAATAACATACCTTTACCAAAACCTATTTGAATATGCAAGACCATAAAACACAATGAGATTATATATTCCTAAAAAAACTAATTCTATCTTTAACCCTCAAATGTTATTAACCAATAGTTCATACACTAGTCACTATATATCATAATCCCAAAAAATGAGATGAACTTTTCAAAAAATATCATGAATCAATTATTAATCCAAAGGTTACCATTTACTATCTAACTCAATTTTATCAAAGTTAATCAACCCTTTATTACCTAAACATGAAGCACACATTAAACATAATAGTTGTTCATACCTTAACCATGTGTTCTCAAATAGTTATCCCCAAAATATAAATTTGTCATAAAATCAATTTTCGAGGTTATTGATACCATTTAATATATATTTCCAAACCATTACAGTAAAACTAGTAAAGATAAATCCTTATATGTTTCACATAATTCTCATAACTTTTATAATTTATTAGAATATCATTGATAAATATTACTCACTAATGAAAATATCTAAGATTTTTAATAAAATATCAATCTCACTAACTAAGGTAAGACTCGGAAATTCAATTTTTCCCTCATAATAGGCTTATAATAAAATTATAAACCATTTGAGTATTATACCTTATTTAGTTATAAGACATAAGGGAAATTGGATACATACCTTTCTCCATTTAATTTCCTTGATCCAGTTTTAACCAAATACTAAAACCAAAATGGTTATGATAATATCAAAAATATGAAAATGAAAACATCAATCTGAATATTTCTTCCCTTATGAAAGCTTTGTTTTTAACATATGATACCTTTTAATCAACCCATGACTCTCATATTTTAATCCTTGGTTATCCATGGTCATTTTTTCTATTAGGTTCTCTAACCAAATTAGTTAACATATTTATTAAATCCTTCATAATGGTTTGTTAAGAGAACACAATTAAGAAATACATATACCCTGTGAGTGTATCTCTAGCTATAAAATTTCAGGTCCACTCATCATGCATCATAGTGATGATTAAGTTAATGATCAACCTATAATGTCCCATGTTCTATATGAGTGTGAAAATTTAGGAGGAATTTGAATTCTTCACATTGATAGATGGGATGAATTTTGAATCGGTTTTCGAAATAGAATTATGAGAGTTTGGATACTATAAATAGGTTTATATTAATGTATATTGATGCTAAAGGGGTGCATAAAATGATCATATAATTCTAGGGATCCTGGGGGTTTGAAATTTTAGTTTTAGGGAAATATCCTGAGGTGAATGGTTTGTTCTTACTATCCCCAAACTGTATGAAATATTTTTTATAGGTACATGGTTTTTATAAACAATTAAATATTAAAGAGAAACCATGAAACTTTTTTGAGGGGGTCTTATAGACAAATATCACTATTTTCACATGGTTTCCAAACCATGTGGTACAACTATGAAAGGTGGAGGTTTTGGGCTAGTGCTGGTAGCATAGTTGGCACAGGATTTGGAAAATTGTGTAACCAAACCATGCACCCCTTATAAAGTGGAATTTTACCACTTTTACCTTATGAGTTTTTTTAACACAAACCCTCCCCTTTCTTCCCCCATTCTCAACCCAATATTCTCCTATATTACCTCATTCTCTTCTATCTCCTACTTGATTATTCTCCCTCCTTTATTGCCTAATTTTTCTTCTTTTTGAAGTGTTGGAAAGATAGAGGTAAGGGTATGACCCTATTTCCTTCTACCTTATATATATATATAATTTTTTAGTTGTTACAACTAGATATTTGAGTGAATATATAGTGGAAGTTTCTCACGGCGAATGGGATTCTATGCTTCTTAGGTTAAGGACATCCTAAGACTACGACTGCACACCTTCCCCCCATCATTTTTGCAGCAGTAATTCATTTTGTAGGTTTTTATTTGTTTTGACTTTAATTTTATTTATTAGTTTACAGTTTTAGTTTTGGTTGATAGGTATTTGACCCGAGTTTTTTATTGGAGGTTGGCATGGACCTCAAAAGGGTCATTGGTCTTTTATTGGGTATAGATGGAGTATTTAGTGAGTGGTTCACCATTTATGACTAAGTTGTTATTGTTGGTTGTTTTTTATAAGTTTTTAATTAATTATAATGTTATTATAATTAATTAATTTTGGTTATTTATGTGTGAGTTAGGGCTATGGATGGTTTGGGTGTTGGCCGATGGCCTTGGATGAGTTTGGGAGGTGGATTGCCGAGCTAAGAGTTAAAGTTGAATGCTTATCTCAAGGTAGGTGGTCCCTATCCTATATTCCTGTTTAATCTTCAAGTTCATGAGTTTATATATATGCCAAAATACTCAGTATTGGCCTTATAATTAAATTAGAACCTTTATATATAAAATTTACTTATAGTATACCCTTGTAAATTAATGATAATTGGTTGCCTTTAAGCGATCCTAATGGGATGCCTTACTGAGACTTAGTCTATATGAAATATTAATTAAAGAAATTAGAAAATTAAAGTGGTTATTTAATTGGACCTGAAACATTATTTGAGTTCTTAAAAAAATAAAAGTGATATAGAACTAATACACCTTATATGTTAGTGAACCTATGTAAAGGGTGATTCCAATAGAACACCCCAATTTAGTATTAGAACTTTTAATGACCAATGATAAGGGATTAAAAAAATATTCTTCTATGTGATGGAAGGTGAGTTAATGGTTGATATTTGTATGACAAATGGGTAAACCCTATTTTTATTTTGGAATGATAAATAAATAAAATATTATAAATTGATGGATTATAGAATGGATTGAACTATAAATTGAATTAGCTAATATTAAAGTGTGAAATGGGATAAATGTAACTTTTGGTAGATAGTGAAAATGGTAAGTTAATTTTTAAATTCTGAATTGAGATGTCCATTATTGAAATATTATTTATAGGTAATGGTAACACCTTTGGGAAGTGATGGTGCTTGAGAGTAGTGAATGTTAGGATGAACGTTTGAATTTTAGGTGATTCATGAGGGTTGGGAAAGTTAGGATGTGCACTTGGATTTCACATGGTACATGCTTAGGAATTACAAGATGAGCTTCATGGATTCCACATGATACAAAATTTTTTAGGATGATGAGATGAGTATTTGGATTCACATGGTACATGATATTAGGAAATGCTGACATGAGTGATTGGGTTCCATGGGAATGTTGGGATTAATGCTCAGATTCTGTGTGATACTTTCAATATTAGAGAATTCTAGGATGATTTACAAGATTCCATGTGGTTAGTTATGGAGGCGTGACCATCATGTTGTGCTCAGATAAATCCCAACACTATCCGAAGTAGGAAGGACCCTACCTCAGGTGTCATTGTAGAGCCTGAGATATCAGAGGTTTTGGTTTATTTATTTATTTTGTACCATTCACTTTATTTTACTATACCTCACATGTAATTGATTATATTACTAGATATTTAGGGAAAAAATTAGTGGTGAACTACTTAGTTGTACTCAGACTCTTCTTGGAACAACATGGAACCTGGGTACTCGAGCAGATGCTACCTATTTGAAGGACTGGGATAGAGAAGAGGCTAGATACCAGGTGATTTTTTGGGTAGTTGGGATGAGGCATGAGAGTTTGGGACTGGTTTGGGACTTGGGGAATTTTTTTAAAGATTCTTATAGTTATGTATTTTTTTTATTTCTATGGTTGATGTATGACTTCCTAATGCATTGTGTTCAATTTTATTTTGTCATAACATGTTTTTATTTTCTTACCATCAGAGCTTTCCTTTATGATGTTCCTTTGGGTTATTTATCTAGTTGTTTATGTTTTCCTTTATTTTTAGGTTATTTTTTACTATGATAAGAGGGTATAATACATCCACTATACCACCTTAGACCCATATTTCTAGTCGATAGACTTTGTCATACGAGGAGGTGAGCATGAGGTCTTATAATACACTGGATCAAAGCACCGATTCCATAGATTCTATGTTGGGGTGATAAAAAGTGGTATGGAAGATTTTATTTTTTCTTAATATTTGGGTAAAGGTATATGTGAGACTATGAATGTGTTAGGACAAGGTATGGAAATTATTCCTTGGACTATCCACCCCACGTGTGAGAGAATTTCATGTTTCTAGGGACAAGATTGTTGTTCATCCTATTCATTTTTACCATTGATCTGATTTCACATTAAGTTATTCATTTGATTATGAGGTTTATAATTTGTGGTATTTTATCTCTTGGAACAGTATGGAGAGAGAGAGGGAATATTCATGTATCATATCAGGAACATTGGGTTCATGTGTGTAATTTCCTATGATTGGTTACTTGTTTAACTGAACCATGACTTGGGTTGGTTATTTAAAGTGTCTGCAACAATTTATACGACATTTTTGTAAAAGTGTATTGTAGAATATTACTTAAACTATCACCTAAATCAATAAAATAACCATTGTGTAATTTTTTGGTTTTATTAGTATGAGGTGTACATTAATTGAAATTCCAATTAAAAATTAAATATAATTTTCCTCTATAACTTGTTATTGAAATTTCATTCAAACAAGCCTTAGTTGTGAGAAATTCTGGCTAAAGTAAATGGTTAAAATAAAATAAAGGGATAACTTGTTTTGGTTTTTACATAGCAATAGATAAATAAAATGAAAAGTCTAACTTCTAAGGTGTTTTATTTTATAATTTGTACTTGAAATTTCATATAACTGAGCCTTTCATCATGGAAATTATGGTTTAAGAAAAAAATAGAAGTGTAAAATCTATGAACCCTATAAGAACTATATATATGATGTGGAATTTGTTGGTAGATAATGATGAACCTTTGTATTGTTCATTGGGGATGTTTGGAGCACTTGACTTGTGTGTTTTTACCTGTGGCATGTTGGGGTTGTCTATGATCTTATGGTTTATTCCTGACCTAATAATGGGTAGGATGTGTTAGATCTGAACCTGTGTGTGAGACCCTATGGTAGGTTTTTATCTTGGAAGGTGTTGTGCGACCTTGATATGGGGTGATTTTCATCCAATTTTTTTTGACCTGGGTGAGACATGGTTTGGTGTGTGGGCTATGTGGAGAACCAATTGACCCCATTCTTGAGTGTGACTCCCAGTTTGTAAGTTAGTGATTCTTGACCTTTATGAATTTTGAGGGTGACCCATAAGAGGTGTTGGAAAAGTATGTGTTAGAGGCATTCTAAATTCTTTTGGGTTTTTTTGGGATAAGAACTTGTGTGCTAGTCCTTTCAGATTTCTAGTTAGTTTCAAAAAAGCATGCATGTTTATATTCCTAGTCCAGTCAACGTTAGTATAGGTGGGATTGGCTTGGTGGAATGAGGTGGATCATATGTGAGGTTCCTATGGTCTTGAAATGCACCAAGGGTGCTCTATTATTGGTGATATTGACATAAATTATAGGCATGGAAAATGTATTGGGTGTGTGAGATGGGTTCTAAAAAGGCGTGACTCACTAGAGTTTGAGTTAGGTCCTTATAATTATGTTTCGTAGGAGCATACAACTGTTGAGATTTAATGTAATTATAGAATCAAGTGATTGTTAAGGGAATTATGTACCATTTTGATTATGGTTAGGTGGTACATGAGTGTACACATGTGATTCTTCAATAAATTGGAATCCATATCGGTGGACTGAGGACTGATGCTAGTGATGTGAGGCTTGTGAGCATGGGGACTCGAGGCTCTCTAATGGGAATTGTGGTGTTTCGAAAATTGGAATCAGAATATCGATAGATCAGTTACAATGATACAATTGATCCAGTGTTGAACATTGATGGGAGTATCAGTGGGTTAATGTGACTAATGTAGAAGCATGGAGCACGAGGGAAGCACACATATGGTTTTGATGAGACCCATTTTGATTGACTCTTTATGAGAGGAAAGGGATAAGTTGGATGGTGTGGATTACACTATAGATCATTTAAAGGAGTGAGCCTCTCCGTTGGAGGGTTTTCCCATGAAAGCCTTGGGTACTATTATAGCGTGTCAGGAGAGATTATTGAATTACCTTTTAAATAGATGATCAGGGTTGAGTAGTTTCACCCCATCTAACCATCATGTTCAGTGATGGGAGGAATGTGGGATTTGGAGTTCACAAAATGGTTTCGTGACGCGATGATAAGGATTCTCTTAAGTTGGGGAGAAGGATGTAATTCATAATGAATTAAAATTATGGTTTCATATATGTGTTGGATGGGGACCATACCTGGACTTTAGGCTTAGGTTGGTCTTGGATCAGCTTAAAGCGCTTTGGATTGGTGGTGTGCTGGTGATTTTTTTATGGAACAATTATGAACAAGGATGGTTAAGGACTCAACTACGAGAGTTTTTCAGAAGTCTAGTTGAGACTTTAGTGTATGTACCAAAATGATAACTGGGTTCCATTGGAATTTAAGGAACCATGATTGTGGGTGTTGATATCACATCGATACGGGGAAACCAATAATTTTGAGGTAGGTTAGTTAGAGGAGGTTCAACTTGTGTTATTAGGCAAAGTTGGATATGGTGAGTTGACAATTGTATTGAGCATGTTATTGTGGTGTGACAAGTATGTTTTAACAGTATGTTCAAAAGAATGACCTAGAATACTAAGACTCATTAGTTTGGTTTAGAAATGGATTACTTGGTCTAATATTGATGAAGATGGGTTCAAGTGAGAACCATATCAGTGTTCTTTAGCAATTATGGGTATTGGATCATGGTGTGATATACAACTGATAATATTGAGGCAAGTAATCATGTTATAATGGGTGTTAAGAGTTAGTTCACGAGTTCTAGAGAAGTTACCAGGTGACTATAGAATGGTGTAAACTAGTGACATCAACCAATAAGGTTTGATTTTGGTGGTTTTGGGAACTTGTGAGCGCCATTAGATGTGCTATTCCATGGTGGAGTGTTGAAATGAGTGATTATGTGATGAACAAGTTAGTGAGGATTTTGATTATGTGGTTGGGTTTGGGTGGTTTTACCTCTCAATAAATAGCAAGAGGTTAGTAAATTAATTGCATACTTACTATTTGAAACATATTAATTTTGATAGGGAACTCATAATTAATAATAACCGAATATATGATCATGACTTCATTTAGGATGTGTAATGAGATTTATCTATATAAAAAATTGTAATAAGAACTTTATAAAGAGAGTTAACCCATTCTTAGTTTTACATATAATTCTACTAAGATAATAAGATCTAGATCCATAAGGAATAACTTCCCAAAAACCTTGAAAATGATTTATATGATAATCATACCACTCAATATCTAGTAGTTGGTGAAAACTTGCATGATTAGGGAAATAGAAAATCTAGAGTGAAAACTCACTATCTGATTAATTAATAGTAGTTTCATAGGTTTTTCATTGTTCACATGGTTGTTGGTGACTATATCCTTTTTTGGCCCTTTTATTGGGACATTGATTCACATAATTCCCATCTCTATTGAAACTGAAGAAATAATTTTTTATAGATTCTCTCTTCCCCTTAAACTTGTATGTATGACGACCTTAATCTCCACACTCATAGAAATTATTCCTACATTTATTCCCAAATTTTTGACATATAGGAAAATGAATCTTGTTTTATTTATCATCTTGGTCATCCAAAATTTCTATAAGATTCCATATTTATCTTCTTTGGTATGTTTGATATTTCAAATATGTTCACATTTTTAATCAAAATTATTGATAGATAGTTTTTCATAATTAAAATATTTCTCACTCCATCCCTTATACTATTAGGTTGTTGATTGTGATAGTTTTTTCATTTTCAATGACATCCATTTTTAACATGGTTCATTTATGCTTGAAAAATTTATAAAAACAAGAAATTTAACACAAGTGGAAATAATTATAATAATATTATCATAAATAACCATATAAAAATATAACAATAAGACATATCACTTTATAATACTATCATGTTAGCCTATAGTTCTTATAACCCAACTTGTATAAGACTCTGTTTGACCTATATCATTCTCAGTTTAATATATATAATTATTAGTTCAAGGTATACTTATTTGAGTTGGGTTCTCTTATAATTTTTAACCTAATACTTAAAGTAATCATCCCAAATTAGTAGTAAATTTATTAAAATATTATAAAACAAATAATCATTATAATCTATTCTCTCAAAATCCAAATTATCATTCTTCAAAAAATATTATTTATTCTTATAATCATATACCCATGCATATACCCTAATTATATACCCTCAATAACATACCTTTACCAAAACCTATTTGAATACACAATACATTGAACCATAATTATATTATACATTCCTCTAAAAATTAAATTTATCTTTAACCCTCAAATGGAATTAACCACTAGTTCATACACTATTCACTATATATCATATTCCGAAAAATGAGATGAACCTCTCCAAAAAATATCATGAACCAATTATCAATACCAAGGTTTCAAATTACTATCTAACTCACTTTTCTCAAATTCAATCAACCCTTCATTACCTTAACATCAATCATGTATAAAACTAATAGTTTTTCATACCTCAATCATGAATTCTCCAATAGTTATCCCCAAAATATAACCTTTTCATAAAATCACTTTTCAATGTTATTGATACAATTTAATATATGTATTCATAACATTAAAATAAAACCATTGAAGAAAAATCCTTATATTTTACATATAATATTCCTAAATTTTAAAATATATTGGAATATAATTGATAAATATCACTCACTAATGAAAATAAATAAGAGTTTCAATAAAATAACAATCTCAATACATTAGGTAAGACTATAAAACTCAATTTTTCTATCATAATAGGAATATACTAAAATTATCAACCATTTAAGTATGTTCCCTTATTTAATTATAATACATATTGGTTTATAGATACATACCTTTCACTATTTCATTTTCGTGATCTTGTATCAACCAAATACTAAAACCAAAATGGTTATGATAATATCAAAAATATGAAAATGAAAACTTAAATCTAAATATGTCTTCCCTTATAAAACATTTTTTTAACATATGATTTTCTAGAATCAACCTATGACTCTACTTGTTCAATCCTTAGTTGTCCATGTTCATTTTTTTATTAGGTTCTATAACCAAATTAGTCAACATAATTATTAAATCCTTCATAATGGTTTATAAAGAGAATGTTATTAACCAAACCATATCCCTTAAAAGTGTCTATAATAGTGTTCAATATTAGGACCACTCATCATACATCAGAGTGATTATTGAGTTAATGCCCAACCAAACTTTTTTGGGATTATCACACCTTGTTGTATCTCTGCCACAACTGCATCCACTTTCTAGTATCCAGATCAGGATGTTTTTCTAGGAAAATACACATAATATCCACTTTACCAATACCTTAAGATATTATCCAATATTTATACTTATTTCTAGGGATTTTACTAGAGTTCACTCATCCGAATCCCCAAATAAAAAGTGATTTATTTTATTATAATTAAATCATATACTATTTTAAAGTTTTATCTATATCATTGAAATTATGGTCAACCATAACTAATAAACCCTTAAATTAAACTCAAAAAACATCCTAATCTCCAATGTTTTCTAAACCATTTTTTGATACTAACTGCTACGTCCTGGACCCACAATCCTAGATCTGGTTCCATAAACATGTTCTTTATATACACACTTTGATACTAGCTGTAAAATCCTAGATATAACCATCCATAATTAAAAAATGAAAATGATTATTACATCTCTTAAATTATGAATAATATTTTAGGGTTTAGAGATTTAATGAATTTGGACACATCATAAAATAATAAATCCCATGTTTTTCTCAACAAATGGACATTTTTTCACTATTTATATAAGAAACTATTTAACTTATGATAAAACTTAAACATATCCCATAAATTATTCCACATATGATATCCTTCTAAACATGTCACATGTATTAATTTTCTTCATAACCTAATAAATATAAACATAATAAATGTGTATTCTCAAACAATCAATAAGGGAAACGTATAACTAACACAATCATGGAATTAAAATGACATAAATATTATGATAAGAATATGTAAAAAACATGAATCCATAATCAAATAGAAACTCAGAGCATGCTATATCCATGAAAATAAATTAAAACATAGATATTAATAATATCAATCTCACACTACCAAAATACATAATTTCGAACATAAAAAACCTGCTTTTAAGGCCTTATATTAAGACACTTTTCCTATCATCGAGATCACAATCAACAAATCTTCATAAATTGAGTATACATACACCAAATACCCAAACCTAGTTTCTATCATAATACCTGTCAATGAATTGAGGGGATATATAATTCCAGGCCCCACCCATCATCTGATTATGTCCATTACATTCACTATAAGAGTAATTAATACCTTTAATACCATTCCCTAAGGAACCTTTTACTTAATAAAACTTGGACATCCATATATTGAGAAATGAAAAAAATAAAAAAAATAATAAAACTGTGCTATAATTCAATAACCATCAATAATTACAATAATATTTCCCATTTAAATAAAAGGGATAACATTATTATAACCTATCCAGAGGAATAATGTGGATGGATAAACAATACATAGACAATTTTTCAATAATCATTCGTATTGGAATAAAAACATAAAAAATGTAAATAAATTTTGACATGTCAATAGAATAATTTTTTTTCTAGATTAACATAATCTAATTTGAATTATGTAAAAATTTTATGTTCACACCGTATAAAGAAATGATTATATAGGGAAGTCAATACTTGAATAACATTATTATAAGACATCCAAATAAAGAAGATGGTTTGTTTTAGAAGAAAATAATCCAAGGAGTGAAAAATAATCATCAAAGGGTTTATATAATTGGAATGTATATCCATATAAAATAATGATATAATTATACATAATATAATAAAAGAGAATAATGTACCCAACTTATATGAAATAAGTTCAAAGAATGATCATAAATCAATGAATGAAAATTGAGTTACCAAAAATCCTCACTACTAGGGAAAACAACTGAATCATAAGCCATTTGATTAAGGAAAAATGATCTGGTTATTAAATCCCATGAAATATAAAGAGCGTGATAAAAATATATCCATGGGAAGTGAACACACCATACAAATAAATCATAATGCAAAAAATGTATTAGGTCTCAAGGAATCAGAATTGAGAGCATGGAAAACCATATGGATTTAGAAATATTTGAATAAAAACCCCTTGGAAGATATGGATTATAAGTAAACTTCAAATAACACGATTAAAAGATAATTCATAAAATGATATCTCAAATAGGTAGTATATACACCAAAAAATGAAATTAGGTGTATAATACTAAACATGTATCAAAGATAAAAATTTGAGATGAAAAATCCTTACCTCATTTTACAACTTTCACAAACATACTTTAACTTCTTGTGTCACAAACATAGATATATTAATCACTTAATTAATAAAATTAATCATATCTATATTCATTCATACTTTTTATAAATAGACATTCTTAATTTTAATTCTTCTGATTTTCCACATTGGGTGTTTATGGTCTTGATCATTTTTACGAGTTTCAAAATAGTGGGGTCGATGTTCATTATTATTTAAAAGTTCATAATTAATAGATCATTAAAATTATTGTTATGGTTTATTTATAATTATTTATTATGTTTCAAATTTCTTTCATGATTGTTTTAGTCTTTATCCATGAATATGAAATCGATAACAGGAATGTTTTAGTGATTCTTGATGTTCGAAGTGTGCTTTATTAATTAATGAATTAAATATTGATATAAAACCTAAAAAAATAATAATTATTTAAAAATTTATATCACATAAAACAAGTAATTATGTTCCCATAGTTATTCAAGATATAAATTCATACTATCGTTCGATTGGGTAGTTAAACCGACCCAAACTTAAACATACCATGATATAATGAATGATTATGAGGTGGTTTTGTCGTAATATAATTAAAAAATAATAAAAATCATACTTTTTAGAATTTATTCATGTGATATTTTATAATTTTAATTAATTAGAAGAAGAATTTATGGATATGAAAACATGACACAATTTGAATAAAATATTATCCTCTTAGTACAATTATTTTAAAAGATTAAATTTACGATGATCATTTGCTAATCATATCATTAATAGGTTATCTATTTTACCATACCATAACATTAATGATATAATAAAAATCATATTTATACTTTAATAGCATCCTTAGAAACATACTTTTAATGTGGTTAAGGAAAACAAAACACGTTATGTTGTGGAGGTGATAATCCGCACAACACAAGAACAATGGTTTTGTTTTTATTAATAGATACGGTATATGAATAAATAATTATAATAAAATTAATATAGTAACATTATAGTATATAAATGATAATAATATAATTATATTAGTTTTTCTAGAATAAATTTTTAAAAAGAAAATTAATAATAAAACTAAGTATTTGATAATAATCATGTCGAAGACTTAAATTTTCCTTGAAAGTATCCTTGAATTTGAAGGGATTAGGCTAACTATGAGTGAGAAGAGGATTATGTTCACCAGATAAAGTACTTGGGAGGGAAAAGTGATAGATGTTAAATAGGTAATTATAATTTTAGGTGAGTCTTGAAGTGGTAAAGTTGTTACCCTTTTACAAGTGAGAAGAATGGTAGTTTTGGGAGTAACCCTTACATTTTCAATAATGTATGGTTAATTTTCTGGTGAAAAAGGGAAAAAATAGAAAAAATAGGAGATTAAAATGAGTGTGGATCAAAAATAACCTCAAAAACTCATTTTTATACAACTTTGGGGGTTTTATAATTTTTTAAAGCTTTTTTGACTTTTACCCTAATTTACTTTTACCATGGTAATTTATTTCTAACCATAGTAATTAATTTTAATGAAAAATATTAAGATTTATTTTTTTACCTAATTTGATAATTATAATTCAAAATTTGAAAATAATTTTATCAAATATAATTTCTAGATGTGTGAAAAGTTAATTTTAAAATAAATACACTTAATCGCATAAAAATATTTTTTAGAGAAATAATGTTTTTTTCATTGAATTTGTATATAATATGAAATTATTTTGTTTAATAATTTTAATGACATAAATTGATTTATTATACACAAAATAAATGATTTGAGTCTTCCAAGCCAAGTCAAAACTGAATATCCCTTGAAAATAATTGATTCAAAGGAAAGACTGAAGTAGTTCTTTATTAATGTAATATTTTAATTAGTTCTTAAAAAATTGGACATAGGATTTATAAGTTCAAAGAATATTTTAAAATGTATATTATTATTCCTTAAATTAATATTTTATTAATTAAAATGTTTTATAAACTTATATTTCATTATTATATAACAATAACATCATATAAATTATAAGTTTTGTGAAAATCATATTTTTTGACTAAAAACAAACCTTTTTAGAAAAATATCAAAAATTAATACCAACTAAATTTTTATATGAGGATTTAAAAATTGAATTGAATTTTTATTAATTTAATATTAATTTTTTTAAATTCATTTTTTATATAAAATCCTAAAATATAATGAACAACCATTTTAATATCAAACATAATTTACCATTAATCCTATGTTTCTTGAAATAGAAATGCGTATCACATAAAAGAATTTTTTTAGAAAAATACCTGTTAAATAATAAATAATATTATTAGTCATTTTTGGTAAACTAATTGAATTTAATTCATATTAAAGTTAGATGATATATATATATAATTCATAAATCAGTTACTCATTTTCATTCCTACTAATTCAACAACTAGGTTTTTAAAGGTCTAAAAATATCACAGTTTCATTTTAGTTTGGTGTCACATTTGGAGAAAGATGTCATACAAATTTACTTATTTTATGGTAATAATATATTAATATCTCAGGGTGTTACATTTGGAACATGTGAGTTAATATATATATATAAATATTTATAATAAACACAATATCTGTATTGTGGGTGGCCCCTTGACGCAACTGCGTGAACAGGTGCCTCCCCTTCATGACTTAGGGCCAGTCTAGGTTAGGCCAGATCTGAGCTGTCCAGGTCAACTAGGCCCAATAGGGTCATGGTTTCCTTCAAAACACCTGTTTTAGGTCTAAACAGACCTAAAAAATTATAAAAGTTTTCAGTAAGTTAATTTAAATATCTAGAATTTGTTAAAAAATTTTCAGATTCCATTTGATGCATTGATGATTAATTAAAATTATTTTAATTCCACTTTAATTCATTAAAAATTCCCTTAGGTTGAATTTTATAATTTTTAAATGTTATCATGAAATTTTATTTCACATTAACTGATCATGAGAAGAGACTGACCGACCCATGCATGTTTGTTTATTTATTCATTTAATTTAATTGTTATATTCTAGTTTTAAAATAAAATAATTATTTATCATTTTTATGATATGAATATCATCCCTAAATATTTAAATGTATAAGTGTATACATTTCTATATTTGGGTGATAAAATTAAATTCTCACATCCCGAGTCCCCCCACCTACATGTAAGTATACATTGTAAAGATTGGAGGAATTCACAATTTTTCAGTTCAAGTTGAGAGATGGCATGAAACCAAACTAAGTAAAATACATGGGAGTTTGAAAGGCACTAAAATAAAAGTTGAGAATGGGTCAAGATATTCCCTTTGGGTTACAGTTAATATATTATCCTCTCAATGGATTAACCAATAGATAACAACTCTTGATCATGCCATTATTTATTCTTTTTGTCATTCGTGATGAATTATTTTATTATGTGGGTCTATATGATAACATAGTATAGTTAAAAACATATGAATATGAAAAATGAATAATTTCAATGTGAAAGATTACTATTTAATAATGGTTCAATTATGAGTATGCTCACATATAAAAAATATTTTAAATAGAAAATAATTTCATTCACAGAGAATATTTTTTAAAAAATACCTCAAAATTAATTTTAATTCAAATGCCTTTGATCGGTTAAATTTGAATGAATCCATAAATATTCAGTACTCTTCAGGAATAGTTGAGGGTGCCTCCTACTTTTGTAGAGTTATTATGATAATAGTGGGCTAACTTAACTAAAAATCGACATCAAAGTAGTAGCCATAGCTAGCTTGATTCAATTTTATAGACAAAGCATTGTGTAAATCAAATTTATGATTTGTAGGAGATGAGACTCCACTCAATAGATCAAGGAGATGTGAGTTAATGTTGTTTTCTATACAAAATCCTACCTTAAAACTCTTTTAGTAGTAGAGTATCCATAACCCAGACTAATAGGAGAGGTTTAGAAAGATCCTTTCCACTATAATATTCAAGAAACTAAGTATTCTGAATCTAGTAGTTGAGGGATACTATAATTTGATAAAATAGTGGGAGACATTTGATATTAATAAATATGTAATTTATAATAATCAGTAATCAATATAGAAGTCAAAATCCTATAAAGTTATATTTTTTAGAAAATAGTAAGTAATAACATAGAAAAACTGTGATAAATATTGAAAAAAACACATACTAACCGAAATTGTGTGTTCTAAAGTCCCAAATACATGTTATTCCACCTCATGAAGCATGTGAAGGTGAAAAAGAAGCTTACAAGATACACATGGATGGTGAATTTTATATTTACATCATAATTCTATCATCAATGTCTAGTTAGTTGTGAAATAAACATAAGGACATGGATGGTTATAACATTTTGTATTATCTCCAAATTATTTTCAATGAGAAAGAGAAATAAGAAATAATGACGTTATGATTACACTAATCATGTGTAAATAAAGGATGGATTAATATTGAATCATGATATTTAAATAAATCTCATTCTCTTGTCCTCATCACTTTATTTCTATAGTTTCATTAAGAACTATAAAATGAATATTATGGAGAAACCACTTAAATATATTTTGGGTAAGGTTCACCAAGTTTATAAAAACTTAAAGAAAGTTAAATATTTAGTTTTTATGTTGAAAAAATTTAAATAAATGGTTGGAAAACTCATAACTATTTCAAATTCAATGGATATTTTACAATATATTTTTAAGAAACCAAAGTTAAATAGGGATCACAACAAAAAAGAGTCTATTTTCATTATAAGTGGAAAGATAGGTCTTGGGGAGAGAAATTAAAATTAATTTAAGTAGAATAAGTAAGGGGCTTAAAATTTATGTATATTAATAAATTCATGTGACATTTATATTTTACTCATTGGGTATTAGATAATATGTGTGTTTCGTTTTTTTATCCAATTATAGTAACTAGGAAAGTTCATAAACATTACAATAAGTAAGGTGAATTATTCAAGTATTTGAGGAAGGGTGATTCCTATGTTAGTAGAGAGAAGAACACAAATTATTTTTTTTCTAAGTTAATAAATTCTAGTTGAACTATTATTTTTCATCAAGTATTACTAAAACATTTATCTCATGTATCCATTAGAAAAAATGAGACATTATTTTATTATGAAATTAATGTTGTTTGTGGTGTCTTATACTCAACTAATAGTTAAATAACAATTGAATCATTAACAATTAATAATTAATATAAAATTTAAGACTCAGTAATATTTAATTGTGGAAAGTTGATTCCTGGTCAAGAAAATCCATAATTAAATGTCAAAACAATACTAATAAGGGATTTTGTACTATTCATGTTCTAAAACTCTTAGGTATTCAACATGATTCATTGTTAAGTTAACTTTTGACATTAAAATTTACAAAGACACAAATATTATAGAACCATTTTAACATGATACATGTTAACTATGTTAGGTAGAATATAGAGGTAAATTCATGCACTTTATGAGATTAATTTAATTAAGGAATGTAAAATTTAAGGAATATGCCTGGTAAAAAGATAATATATACTTAAATCTGGTGAGAAAAAAATATCTTAACCAAGTATTCATCAATAATGAAAAATGTGGAGTGGATTTATTCATAAACTCACATTTCCTTATACATATCAGACCTATGATGTAAGTAATTATAGGATAGATGATGAGTCTTACATGAACTCATTGATCATTAAAATATAGATTGGATTTATTCCTAAAATCACATTTACTTTTACACATAAAATGCATGATGTAAGTAAAAATATGATCAATAATGAGTATTATAAGTCATGTAAAGTCTTCCATTATCTTTTCGAGACATGATTTGAAAATAGAGGCATTGACCCATAACTATATGTCAATTATAATGAAAAATGGATATCATATGAGTTATAATATAAAAGAAATACATTATTTCAAAAACCATGTGTTTAGATGCAAAGGTTATGTTAAGGCTAAGTCAATAAACAAACCGAAATTAAGAAAAAAAGTGCACCTCATTAATTATCTAAAAGTTCAAATAGGATATTGCATAAATTCTTAATATATAAAAGTCATAGTCAAGTGATAAACTACAATTATATAAAAAGGGTGAACATATTTATTCGTGATAATATGAGAAAAACTGACTTGGATAATGTAAAGGATTGAAATACACAAATAGTTTTCATAATAACAAGTTTCACAAGGGTTCATGGAAAAAGGAATGTTCAAGAGACACATACTACATAATAAATATAAAACTATAATGGTGGTTGTATGATCACTAAGTCATGGTGATATATTATTCAATGAGAATAATTAATCTTCATCCTATAAGGAATAAGTAAATGAAAATAATATATGATTGAAAAGTTTTCTATGAATTTAGAAAAATGGATTCCATGTACCAAAATCAAGTCTGTATTTTGGTGGTTTCTTTAATTAATGTAAATCTATAGGTGGCTATTCAACATAAACTATACATGGGTGGTACAATAATGGTACCAACAAGGCTAAATTGGCTGTACCAATTCTTTAGGATTAAATCCATTATATTTTTAATTATTATAACAAATTTTTAAGATCATCATATTTGGATTAGATATAACACCTTTAGATTTTGGAATATATTTTTCTCTAAATTAATACTATGTTCGATAGCTCACTCAACACACAACACCAAATGAAAATGAGATATAACATATTAGATGAATATTATTAATAAAATTTAATAATAATATAACCTTTATAAAATAAAAATATTGTAATCAATTATAAATTCATACAAAATAGGATTAAGAACACTTAAATTTCTTGATAGGCATTTTTCAATAAAAGCAATTTTTCTTTGTATATTGTATTTTTATTTCAAATAAAAATTTATAAATTTAAGGTTTTTTAATTTTAAAAAAATAACTTCATTTTTGAATCAATCATGACAAAATTTTCTTATGGTGAAATTTTTGGACTTTTCTAAAATAATTTATTTTTATATGAATAGTGAAAAACAATTTTTACTTAAACTATAGTGTTTATGAATATATCAAGAACCATGTATAAATTAATAAATTATTAAATATTTTTCATTATAAAAAAATTTATTTAAGGAGTTATATTATTCATTTAAAAATACTAAGTTAAATTTAGAAATCCTATGATTAACATTTTAAGGACTTATGTAATATTTTTTAATAAAAAAACTGTTTTGGTCTTTTCTTTCAATTAAATATTATTTTGGTAAAATTAAGTTTTGGATTGATTTATAGGCCAAATTTTTTTTGTTATAAGAACTAATTTATGTCCTGAAAATAAGTTACATTGATAATTTTATCCAATACATAATTTTTAAGTTTAACACACACTTTTCTTAAAAACTATTTTTACTTGTATTATGCATTAATTATAAAATTATATTGTCCCAAATTTTTTTTTATTTGATAAAATTATATTATGATATGGAATTATAATTATAAAATTATTTAATAAGGTCAATCTTAATTTTTTTCATGAAAATTAATTATCATGGTTAAAAATTAGTTACTCTAGTAAAAGTTAATTATGGTAAAAGCTAAAAAAACTGTGGGTAGAAACCTAAAATCACTAAATTCATCTAAAAAATGAATGGTTGAGAGTATTATAGACCCTTAGTTGTCACAAATTCTTATTTACCACCTTTTTATCCTTCTACCTTGGAATAGTGTTATGCTAGTATTGAAAACTAATGAGTATTTACAAAAAATGTCATTTTTATTCACTAATAAAATGGGATCACTTCCACCACTTCATGATAAATCTATACCACATAATTTAATTATTAATTTTTTTTATCCTCCTATAATACTATATCATTTCCATAATCCTCTGGTCTGAATTAGTTATCCAAAGTCCTCCATTTCCAAGGATGTTTCCAAGAAAAATCTCAAGTTCTCAATGCAAGCACTACCTTTTACCTAAAATGTATTACTTTATATAATTAAATTTCAAATATATTTTTATCAATATTATATGATTAATTTAGTATTTATATTATAATAATTTTTATTATATTTTGTGAATAATCACTAACTACCTATCCCTTTTTTCCATTTAGAAAAACCAGAACGTCATTCGTGCGTTTGTACACACTACCACATTTATGAAGTAACGTAGGTCATTTTCTATCTACTTTATTTATTTTTATTAAAATATATTCAAATTTTATTCAATACCATAAAAATATCTAAAAAATATCATTATTATTATTATTATTTAATAATGATATTTTTTTCCAAATAATCCACTTTCATATCCATACTCATATATTAATTATGATATGTTCATGTTTGGGCCGGTCTAACCACCTACTTGGAAAATGATATAAAATAATATTATGGATAACTGTGATAAATTAATTACTAATAATATATAAAATACATAATTAAATAATTATTATTTTTTGTTCTGGAATTGTGACATTATTATTGAACACATCAATTAATATACCAATGTCTTTTTATTAAAAATCCACTGAAGCATGGTCATCACTGATTTCATATTTAAGGATAATAACCAAAAATAAAATATAATGAAATTATAAAATTATAATTAATGATAAATCATCAATTAAAATACATTTTATTATCTATTAATGATGAAATTTTTGATAATAATGAAAAAGAACACCACTATTACAAAACTAGTTTGAAATGATCAGGATTACTCACAACCGATATATAAGTAAAAAATATACATGTAGAAAATAATTATAAATGAACTTTATAAAAGTTTATGGATATGGAAAATTTTATAGGATAGTTGATTAATAGAGTTATTTTTTTATAAAATAGATTCAAACATTTTAGTGAAAGTCAGAAATTAAGGTAAGAGTTATTTGTCTATATTTTCAATTCCATGAGACATGTTTGATAATTCACATCATATATTATTTTATATGATGTATTACTTGACTTATTTAATTAAATTATAATGAATATCTTTAATTTCATGATATTTTAAATTATATTTCATGGTAAATCTCTTATTCTTACATTACCATTACTATAAGGGTTTTTGGAAACTCAATTCCCATTCAATGAGTTATGATTGTTCTTCTTGAAATTATTTCATATAATTTAGGAAACTTATTCTATTTGATTTTATTATGTGGTGTATTATATTTATTTTATATGGATTTACATTTCTAACACATAAATCCCTTTCCAAATTTCCCCTTCTTCATGAATTATGATATTTTTAAGAGATTTTGTTAACTCAAATTTCCTTTCTTTGAGTTAAAATATTATTTCTCGAGTGTCATTCTTCTATGTTTGATACATTATTAGATTTCACATTTAATAAGATATTTCCTATTTTATATCTAGGTAAAATGATGTTTTCAACTCAAAAATTATTTCTTGATGAATCACTTTCTCATAAAATAAATCTTATCTCCTTTAAAGACAGTTTTCCCTTCATTTCCATGTTTATTATTCCCAAAAATATTTTTCCTTTTTTATTTTGAAATCCAAATATTTTCTTAATCATGTGACCTTACTATTTCTAATTAATAATTTTCAAAGGTAAATTTTATTACCTCTTTTGAAAATGTGTTTTTTTAAAGAAACATATTTAAAAATATTAAAATGGTTTCTATCTTTTCAAAATCAAATATTTTATATTCCAATAAATATTACTTTTTAATAACCTTTATGTATTTTTAAAGCTATATTATTTAATATTATTTTTAAAAGTAAAAGTTTTCAATATTTTTTTATGTCACCTTTTTGAAATATTTATGTATTTTTCAAGGGTGTACTATTGAAAGTTATTTTTTAAAAGTGAATTATTTCAAAATCTTCCAATTCACCTTTTCTAAAATGACTTTTCAAAGTGACTACAACTTATTATTTTATGATAAAGATAAAATAATTTTCAAAAAAACTATTTTATGATTTTTCATTAATTTTATCTTTATCTCTAAAGGATTTACTTCCTTGGAAAATATTTTCCATGAATCACCTTCTAAATTTTCTTATAAAATAATCTTTTGGGCTGATTGAATTTTGGGTATCAACCATTTACACCTTTGAGGTCATTTTTTTTATACCAAATTGAAATATTATGAAAACTTTTTTCATTACCTTGGGTTCTTAATGATGAATAAAATGATTATTTTCAAGTGGTACACAAATGTATGGATGATTAATGTGTGGGTTCCAATATCTTCTGCCAATGGATTGGTAAATTTATATCTCATGATCTGAAAATTGTACATGAGAGGATTATCCCAAGCCAAAGGGTACATAAAAGGATTATCCCAATCCAAAGGGTACACAAGAGGATTATACCAAGCCAAAGGGTATACAAGGGGATTATCCCAAGCCCAAGAAGGGTATAAGGGTGTTAAGAACAATCCCAATGGTACACATGTGGTAATCCCAAGTCTAAGAAGGTACACATGTGGTTAGCTGAAACTTACTATGAAATGAATGTCTTAGTATGTAGCCTTGATATAAGGTTTCTATGTTTATTCCACACCCCTATATCATAATATTTCACCTAAGTTATGATACATAGATCATGTTTATTATCTCATGATTCCATGCTCTTTTTTCCATTGTGCATGTTTGTACATTTGCGATTACATGTCCTTTTAAGACTTACAAAAAAATCTTATTATTCCATGTTTTTTTAATAATATATTTTCCCCCTGATCATGTTTTCTAAAATTATTATGATCTAAACCTTTATTAAAAGTTGATAATATTTCCCATAATGAGCATTTGAGCTCACCCCTATCTTATGTTTCCCTTACCTAGGTTGCAAAGATGAGTATAAATTATGATAAATATAGAAGGGAGTCTAGTGTGGTTCAATTATAGAGAAATACTCACAAGTTTTGTAAAACAAGTTTCATATATACCAGTTCCTAAAAGACACTAAACCTTATGTTCTTGGGATTGTGTGATTATTTATGAGATATAAAGTCTAGATTATGGAAATGATGTAAAATAAATATGGTTTGTCTAAATTTTTATCAAAGGCAATGTTTAAAGAAAACCTTTTTAGCATTAGAATCAGGAGTGTGGGTATGGGGAACCTCAGTTGGTGTTAAATAAAGGTTTAGTTATTTTTAAATATTAGCATACTTATTTTAGGGATTAATATGAGATAAATTTGGTGAAAATCCTAGGGATAAGTCTACATATAGAATAACATCTTGTAATTTTGGTAAATCTTTTAGTATATGGTTTTCCTAAAAATTGTACCCTTTTTGAATACTGGTAAGTGGATGAAATAATGGAACATATGCACCTAGGGTTAGTCACCCTAAAAAAGGATGGTTCTGAATGAACCCAATATTCACTCAGTGCACAATGACTGGGACTAAATCTATAAAACTGACTATACACTACTAAGGGATATATTTTTGTTAATCATATTCTATTTATGAACCATTATGATGGGTTTTTATGTAATTTGAGAATGTAACTGATTGGGTTAGAAAACATAATTGGAAAACAACCATGTACAACCTAGGTTAAACTGAAGGAGGGATATGTTGATCAAATTATATAATAGTTCAACCAAAATAATCATAGGTTGAAATGAAGGTATCATTAGAGAATGCATCTTTGTATTGAGTTTTCATATTCACATGATCATTTACTATGATTTAATTGTATATTATTATAATCATTTTGGATTTAATATTTGGTTTGAAACAAGATATTCAAAATAAAAACATGGAAGGCATGACTCTAGAAACTCTTAACACTTAGCTATAGAGGCATATTTGGAATAAATGGTTGAGAATCCTAATATATGCCTATTATGATGGAAATGATATGTTACCTATTATTCCCTAATATAACAAGGTTTATATCCCTTTAGAAGATATATCTTGAGTCATGATTATATTTTACACACCTTTAGGTATTTTTAATAGTAAGTGATAATTGAAATTATGAGGTTTTAATTTATTTAGGGGGGATATAATACCCTGAGATTTTGGAATATACTTTTCTCAAAATTAATACCATGTTCAATAGATTTTTCCATATGCAAAACTAAATGAAAAAAAGTAAAAACAAATTATATGAATATTATTAATAAAATTTAAGATTAAAAAAACTTTAGTAAATAAAAATATTTCAATAAACTATAAATGTATATAAAATAGGATTAAGAACAATTAAATCTTTAGAAGGGATTTTTTCAATAAAAGCAATTTTTCTTTGTATATTTTATTTTTATTTAAAATAAAAATTTATAATTTTTATAATTTTATTTTTTTAAAAATAAATTAATTTTTGAATCTATATTTTCAAAATTAACTTAGAGTTCATTTTTTTGATGTTTCTAAAATTATTAATTTTTAGGCGAATAGTGAAAAATATAGTTTTTACTAAAATAGTAGTGTTTATGACTATATTAAGAAATATGTATAAATGAAAAACTTATTAATCATTTTTAATTATATAAAACTTATTTAAGGAGTAATATGATTCATTTAAAAATAATAAGTTAAATTTAGAAAAACCATGATTAAAATTTTATGGACTTAAGTAATATTTTCTAATAAAAAAACTGTTTTGGACTTTTTTTTAAATTAAATATTATTTTGGTAAAATTAGGTTTTGGATTTCTTTTGAAGCTGTATAAATTTTATTTTTTTATAAAAAAATTTATTTCATGGAATTAAATAACCTCTATAATTTTATCCAATATATAAATTTTAATCTTAAAATAAACTTTTAGTAAAAACTATTTTATGCACATTTTGTGTTAATTCTAAAATCATATTTTCTCATAAATAAAATTTTTATTTTATAATTTTTTTAGATATGTAATTATAATATTGAAATTAGGTAATAAGTAAAATCTTATTTTTTTCATTAAAATTAATTATCAAGGTTAAAAATTAGTCACCATAGTAAAATTTAATTCTAGTAAAAGTTATAAAAACTAAGCAAAAAATCCTAAAATCACTCAAGTTATCAACAAATGTATGTTTGATAGGATTATATTCCTTAACTTTTCATACATTATTTCCCATATTTTGATTCTTTTACCTTGGAATAATTTTATGCCATTATTGAAAACTATAGAGTATTTACAAAAATGCCATTTTTCTTAACTTATAAAACCGAACTACTTACTCTAATTAATTATACATATATCCATTATAATTTAATCCTGAAACTACAATTTTTTTATCATCCTAGAATCATAAATAAAGTTCATAATCATTTGGTCTCAATTATTTATTATAAGGCTTCCATTTTGAAGGAGATTCCAAAAGAAATCTCAAGTTCTCAACATAATTACTAAGTTTTCCCTAACATTATTTATTTTCTATATTTCCATTTAAAATATTGATTTTAAATATAATATATGATGAAATACATATTTATATCATATTTATATTTTTATATTTTAGGAATAATCATTAACCACCTTTACACCTTTTCATTAAGAAAAACCAGAACACCATTTGTGTGTTTGTGCAGACTACCGCCTCCACGAAGTAACATATCAAAATTTTCACCTAGTTTATTTATTATTTATTAAAATATTATTCAAAAATTTAAAAATATCTAAATAATATCATTAATCTTCTTTAATAATGATATTATTCCAAAAGAAACCACTTTCATAACCATACACATCCATTATTTATGGTATGTTCATGTTCTGATCGATCTAACCATATAATTGAAAAATGATATAAACTAATATCATGGATAAATATGGGAAATTAATTACTGATAATATATTATATAAATAATTAAATAATTATTTTATTTTGGTTTTTTAAGTGTAACATTAATATTAAACTCAATAATTAAGATAAAAAAATACGTTCATTAAAAATCACCAAATAATTATCATCACCAATTTCATATTTAAAGATATTATAAAAAAATACCATAGAATGAAATTAAAAATTATAAATAATTATAAATAATTAATTAAAATACCTTTTATGATTCATAAATGGTTAATTTTTTGGAGAATAATGAAGAACACCACCACTATTATAAAACTAGTTTAAAACGACTAGGAATACTCACACCCTCTATTGAAAATAGATAATAACTAAAAAAGAAAAATGGAGAGAATAATTATAAATAAAGTTTATAAAAGGTTATGAATATGAAAAAGGTTCTGAAGAAGGTGATTAATATAGTTATTTTTTTTATATAGGATATTCAATAACTTTAGTGGAATTCAAGAATTAAGGTAAGAGTTATTTGTCTCTATTTTCAATTCCATGAGACATGCTTGATATTACACACATTCACTTATTTTATATGGTGTATTAAATACCCTATTTACTTCAAGTAAAATTAATATATTTAAATTCATGATATTTTAAAGTATATTTCATGGTAACCCTCTTATTCTTACATTAACATTATCGTAACGTTTTTTGGAAACTCAATTATCATTCAATGAGTTATGATTATTATTCTTGAACTTATTTCATATATGTTTGAAAATTTATGTTATTTGATCTTATTATATGGTATTTTCTCTTTTTTCCCCTATGTATTTACATTTATACAATATAAAACCCTTTATAAATATACCTTTATTCATGAATTATGATATATGTAAGGGATTTGGTTAACTCAAATTTCCTTTATTTGAGTTAAAATGTTATTTCTCAAGCGTAATTCATCTATGTTCAATAAATTATTCTATTTCATATTTCATAAGATATTTCATCTTTTCTATCTAGGGGAAATGATTTTTTCAACTAAAATATGATTTCTTTAACAATTTATTTCTCATAAAAGTGCAACATTTTAAAGAAAAATAATCTTATTCTTTAAATACAATTTCCCTACATTTCCCTATTCCTTATTCCCAAAAATGTTTTTCCTTTATTGTTTTTAAATAAAAATATTTTTTAAAGAATATGAACTTACTATTTTCCACTATCACTTTTCAAAGGGAAATTTTACTACATATTTTTGTGATGTAGGTTTTTAACAAAGGTATTTTAAAATATTAAAAATGTTTTACATCATTTCAAAATCAAATGTTTCATTTTCTACTCCACATTCTTTTTTGATAACCTTTATGTCCTTTCAAATCTCTATTAATAAATGTTATTTTTAAAGTAAACGTTTTCAAGATTTTTTCACTTCAAATTTTTGAAATCTTTATTTATTTTTCAAGGCTCCACTATTGAAATTTATTTTTAAAATTAAATTATTTAATATGTTTTCACTTCACCTTTTCAAAAATTAATTTTCAAAGTGACAATATGTTCTTCTTTTACAACAATGATAAAATAAATGTCTAAAAACTCTTTTATAATTTCACTCCTATTTTCGATTTATATCTAAAGTATTTATTTACATGGAAATTATTTATCATGAATTACTCTCTAAATTTTATTATAAAATAATATTTTATGGTGAGTGAATTTTGGGTATCAACTTTTATATTATTAAGGTTAAATTTGGTGATACTATCTAGAAATATTATTAAAATTATTTTTTCCATGGGTTCTTAGTGATGCGATGGATGATTTTATCTAAGTGGAACACATATGTATAGATGATTTATGGGTGAGGCCCTATATCACCCTTCAATGAATTTTTAAGGTTTATATCTCATGAGCTCAAAATGGTACACATGAGGATTATCCCAAGCCAATCGGTATATAGAAGATTATCCTAAGAAAAAGTGTACATTAGAGGATTATCCTAAGGACAAGGGTATAGGGTTAGATTTTACTAAGAACAAAAAGGGTACATTGGTGGTAATACCAAGACCAATGATACATAGGTTTTAATAACTATACCAATAAGATACATGGGTTGTTAGACCATGTCTACTATATGATGAAGGTAATGATGTGTAGCCTTAACCTACAATTTCTATGCTTATTTTTATGCCACAATATTATGTCATAATATTATGCCTATATTATGCTCCATTAATCATATTTATTATTTTACGATTCCACACTCTTTTTCTATGTTATATGTTTGTTCATTTGAGATTACATTTCCTTCTTTCATGACTTATGTAAAACTATTATTGTTCCATGTTATTTTTAATAATATAATTGTCCCTTGATCATGTTTTATCATATTATTATGATATAAATCTCAATGAAATGTTGACAAGATTTCCATTAATGAGTGTTTGAACTTACCCCATTCCTATATCTCCATTATTTAGGTTATGAAGATGAGTATAAATTATGAGAAGTCTAAAAGAGAGCCTAGTGGGGTTCAATAATAGGGAAATATTCACAAGTTTTTTTTAAAAAGTTTTCTATATAACTGGTCTTTAAAGTCATTAAACCTTCCATTATTGGGATTATATGATTATTTTTGATATTTAAAGTTTATCTTATAGAAATTTTGTAAAATAATGAAATGTTCATATCACTTCATATCAAATACAATTTTTATAGTTAGTGTTTTTAGCACCAGGACCGGGAGTGTGGGTCTAGGGTGACTCATTGGATGTTAAGAACACCTTCATTTGAGAAAACCTTATGAAATATGTATATACAATGAAACCAGAAAGGGTTGGAGACAACATATAAATCTAATAAGGGGTGAAAGTTATATATATAAAATTTAGGATTAATATAAGCATCATGATCATAAATTTCAATTTTGAAACATAATATTTCCATGTGTCTATGAGTGGTTAGTGGGAGAACCATAATTTTCCAAGTAAAATATGATGATAACATATGGGAAAAAATTATTAGTCTTATAGTTAGTTACGACTTGGTTTAAATTATTTCTTAAAATATTGACATAAAGTAGCATCCTCAATTCTTAGGATCAAGATATATTAAAGTAGATATAATCATTTCTTGGACCAAGTTAAAGTATATATACCAAAAAAGTATTGAAAAATAGAAATTGGAATAATTAAAGAGATAATTGGTTCCAATGTTACATGGAATAAATATCATTAAAAAGACATGTATAAGACATAATAGGAGATGGAAATGGTGGGTAAAACTCTATATGATTTCATGATGGATCTATCACATATTCCATTGTAATCTCCCAACTTTCCACAAAGGTACAAACCATTAGTTTTCAATTTAATTTATTTTGTTGGTCCCTAATAGTGATGCATAATTAAGTCAAAGAGGTATTAGGGGGTGTATATGGATCGTTCAGAGCTTAGTACCCCAAAATTGGAAGAGGAAGATTGGGCCACGTAGTTTGTATAAACGATGCCACCCAACCCACATTGTTTCCTTAAATAGTTCGACTACAGAGAATGGGGTGGTGGGGGCCTCATGGTTTGTATACAACTATGAAATCGTAGGTATATACCCGTGTATCCAACTTCAGGTTTTTGATAGTGAATTTTTCATGGTTTTCACATGGTTATACAAACCATGTGCCTAACCATGAATAGTTCCCCTTTGAAATAGTGGATTGGTTCACATTTGACATATGGTTTGTCCAACCATGTGGACAAACCATACACCCGTGTTTTTGTTGATTAATTTTAAAAAATTACCCTCTTTAACGTTTTAACCTTTTCTTTATTCATCCCCTCTTCATTTATAGTGGGATCCTCCTCCTCAAACATACAAAGCCTCTCCTATATCTCAACCTAGGGATCAAGCCACCACATCCATATAGTCTCTATTTCACTAACTGTCAGATCTATCAGGAATCTAGAGGTAATATCTTTGATCCTCTCCCTTCTATTTCAATTTCCATATCCCTTATATTGTTCTATCTCAGTACAAGATCATTTCCCCCATTTTTTGAGAATTTTATGGTTTCCTCATTTTCTTCCAACCTTGATTGAATCAAAGGATAATGGTAGATGAGGGAATCTCTACGAGGCTAAGGTATGCGGTCTAGGTTATTTACCTTAATTTCATTTTGTTATATAAAATTCATTGTTATATCATGATCCAGGCCCCTCCAATGACACCTTTATTTTTTTAATTTAATTAAATAGAAAACCTTACCATGAAATTTGAGACCCAATATAGTGGCGAATCAACCCCTTGGGTTGATCGCGTTGACATATTCCACCCAAGTGGGTGTGATCCTCCTTTACGAAATAATTTCCCTACTACCATAGTTTTTTATATTCCCTTGAGGGAGTTTCCTATTAATTTATGAATTGGGAAAATCAATTGAGTTGAATTTAATGCTGATACATGAGTTAGGTCCCCTTATTTAAATGTCATAAATGAGTTGGTTAATTAGTTAGGCCATTTAACCCATGCAATCTGCCACAAATGGATTTCTCAATGGAAATTACTTGGCTAATGTTCCTATTATGATATAAATTCATGAATTAAATGAAAAAAAATTTCAGTTAGACTTATTATAAATTCATTGATTGTTTAAATTATTTCACCTTAGTTTCGAGGGTGATACAATGGGTTTTGACTTAAGGAAACCTTGGATGGACTCTCTGTGCCTTCTTGTTAGAATTGTAAATGCTTTATAAACATGCTGAGGGTAATACCTACTATGTGTGGGATGGGATCGCTGATCATTATGTCTCTCACCTCTAGATGGGTTACACAAGTTCCCTAGGGGAGAACCTGTGGATGGACTCAATGGAACGATGGTTTTACCATGCCTTGAGAGAGACTCGATCCCCTACGTGTGAGACCAAGGATGGACTTGGAGGTTACTTCTTAACATTATCACACCATTTCTATAGTGGCACTCAAGAATTCTTTCTTGGGTCACCTTGGATAGGCTCCATAGGAATTTGGCATATACCAATCCCCTCAAGAGATACTTGGAAACTTCTATATGAATATACATGGATAGGCTCAGGGTGAATCACTATATTTTATAGAGATTTTAATTAAATTAAAAATCATGTGAAAATTTTCAAATAAGAAATGAACTATTGGTCTTAGAAACTTGGGGTTGTTTCCTCTAAGCCCAAACACAATCTTGGGGATAATCCATCTCCTTAAATTTTATTTCACTCACTTTACCTTCATAGGATCCTCTAGTTCAGACTCACCAGTTTAGTATAAAGCAGGTAGAACTGGACAAGTGTCCTATTGGAACCTAGTACATTTATTTATTCATCCATTCTTTAATTTATTTATTATGAAACACTATTCATTTTATATTGCATGAATGGATTAAGCTCGACACCATTGGTGGCGGACAACTAAGATTTTATCTCACAACTTACTCAGGCTACATTTGGTTCCCAAGTAGAATTAATGAATAAAAGTATAGATAAAGGTAAGCGACCAACTTTAGATGTTTTATTTCTAGCTTTAGGATGGAGTTGGGGGTAGAGGGTTGAGCCTATGCTCGAGATATCATTTATATAAGTTTTTGTCATTTTTTTTATATTTTGTTAGCATGTTTTATATTCCTATATCCCCTTACTCTTGAATATTAATTTTTTTATAACATCATCATCATCATTGACAAATATTATTTATTTATCTCCCACTTGTATACTAATATTTCTTGGTTTATCACTATTATTACTTCTATTATCTATTTTTTATTTCTGCTTTTTCTATAGAAGGTTACTGGTATGGTATTGTAGTGTTTTCTTATACTATTTATCACTTGTTATATACACTTATAAAGATTCATTACACTCTAATAAATTATGGAATAGTCTCCACATGGACACTACCATGACCCTCACTGCTAGTCTTCAACCTTTGGCATTCGAGGAGATGCACTTGAGGTCTTGTGGCCCACCGTCTCGAGGCACTGTTAAGTGTCATCTAGGGAGTGATGCTACTAAGTGGTATCAAATATATCACTACCAAAAACATTACTTAAATAGTACTATAATCATAATTTTTGAGTGCTTGAGAAGAACTAACAACCTTAGTGCGGTTAAAAGTTCATGGATTTTATCAGCACAAAAAAAGTGCTGATAAAGGGTAGCTTTATGAGCGCAAATAAAAGTGACGACAGGTCATACTTTTATTAGCACTGATAAAAGACCCCATTTATCAGAAATTTTATTTAGATATTTCAAAAGAATTGATAAATGGGGTCTTTTATCAGTGATTTTATTTTCACTGATAAAAGTATGATTTATTAGTGCTTTTATTTACACTGATAAAAGTATGATTTATCAGTGATTTTATTTGTGTTGATAAATGAATGATTTATCATCGCATTTAAATGCACTGATAAAGATAGACTTTATCATCTCTTGTATAAGTGATGATAAAGGGCATATTTATAAGTACCTTTTATAATCACTGATAAATCATACTTTTATCAGCACATTTAGTAGCATTGATAAAGGTTAAAACTGCAGCGTGATGCTGCAGTACACTGCATCACCATAAATAGGTGTAGTTGCTGCCAAAACAAACTAAATCAATAGAAACAATAATATAAATTTCCAAAATAAGATAAAAATATTTAATTTAAATGAAATAAAATTTCAAATACAAATACAACAAAAAGAAAAAACTATTATAGAATATGACAATTGTTTTTTTCACTAAAATTAATGTCACTTTTGAATTAAAAGATGCACTTAGAGTCACACTGGTCACACTATGCATTAGATTGAGGTTAGGATGATCACTACATTTCCCAAATTACATATGAATCATTTTTCTAAAGTAACAAAATAATATGAATACATTTGATTGGTTTTGAGTATGTCAGTTGTTTTTTACTAAATTAATATCAATTTTGAATAAAAAGACCCATTTGGAGTCATATCGGTCATAACGTGCATCATATTGAGGTGTGGAAAATCCATACACATCCCAAATGACTCCTAGATCATTTTCCTAAAGTACCAAAATAATCATAATGTGTTTTCTCAGTTTTGAATATGCCACATGTGTTTTTTACTAAAATGTCATTTTAAATTGGAAACATGTACTTTGATCCATACATGTGAAATCGTGTATGAGTTTGAAATGAGTCTTATTAATACATGTAAAAAATTAATTATGAATAGTTGTCCCAAATCATAAAGAAAATATGAGTGTGTTTTCTCGGTTTTCAGTGAGGGACATTTTTTTATTAAAATGTCAATTTTAAACTAATAACAGATACTTGGAGTCATATCGGTCAAACCGTGTGTTGGATTGAGGTAAAGATAATCCTTACATGTCAAGAAAGATTTATGGATATTTTCAATAAATTATCAAAACAATATGAATGTGTTTTATTGGTTTTGAGTATGTCTGTTATTTTTTCACTATAATTAATGTCAATTTTGAATAAAAAACACACTTAGAGTCATACTGGTCACATTGTGCCCCATATTGAGGTGTGTATAATCAAAAAACATACCAAATTATGTATGGATACTTTTACTAAAGTAAAAAAAAACAATCATAATGCATTTTCTTGGTTTTGAGTATGTCAGTTGTTTTTTTCACTAAAATTAATTTCAATTTTGAATAAAAAGACACACTTGGAGTCATACCAGTCACACATTGCATCATATTGATGTGAAACTAATACTTACATGTCCCAAATTACTCATGGATAATTTTAATAAAGTATAAAAATAATATCAATGTGTTTCATTGGTTTTGATTATGCCAATTCTTTTTTTTACTAAAATGTCATTTTAAACTAGAAACATGCACTTTGAGTCATACAGGTGGAATTGTTTGTGGGTTTGACATGAGATTGATTCATACACATAATAAATAAATTATGAATCATTTTACCAAATTATAAAGATAATATGAGCATGTTTTCTTGGTTTTCAGTTAATGACACTTTTTTGTATTAAAATGTCAATTTTAAACTGATAACGGATAGTTGGAGTCATACCTGTCACAACGTGCATCAGATTGAGGTTTGGCTGATCCCTACATGTACAAAATTATGTATATATTGTTTTATAGAAGTACTAAAACAATATAAATGCATTTTCTCAGTTTTAAGTATATTAGTTGTATTTTCACTAAAATTAATGTCAATTTTGAATAAACAGACGTACTTTGTGTCATACTGATCACACCATGCATATTATTAAAGTGAGACTAATACTTACACATCCCAAATGACTCATGGATTGTTTTTTTAATGTACCAAAATAATATGAATGTGTTTTCTTGGTTTTGAGTATGCCACTTGTGTTTTTTAATAAAATGTCATTTTAAACTGGAAACACATACTTTGAGCCATATAGGTGGCATCGTGTGTGGGTTTGACATGAGAATAATTCATACAAATCATAAATTAATTATAAATCATTTCCCCAAATTATCAATAAAATCTGAGTGTATTTATTATATTTTTAGTGAGTGTCACTTTTATTGTATTAAAATATCAATTTTAAACTGATATTGGACACATAGAGTCATACCCGTGACACCGTGCATCATATTGAGTTTTTTCTAATCCATAAATGTCAAAAATGATGTATGGATCGTTTTACTAAAGTAAAAAAACAATACAAATGTGTTTTCATGGTTTTGAGTATTTCAGTTGTTTTTTTTTAACTAAAATTAATGTCAATTTTGAATAAAAAGACACGCTTGGAGTCATACCCATCACATCGTGTGTTAGATTAATGTAGGAATGATCCCAACATGTCCCAAATGACGTATGTATTGTTTTCCTAATGTACTAAAATAATATGAATACATTTTCTCAGTTTTGAGTATGTTAGTTATTTTTTAACTAAAATTAATGTCAATTTTGAATAAAAAGACACACTTGGGGTCATATCGGCCACACCATGTGTCATATTGAGGTTGGGATGATCTCTACACATCCCAAATTACGTATGGTTAATTTTTTTAAAGTACAAAAACAATATTAATGTATTTTATTGGTTTTGAGTATATTGATTATTTTTTCACTAAAATTAATGTCAATTTTGAATAAAAAGACACACTTAGAGTCACACCGGTCACACCGTGCATCAAATTGAGGAAAACCTGATCCCTACATGTACCAAATAACTCATGTATTGTTTTACTAATGTATCAAAACAATTAGAATGTGTTTCCTTAGTTTTGAGTATGCCACATGTGTTTTTTACTAAAATTTCATTTTAAACTGGAAACATTCACAATGGATCTTATCTTAAGTGACAAGTGTTGTGTGAAATTTTAAATAATTTTTCTCAAACAAAATCATGGTATGATCCTTATTCTTCTTCATTTCCCAAAAATTTTATTATTTTCAAGCCAGTGCTTCTTATCCTCCTTCACCTCGGTCTCCATCTCAGTCTTCACCCCCTCCTCCTCCTCCACATTAGTCTCTAACTTCGACTCTACCTTTACATCTAACTCCACCTTCACATACTCCTTTTCCTACTCCTACACCTTTAACTCTGTGATTTACCATTTTTTTTCAGGTCATCACTTCTAAAAAAATTGATTTCCTCTATTATTCTTCTCCTTGAGAAAGATATAAAAAATAATATATAATCATTATTACACTAATGATTCACACCCCAAATATATTTTTAAGTTCATAACTCATACTAGATAAAAAACATAGTAGGTAATCAAAACATTTTTTTGTCAGCATAAATTCTAACAAAAATTACACTACCCACTTATTTCTAAACAAATTAATTTCTTCTTTTGAGTAACTCCATTGTAGAAAATATTGACAGTATTGAGAAAATATGGAAAACCAAATCAGTATGAAATTTATTTAATGAAATTTTAATTTCTTTTTGAAATTACCTATGGGGGGATACTGGTCTTTGCATGATTTGTGATTTCTCTCATAAATTTGCAAATATAATATATATAATTGATTTCATTATCTTGTTTCTGACACTGAAGAAACATTGACCAAAATAAGTACATTATTTTGAAATATTTTGATAATTAAAATCTTTATATATATACCTTAATTTGTTTCCATTTGTATTAATCCATAGGCTTTATATTTTTATACATTGACTTTATTCCATGATCAAGACTGTATTGAGTGACCGCTCTATCATAACAAGATTCTCATTAAAACATATACTGAACATATAATTTTAAGTTTATTTATAAAATTTTGATTTTAGTGTATTACATATTAAAAATACACATCATGTGTGGTCATTTGGTTTCATATCCATGCATTGAATCCAAGAAATATATATTTGGGGTTTCTGATATTGACTGTTATCAACATCCAGTGCCTCTTAAAAAAACAAAAACAATTAAGTAATGAAAAAAGTAAAAATTTATTTTATGTTATTAGATCATATATTTTTACCCTTACAATGTAGAAATAAAAAAGATTCTATAATTTGATTATTTTTTATTAAACGCTTTGAGTAACTCACCTTTTTTTTCTGGTTAATTTCTTCCTCATTCAAAGTAAATTCTGGCAAAGAAATGATATGGGGATTAATGAATCCAAATCATGATTCACATGATCTTCCCTTTATATAGTTGTAATATTTATGCCGTTACAAAATATTAATAGTTATTAACATTAATAAACATATTTAGCTCACTATTTGGATAAACGTTTTTTTTAAAATGTGCCTTATGTATGTATTCACAACTGAGACATCCATCCATTCACACTTGAGAATCTCAGTTAGACTCTCGAGACCAATTACGTATATGAAGGAATTTGCATATATGTTTTCTTCATATTTAATGTAAGGCATAGTTTTATATTTAATTGTGGTCTTTGCATGAAGTTGTAATGATCATAAATGTTTCTCTAGAACTAGCGGGGATAAGGTACTCTCGAAAGGTTGTTTTGTTTTCTTGGTCGATTCACTAGATATTGTTGATTGGACCTTTCATTTCTCAACCGCTTTATCCATCTATAATACTATACCTCACATTAGAACTGTTATCATCATCTATTAAATGTTTTTCATATGAAAAAATTTGTTAAGGACACACCTCATGTATCTTTATAAGATTAGATTTCCATTCTATGAAAGCTACAATAATAGATTTGACCATTGTAATATCCAAACCATCAAGTGGAACAAGAAACTTAGCCGTTGGCTCATAAGATACCTCAATCCTCACTCTCATGTGATTTTTTATGAGGGGTTGATTATGTAGTTAGGATCTTGGGATATTATACACTGTACCCATCGCAACACGATGGTACATGGGTTTTGACAGATGAAAATCAAATACAACTGTAACCTACATAATTTTAGTAATATAAAGTTATCAGAATTTGTTTGATTCACATTTAGAAGAAAGAATAATGAAAAAATTGATTACCCTGGGTATGGTATGCGGTTGGGGGGAATGACTAGCCTCAAAGATAGTGGGATTATTTGGTTCATGTGCGGATCTTTGCTCTACCACCGGTTTACTTTGATACTTTCTTATACATTGTTTTGCCAAACTAGGTTGCAAAATAATATCTTACAGTGAGTATATTTTTGTCTGTAATCATCTCATCATATTATATGTATCTTCACGTGGTTTTATCTTCTCAAAATATGTTCGAGGAGAGACTCAAAAACCAAACCCTCTAACACGGCCATATTTTTAGGCCCCTTCAAATTTATTGAAAGTCGCTTTTCTTCTGGTATAGTCGTTACTGA
The DNA here is from genome assembly GCA_963277665.1 of Viscum album. Taxonomy (NCBI): domain Eukaryota; kingdom Viridiplantae; phylum Streptophyta; class Magnoliopsida; order Santalales; family Viscaceae; genus Viscum; species Viscum album. The sequence goes on from OY728148.1 coordinate 2,054,352,434, forward strand.
TTCTTGTGTCTAAACCATATAAAAAATATGTACATTTTTTATGTAATATTGTTATAAATCATAACTAATTACAATTATGTCATACTTAAACATGCTTCCCATAATACTTTTGTGTTTTCATTAACTAATATACCCTCTTTATTTACACTAGCCTCCTTCCATAACACATGACATGGGATGGACACGACTTTAGATTTTGATTCATCAATCTGCATATAAACAAAGGAAAATACATTGTTTCATATCACACAATTAAAATTTTATTTTTGATTTAAAATATATACCAATTTCTTCTCTAATTAAGCATACCCCATCCTTCCTTTGTGATAGGAGTATGCTGGTTTTGATTCACATTCATTATTTTTAGCACTCTTTTGATGTTTCATAAATTAACAATTTTGAATCAAGTTGGATAAAATAAATAATGATAAAATATATTATCAACTACAATACAGTAGAAATGATTTATCATTGCGATGATTATATGAATAAGTCCATGTTTCCTTCTTTATAATGTGTGTATAACCAATTTTTGGATGGGGATTTATTTTCCACACAACATCCCTAAGATGTAACTTTTTAAGAAGAGTCCAGAAGCCTCTATGGGCTTTTCTTGTGGCCATTAAGACACATTTATTACAAAAATCTTCTAAAATAAATGAAGTCTACATGGAATAATGAAACTATATAAACATTTAATTATATAATTTTTGAGTAAAATAAATAAAGTATATTTTAACATTACTATTATATCTTTCCAAAGGATTTCCTTTATTAAAGGTTGGATGCGGTGCCATGAGTCAATATCAATCAATGCATTCATCCTTATTATGACCTCAAGATAACTAATGAATATTGGATTTTTGGGGTCAATAGGTTGGACACATTGATTACAACCAACCTAAAATTTTATACCCTGAATTCTTTCCTTGATAATTTTATTCAAAACTATGATGCTACGTCATTGTTGTTTTTTAATCAATATGTTGTTGATCCCCTAATAATTATGTGGTTTCATCATCAACAGTCCGTTTTTCCTTGGGTTTGGTAAAATCATCATGTTCATAATATATTATCTGCATGAGTAGTCAAACATTTAATTTTTCTTGAATAACAACAATACAATACACTTCATGCATAAAATTCCACAATTTCATGCATCTTGGATGAAAATTATTACTGTCTTGAGCAGAGATATAATACTTCAATACTATAGTAGAACTAACCTTCACTACCTTTAATTAATCTTTCCTCACACACTTGATTTCCTTCTATCTATTGATGATGGATTTGAGGCTACTCATTCCCTCTTTAAAACTAGCCTTTCTCCCATCACTATTTGAGAGGTATGTCATCAATGAAATTTGGAACCACAATTATGGGAGGCAGGCTAGTTTAAAAGAGGGATTCCAATCCATCATTATGATATGGAAGACAATCAAAAGTCTAAGGATTAAAGTTTCCTAGAAATCTACACTAATGGAATCACTCAAAAAGTATCCTAAATTGAAGAGGAATTGGAATACCTACACTATAATGGTATTGAACAAATGAATATCACCCCACTTATATTGGAATTCACTTATATCTACTCAAGGATTCATCACCTTCCAATTTTGGATATTTTTTAATCCACTATAAGATCCCTCCAATAACATCCATCCCTTTAAAGGGAGAATTTTTTAACTTATTCTCAGTATTGATCTAGAATTTTTTTACTCTTATAAATGAAATAAATCTATTCAATGCAATCCTAAATTTATTGTTATAATATATTACTATAAAATCTTAAAGAACCATAAATAATTCCCATCATTGAAAATTATACCACATAAATTGAAGTAGATCTATCATTACTTATAGGATATGAAAATCAATATAAGTTCTAGCATATAGAGGATTTTAATTGGATCTTTCCTATGGAGATCTAGGGGTCAGAGTGGGGTCATAATCTATATTAATGTAGAGATTAACATAATTTTCCCATTCTAAAAAACAATAATCTTTCAGAAATTGGCACAAAATAATCTATATTAAATGTGAAACCCCTACCCTTCACTCTCAGTCATTTCCTTTTTAATAATTCTTTTTATACTTTATATATATTTTAAAAGATATTATAATCATTCTTTTAAATATAAGTATGAAATAACTAACTAATAATATCTATAAAGGGGGTTTCTAAAAAAACTCAATCAATTAATAAGTTATATAAACTTAATCATCAACAATAAGTAAAATAGAATGAACTATTTATTTACTATTCATGTTTCTATTAATATAAATTTATAATTTATTCTATAAAAAAATAAAGCCACATAAGAACATGACATTTCATATATTCATACCGATACCTACCTATCAACTCCAAAATAAGAGGCATGATACTCGAGAAGATAGGTCAATAAAAAAAATCAAAAAATACAGAAAACATTGATAACGATAAACCACCAGTCCATAAGAACAAATCAAAAATACCACAAATTATGTGTCTCATTCTAAAATTGCATCAAGCCCCTCAACATAACCACACAATTGAAGAAGGGTATTCCAAACAAATAGGCTCATCAAGGAAAACCCCCCCCCTATAAAAATCAATAAAATAACTAACCACTAGATCCCTAAGTATCAAATGACTCCACATCCATAAAATAAATATCCTAAGATAGGGTTTGAGAGAAATAAGGTTCCATGTTCCCCACTTGATCTAGAGTCTCGGTAGAGATTGAAACAACACGAGTCTCCTCTAAATGAAGTTATAAATCACTAATAAGGTTATCCTAGTAGAAAAAGACCTCTACTATTTTCTTTGAACATTTCAGGAACACGAATTTAAATGAAACAAGACATGAAATCAACTAGTTAATGTCCAACATATTAAACTAAACAGTCCCACTAAGACCAAAAGACAAATCCAAAAGCACAGACAAAAAAAAACACAATATAAAAAAATTATAAAACTTATTTTTCTTGAAAACCAATAAATTTAAATAAATATTTTTTTAAAAAATATAATCTATTAAAAATAAAACAAAACCATTTTAGAGTTTATTAACAGTTAAAGAAATTTTTAAATAAATCTAGTTCATTTTAAATCATTTCCATAAAAATCTACATTTTTTACAAAGCATTTTTCTCAAAACCCATAATGAAATCAAACAATTTTTTAAATACCATTAATGATATAATAATTTTTTTTTAAAATAGACCATTAAAAATATTTAATAACCTAACATTTGTTTAGAAAATAAGAAAAACCAAATTTAACAAAAAAACATTTAAAATTTTAAAAACATTACACAATTATAGATCAAATTCATTTCAATAATGTCAAACAACAAAAACCCCACTTTAATTAACCCCCCAAAAGTGAGAATTAAATTTAAGATTAATTTAATAATTAAAAGTGGTTGAAATAAGTCTAAAATTAAATGAAAAACTTATTGAGGATTTAGTGGAGTCCTTAGAACTATCCACATGGGCTCCACATGGTTTGATAGACCATGGGGACCAACCATGTAGCTCAATATATTCATCCACCATCACCCCATGCTCAACCAAATCCCAAAATCACTTAAAAATCATTGGAAATTTAGATATAAATTCTTATATCAAACACATCAAACCGATAAAAATCTCAATCAAATTCCAAGACTCAAGCCCAAAGTTCCATAGAAAAATATTTCTCTAAATAGAAGAGAGTTCGTGACACTCTCCCTCACATATACCTATCGAGTTTTGACAACCTAACTCCACACTATCCTTACTATTAAAATAAAAAAGCACACTTTGAAATATAGGAACTCTGAAGAACCTATGCTCAGATACCATTTTTTACAAACTAGCCAAAGTCACGTGTCAATGCTAAGGGATATAGATAATATGTTTGAGAAATGGGTTAATCTCTTCAATATTTAACTAAAATCAATTTGGTAATGCTATAAAGCCATAATTAACTTATTAGTGGTGTGTGGTAAAAAATCTATTTTATTTATCCATACAGGACCATACACATATGTTTACTGACCTTACCATATGAAAACATCATTATCTTTCTTCGAAACCATTGTCTATGGAAGAAAATGATTAAAAAGAACCAGTCGTTGTATCTCAGTATTGAGGAGAAGAGATGCAGGGTTCTTCATGGTTAAGAACAACACAAAAATTCAAAACACAGAACCCAAAACATCAAACAATGATAGAGGAAAAGTAGAAAATAACATACATTGGATTCTAGCCATGATTAATCTGAGAGAATGTGGAGGATTCGCACTGACATAAGAGGAGTTCCATGAGATCTTGAGAACCACGAGTGACTCAGTCATGGTTAGGGTTTTTAAATAGATCAGGAACACTTTTAACATCGCTTTCAGAAAAGCACTGATAAATATCCCTTTTATCAGTGCTTTTTAGTACTGATAAATCGCAAGATTTTTCATCACAAAAAATACGCAGATAAAATTTTTATAATTATAATTATTTAAATAAATTTATTATAATTTTATAATTATTTAAATAAATTTATTATAATTTTATAATTATTTAAATAAATTTATTATAATTTTATAATTATTTAAATAAATTTATTATAATTTTATAATTATATAAATATATATGAATACTTATTTATAATTATATAAATAATTATTTAAAAATTTAATAATAATTTATCTATAGTAATTATTAATATTGTAAATTCGCATTTATAGATATATTTATTTAAAAATATTTATTTACAAATATATTTTTAGTGTTATTAAGGGATATATAATCTTAAATAAATGCATTTTAAAAATGACTGAAATTAAATATTTCAAAATGAGTACACTTTAAAAATATTGAAAAAATGGATAAGTTTTATTAATTAAATATAAGTTATTAAAAAAATATGGATATATTTATATTGAAGTGGATGAATATATATTTAAAATACTAAAACATAGTAAATAAATATATATAAATAAATAATAGAAAATGGTCATATTCAAAAATAAATAAATAATAATAATAAAAATGAATACATTAATTGTAGTATTAAAAACAAATAAATAAAATTGAAATATTAAAAACATAATATATATTAAATGTATCCAGTTATAATGAAATTCTAAAATACACTAAAATTTGAATAAATTACATAAATATTAGGTGTATGTGTTTATATATATTGCGTAAATATATTTGTGTGTGCATTTGTTTATACAAATGCATTAACACACACACACACATATATGAAATAAATGCAACACACGATGTTTGATATATGTTAAATTAAAAAATCAAACAACATTAAAAATGAATAAGACATTAATATGTTTTTAATTAACTTTTTATATATATTATACTTATTAATTTTATATATCTATATTTAATATATATTATTTATTAATATATATATATATATATATATATGTATCTTAAATTTATTCATTTTTATCAATAATTATTTAATTAATAAAATGTATCATATTTTTCTTAATTTATACATTTTATATTTGTTTAATATTCATTTTATTCTGGATCTTTATCAGTACTAAAAAAGGTATGATAAAGGGAAACTTTTATCAGCAATAAAAATGCACTAACAAAGGGAACCATTTATCAGTGCTAAAAATAAAGTGCCGATAAAGGTTTCCTTTATCAGTGCTAAAATAAAGCACTAATAAATGTTACCTTTTATCAGTGCAAAAAAATCACACTGATAAAGGGTGCCCTTTATCAGCACTTATTTTAATATTGGTAAAGATTGACTTTATCAGCAATTTTTTTGAGTGCTGATAAATTCCAGCACTATTATACGCATGTTTTTTATTAGTGACTTTTTTCCTTTTGTCATAATATTTGGGATTTAGATAGGAGATTGGGATATTTGAATTTGTTCATGAGCCTCTTATTAGGAGTAGCTAACCCACGTACAGGGGAAATCCAAATTAACTGTGAAATGTAAATATTGTTATTTCTTATGTTGTTACCATTTCATGGATTTCACCATTGAGTGACTCACTTTCTTTGTGATGTTATTAATATTGATTTTATTAAAGTGGTATGTTTTTCCTTGGACTGATGATATGAGGGAATATTAGAATCATGCATCATACTAGGCACCATGGGATTTAAAATACCATGCAATATGCCATGCCATATTTACCCTCTAGCATGAATTTCCTGTATTGTATGTGATTGCTATTTGTGCCTTGTTTGTTATTACTTAAAGTGATTTGATTTTTATATACCGAAATTTTCTAAAATTTCTTGTAAAACTGAGAAAAAAAATTAACACTTGAATTATCTGCCTTAATCTAACTATTTTTTCCTGTATAGGTTAAGAAAGATACCTTAATCATCCAATCATGGCACATTGATCCATGGAATATCAGTTACATAGGATGGAATGTTTTGTGGTTAGGATTAAATGGACACTAACATACAATTTATAAGGTGTATATTCCAGTATAAATTGGAGATGATGATTTATCTAATTCAACCACTTAAAGGGAATTTAAATAAATTAATGATTCAAAATGAATATAACCTTAAAATAAATAGACCCCTTATATGTGTAATACAAGAACTTGACCCTGACTTGAACTTAGTAGTGGGAAGTAGGCCGTGTCTCCTATGATCCTTCTGTGACTCATTTTTATCACCTAAAACCGACTTCAAGAGAAGGAAGAGGGGTGTGTTTCTTCAATAGGATGGCTTGCACATATCCCTTCATTATCTATTTCCCTATCTATTACAAATCCTATATGAGGCATGTACTTGGAAATTGTAGATCTATTCCACCACAAAGAACTCATGTTGTATACCAGTAAAGTGTGATGCGCATAATCCGAAGGTGGTTGTCAGGCCCCGACCCCAGATTGCCCCGAAGCCGGTGTAGTTTTAGTTAAAACATGGTGGGTAATTTTTTTTATAAAAAAGAAGCTGAATAATTACAAATAATATTCCACTAAAGATGATCTTTTTGGTTTAGGTCTTGGAGAACCAGATAAAATTATTACAATTCCTTCAAAACTGAAAGGGAAAAGAAACTTCACAACACTTCCACCAAGCGGTGTATCTCAAATCTATTAAACCTTTAAAATTTAAGTTAAAACATAGGGTGATCATATGAATGCCCTGTAAGGGGTTTTTAAAATGGATGAATGGTCATGATTAGATCAAAGTTTATCGGATGGCTATGAGAAACACAGTGTTTTAAAAAGAACTAATGACCGAGATTAGATCCATAGAGATTAGATAGTTAATAAAACTATGGTGAAGAAACTGTGACTGCTTGGAATTGAGGACCGAACCGATCAGACGACTCAGATCTCGCACGGTGAGATTTGACACTCCAAATGCATTACCACATTAAAATTCCCACCCACATCGAAATGAGATGGGTTTCGCGGCTCCCGTATAAGCCTGGGGCTCTTGGCATTGGTCCAGAAATCCCCCTCCTACTCCCTGGTACCGCCCTGTAATGGGTCTCTACGGGCGTGCTTCGACGCCCACCCCTACCGCGGTGCCGCCCCGTACAGTGGTGCACTCTGGTTCCCTTACACACGCATGCCTGCACTCTCTTAGGGCCTACTATCAACCTACTTAGTACGCACCATGTGCACAACCCCGGGCCATTTTCTAGGGGTTTTATGAGAGGCCCACCCAGACCTTGAGTGGCTGCCTACAGGGGTTTCCTTGGCTAGGTGGGGTACTCACCCATTTTTTTTGCATAGTAAGGTTTATTTTTTTAATCATAAAATAGGTTTTCATATACATATATAGGTGTCTTCAAACATATAATACCAATTATTTTTTATGAGTAAGAAAATCCCTAAAACCAATATTTTCCTTAGTTTAAAAAAACACTAGAGTTTTAAAACATAAAGTTATAAATCAAATTTTAGTACATCATAGAGAAAATCTTGTACTAGTATTATTTTTAAAATCCAAAACATATTTTGAGTTAAAACCTTATTTTATACATCAAGTATGAAGACATTTATAAAAATATTTTCAAGAAATTTGAAATATTTAAATACTTAATTCACCAAGTATAGCTAAAATATTAAATACAACAATAGTTATTAATTTCATTTTCCAAAAGTACAATCTCAAACTCAAAAAAATGTTTCTTTGTACCAAAACCAAGTACTATCAAATGTGTTCTTCTCTTAGTATTTATTTTAAAACACAAGGGTTATGATTCAAACCCATTTTAAATCATTATCCTTCTAAAATATAGAAAAGATTTTATTAAAAACATGTTTATAGTTATAACTTCAATGAACACTTTAAACATTTGGAAACTCATTATACCCAGACACTTTAAATTAAACCTCTAGAAAACCCAACAGCTATATAGTCTTATGGATGTTAGAGACTCAATGGTCACCTGAAGGAGGCAATAGTAAAATTTACTTAGGCCTTATAAAAACATGAATTAGGGTGTTCCGATTTCAAAATATGGGACAAAGAAGATGGTTCTCATTATTCCTTCGATACTTAACACGATTTCTGTGGTTTTGGCCATATTGTTTTTCATTCTGATCGACCCAAATTATCTTCACTATTTACTGGGTCTATTTGTTGTATTGGGTGGTCTCCTTGTAATTCTAACCGGTCTCTTGGTAGGTATTTTTGGTTAGTTGGATTCTCTTATCCTTGAAGAAATGTAATCATTTTCATTGTTTCATTAAATAAATAAAGTCTTGTGTTTATTTTCAAGTATTGTTTTGGATAGCATGGGAATGAAGTAAAACCAAACAAGATTTTTATTACATATTAAATAAGTTCATGGAATCAAATTATTCCCCCTTCAAATAATTACATCCTTGAAATTCTAAAACACTTATACACACCTATCAGTAAAACCAGACACACATCACCTCCAACATCCCCTCACAAAGTTGTCCAACATGGACAATCTGTCGAAAAACACCAAGTGGATCCCTAAATTGGTTTCTAGTACCTCAAATTCTTTAATCTAAATACACCGATAGCACCGAGATAAGCTAGGATCATCCCTATGCATAAAGCATTTGGGTTTCCTGAGGAAGTCTTGAACAGTGTGAAGATTAGATATTTGAGAGTGGACTTGATCTCTATAAATCCCTCGTACCATATCGTGATTGAAAACTTCAAAGTAATAGAGCCCTCTGTACATATTAAAACTTATAATTTGGAATAGATAGACCGCCTGAAGGTCACTCTCCAAAGAAAGTTCCTGAAACTTTATCAAATCTTTATAGTTATTGGATAAGGTGAAACATAAGAAAATACCTTCGTAATACTTTCCCCTTTGCCTAAAATATGAGAACTGAGTATTTGAAATACGGTGATAGATGTAGCTCTCTCCTTTGTAGAAATAGAGGATATTTGAGATGAGGGACACTTTATAAAGTTATTTTCATGTCAGGTGTAGGTTTGCTAATGGTTAATAGTCTTTTGAACATGACTCAACAATTATGCGTTCTAATAATTCGGTATGGAGAGATAAGAGGTTGGTTGGTGAACTCATGTCTTCCATCTAAAAATTTGCAAGATACATATTTTACTAATTAGGACATAATCGTATTAAAACAGAGACATTATTTGTAAAAGCATGTTAAAGTACTAAAACATAAAATATAGTATTATCCAATTATACAAGGTTCACAAAACTAAAGGAATTACATAACTACTTGATCCCTCTCACAAAACACTTGTATGGATTTCCTGACGTCCGCCAAGATGACACTTCACTGGTTTCACTAATGTTGTCAATTTTCCTAATTTCGTGTTAAATGAATTCCTAAGGTGGTTTCAAACTTCTCAATCTCCTTGGTCCCGATGTAGCACGGGAAGTTCAGATCAATCAAATGTGGAAATCTAAAGTTCCAACAAAGGAAATCCTGAAGAGTATGGAGTTGAGCGACATTAGCTTGAACATACTATCTATAATGCAAACAGGTAGACTCATCCTTGATAATTTTGAAGTCCATGACTTGACCTCGAAGACCGTAGGTCATGATTTGACAAAGGTATGCTTCTCGAAGGTCACCCTCTTATGCAGCCTCCCGGAAGTTCATTAGTGATTGAAAATTGTCGGCCAAGGTAAAGTAATGGAAAAGACCTTCATAATACCTTTCCTTACATGTATAAAATGGAAGTTGAGCATGCATCATTAGGAAGTAGTCAAATCCATATCCCTGATGAAGTTGGAGTACACGAGGAGAATTAGACACACAACAAAGGTGTTTACAAGACAAATGAAGGTTTTCAAAAGTCTCGTAGCCCTCTAAACACGACTTGGACACTATAGTTTCTAATATTTCCCTGAGAATTGACAGAAGGCTCGATTCGTCTTCTATCTGAAAAATTTAAGAAAAATTTTACTTAGTAAGTCATAATCATGTTTTTTTTAATTTTCCAGGGTTATCTAAACCAATCCTCTGATACCAACTATCACACCTCAGCCCCAGACTACCCTGGATCCAATGCAGTTTTACATAAAACATGGTGTGTAATATTTTTTATAAAAAAGAAGATGAATAATTACGCATCAAGTTACAATAAATAGGATATTTTTGGTTTAGGTCCTGGATAACTAGATACAATTATTACAATTCCTTCAAAATTGAAAGGGAACAAAAACTTCACAACGCTGCCACCAAGCGGTGTATCTCAAATCTAGTAAACCTTTAAAATTTAAGTTAAAATGTAGGGTGAGCATACAAATGCCTAGTAAGGGGTTCTTAAAACGGACGAATGGTCATAATTAGATCATAGTTGATCAGACGACTAAGATATACATAATGTTTTAAAAATAACAAATGGATGATATTAGATCCATTTGGATCGAACGGTTGATAAAAACATGGTGGAGAAACCACGACCGCTAGGAATCGAGGACCAAACAAATCAGACGGCTCAGATCTTGTAAGACAAGATCTAATAGTCTAGATGTGACCCCACATTTAAATTCCCATCCCAAATAGAAATGGTATGGGTTTCGAGGCTCCCTTATAAGCCTAGGGCTCCTAGAATTGGACCAAAAATCCCCCTCCCCCCTCCTCGGTACCACCCTATACTGGGTCTCTGTGAGAGTGCTTCTGTGCCCACCCCTGCCGCTGCCCCACCCTACACGGTGGCCCGCTCTGGTTCCATTGCACACACACAACAATGCACGCTTAGGGATTACTATGAACCCTGTGCGTGCAACTTAATACGCACCATGTGCACAACCCCGGTCCATTTTCCAGGGGTTCTCTAAGATGCCCACCCAGGCCTTGAGTGGCTACCTACAAGGTTGCCCTTAGCTAAGTGGGGTACTCACCCATTTTTTTTCATAGTAAGGTTCATTTTTGTTAATCATAAAATAGATTTTCATATACATATATAGGTGTCTTCAAAAATATAATACAAATTCTTTATTATGACTATGAAAATCCCTAAAAACAATATTTTCCTTAGTTAAAAAAACACTAGAGTTTTAAAACATAAAGTTATAAATCAAAAATTTAGTACATCATAGAGAAAATCTTATACTAGTATTATATTTAAAATACAAAACATATTTTTAGTTAAAACCTTGTTTTATACATCAAGGATGAAAATATTTATAAAATATTTTCAAGACATTTTAAATATTTAAATACTTAATTCACTATGTATAGATAAAATATTAAATACAACAGTAGTTATTAATTTCATTTTCCCAACGTACAATATCAAACTCAAAAACATGTTTCTTTGTACCAAAACCAAGTAGTATCAAATGTGGGATTCTCTTGGTATTTATTTTAAAACACAAGGGTTATGATTCAAACCAATTTTAAATAATTATCCTTTTAAAATATAGAAAAGAGTTTATTACAAACATGTTTATAGTTATAACTTCAATGCATACTTTAAACATTTTGAAACTCATTATACCTAGACACTTTAAATTTAAACCACTGGAAAAACCAACAGCTATATAGTCTTATGGATGTTAGAGACTCAATAGTCACCTAAAGGATACAATGATCAAATTTAATTAGGCCTTATAAAAACATGAATTAGGGTGTTATAATTTCAAAAGCTGGGACAAATAATATGGTGCTCATCATTCCTCTGATTCTTGGCATGGTTTCTGTTGTTCTATCCATAATGTTTTTTGTTCTGATCGAACCTAAGGATATTTACTATTTACTAGGTCTAGTTGTTGTATTTGGTGGTCTACCTGAAATTATAATAGGTATCTTGGTAGGTATTTTTGGTCAGTTGGATTCTCTTATCCTTAAAGAAATGTAATCATTTTCAGTGTTTCATTAAATAAAGAAAGTCTCATGTTTATTTTCAAGTATTGTTTTGGATTTCATGGGAATGAAGTAAAACCAAACAATATTGTCATTACATAAGAGATAAGTTTGGGGCGTCATAGTGGTGGACCCTGAGCCACTCGTGACACCTCATGTAGTACCACCTGAGGCACCTCCTTTAGATCTTCCATTGGGGATTGAGGATTAGTTTTGAGATAGTTTGTACTTTGCTTTATACAATCAGTTTAGGGTGCTCCTCGACCTACCCCTACCATGGAAGAGATGACTCGTGAGTTCTAGAAGTAGCATCCTACCACCTATTTAAGGGATGAAGGACCTCAATATGCTAATTCATGGATGGAGTCCATGATATATATCTTTGATCATATCGAGATTCCTCTATAGAAGACTGTCAAGCTCACAACCTACGTAATACATGATTCCTCTAAGTGTTGGTTGGAAGTTATAATTCAGGTTTGCCGACATTAGGGTATAGTCTGGGTGGAATTCTAGATAGCCTTATTCAACTACTTTTTTCCTCAGACCTTGATAACCAATCACATTCAGTAGTTCATGCACCTTGAGCAAGGTCACCTGTCAGTGATGGAATAATATATTCACTTCAACAAATTATAGTGCTTCTCACCAACCTTGACTGATGATGATCTGACTATTATGAAGCGATTTGATGATGGGATTGCATATTCCATCCACTCATAGGTGAACATCTTTTAAATGAATACCATTTCAGAGATAGTGAACTAGGCCCTCATCATTGAGTGGAACCTAATGGAATCAGGTGATGTGATGTAGGTAAGTTCATCTTCTTGGTAGAGAATTGATTTATCTAGTGGTAGGAATCAAAATTTCAAGGGAACACATGGGGGAAGTACTAGCCCTATTTCATGAACTGACATTAAAGTGGCGTGTCACTAGTATGGTAGGACATTCCATAAAATGACCTAGTGTGTAAGGAACCCGATTGAGTGTTGGGATTATGGCCGAATGGGTCACCTCCATAGTTTCTACCAATATTTTCATTCAGTTACAAGTGATTGTGGATATTTACTAGAAAAAACTTAAGGTGAAGGATTAGTGACTCATTTTTAGGAAGTATTCTAGTATTCTATGGGCTGTTCGGGCCAAGTTGGAAGTCATGACTGAGGAAGCCAGACCTCAAACTTTCAGCGTTAATACAGTGGACCTGCTTAGGATACTTAGGAAGCATCTTAGGGCTATGGTTCAGGCCATATTTTTGCAGTGCAGCCCAATCCAAAGGAGAATATTCTGGGTCCATATATAATTAGATACATTATTCTGGTATCCTCTACTCTAGTTCCATCCATTTTTTATACAGGTGCATCACACTCTTTTATCTACTGCTATTGTGAGAAGTTTGTGTTAAGTGTTGGAGTACTCTGATGGCGTTATGACTCTTGAAAAACCATTAGGAGTTTGATTATTAGGAATATTATAGTTTAGGGAATGTCCCTTGAGATAGGTGGGTATTGATTCTTATGAAATTTCTTCATCATAGAGATGGACAATTTAGACATCATTCTAGGTATGGATTGTCTTGTTCTTTATCAAGCCCAGGTGGATTTACATCACGATCAGATATCTTTCATATCACCTGAGGGAAGGACATATAAACATAAGAGTGAAGGGGATATCTTGGAAAATCGATCTAGAATCAATCATATTGGGCCAGGAAAAGTGATAGTCTAGATGGAAAGTCTCTTGATGAGCGATCAAGTGATGTAGCTTGTTGAATTTCCTCCAATGGTGGATCACTTCAAGGATGTCTTCCCTAAAAATTTCTCCAGTATACTTCCTAAGAGAGAGGTAGAGTTCACCACCATTCTTTTTAGGTGTGGCTTTTGTGTCCATTTCTCCAAATAAGATGGAACCTACAGATCTCCTAGAACTCAAGAAGTAGCTTGAATATCTAGAGGCTAAGGGTTTTATTCTACCCAAAACATATCCATTGGGTTCACCTATCATTTTCTCTAAGAAGGAGGATGATAAACTTAGATTATTCCTAGATTACCATCGACTGAACCATCTTATGGTGAAGAAGTAATATCAACTTCCTTGTATTGAAGACCTCTTTGACCAGCTCCTATGAGCAAGTATTTTCTTCAAGTTTGATTTGAGTTTGAGCTACGATCAAGTGCATGTGAGGAAATCATACATACCATGCACAATGTTATGAAGTAGGTATGATCTGTATGAGAATATTTTCATTCTGTTCAGTCTAAAGAACACACCAAAAGTCTTCATGGATTTTATGAATCTGGTCTTCCACCCATATCTTGATTCCTTTGTGGTGGTCTTTATAGATGTCATCTTAGTGTACTCGCTTACCATACATGACCATGCCAACCATCTTAAGACCATGTTTAGTACACTAAGAGAGCACCAACTATATGTGAAGCTCAGAAAATACCACCATTGAATCTGCAAGGTTCACTTTTTGGGTCATATAAAATCTGAAGCAGACATATTGGTTAACCTAGAGAAGGTGAGTGTTGTGGTTTCCTAGGAGAAACCTAGGAAAGTTTTCAATATACTTATATTTTTAGGGATGGATGGATATTAAAGGTGTTTTATTCAGGAATTCTCATTCCTAAAAGTTTCGCTTATGGGATTGACTAAGAAAGGTGTGGAATTAAATTAGAATGAAGATTATGAAATAGATTTTCAGGAGTTATAGGGAAGAATAAATTCAAAGAAGATCCAGATTCTTCCTAATATGGGAAGAATATATACTTTATACTGTGATGCTTCGAAAATTAGTCTAGGGGAAATTTTAATGTAGGGTGACTAGTTTTTAGTGTACATGTCTTTCCAGCTATGGCCTCATGAGAATAACTATCCTATGCATGACCTCGATCTAGCAGTCGTAGTTCATGCTCTTCACTGTTGGAGGCACTATTTTTTGGGTGAGTGGTTCATTATTTACATGAATCATAAAATTATCAAATAAATCTCAAATCACTGAAACTTAAATATGAGGTAATATAGGTGGGTTGAATACCCAAATTCTTTCTACTTCAAGCTTGCTTACACAGTTAGAAATGGTAATGTTTTATCTGATGAATTGAGACTGAAGACTTAGATTCAAGCCATCAAGGAGTCTAACTATGAGTGATAGTTGATGGTTTTTTTCTCTGAGATGGATGTTGAGGTTCAAGAATGACATGGGAAACTAGTTTTAGTATCTCTTGTAGAAGAATACTCCCTTATAGAGTGAGTTTAGATGAGTTAGTTGTCTGATTCTGAGGGACACATTTTT
This sequence comes from Viscum album, assembly GCA_963277665.1. Taxonomy (NCBI): domain Eukaryota; kingdom Viridiplantae; phylum Streptophyta; class Magnoliopsida; order Santalales; family Viscaceae; genus Viscum; species Viscum album. Next base: position 2,054,368,001 of record OY728148.1, read on the forward strand.
ATGAAGAGTGTCACTAGAGAGAACCCTCCTCCTGGTTGGGTTGTGGATGCAAGTGAGACCTTAATCTTCCATGGGAATGTTTGGGAGCCTTCAGATATATAGGAATAGCTAATGTGAAAATCTCACATGTATGTTTGGGAAGTTCCTAATGGGATTAACAAGATTTAAAGAGACATGATTCATCAATATTTGTGTCTAGATATAAAGAGGAAAATAAAAGGTTTCATCACTCGGTGCTCCACCTATCATTCAGTAAAGGCATAGAACCAGTGGCCTGCTATATTTCTACAGTAACTCTCTATTTTAGAGTGGAAGTGGAACACGTCAACATGGATTTCATGATAGGATTTTTGAGATCCCCTCAAGAAAATGATTCATTATGGGTGATCATTGACAGATTGAATAAGGTTTTACACTTACTATCAATCCAAGAGACATTCTCTATTGATGAGATAAGAAGGTTTTATATCTGGGAGATGGTGTGATTTTATGGTGTTCCCTATTCTACTGCTTCAGAATAAGACACTCAGTTTACTTCATGGTTTTAGAAAGGGTTGAAAAATTAATTGGGTTTATTGGTGATCTTGAGTACAACATATCACCCTCAGACTGAAGGGCAGTCCGAGCATACAATATGGGTGTTAAATGATATGGTTCAGGCCTACATACTTGATTTTGGAGGTTCATGGTAAAATCATATACCTCTTGTTGATTTTTCCTACAACAACATCTATTAGGAAACAATTCATATGGATCCGTATGAGGCCCTTTATGGTAGGCCATGACATTTACCTATATGATGGTTAGAGGTGGGTGAGGCAATTCTACTGAGTCCTCGTCTTGTTCAGGAGATTTCAAAGAAAGTTCAGCTAATTCATAATCATATAGATATAGCTTAGTCTAGGTAGAAGTATTATACCAATTATATTCATAGACCTATGGAGTTTGAGGTGGGACATCAGGTCTTTCTACATTTATTGCCCAGATTGGGTCACATATGAATTTAGAGACAAGGGAAGTTATCACCTTGATATTTAGGGCCATTCAAGATAGTTGAGAGAGTCAGGTCGATAGATTATCGGTTGCAACTACCTTAGAGGTACCATTCCATGCATGATGTATTCCATGTATTTTTATCTTTGAAAGTTTTTGGAGTTGGTGTCATAGAACCAACTACTTTGTGCTTTATTCATTAATAAATACCTTATCACATCTTGATTATTCCTCTATGTGACAATGCATGTGATAATGTTCTAAGGATAGATATTGCATTAAAGGTTCATAATCGATCCTTTCTATGATGAGAACCCAAAGGTTCCATAACACTATTCTTGAATATATGTTCTATGACCGAATGATGTTATTTGAGGGACACAAATAATATAGTCTATCAGGGGTGAGGACTCATTAAAATTTTAGGTACCTTCTTATGGTGTGCACCCTTCGTAATATCCAGGAGGATATTATGAGAACGAAACCCACCAGTAGGAAATACACATTTCATAGTGTCATTGGATGTTCCAATATGCATACGTGTGTATTGGTCCTTATACTTTAAGATTATTATTAATGGGTATTATAACTCACACACTTAGATTTATTGATGAAAACTGTGACGACACACCGTTCGTAGTGAGGTAGGATATGTTGGGTGCATCACGAGTAATACTACATTAATAGATAATGCGAAAAAGGATTTGTACATTCTGTTTCATAATGGAAGTAGATATCTCAGGCCCTTTTATTGAATTGATATAGCCTAAATAAATACATGGACATGGTGAGGAATGGGAAAGTTCAATTTCAGGAAGTCAAAGAAATAATAATCAAACACATGGGTTGATGACACCAGCATTAAACCTGTTTGATTAGAGATATTGAGACAAAGGGATTACATTACATGGTAAGCGTTCGTAGGAGGTGACACATCATTGCATCATTAAATTATTTCTCTATGGGTGACTTGGAATATTTCTAGAAGCTAACCTTGGACTTTAGGCAGGGTTCTTCGAATTCCACTAAGAAAGAGGCCTAGAGGGTCACACACTATGTGTGTCCAAGTATCTTAGTTAAATATTAATTTAACAAGTTGAATAAAGATTATTCTTGATTGTGGTTTAATAATTATTCACGGATGAATGATCGCATTTATTTCGACACTAGTTATTTGAGAGAATATATTATGGGTGAAAAAATATATTTATTAGCGAGTAATGTAGTGATATTTATTTTAAAAATAAATAGCCATTATTCAAGGTCTAATAAATATTTCGAAGGAAATAAAGAGAATAGAAAAACAAAAGTACACACTATGTATATTAATATACACACCATGTATTTTTTCTGGGAATTTTTGAGAAATAATATTATTTATTTAATTAAATAATATTGGGTGTAATTCACTAGGCGCATGTCAAGTAATAATAATAATTAATTGTTATTATTAGACACGGGGTCTTATTAATAATTAAATGAAATGAATAAATGATTTAGGGTAATTAATTCATTTTATTATTCTAAGTAATTAAAATACCAATTATATAATTCTCATTAGTCTATCCATTTTGTGGGGTGGTGCACAACGGATCTAGAGAAAGCTCTCAAGCCATTAGAGATTTGTTTTCTTCCAATAATGCTCTCAAGCAATGAGAGAGAGAGAGTTCCTCCCTCACCAGATCAAGGCGATCGAAGGTGGACATCACAAGTGAATAATATTCCATGCTTGCACTTGAAGATCCCTTCAGTGACGTCTAGAGATACGTGGAGCACGTTTGGATCACCGCTAGAGGAATCCTATGCTTAGATTCTATGATGCAATGATGGATCACATCGGATCGTGACTGGAAACATCAACGGAGAGAGAATTCCATCAAGGTAATTCTTATATTTTAATTAAATTAATTATAACCAACATATGATGATGCTCTCTATGGTTTCAGTATTCCCCTCTTTGCTTTTGTTCTTCGTTCTATTCTAAAGATCCAGTGTTTTATTATCATGACAGATCTCGGATTAAATGTTGTTAATGGAAAAAATTAAAGTTAGGTACACCCACAAACATGCTTCTTCTACGCTCGGAACCTAAAAAAGTATCATCCCAACCAATCTCATTCGTTTGACCCCAAGGATATAGAGAAGAAGGTAGATGAGTCCTTTAAGGAGAATTTAATACATAACGTTGATCTGAGCATGAAGGCTCTATGAGGTAGGTCAGTTCCTCTGGTTTATGTTATATGGTATCAAAAACACATACATGATGCGACCTTGGATTGAGAAGTTTATGTACATGTGTAATGGCTAAAACTTTTCCCAAAAGAAATTCTACCACCCTCGAAAGGGAAACACAAGGACAAGTTGTCTTAAGGAGGGAAGGTTGTAATGTCCCAAATTTTCACAAATTTATAAACCATTAGTTTTCAGTTTAATTTCTTTTATTTGGACATAATAGTGATTCCTAATGAAGTCAAGGTGGTCTCAAGGGTGTCTAGGGATTGTTTGGAGCCCAAAACCCTGAAATTGGATGAGGCAAACTGAGCTACACGGTTAGTTGAAACCATGCCACCTAGCCCATATGGTTTCCCTAAATCGTGCGACTATAGACAATGGGGTGTTGGGGGTCACATGATTTTTCTACAACTATGTGACCCTAGATAAAATCATATGCGTTAAATTTCAGGTTTTTGAAAAAGGATTTTTTCACAGTTTGTGCACAGTTAGACAAAATGCATGCCTAACCATGCAGAGTGCCCCTTTAAAGCAGTGGTTTGGCACATAGTTGGTGCACGATTTGGCCAACCATGCAAACAAACCATGATCCCTTGTTTTTGGGGGTTAATTTATGAAGTTTACCATCTTTAATGATTTAAAATTTTCCTTCTTCCCCCCCTCTTCATTTCCAGTGGGCTCTTCCTCCTCCCATGTACGAAGCCTCTCCTCCCTCTCAGCCTACAGATCAAGCCACCTCCTCCATAGAGACTCTATTTTTCTCACCGTCAAATCCACCAGGAAGATATAGGTAAGTTATTTTGTCCTCTCCCTTATATTTAAATTTCTTCATCCCTTCTATTGTGCTATCTCGGTACAATATCATTTCCCCATTTTCAAGGCATTTGATGGTTTCTTTGTTTTCTTATAACCTAGATTGAATCAAAGGCCAACATTGGTTGAGAGAATCTCTATGATTCTAAGGTATGTGATCTAGGTTATTTCCCTTCATTTCATTGAATTATATAAAATTCATCATCGCACCGTGAGATGGACCCCTTCGGTGAAAACTTTATTTTGTTAATTAAATTAAATGGAAATTCTTATTGTGCCATTTAAGACCCATGATAGTGGTGAATCAAACCCTCAAGTTGATCTTATTGAAATATTCCACCCAAGTGGGTGTGATCCTCCTTTTAGGTAGAATTTCCCTACTACCTTATTTGTTTGTATTCCCTTTAGGGCATTTCTTATAATTTATGTCTTGGAATAATCAATTGAGTTGAATTTAATGTTAATCCATGAGTTAGGTCCCATTATCTACATGTCATAAATAAATCATTTAAGTGGTTAGGCCTGTTCCCGATGCCTTCTACCACAAATGGATCACCCAATATAAATTCCCTGACCAATGTGCCTATTGTGATATAAATTCTTAAATGAAATAAAATGACCTTTCAGTTATAATTGTTATAAATCCTTTTATTTTTTAAATTCTTTCACCTTAATGTTGTGGGTGATATAAGGGTTTCTAAATTAATGACCCCTTGGATTTACTCTTCATTCATTTCTTTTATAATTGTAAATGTGTTTTAAACACACTAGGGGTGATACTAGATATGTCTGGGATATGTTCTCTAAGTATTATTGATCTTACCTCCTGATGAGTGACACTGGTTCCCTAGGGGAGACCCCATGGATGGGATCGATGGAATGATGGTTGTACCATTCCACAAGAGAGATTCAAGACCTTATATATGATACTAAATACATAATAAGAGGTTAGTTCTTGATGTTATCACACCATGCTTGGAGTGACACTTGGGACTTCTTTCATGGGTCACTTTGGATGGGATCCCTAAGAATTGGACAAATAATGATCCACTCAAGTGATACTTGAAGATTTCTATCTGAATTTCCATGGATGGGCTCGGGGTAAATCACTATATTTTATAAAGAAATTTAAATTAAATTAAGAAGTATGTGAAAATTTTCAAATAAGAAATGAATCATTGGTCTTAAAAATTTGGGGATGTGTCCTCCAAGCCCAAACACAAGATTGGGGAAAATCCATCTACTTAAATTTTATTCCACTGACTTTACCTTTGTTGGATCCTCTAGTTCAGTCTAACTGGATTATGATGAAGTAGGTAGAACTAGACATGAGTCCTATTAGAACCCAGTCCAATTATTTATTTATTTATTCATTCTATATTTCATTTATTAATTATGACACACTATTCATTTTATATTGCATGAATGAATTGAGATAGACACCATTAGTGGTGGCCTACTAGGATTTTATATCACACCCTATTCAGTCAAACTTTGGTTTCTAAGTAGACTTTATGACTATATATATAGATAAAGGGAAGTGACCCATTTCTGATGCTTGATTTCTAGCGTTAAGATGAAGTTGGGGGCAGAGGACCGAGCCTATGCTTGAGATTCTAGTTGTACTAATTTTTGTACTTTTTTGTATATTTTGTTATAATGTGGTATATTTTTGTATCCCTTAACCATTTAATATCCATTTTCTATAATATCATCATCATTGAATCCTATTATTTATTCAGCTTCGTCTTTTCTACATATATTGCTTGGTTTATCTCCATTATTATTTCTACTATCTATTATTTATTTCTGCTTCCTCTACAACAGGTTACTGGTCCGATCCTATAGCATCTTATTTTGTTGTTTATCACTTTTTATATGCACTTATAAATATATGTTCCACTCTAATAAATGGAGGCATATTCTCCCCACATATTCTCCTAAGGGCCTTTCTAATGGTCATAAGCCTATGGTATTCAAGTAGATACACTGGAGGTCTTATGGCCCACCATTTTAGGGAACCATTAAGTGGAATATGGGGCAGGATTCTACATCCATTTTATGTACTAGATATGATATTTCCAACACATTTATTGTGGTAGCAAAAATTTATACAAATCTTGGATAACTGCTTAGGAAGCAGTCATAATATTCCAATAAAACTTGAGAAAGTAAAATAGATTTGTACATAGTACATGGAGAGGAAGGAATATAATTTAAAAGGGGAAAGAAACTTGTATTATTATGTATCAATTAATCTTATATCATAATTAGGCTATGGTAATGAGTAGTAGTAGTTCATTGAAGCTAATGGTGGGCATATCTGCAAATACTGATTATGTTGTTACTTATGATTCAACTAAATAAATAACATAAAACACTCAATGATTTATTCTATTTCTTAGAATCATAACTAGATAGTAAAGTATTATAATAATATAAATAAGGATAAACTTAGGAAAATGGTACTAGCTAATATGTAAAAGTTATGATAGAGGAAAAAGAAATATACTCAGGGATATCATATATTTGGGGAGTTTAACTTATGGAGGTTATGTCATAGATATCAAAGTAACTATATTAAAAAACATAGAAGTCCCAATGACTAAATCCATAACTCTTTATATTCATGACCTTATCATGTGAGAGCTAATTGGTTGATGGTTAATATGTTGGATCTATTCAAGTGGATGTGTTTCCAAAAAGGGTTACCTAGAACCAACTTGAATAATACTTTTGAATTACCGAATCTTCTATATAGAGAGTTATAGATTATGTAATATTACCATAATAGTGTTAATACTTCTACATACACTATTTACATGGTAATTTACTTAGATTAGTTTTCACATCAAAAGGTTATAAAAGTTACCATCTATAATGAGAACATCAATATACTATAATAGTAATCTTAAAACATTTTTCCTATGGTGTTGATACATTATACTAATAGTACATGAATTATGTATGACTATTAGTTGTTTGGGATCATAAAAATTGTTATTTTTCCAATGAAGTTATCACTTGGTGATCTCGAGTAGAGGATATCATGATGACTAACCCTCTAATAGGAACATCACATGTTTTGAGTGTCACTAGATGTTCTTATCTAAAAACATGTTTATTGGTATCTATAATTAAGATCACTATCAATGTGTATCATTTGATTGCATACTTTGATGAGAGCTGAAATCCATAAAATTTATGTTTGTGGTGAGGTAGCTTGTATCAGGTGAATCCTTGGTAGTATGGAATTAATTAAATGATGAAGATAATATTTGTAACTTCCATATAGGAAGATATATCTTGGGCCTAATTTTCCATGATGATAATGCATTTATCAAATCCCTTACCACGGTAAAATAAAAAACTCCATCTAGTGATATCATAAAAATAATAAACAAAGGATAGAGACATAAGTGATACATACTTCTTTATGTGACATTATGAGACAAAGAGACTATATTACACGGTCTGTGTTTGTAGGAGATTTTCATTGATATGACTAAACCTTATCTCCTTAAGGGACATGATGTGTTACTAGAAACCACTCTTGGTCTATGACCATGTCTCACTGCTATTGAGATAATTTTCTAGAGGATCCCACATAGTGTATTCAAAATCTTGGCCAAATCTAATGAATTATAGTTTAGGACATAGTGGGCCCCGTAATGGGGGTCAGGTTATGTATGATATTTTATGATCACAAGTAAAAAAATAAATTTAATATTATTCAATTTTTTTATAATAAGTTTTTAATTTATTAACACAATATATTAATAAGTTATTAAGTGAATATAATATTTTGTTTTACGAATGGATATTTATTTATTCAAATTTCATTTAATATTTATGGGAGAGATAATTCTAGTTAAAAAATAATATTTTATCGCATAACATTATATTTATGGTACAAGTAAGTGATAAAATTTTAATGACATTTACGATTGATTTTATGTTCCATTAATGATATTTTTTGGCCTATTTGAATGGTTAACTTCCATAAGAACATAAATGAAATTTTTAGAAGTCATAACCAAGACGCTTAAACTTTTTCAAGACCTAAAAAATGAGAGTGTAGCCCACTGATTGTGTAACCTCACCTCCCAAGATCTATCTCAAGTTATAGAGATAAAAAGAAAAGGGAAGACCAAGAATGGTTTAATCCAAGTTTGAGGATTTATCATTTGATCTCCTGTGACTGAGTCGATGTTGAAAGAACCTTTAATTATCTATACTATCACTCATATTTTGATGGTTTGTAATAAAAAAATATTTCAAATCATGGGTGGATTATCTAGAGGTTTCTATATTTGGTTCCTTCAAATGAAGAACAATGAAAATGGGAGGAACATGTGTTCAATCAAAATTGAATGAGGTATAACTTCAATTTTAATTTTTGGTTTTGATTTTCATTTATCATGATTATTTAAATTAAATGAGATCATTGGGTTGATAATTGGGTGGTACCTCACTGATGATGACATCATGAAATCTATCCTGGTGTAAAATTATAATTTCCCTTTGTTTTATGTTTTTACTACACACTCGATACCAACATATGAGTGTTCTAGGTTTCCTTTAGTTTATGATATTTTTGGAGTTGATATGTGTAGACTAATTTTTCTCCTTATCCTTAGTTGTCTTGTTCCCCTGAATCATATATGGTGTTTTATTTAGTTTGATTTGATTTTCCAATTCATTTATTATTTCTGTTTTCAAAGTTTCCTACCATGTATATTTATAATCACCACTATATGGGACCTATGACCACATGTGTTGTGTTTATGAAGATTTCACACAGTTAAAAGGAGACTTTGGTGGTTGTGGTACTGGCTGATATGGGGCTAAGTGGCATACAATGATGTCTATTTTTTGTGGTGATCATTTTAGGAGTTGGTGTGATGTGGAGTTCCACTTTTAGATATTAGAGTTGTGATTTTATTAAGGGATGTTGGGATTATGTATTTTACCATAAATTACAGTGTTTCATTTGATTCAATTTTATAGATGATTAGTGTGAGTCATATGAATGTTGTGTTATAGTTGATCCCTTTTCTATAATTTCATTATTATATCATGTTCCAACGATATGTGGTTATGTGATAGTTTTTATTAGGGCAAGGCCTCCCATATGAGTTATGACTTATTAGTGCTACTTTCCAACACCAAGCTTATTAGGGACGGGTTTAGAGTGGCACACCATACTTACTACCATCCTAGTGGTCCTATGAGGTTTGGTTTAGGAAGATTATAAAAATGTTGTTAAGGGATATCAGGTTCAGTTTTTATACTATTGAACCCAGTGATTGACATAGTTAGTTGAAATATCCTTTAAGTAGGACTCCAATAACTTTTAAATCAACTTGTAACTCCAAGACATTGGTTTCAGGGTACAATAGGATGATACATGCATCATATAGATTGTTAGTTGTGTTTTTAACTATATAATTTTGAGCTATATTAACTTGATATTCTTAAATAACCATGGTTTTATCTTTTAAAAAGTTAGGATGAACCCTATAGATAGCCAACTTATATTCAATAGGGTTGTGATGTGCCTATTATAGTGCTTCATCCTATGATTGCTGAATAGTTGGCCAAAGAGGCATCAATATATGGGACTAATCGGGTGGCATATCCACCCCGTGAGTAGAGGGAAGACCCCCACTTATTTTACAAAGATTAAACCAACATTAAAATCTAATGGTATTCTCTATAAAGAATGAATACACTACCTAAAAATTAATTACACTTAATGATTTTTAGTATGAGATACCTTCTAGGTTCTAGGGTGAGCCAAATCATTATGCGATGGGGGATTGGATAGAGATAGTAACTCACACATTTCATATGTTTTGGACGTACTCCAACCATATAATTGTTATTTCTTTGAGTCTCATTCATGAAAAATCTAGTTCTTGGTGGGAACTGATCACATATATACACAATGATGATTCTCCACCCCAGTTAATGTTAGATCTATTGTTCAGATAGGATTAATATCATTTGATGCTGAGAATGGTGTGATTTTAGTAGATTATGGACCTTTAGTGGAGAAACATGAAAATGTATAAATATGATTCAATGTTTAAACACCCCATGAGGTACTCTCAGTACATGGTTCATGATGGATTTATTCAAGATCAAAAGTTTGATAATGGCCTTTAGGGGGAGGTCCAATATAAAACTATTTCCTTGTGAATCCTATAATATGTTATATTTATGGAGAACATTTTTTTGATTGTGAGTTTTTTTGTTGGTTTGATATCCTAGTATTAGAGAAGTTTCATGTTTTATTGGATTAGAGTCATCAAAAATAGTTAGTCAATGAAAAATGAAAGGGTCTTTCCATATGAGAAAGGTACATTCTTGATCCTGATCTAGGGGACCTATGAAGGAGTGATCCTATATGTGGTCTAACCAATAGGGATATAAATAATTATATTCATATAGTGGTAGAGGGAACTTAGCTTTCATTTTCCTCTCCAGATAATTAATATAAGATAACCAAGGCACTATATTGAATGGACCTCTTTGACATAGATAGTGTAGATAAAAAGGGACTCCATGAGGTGGATATGGAGGCCTTCCCGATGGCGGTTTTGATAGAGGAGATGGTGGTGTATTATTAGATGGGGGTGGAAGATGATTTGATCCACTTACACCACCACCACCACCACCATGTGGTCTATGTCATACATAGAATGTTTTAGTTCAAGGATGAGGTCAGATACAGGTGATAGAGGGATTTGATTAGGTGGTTATCAACATGTTTTGAGGTATAATTTATATCTCCTCTACCTTTTCACTCATACTCATCAAAAAATTAATGAGATATTATTTTCTTTCCAAATAATTTGTTTTAGTGCTAAAAATTTAAGTGGATCCCCTATCCCAACCTATTTTTATAGAGAATACTATTGGTGGTGATCACCTTCTCACCCATGTCCACTGTAAGTGAGAGATTACTCTTGATAGAGATAGGTTCTCTTGGGATCTCATCACAGTGGACATGAGATCATATGGTGATATCCTTATCATGGAATTTTTATACACATTCTAGGATTGGGTAGATTTCGATGTTGTTGGCTAATATGACATTAAGCAGACAAGCCTTGGTTTACCTTCACTAGCGAGTGGTAACCACACAAAGGATGATAAGAACCTACCCACATGAAATCAAAATAGATTACCCATCAGTTGATGAGTCTATAATTTTTCATTTTGGATGATTTAGAGGAATGATTACCTAAATTAGTAGAGTATTACATTAAAATCTACCTAGAGGTCATTTTTGTGTTTTTTTATTGATAGGTTGATTTTAGTATTTATTTTCACCCTAGGAACACAAAAATTTCATTGGTAGCTTATCTGATAGCACCGACTAAGATTAGGGAGCTGAATGTGAAGTTAGAGGACATTTTGGGGAAAGGTTTCATTATACCTAGTGTTCTCCCCTAGTTATATCCTCTATTATTATCTAAGAAGGCAGATGATAGCTTGAGATTTTATATCGGCTATTACTGCCTAAATTAGGTCATAGTTAATAATAAATACCCTATTTTAAGGATTGATGATCTATTAAACCAATTGAAATGATTGAAGTGTTTCTAAAATATTGATCTCAGGTCTAGATATAACCATCTTAGAGTTTGAAAGGATAACATATTGAAGTTAGAATCTTGGTGTCTTTACCACCACTGAGAGTTCCTAGTGATATTGTTCATTCTAAAGAATTCCCCTCCTATGTTCATGGGACCCATATACCATGATTTTATCCGTTATTGGATAGTTTTATGGTTGTTTTCATTGATGAAATTATCTTTTATTATCAAATAGATAATGAGAATTCTGAGCATTTGAGGATTTTCCTTAACTTACTATATGAGCACAAACTGTTTGAAAGTATTTTCAAGTGTATGTTTTATATTCATGAAGTTCATTTCTCAGTGAATTTAATCTTAGAGGGAATATTTTTATATTATCCCACAAAGATTTAGGTTGTGATGGATTGGGAACCACCTAAGATATTGTTTTTGATGCGTAGTTTCCTTGGTTTAGCTGGATATTAATAAATATTCATAGTGAGATTATCCAAGATTATGGATCCTATAATTAACCTAACTATAAAGTGGAATACTTTTATCTAGTTGGATAACTATTAGAAATATTTTTAGGAGATAAAGAGAAGATTAACCAATGACTCAATTTTTCAGTTACCTTGTGAAGGATTTTAGTACGAGATGTTTTGTGATGATTTCAGGTCTAGGCTTGGCATATTCTAATGTAGATGTGGACTGTGATTTTTCATGGGTCCTGGTAACTAATACCTCACAAGAAGAATTATATTACTGATTATATGAATCTTGTGGAGAGGGAGTTTTCCTTAAAGATATAGAGACTATATCTTCTTAATTAGTGGTTTTTGATCTATACAGATCATAAAAGTTTGTGGTTTATCTTATCCTAGAGATATATTAACATGAGGTAGTGTCATTGGTTGGAGTTACTACAAGACTATGAATTTCAGATAGTCTATACTCTGTGGAAGAGTTTTTTAACCTGATATACACCCTGAGAGGGGGTGGGGGTAAATTTGGGTGTTTCTTAATTCATTTTTTTTACCACTTGATCATCCCAATCTTAGATATTATTCAAGTTTTATCAGGAACTAGTGTTTAATCTATCAATTATTTACTTTCTCACACCCTCTCACTAAACCCCAAGTATGAATACATAAATATAAATCATTCACATGGCATAAGGATTTTACTTTCTTCACTAGAAGGGATAATCCAAGTAACATATTCTGACATGCCAGGAGATAATAATACTCATTGTATGTGTTACAACATTTTAGGAAGGATGCACTACCAATCCTAGGGTTACTCCATATTTGTCTCCTCAGGGCACTAATTTATGGATGGTCTGGTCATTTTATAAACATATTTGGAATCTTCAACTATTTATATACATGAATATCTCATCCAAATTAGTATAGGTTACCGAGATACCATTCATCCTCATATCTAGATATATTCTTAGTTAATATTTGATGCATTTCACTCATTTTCTTCAAGAATGATAAGATTAAATCCTTCCCGAGAATTGAGTCTTGTGTCTTCTTCTTCCAAAACTAGATTAAAGTATCATATTTATTTTAGTATTACTATTTATATTCAAAATGATGGAATCAATGAATAAAATCTTCTAGATGAATATTATCCCACTGTGGGATTATATTTTTTCACTCTAACCTCTTCAATAATTAGGTATATCAGTGGAACTCCTTATTTTACCTTGAGCCTCATCCAATTAATAAATTAGATATATTAGTTTAATTCCATCAACATATCTCTTGTTCTCTTTTATAAACCATATATACCAATTAATTTTAGGATATACTCTCATATTCTTATTATAATTGAATATAACAATATGTTTCACTTTCTCTTTTTCTTTGGGTCATGGATTTCTATTTATAGTTATAGTGTCAAGCATTTATTTTTCTTCTTCTCTTAGTATAAATATTCATAAAACAATGGGAATATTAATTATAAAATATTAAGCGCTATGATTTTATCAACCTTAAATTATCAACCGATTTTCATGAATCTATCACATGATATATGACTCCATTATTTTTAAATAAAAACCCATAATGATTGAATATTTTATTCCTCATGATCTTTCTTAATAATCACAGTGTGATCCTCCACTCACTGCAATAGACTAATCATGATGCCTTACTTTAATTAACACAACATAACACTTTTCTAGGCGAAATTGTCATCAAAATGACTTGATTCACACTTGTTTATCCATTTTGTTTTAACTATAAAAAGCATGATACTAAAATTATCTTCTTCTATGGTGTGGGGATTCTCAAGTTTCCTATTTTAGTAATTATTATATATAGTTCATAACAACCATCAATACACTCATTTTGGGTATCCTCATTTTTCATGGTGTTTTTTAAATCCAAATAAACCCTCTTATATAATTCATCCCTCACCATCTTCACATTTTACAACCTCCATAGTATTCACAGTTCCTAGTGAAACAATTTGAATTCCATTTCAATATCACTAGTGAAGCACCCCAGACCCACACTCCTGATTCCAGTGCTAAAAACACTTTCTTTAACACTATATTCGATGAAAATTGATATAATCCTATGTTTATTTATAAAATTATGATAAGTAAAACATTTAATCTCATAATAATCACCCCGATACCATGAAAAATGTTTAGTGTATTTGAGAATTAACTCCCTTGTATTTATCATCGAAAAATGACATTTGTTCCACTATAATAATATTTTATTTTTATATATTCAACATCTCTAAAAAATTGTCTGCATAAAATTTCCTTCTAAATAGAGCCCTATAAAAAATATCTTGAGTAAAAATAGAGAAAAAACAAGGTGAGCTTGAATACCTAGTAAGGAAAAAACTCACCAGTATATCATCAAGGGTTAGACCATAAGCATATGATTAAAAATTTCTAGGAAAAAAATTATTATTAAAAATAACATGGAACATTAATATTTTTTCATGATTCATGATATAAGGACATGTGATCTCAAATGAACAAACATAGACCATTGAAAAGGGGTACATAATCAAAAGATAAAAAATATGAGACTTGGAGTATAATAATGGGTCTATGTTATTGATATATAACATGTACTTAAAATATATAATAAAAAGGAACTTTTGAAGAAACTTAATCATATTTTAATTTTAAAATTGTGAAAAAATTAAATATTCATTCATCATGTTGTGGAAAAAAGTCCACGCTACCTATTGTAATTTTTTCCCACACTATATATTATGAAAAAATGTCCACAACGCATATTGTGAATAAAACAATACCACACTATATGCTACAAAGAAAAAAAATGCTCACACTCAATATTCTTATCACATGTAATATCAAACTTAACCAATTAATTATAGGGAGATATAATACCCCACCTTTCAATCATCCATAAATATGAGAACCACTTAAAATCAATAATTTATTATATTATAAAGAACATATGGAAAGAATAATGGGTTTCACAATATTTCCAAATGGTATCACCAAAATTGACCTCAAGAATTTAAATGGTTGATATACGATATTAAATCACCCCAAAAGAGAATTTCATATGAACATTTAGAAGGATATTAATAAAATATTATTTACAAGGAAGTAAATCCTTTATATAATTGGTAAAATGTTAATGAAATCATTGAGTTTTTGGAAAAATGTTTTATCTTTGGAAAAAAGAAGAAATTACGGTTACTTTGAAAGGTTATTTCTGAAAATTTGAAGTGAAAACTATTGAAAAAGATATACTTTTAAAAATAATAATTCAATAGTGTAGCCTTGAAAAGGGTATCAAGGTTTTAAAAAGTTAATGTGAAAAAACATAGAAAACCATTTCTTTTAAAAAGAATATTCACTAATGGAGCCTTGAAAAATGAGACAAAGGTTTAAAAAAGGTTAAGTGAAAACGTTTTGAAAACTTTTAATTTTAAAAATAATATTTTATAATAGTACTCTGAAAATACATAAAGGTTATCAAAAAAGGAGAGTGGAAGATAAAAAAATTGTTTTTTAAAGGATGTAAAACCTTTTAAATATTTTAAAATACCATTTTTTAAAACCTACATTGTAAAAGAGTAATAAAAAATTACTTTTTAAAAATGATATGGGAAATATGAAGGTCACATGAGATAAAACTTAATTTGATTTACAAATATAAAGGATAAAATTAATGGAAAAAGAAAATATGGTCAAGGAGGGGATACCGTCATTTAAGAGGATGAGAATTATTCTTATCAATGATATAATTTTTATGGGGAAGAAAATCATTAAGGGGGAAGATTTGAATCAAAAGTGTCTTTTACCTAGAGATAAAGATAAAGTACCATGAAATAAATTCTAAATATTTAGGAAATAAATCTTATAACAAATAAGTTCTAGAAGGGGCATTATAACTCAATAAAGGGAGTTGAATTAAGATTTTTTTTACAACTTTGGTATCTTTTTAATTGAATTCCATTTAAAGTAAGAACATGATATGGATCTTTAAACCCCATTAATTTCATAAATATGGAAAAATAAATTCATTAGGTAGAATCATACCATATAAAAGAAATGATGGTTTAAAATATAAACCATGTCTTATGGATTTAAAAATGAGATAAAGAAATCCTTATGAAATTATAAACTTTCAAATAAAAACCCTGTAAGGTATATTATAGTTCCATAGGATAAATTATAGGATCACTATGGGGGGGGGGGAGGAGAATTAGTGATAACTTTTTCTTTTATAAGAAATTTTATCAAATTTATAAGGAAAATTTCTTAACCGTCGAAAACATGTTAGAGTTATGATACACTAAAATGTAAATCTCAACCTCACCTTTTGTATGCCACACATGTAAATAGAGAGATAAACACATGATATTTATAAGGTTTTGTATAAATAACTATTCATTTCCATGTTGGTTATTCCCCTGAACATGGATTCTTTACTAACTTCCTTGAGGATTACAAAGGTACATACATCACCTGGTTATACCCCTCAGTATTGGTCCTCCAGCCAACCCTGGTTCTACCCCTAGTAATAAACCCTTTTCCATAGTTGGTTATACCCCCAACTATCCTAGTTGTATCCACTAAAGTCAAAAAAAGTTATATTCCCATCAAAAAGTAATTTTTAGTAACTAGTTATACACCCCAACTACAAGATCTTTATTTATTTTTTCTAATCCATAGTAGAAATATATTCTCTTCCACCAAAAGAAAGTTAGATCACCTTCGCTTATGTACCAAATTCAAGATCTTAAAAAACTCTCCTAAGAGTCTGTTGGTCTTGAAACTTCCTCCTAATATTTGGTAGACCTAGATATGATAAATTTCAACTTTTTAGAATTTATATGAAATAAATACCTTATAAAAAATTCATTTGATGATTTCATCTAGTAACCTTTATCCAATCATCTCTATCTAATAGGTATCTATATGATTCTCCTCACTATGACTCATTTATCCCTTCTATGTTTAGAGAAATACATTCGATGACTTCAAACAATGAATCTATTTCTAATGAGTTGAGTTCTATCTAATGTTATTACTTCTTTGATGAAGTAAAAATTCAAAACAACACTCTTAAATTCTTCTCTGTCCAATGGAAGTCTATTTGGTAGCTCAAATTCAACATCAAATCGAACTCATTTAGAAAATTATCATGACACAAAATCATCAGACTTTTAGATTTTCATTTGGTAAAATAGTGTTATTTCATACTATAAGAACTCCCCTTTATATAGGTGTGCCTCTATGAAGTTTGGGCATGAAATCAAATGTATTTTCTCAATCAATTTAAACTAGAATTTCATATACCCCTCTCACTGTAATTCAATGGATTTTTATCAACACTTTTATAAAATTCTCTAGTATTTTCATGAAATATTCCCCTTTTAGAAAACTTCCTTAATTTTTTTATTAATAAACATTCTCATAATTCATTAACTTCAATAAGATATAAAAATTTGAAGAAAATAGAAACATCATCATTCTTTATTGATCTCTACAAAGATTTATGTTGGGCTCCTAAAACATCATCTGGTGGAATGTTTGTTTGGTAACTTCATTAGAAAATCCTCGTCCTAGTTTAATTTTTTTAATATTCTTTATCCAACTAAATTTTTCCAATAATTCTTCCTCATCTAATTTTTTTTAAAACATACTCTTATGATATTTTAATTCGATAAAGTTCATCTGATGAATGTTTTTCCAATGAATTCATTATGAACATTCCATCTGGTTTTGTTTTTCATATCATTCATCCTCAAAAACTCTTTGATTGGTGCTATTTATGAGAACCCTTTGTGTTTTGGACTTAATAAATGTTTGTCCCATGATTCGACATTTCTCCATTCGATCACTTTGTAAATCAATTTATTAGAAACATTAATATAATGACATCATAAATGTTTTACTGATGTCTATCCATCTAATGGAATCAATCCAATTTCCTTCCCTAAATTACATAATTTATAAATTCTCAACATAGAACATCATACAGTTTGTAACAAATATTTTTTCATTTGAAAACCTCATACAAAACTGTCTATTTGGTAACTTATTCATCCTATATTCATTTCTCTTGAACTACTAAATATGGTTGAATACATTTTTGAAACTTTTAAATAATACTCGTTGGAACCATTTTTAATGATAAAAAAATCATGATCAATTATTTTTTTAATGGTTCTAATATTTTTTGATAGCATTTTATAATATAAGTTAGTTTAAATTAATGTTTTATAAGTGTTGAAAAGACGCACCGCTAGACTTGAATAATCACCAGAGTTAAGTCATTACATAAAAAGAGTCACCGCTGAGAATGTATCACCATCAAAATGACTCACCTATGAAAAAATTTACTACAGAGAAAGAATCACTACTAGAAAATAGTTACCATTCAAGATGACCTACCTTCAAAGTTGAGTCATTGCCGTAAATGGGTCACCACCAGATGACCTACCACTAGACATGATTCACCACTATATTACCTACTACTGGACAAGAGTCACTATTTAACATGATTCACTACCAAATGACCTACTTCCATATGACCTACCATAATATTGACTCACTGTTGGACTCTCTCACCACCAGACATGAGTCACCTCTAGGATGACCCACCGTTTCTATTCTAGGACATTTGATTTAAAATCCCC
Organism: Viscum album; assembly: GCA_963277665.1. Lineage (NCBI taxonomy): Eukaryota > Viridiplantae > Streptophyta > Magnoliopsida > Santalales > Viscaceae > Viscum > Viscum album. The sequence continues at coordinate 2,054,386,786 of OY728148.1, forward strand.
CAATAGTTATGTTATTTATGTTAATGTTAATGATTATTTTAATGATTATTCTTAACTATTGTAGGAAAAAATTAAAGTCTATGTTAGAGCTCAGTATGAGGATTTATAAGATCATAATTATTGTTCTTAAAAAGGAAACTATATTATAAAGTGCTATATATTGAAAGAATTCTCCCTCATGTGTGAAGAGATGGCTGTGAGAAAACATACGATCAAGAGTGAAACCTATTGAATACTTTTACAAGAGCTTATACACTGCATCCTTACATGATTTCAACTATAAAAGAGTGGAGTATAAATAACATTCAAATAGTTTACTATATTCAGAAAAAATAGATCCTTGTGATGCTCTATTTTACTACTAATTTTAGAGAAACGGCTTGAGCTCCTCTCTAAGACACATCTAGGGAGACTCAAGCATCTGAGCATTTTAGACTGAGCAACACTACCATTTTCTATATCTTATTGATTTTTATTTCTATTTGTTGCATATAATTTTTGAGAAGTGTATTATTTGTATCATTTATCAACATGCACTATCTCCTACACCATAACTAGAGAACACAAAATATTCTCTCATATTTATTTATATTTTTATACCCATAGTGTTTGTGGAATAGGTCCTTATGTGACCTATTTTTGTTTTCTTCCCATGGTTTTGTGGAAGAGGTACTTACATGGCTTGGAAAACATGTTTTCTGTTGTTGTATACCTGATCTAGGTTGTGGATCATATTATATTTATTTAATCTTCTTATTAGATATTGATTTCCAAAAAGAGGGGATTAGGTATCAACTTGAGACCGAACACCTTGTTTTATTCCACTATGTGATTTATTTTGTTTCATTATTTGCAATGCTTTAAGCTATTTTGATTTAAACGATAAACAAAACCTATATTTTGATAGTTAATATTAACCAGTGTTTATATAAGTATTTGAGTGAGTAAATTGGTTTCAAAAGTTAAAATAATATTTATATTTTTTTAACTGAGCACTAATAAGTATTTGAGAAATCTTTTAAAAGATCAAAATTATATTAAAAAACTATTTTTATTAACTAAGTTAATTTATTTTAAATTGGGAGATTTAATTAAAACTTGTTTTAAAAGATTTTTTTATTGGGAACTCAATTCACCCCCTCTCGAATTACTCAATCTGGCCAACATTTCATATTAGAGGGTTTTAAAAATATTTTCAACTGTGATTTTAGTTATGTTCCATAGATCTTAAATTTATGTTACTCCTAAATTTAGTTCTTTAAATGGATAATATAAAATAATGTTCTTCTACCAAAAGACCTAATTTCTTTAATGGAAAAAAATATGTTCATTGGAAAATCAAGATGAAAATTCACATTGAAATCATGGGTTTTGAAATTTGGTCTTCCATAGAAGATAAATATGAATTACCTGAAAATACCAGAGCTATATGGAGTGATGCTACTAAAACCACCTATAGAAATAACTTTAAATCCATGAATTCACTATATTATTCTTTGGGAGATAAATAATTCAACAAAATATCTGCTTATAAAACTACATACAAAACATGGAATACATTAGCTATTTATCACGACGAAACAAATAATGTTAAATAAATGAGATTACAAAATTATAAAATTAAATATGATACATTTAAGATTAAACCTAATGATTTTATTTTTTATATGTATCTCAGGTTTAATGAGATAGTGAATACTATTCATTCCTTGGGAAATCTAGTTTAATACAAATATCAAATCATGCTTCTGTTAAGATACTTACCGGAGATATTGTAAAGACCTGTAAAATTAAAGGAAATTTTTTTCTTAATTTTCTTTGACATTTTACAAGAATTCAGTTTCTGACGGCACCTGATTTCGAGGCCTGGTGTGCCCGGAATCATTTTCCGAAGTTTGGCTCGGGTACGTTCAATGAACGAACGAGCGAGTTTTTCTAACTTTTGAACCGGTGCTCAGAATCGAATTACGAGGGCACCGATGGAACCACAACACTGGTAATTGCTTAGGAACGCCATTTCCTGAGTTGCGTTTACACGAGAGAAGTTGTTAATGTATGGGGAAGGTAAAATAAAATTCATGCAACAATTTTATTTTCACTTTAAGTGGTTTAAGCTTTGGGTGGAAGTTGGGTACCTGCCCAACTTCCCAAGGGAGGTTATGAGGGTGGTGGGGCCCACACGAACCCCACCCCTTCACATTATTAAACCCCCTCAACTCACCATTATGGATGACAACTTGTCATGAATTAATTAAGTGGAATTAATTCAAAATCTTGAAATTCAAAAGTTTATGTTATGTTAATAAAATAAGAGATGAACTTATTTTATTTGTGGTTGGAACCTTGTTGTGTGAAATTTGGGAGAAAAGCCTAGGAACTTGAGGAACTTCTTCGTATTCAACGAAGAATGCGAAGAACACATCGGTCTCCGACGAAGAACGCCGAGTTCTCGGAAACCGATTACGCGACGCCGTGAACTTCGACGCCGTCAACGTCTTCTTTCACGACGTCTCTTCCCACGACAAATCCTCGTTCGACAAACCTCCGTTCAAGCTCACACAAGGTAGGGGTTTATGCGATTTATTTTTGTGATTTACTCCCGTTCATTATCCACGTATAATTGGACCGCATGCTATCAATTAACGGGAGGAGGCCAGACCGCACAAACACGGCCGACCCCCTCCCTTTTATTTTCTTATTGTTGCGGTATGACGGGAAGTGATGCGGTGCCATCGCACCGCGTGGGAACGAACGACAAGAATGCGCGATGCCGATACGCCGCGTTTTTAAAAATATGAACCAAGTCGCGGCGCCGTCGCGCCGTGCCGGAGAACCACAAAATCACCGCGGCCGGAGTGGGGCCGCGGTGAAGGGGTGCGGCACCGTCGCGCCACACCAGATGAATAAAGGCTGCGACCGGTACCGGGCCGCGGCGGAGCGTGGGAACCGGCGGCCGGAAACCAGGCCGCCGGTGTCAGAGCAGGGAGGGGACCGGCCGGCGCCGGTCCCGTGGCGGAAGAAACCGACCGGCTGGGGCGGGCCGGCGGGACAGGAGAGAAGCAGGGGGTTCAAACCCCCGGCCGGCCAGCTAGCGGCCCCCATTAAGGGGGGCCGCGGTTACAAAATAGGGGGGGGGGCAGCGTCCCCCCCCCCTCGCAAACCGAACGGCTCGGACATTCGGCCGAGTTAGCTGGCGCCACGCCCAGCCGGGCCGACCCGGACCTAGGTCGGGTCGACCTGGTTCGGGCCGACCCAGGGGGTCTCGGACCGGGTCGGTCCGGGCCTGAAACCCCCATTTTCGGACCCTTTTTGGTCTTTGCCCATATCTCGGGCTACAGACCTCCGATCGACGCGCCGTCAGCGGCGATGCAATCCTTGGATCGAGGCGGTCGTTTCAGTATATCGCACTCAAGGTTTCGGAGAACTTTGGATCTGGCCGGGTTGGTTCGTACACGAAACCAACCGGGCCCTCGGAGCGGAAACACTCATAACTTGAGTTCCGGACGTCCGATTGATGTGCCGTCGACTTTGTTGGTTTCCTCTTAGTGAGACGGATCTTTTGGATTACTCCGCCCGAGGTTTGGACGCAGGTGGAGTACGGTCGGGTTGGTTTTGCCTTAAAAACCAACCGGGCCCCTGAGACGAAAATGCCAATAACTCTCAGACCGGGCGTCCGATTGACGCGTCGTCTGCGACGTTGAGTTCCTATTGACGATACAGAACTTTTGGATACATCAACTCTGGACTATGTGACAGTTGATGTATCAGCCTCTCGGCTCGTGGAGCGGACCCTCCCGAATGAGCTTACTGTGTGCGGGAACCCTAGAGCTGGCTGCGTTGTGACTGTGACAGCGACGACTGTACAGAGATCCTCAGTGGATTCGACGACGACGACTACATCACTCATCCATCCTTCATGGATCAGTGCTACCGTTCCTGTGTGGGTCCGATCTTGTGTGGGTTAGCGGTCAGCGGTTCTGTGTGAGCCAGCGCCTACAGATCCTGTGTGGGTCCGATCCTGTGTGGGTCTTTGCGGGGGTTAGTTACCTATCGATCCTTTGTGGGTCAGATCATTTGTGGGTCATTGAGGGGGTTATACCTATCGATCCTTTGTGGGTCCGACGACTTAGATGAATCAGTGGAAATATCTGATCATCTCTATCGTCATACGAAGAAGTATACTTGTGTGAGTTGAATCCTGTTTTGCTTTCCTTTGTGGATTGTTTTGTGGTATCCTGTGTGGATTACGTTTTTCTTTCCTTTGTGGATTGTGTTGAGCTATCCTGTGTGGATTACGTTTTGCTTTTCTATGTGGTCTGGGTTTTACTTGGGCTCAGATATTGGATCCGAACGAGAATTGATGACTTAGGTATATGTATGGGCATATACCTAAGTAGTGTTGGATGTTACTTAGTGATTATATCCTTCCTTTGTGGATTATCCTTTGTGGATTTTGGGAGACCTACAGGGGTCTTAGGGTCCCTACTGAGTAGCTTATACTCACCCCTGCACGGGCTATGCCCGCACTACGTTGTGTTGGTTGCAGACGACGGACAACGTTGATCGTGGTTGAGGATTGCAGAGCAGGACGGTACCTGGAGGTGGACCATTTGGCGGGACGTACTCGGAGCAGATGGCTGGACCCGAGGAGCTGTGGAGGCAATCTCTACCCACCCTATAGGTGGGACTTCCAGTATATGGCTCAACACTGCGGCTCTACTTTACAGTTGCTGTTTTCCCTTTCCAGTTGTACTTTACTTTCAGTTTGGGTTTGTATACTGGCCCACTTACTTTTCCGCACTTACTATTGTACTCTATTTTTACTTAGTGTTTACTTCTACTACTTGATTTCTCTGTGGTGTTTGTTTACTTTACAAAGGCAATGCCTTCCCTTTTTACCGGGATTTACGCCTTGGTGCTAGTCGCCAGCCCCTGGCCTATGGAAGGCGGGCTTGGGGTAGTCACAGCACGGGCCCCGAGGACGGGTCGTGACAAATTGGTATCAGAGGAGTTCGGTTCTACCACAGAACATGAGACTCTGATATTTTCTATGTGAAGCAATAGTGTTACGCATATTGAGTGTGGTTATCAGTCCAGGGAGTCCAGTGTTAGTACGGTGACCGACGTATCCATACACCAGGACCCTAACTTCTGATTTCCGACTTAATGCATGAAAACATTGATTGCATGTGTGTTTTAAGTTTTCTATGTGATTACTTGTGTCAGCTCACTAGTTATACTGTTTTGACCGTGGCGCACCTGTTTCTTTTCAGGATGGCCCCACGATGGCAGCCATCTAGGGTTCCGAGAGTTGTGTGTGACGATAGCCCACCGAGCGACGAGGCCTCGGTACAGGGCCCTTTGACAGCAGAGGCACCGACGGTACCTCTACCTGCCGAGCCGCCGATGCTTCCAGCCCCAGCCGCTGATGATGCACGTCGCCTTAGTGCACTGCATGAGTTCCAGCACCAGCGACTGCCCAGGTTCCGTGGGGAGATGGAACCCCAGGCAGCCGAGGACTGGCTGGAGGCAGTGGTACGAGTTTTCCGGTTAGTGAGGACACCAGTAGACCTCATGGTGATCCTCGCAGCGAGCCTACTGCACGGGGCAGCAGGCCGATGGTGGAGCTTGATGCTCCTGGTGCACGATGAGGCATCTCTCCTCTGGACGGACTTTGAGAGCCTCTTCCGCTCGGAGTTCTTCCCTGCCACCCTCCGTACGGTGCACGTCTAGGAGCTTCTTCAGCTGCGGCAGGGCAGCTTGACAGTCGCCTAGTACTGGGCGAGATTTACCGATCTCTCGCACTACTCGACAGACATGGTATGGGACCCATTCTTCCAGGCCTGGACCTTTGAGCAGGGATTGAGACACAAGATTAGGACATTGATGATCTCCCTCAGCATTCCAACTTAGGCAGGAGTACTGGAGCGAGCCCTTTCGATCGAGAGCTTTCTTGCTGAGCCTTCATCAGCAGCGAGACCTATCGCGGGGCGGCACATAGCAGAGTCTTCTACAGCAGGCAGTCTACGGATGACTCATGGGTCCAGGTAGACCAGACCCTCAGGCAGACGACCTTAGGACACTGGCTCAGCAGTGCGGGGCACACAACGCGGAGCCAATCTTTCGAGAGGCAGGCAGTGCTACTCATGCGGCGGGCATGGCCACATGGCTCATGACTGCCCGACCCGACGTGCCGAGGATCAGTAGACGGTTGAGGGACCACCCAGGCAGAGGAAGAGGGTCGACCGTGGCAGTCCGCAGGGAGCAGGTGGACGAGGCAGAGGAGCTGGCCGAGCAGCAGGTGGTGGGAGACGCTTTGAGGCTCTACCATCACCACCACCAGGAGGTCCACCCCGACCACAGGGAGCTGGCGGGCAGAGACAGGCACAGCTCCAGGCAGCGGAGGCCTACGACCACGGCGCACCCGAGATGATTCGAGGTACTATCTGTGTCTATTCCACCCTTGCTGCAGTTCTTATAGACACAGGAGCGAGTCACTCTTTCATAGCCACTGCCCTTGTTTGGATCTCGGAGATTCCGACAGAGCTGTTGGCTCGATCCTTATGGCTAGAGACTCCTACGGGAGCAGACTCGATGATTACGCACTGGTGCCGGCAGTGTGAGATTACTCTAGGAGGTGAGAGCTTCGGCTGAGATCTTCTTGTAGCGGCGTCGAGGCCTTACGACGTCATCTTGGGCATGGATTGGTTGTCTACAGTCTATGCACAGATTGACTGTATTAGGCGCAAGGTGCGATGTGTACGCACCGACGGGAGCAGGTTCACCTTCACCGGTGAGAAGGGAGCCTTTGAAGCACAGGATGGAATCTCACAGAGGAGAGGACAACCCATCACTCATCAGTTGGCTAGTCTCATCCTAGGAGCAGTTGACGTGCAGAGTCCTGGTTTTCCTACAGCGGTGGATCAGTATGCGGACGTCTTTCTCGACGATGTTCCAGGACTACCTCCTCGCAGAGAGGTAGACTTTTATACTGACCTCTACCCCGGGACAACCCCGATATCGACTCCAGCATATCGGATGGCCCCTGCTAAGCTTCGAGAGCTACGGGTACAGTTGGAGGACTTGCAGGGCAAGGGTTTCATCCGACCCAGTGTTTCACCCTGGGCTTCCCCGATTTTGTTCGCCAAGAAGGAAGACGGGAGCTTGCGACTTTGTGTAGACTATCATCGCCTGAACCAAGTGAATGTGAGGAACAAGTATCTGCTACCGAGTATTGATGGCCTCTTAGATCAGCTCAAGGGAGCACGGTGGTTCTCAAAGATAGACCTCAGGTCAGGATATCATCAGCTCAGAGTTCGGGACGAGGACGTGCAGAAGACGACCTTTAGGTGTCGGTATAGCCACTATGAGTTCTTGGCTATGCCATTCAGCGTAACCAACGCTCCAACAGTGTTCATGGCCCTCATGAATAGGATATTTCTACCATACCTCGATCGATTTGTCGTGGTCTTCATTGATGACATTTTGATTTACTCGACCACTGAGGAGGAGCACGCCTACCACTTGCGGGTTGTACTAGACACACTCCGAGAGCACCAGCTTTATGGTAAGCTTTCGAAGTGCCCGTTCTAGATATGTGAGGTCCAATTCTTGGGACTCGTCATCTCTGAGGTGGGATTTGCAGTGGATCTTGCGAAGATTGAGGTAGTTCTAGCTTGGGAGCCACCCAGGAGCGTGACGGAGGTGCGGAGTTTCTTGGGACTAGCTGGATACTACCGGAGATTTGTGCCAGACTTCTCCAGATTTGCGGCACCACTCTCAGCTTTGATGAAGAAGGGGAAACCCTTTGTGTGGTCAGACAGATGTCAGCAGAGCTTCCAAGAGCTGATACAGAGATTGACCCGCACACCTATCTTGAGGTTGCCTGAGGAGGGAGTAGGGTACGTAGTCTACTGCGATGCATCAGGGACCGGACTCAGATGTGTCCTGATGTAGGAGCAGGCCGTGATCGCCTATGGATCATGTCATTTGAGGCCGCATGAGAATAACTACGCTACCCATGACCTGGAGTTAGAAGCAGTGGTCTTCTCTCTGAAGACATGGCGACACTACCTGATGGGAGAGCGCTTTATAGTCTTTTCTGACCATCAGAGTCTTAGGTACATCTTCTCTAAGAAGGAACTAAACCTGAGACAGTGGCGATGGCTCGAGTTCCTCCAGGACTATGACTTTGAGATAGTCTATACTCCTGGGAAGGGTAACGTGGTAGGCGATGCTCTCAGTAAGAGGAAGGGCATTCAACTACTTGATGAGGCAACATAGCAGCTAGCCTCTTTGCAGATATCCTTCATGGATAGAGATGGAGCAGCCTTCCTTCAGTCTCTCACAGTCACCCCTCCACTGCTGCAGCGGGTCAGAGAGGCATAGCGTGGGGACGCTGACTGTGAGACGCGGCGCGCACAGATATCCTCAGGACAGGCACCTGATGGTTTCTCCTTTGGAGTAGAGCACGACGTCCTTTTCAGAGGACGTACCTTGGTACCCGTTTCTTTATGGGAGGAGGTGCTGAGAGAGTTTCACACTTCTCCCTTGGCGGTACATCCCAGAGTGGCGAAGATGTACCAGGATCTCAGACGACAGCACTGGTGGCCAGGCATGAAGAAGGCTATGGTAGTGTTCGTTTCTCGATGCCTCACCTGCCAGCAGGTGAAGGCAGAGTACCAGGTACCAGAAGGCTTGGTACAACCCTTGGAGGTCCCGGAGTGGAAGTGGGATGGGATATATATGGACTTAGTGACTGGACTTCGATGCACTTTCGAAGGTCACAACTCCATTTGGGTGATTGTCGACCGACTCACCAAGTTGGCTCACTTCTTACCCATCAGAGAGCAGGGCTCAGTGGAGAGCTTGGGACGTCTCTACATTCAGAAGATTGTATGTCTTCACGGTGTTCCATCATCTATCATCTCCGATAGAGATGCTCGCTTTACTTCCCGGCTTTGGAAGGGGTTGTAGGAGGCGTTCAGGATGCAACTACGTCTGAGCACTGCCTTTCACCCTCAGACGGATGGTCAGACGGAGAGAACCATTCAGAATCTCGAGGACATGCTCCGCGCATGTGTCCTCAACTTTGGTCGCAGTTGGGAGGTCCAACTAGCCTTGGTGGAGTTCGCGTACAACAACAGTGACCACTCCACCATCGGGATGGAACCATACGAGGCGTTGTACGACCGACCTTGCAGATCTCCTTTGTGCTGGATAGACCCTGGGGAGTCAGCACTTGTGGGACCGGAGATGGTCCAGGCCACGACAGAGAAGGTCCAGGTCATCCAGGAGTGGATGAGGACAGCTCAGAGCCAGCAGAATTCCTATGGTGATAGGAGGTGGAGGCCACTAGAGTTCGAGGATGGCAACCACGTCTTCTTGCGTGTCTCACCTCGACGTGGATTACTGAGATTTGTCCGAGGCGGCAAGTTGTCTCCACATTTCATCGGACCGTTCTAGGTCCTCAGCAGGATTGGCGAGGTAGCTTATCAGATGGCTCTACCACCTTAGATGCACCAGGTGCACGACGTCTTCCACGTATCACAGTTGAGGAGATACGTGCACGACACGACGTATATCATTGACTATGGGGATATGTACATTGATGATGGGGCGACTTTTGCGGAGGTCCCAGTGGAGATCGAGGATCGATAGGAGCGGGTCCTACGTGGATGATCGATTCCTCTAGTGCACATCAGATGGCAGCACGAGAATCTCCAGGAGAGCACTTGGGAGCGGGAGGCTCAGATGCGTGCACAGTACCCACATTTGTTTCCCTAGCTTATGATGTATCTTTACGGGTACGTAAAGACCTGAGGTGAGAGTAATGCAAAGACCCGTAAAATTCAAGGAATTTTTTTTCTTAATTTTCTTTGGGATTTTACAAGAACGCAGTTTATGACGGAACCTAATTCCTGTTGACGATACGTAACTTTTTGATACATCAACTCTGGACTATGTGACAGTTGATGTATCAGCCTCTCGGCTCGGGGAGCAGACCCTCCCGAACGATCTTGCTGTGTGCGGGAACCCTAGATTTGGATGCGTTGCGACTGTGACGACGACGAATGTACAGAGATCCTCAGTGGATTCAACGGCGACGACTACAACACTTAGCGATCCTACGTGGATCAGTGCTACCGATCCTGTGTGGGTCAGCGCTCAACGGTTCTGTGTGAGCCAGCGCCTACAGATCCTGTGTGGGTCTGATTCTATGTGGGTCTTTGCAGGGGTTTGTTACCTATCAATCCTTTGTGGGTCAGATCCTTTGTGGGTCATTGAGGGGGTTAGTACCTATCGATCCTTTGTGGTTCTGACAGCTTAGATGAATCAGTGTCAATATCTGATCATCTTTATCGTCATACGAAGAAGTATACCTGTGTGAGCTGAATCCTGTTTTGCTTTCCTTTGTAGATTGTGTTATGCTATCCTGTGTGGATTACGTTTTTCTTTCCTTTGTGGATTGTGTTGAGCTATCCTGTGTAGATTACGTTTTGCTTTACTATGTGGTCTGGGTTGTACTTGGGCTCGGATATTGGAGCCGAACGAGAATTTATGACTTAGGTATATGTATGGGCATATACCTAAGTAGTGTCGGATGTTACTTCGTGATTGTATCCTTCCTTTGTGGATTATCCTTTGTGGATTATGGGATACCTACGGGGGTCTCGGGGTCCCTACTGTGTATCTTATACTCACCCCTGCACGGGCTATGCCCGCACTACGCTGTGTTGGTTGCAGACGATGGACAACGTTGATCGTGGTTGAGGCTTGCGGAGCAGGATGGTACCTGGAGGTAGACCACTGGGCGGGACGTACTCGGAGCGGACGACTGGACCCGAGGAGCTGTGGAGGCTATCTGTACCCACCCTACAGGTGGGACTTCCAGTGGATGGCTTGACACTGCGGCTCTACTTTATAGTTTCTGTTTTCCCTTTCCAGTTGTACTTTACTTTCATTTTGGGTTTGTATACTGGCCCACTTACTTTTCCGCACTTACTGTTTTACTTTGTTTTTATTTAGTGTTTACTTATACTGCTTGCTTGCTCTATGGTGTTTGTTTACTTTACAAAGGCAATGACTTCTTTTTTTACCGGGATTTACGCCTTGGTTCTAGTCGCCAGCCCCTGGCCTATGGAAGGCGGGTTTGGGGTAGTTACGACACAGGCCCCAAGGACGGGTCGTGATAGATATAGAGAGGAAGCTCGGTCTCGATTAGAGAATATTGGGATATTATTAAGTTACATTTTAAGGTTTTTATTGGTAAGTTAATGATGTATGATGAAGAAATTAAATTTATTTGAGAAGAGGTAGATGAACCAAAAAAAATCTTGTAGCATTCAAGTGTAATGCTTCTAAACAGAAAGAAAAAGTTCAATCTGAAAGTTCTAGTGATGAGGAATCACCAATATACACTCATAAATAAATGAACCATTTGGATAGATGGTTTAAAAAGTTTTATAAAAAAAAGAAATTATTTAGGAAAACAAGATACAAATGAAAATACGGTACTAGAGGAAATTAGAAAAAGGTCTGGAATAGAAATGATACTCAAAATGAGATCATCTTCTATGAATGTAAGAGGAAAGTGCATATCAAAGCTGAATATCCCAAAATGAAATAAAAAAAGAAATATGAGGATAAAGATATGAAGTATAAGAAAGATACGAAATCCACTTGCAGTTCTTTAGAAGATAGATCTAATAACCCAGACTCAACTCATGAGAAAAAACATGACATAAAAAATATGCATTTCATGGAAAAAACATATGAGGTATCTCATACACTTATTTCTTCTCCTTTAAATATTTCTAATAATTATGAAGAGGAGAATAATTATGAAAATATGTCAAATGAAGAGATGTTTTAATATTGTAACATTCTAAAATATACTTTCAATGATATGAAATATAAGTAATTTTTTTAAAGAAACAACATGCTTTATTGTTAATTTTAAATCTGATTTTTTCTATAGAAAAAGTGAAAAATGATTAACTGTTGAAGGAAAATAACACATTGAAGTTTGCTATTGAGAAAATAAATTAATACTTAGAGAGTTTTACTAATGGTGGAGATATTATCACTCAAATACTAGGGAAAAATAGAACCCAAGTATATTACTAGCCTAGGTTATCAATTTGGATAGAGAAGAATTATAAATAATTTTTTAGTCCTAAATCTAGTTATAGAAATTTTAATGCTAGTTTTTATTAAAATGGACCTAATAATTTTTTTATTTATAAAAGTATACAATATGATTATTGGAAACCCACTAAGAAAATATGGGTTTATAAGGCTCTAATTACTAACTTTTCTGGACTTAAGAAGTTTTTGGTACCAAAGTCATTTTTTGTAAAAAATTGTTTTTTAGGGAACCTTCATGAAGAGATCCAGTAAAAGTCTATAGTAACTGGACAGTGGCTATCTAAGACACATGAATGGATATTTATCTAGATTCAACAATACAATAAAGGTTTATGGTGGACATGTCAACTTTGGTTACAATGCTAAATAGAAAATAATTGGCCTCAATCAAATCGGTAATTCTAACTCAGTTTTAATTTCAAAAGTATTATTTTTCGATGGATTAAAATACAGTATGCTTAGAATCACACAACTATGTGGTGATGGTTTTCATTTTAAATTTGGAATTTTTTTTAATGATTTTGATTCTAAAAATTCTTTAGTTTTCACTACTTTGAAAAATGAAAATTATTATGCTGTTAATCTAGACTCTTTATTATATAAAAATGTTTCTTGTCTAAGTGCATTTCATAAGGTATATTTTCTTTGGAATATGATACTAGGATATTGTGTAACACCCCAACCCCAGTATCCCAGAGCTAATGCCTTAATTTATTACATTGGCATAGATACAAGATTCGAATCCCAAAGGGCCGAACAGTTTAGTAGTTTTAGAAGCTATATTACATACAAAAGCTTTAAATTACATCTTGAAATGAAAAAAACATAGAAAATCTTTTTAAAACACTCTTATTACATTTTCTTATCCCTAAAAGTCAGTTATAATATACATATTCACATCCTGGGGAAAAATATAACATAAGAAATGAGTGATCTCAGATGCTCTGTAAGGGTAAACAATACAGTGAAAGCTATCATAAATACACATAATCAATAATTCAAGGTGAATAACTAAAAAACATTCCATTAAAGCATAATATTGTTCATAATATGGAAAGGGGTATAATCTGATCAAATAGTTCCATATAAATAGTGACATGAGAAATATACAATACCATGAATGTTATACTAGTTGAATAATCACATAGAATATAAATAAATAATCTCATAATGATGGAATGTATAATTCCAAACATCATAAACATACCATTAATGCTTCGTCCAAGAAACCATAAATAAATGGGTAGTAATTTAGCCAATAACCAAACTAATTTGTCTATTGTGACATACCAATGCATTAAGAGGCTATAGAGGGGCCCTCTAGTCACTTACTAAGTCAAATACATTTCTCATATGAAATTGGTGAAACATAACCCACATAAACATTTTTATTAAAACTAACATATCAAATGTTAATAAATTAACCATAAACCATGAATGGTATAAAAATAGAACATCCATAATAAAAAATATCATAAATAATTTCATTTAAATGTGGTATATGGTATCTTAAGAGACCAACCTCAATTAAGCATAAAATCCAACAAAGGATGTTGACATAGATAAAAACAGTCTAATGAAATCATAAAAAATTTCTTGAGAGAAATACCAATTTTTATACTGAAATAATTTTTAAAGGAGAACACAATTTTAAAATAAAACATTTTTAGTGAAAATAATTTTGTAATATTGTAAAGGAATGTTTTTTCATACTGTAAAGTTAAAAAATAACATTCCTTCTGTATTTTGTCGAAAGGGTCTTAAAATACCTCATTTGGAAAATGAAAAAAAATATTACTTTACAAATGTTTTATAAAAAGTAAAATATGAGAAAAATGGATTTAAAAAATTGTAGAAGAATAGTATGAATATTTGGAAATACATTTTTGATAAACATGGACATGGATGATAAATATGTCCCAGTAAATACTTACGTATAAACAATCCTGAATAATAATGAGATTGAAAAATTAAATCTTGACTTGTACTTTCCATTAGTTTAGTGTGATTTAACCTCTTGTATAATGGTTAAATAATGTTATTAAATTATACCAGAATTATATCCATATTTATGTTATTATATATGATCCTCTTATATCATTTTGTTAATAATATTTCATTATTACCATTGTTACGAGTGTTAACTGCTTCATTTTATTATATTTGTTTTCTCATGTAAGTAAAATTTATTATGAATAGGATATATTTTATTCATATAAAAAAGGATCTTAATTTCATAAATATTATATTCACTCATCAAACATATTTTTATAACCATTATTTAATGGTTAACATGAAGAATGAATCTTATCACGTTGTGGAGACGGTAGACCGTACGTACGCACGAGAAAAGATATCATTCCCTTAATAGTAAAGTGGTAAGGAATTGGATATAAATAATCAATATCATGTAATTTTTATTAATTTATCCATTATATTAATCATTATACCCATCCTAATAAATTAGTGATGAAAAACATATTACACCACAACGTGGAGACGGTAAGCCGTACATACGCACACATGGTGATATTGTTTTTCCTAGGTTGGATAAAAGGTGAAATATGGTTGAACATAATCATAATAATATCTAAAAATATAGATGATAATATATTTATTACTTTAGTATGGGAAAAACATAGTAATAGTAAGTAAAATAATAAATTAACTTAAATGAATTGGTAAAGAAATTACTTATTATTTGGTGGACTTCCTTTGGATCTCCTCTTAGGGAAATTAGGGTTCGTCTTTTTAGAAGACCAGGACCTCCATAACTTAACTAATAATGTTGTGAGGATAAATGGGTAGGGTTTGGTTGAGATATAAGGCTAAACATGGTGTGAGGAAGTGAGGGAGAATGTGCCTTTTTATAAGACAGGGGCGGGGCACTCTTGGAATCCTTTAAAATATTAAATTAATATAAATTTACTTTTAATATTAAATATCTCCAAAATGAGTTATTTAGAATATATAATTATTATGGGTATAAAAATTTTAAAAAATAATTTTTAGACATGTTTAGGTGACAATATTATACTTATCTTTTGGATTTAACCCTAAGTTAAACCCTTTAACTCTTACTACGATAACTTGGGTTTTTTACTCTTTAGAGTTAATATATTTTCTATAAAATGAAAAAATAATCAAAAATGGATCATTGATGACATATTTAAACTTATTATAGTTATTTGTAATAATTTTATATTTTTATTAATTTTATATCATTTATTAAAATATTATTTATTTTAAATTATCATTTATGTCGATTTTGATATTATTCATTCTTTGTTTTTTTAAATATCATATAAACATGATAACATCAAAAAAACTTATAATATATCACTATAATTTATAATTTATCAATAAAATTCTTTGATTTCATTAATTATATAAAATTCTATTTATTTTAATATTTTTAATTTGATTTATTTGATATTTCCATTAATTAAACAATTACTGCATCATTATTATGCAAGCCTTTAATTAAATTAAACATTATATAAAAATTAAAAATAAATTATCATGATGGTGATAAATTTATTATTTTTAAAATGAAAATTTATAGTAGAATTAATCTTCTGTATAACCATGTATTAAAAATGTAATACTTATTAAAAAACATGAGTATGCCATTTCTAAATTATCTTTAAATAAAATATTATAAATGACATATTTTTAACCAAGTGGATAAAAAAGGTTATAATTTCACCATAATATTTATTTTTGTTGAAACACATTTATATAATAAAATTAGGACAAGTTTTAGGGTAATTTTATAATATATAATTTTATTTTTACCTTTAATTAACCGATTTACCCTTAACCGTGGTAAATAAAAATTTACTAAAGTTACTATTCATAATATCCAAAAATTAATTTTACACTATTAGATTCTAAATATAATACTTATTTCAACAAGTTTTTTCCATTTTTCCAAAATAAATTCACATAAGTGGCTAAATTAAGTTTAATACCAATCCAACATATGTGGCGAGAAGGTGGGTAAAATGAAACGTTCAAAAGTTCAATAAGTTTTTATATATAATTTTAATATAAAAATAATTATAACGAACAAAATTGGATTAATATATGTATAGTTTATCTATTGTGACCTTAAAAGTAAATTTAAATTATAATAATTATTTAAATGAAAATGAAGTTTTTAACTACAATGCAATATTTTTCACTATTAATAAAAAAATGAAACTTCTCATAAAAATACCAAAAATTAACCCTAATATAATTTAGTAATTACAAATTTAAATAAGAATATTATTTTTTCATATAAAAATTCTATAAGTTTCAAAAATTAGATTTAATGTAAATACCTGACCCCAGTTGTCTGGAGTCGTTGCCTTATCACATTACATTGGAATAATCACAAGAAAGTCATATCCCGAAGGAACATATAGTTTAGTAGATTTGGAAATCTAGATACATACATAAGTTTATAATTAAAACTTAAAATTAAATACAACATATAACTTTTATTGAGAACATATACAACTATAAATTTATCCCTATAGGTCCTACATATTAAACTTCTTCATGTCATGAGAAAATAAAACATAAGAAAGGGGTGAACTCAAATGCTCAGTAAGGGTAAACAATACAGTGGAAGATATCATAAACATAAACATTATTCATGTTGAATAATTGAAAACACATGGCTTTAAAAATAATAAACTTGAACCCATTATAGCAGGAATATGAGATGAGTAAATATTTCCATAATAAAACATAATCATGGGTATTCTACTAGTTGAATAACCACATGAACTATGAATTTCTATCTTCATAATGGGGGAAATGAATATTTTGGACATTCTAAGATAGACCTTCAAGTCCTCATCCAAGACATCTAAAAATGATTAATGCCTCAGCCAAAACCATATCTAAAGATGGGCAAGGCCTTGTCCAAGTCCACATCAATTTGTCTCATGAGACCTATCGATGCATCGAGGAGCTATAATAGGACCCACCCATCACATAATAAGTCCAATTAATTCCTCATATTAATGGGGATAAACATAAACAATATATACATTCATATTGAAAGTATCATATGAAACGTAAATAACTTTCCCCAAACATTAAGTATAAACACTAACCATTTAGAGTAAAATGGTGAATGATTTTAAGATAGAACATCCACAATAAAACTAATCATAAAAAATTAAATTAAATATGGTAGATTATATCATAAATATTAATATGAATAATACATAACAATAAATAGGAGTGTTGAAACAGATGAAGATACTCTTATGAAATCATCAAGTAAATCTTGAGATAAATAATATTTTACTTTGAAAAGAAGAGTTATTTTGAAAAAAGATTTGTATAAAACCATAAGTTAAGTAAGATGGTATTTTTATAATAAAATAATTTATTTTAGAAAAATAATGGTTTCTAAAAACATATTATATAGTGCCCTTGAAAATAGGTAAGAATTTGAGAAATTCGCTTGAATCGGGATTGTATTTTAGGAAGAATTTTTGAAAGATCATTTTAAAACATATAACTCCCAATAAATGAAGGTATGATTATAGTTGAAAAAAATGTATATAACATTAAAAAATAAATTATTAATAGTACATATGAATTAATAAGAATTTAATTGTGGTAAGTAGATAATAAAAGTTACCCAAATGAAAATGGAGGTTTGGGTGGAAAACCCTTACCTTAAGTTCAATGGTGTTCCTCACTTGATCTTAAAAACCTTAATAATCAAAGTTAGGTTCATAAATTAATGATTATATAACCTCCTATACATGTAATTGATTTATTATAATATTTTTAGGTTCATTCATGTCCTTTTGATGGGTTAAAAGATTCAATTTCATTGTTTGGGAGCATTTTATTCTTTGGTTTTCATGACCGGTTTACTTATATTCATGTATGAATAAACTTGTAGAATGAGAATGGTTTTACCAAATAGAATTTTTATGTTATTAGTGAACAAATATAATATTAAATGGTTATAAAATTCATTTGGTTATTGGTAGTAAACATGAATCATTATATAAAACTTTAATGATAATTGTTTGGGTTATTTGGCGGTTCTTAATCACAATAAACACATTTTGATTTATAAATTAATATCATCTATACAAAAGTATTCCAAAAAATTAAATAAGTTATAATAAATATATTACTAGTATGGTTAAAACATAAAAATTATTTCATGACAGGAATTTACGATGGTAATAGAAATTGAAAACCCGTCGTTCTTGAATGTAATAAATTAACACATCTCGTATGGTGTTTTCATTTCTAGTATAAAAGAAGGGGAAATGAGACTTGATGAATAAATATTCCTTTATCAAAAAAAATATTACAATACATTTAAGGTACATTATTCATCACATAATTTGTATGAAAAGAGGTGAGGAAAGAAAAATAAAATAAAGGAACTTGAAATAAAAGAAATGAAAAGAGGAATTTAGCTCTTGAAGTAACCTTCCTTGAGAGCCTCTTTAGAGGAGAGGTTTTGGTATTTTTATGTGAACAAGGGATGGTAGACTTTAGAGGATATTTTAGTAGAATTTATACAAGGGACAAGGCTTTAAAGGAGTAAAGAGAAGGGGGGGGGGGTTATAGTGAAGGAGAGGAGGGTTTTCCCATTATTTTACTCATTATTTTATTATTTTTTCCAAATACAACCAATAATATTGATTATTATGACCAATAATAGTAATATGTGCATGGGAGTTTTAACCAAGTTTTATTTCATCATCAATGATGCCAGTAATAGTGAATTTAACTAATAATGTATATATTCGGTAAATTAGTGCATTTTACTATTCATCAAAAAATTGAGTATTTCAGAAAAATACCAAAAATTCACCCTAAACATTTTTTGATGTGTGGAATTCAAAAATGAAATCCATTTTTTGAAAATAATTTTCTTAATATTATTAATTTAATTTTTAAATAAAATCACAATTTATTCAAAAAATAAAAATTGTAAAACTATAATTCGTTTTATATCACCTTTAAAAATTAATCAGGATCTCATTATCTTAAAACCTTAAGATAATAAAATAATAATATGATTTAATATTCATAAGGGTTATATTACTATTAATAAGGGTATGTTACTATTAACCCAAAATTATGTTTGTCTTATCAGACTCTAAATATATTATTGAATGCAACTGTGTATGCCCATTTTTTGAAATTCATATCACAGAGGTGGAAATATTATTTTTAATAGATAGGTTATAACAAAGTGGTGTTTTTGGAGACTCAATGTTTCATGAATTAAATATTCAATTTATTTTCAAAATCTTGGGGTGTTAGATTATCCCTTCCTTACAAAAATTTTGTCCTCAGAATTACCAGAATGTTACCTCACAAAAGGATTTGGGTACTCGATCATAAGCTCCACATGATCCCATGCTGCCTCTTTGATTTTATGATTTTTCCAAAGTATATTTACCATTCAAGTCATCTGATTCCTCAACAATTGTTCTTTAGTGTCCAGAATCTGGATAGGCTCTTCATAGTAAGATAAGTCAGGTTCCAATTATATACCTTTAGAAGTGAGTACATGTGTTAGGTCTGACATGTACTTTATTAGAAATGAGACATGGAAAACATTGTGTACTTTAGATAGGTTATGTGTCATAGCCAAAGTGTATGCAATAGATCTAATTCTCTTCAGAATTTCAAAATGGCCTATGGACCTAGGGCTCAGTTTCCCTTTTTTTCAAAATCTTATAACACCCTTACATGGAGATAATTTCAAGAAACATGATATCCCTCTTGAAACTCAAAATCTTTCCTTCGATCATAAGTATAAATTTTTTGTCTTCTTTGAGATGCTTCGATATAGTTTTGAATAGTATTTACCTTCACTGTTGTTTACTCTAAAAGTTCTAGGCCCGCAAGCTTCCTTTCTCCAAATTCATCCCAACAAGTTGGTGTACAAAATCTCTTTCTATACAATGATTCATATGGTGACATTCGAATACTTGAATGGAAACTATTATTATTGGAAAACTCCACCAAAGGTAAATATTGGTCCCACATACCTCGAAAATCAAGTGAACATGATCTCAACATGTCCTCTAAGGTTTGGATCATCCTTTTTGATTACCCGTCAGTTTGTGGGTGATAAGAAGTACTTAATCGAAGCTCAATATCCAAATATTTCTAAAGAGTTTTCTAGAATTTCAATGTAAATTATGGATCATGATCAGAAACAATTGAGATAGGTTCTCATTGAAGTCTCAAAACTTCATTTATATAGAGTCTTGCTAGGTGCTCTAGTGGAAAATCCTCCCTTATAGAGAGGAAATGTGAAGACTTCGTAAGTCAATCAATAATTACCCATATTGCATAATTCTTTCTCGGAGTTTTGGGTAATGCAGTGAAAAAATCTATGGTGATGTCATCCCATTTCCATATAGGAATAGTTAGAGGTTGCATGACTCCTCTAGGATATTGTAGTTTCGCCTTTACTTGTTGACATATTAAACATCTTGATACATAATCATAAATTTCCTTCTTTATGTAATCCCACCATAAATTTTCTTTAAAATATCTATACATTTTAGTGATACCAAGGTGTATAAAGAAATTTGAGCTATGAGCATCATCCAATAACTCCCTTTTCAGCTCGGGTAGAGAGGGAACACATAACCTCTTCCCAAATTTCATAATTCCTTCTTCACACATGAAGTCAACCAACTTCCTATCTTGTAGAAAATTAATTTTCTTTTGAATATTCTCTTCATCAAACTATAAAGTTTAAATTATTTCCAATAAATATGGTTGGGAAACCATTTGAAAAAGTAGTGATGTTTCACCTTCTTTGATAATTTCCATATCCATCCTCACTAGATCCATGTACAAAGGATCCTTATCAATCCTCATTTTTTGAGAACTCCCTGATCCTTCCTGCTCAATACATCATCTACCTTATTTTCCTTTCTTGAGTGGTAGTGTATGGAATAGTCATAATCCTTGAGTAGTTTGAGCCATTATCTTTTCCTCATGTTGAGTTCTTTTTATGAGAATATATATTTCAGACTCTTATGATCTATATATATCTCAAATTTTTTCCATAGAGATAATATCTCTATATCATCAGAGAAAAGATTACTGCTACTAACTCAATATCATGAGTATGATAGTTTTTCTCATGAATTTTTAACTACCTTGATGCATAGGCAATAAATCTATCATTCTTCATAAGGAAACAACTAAGTCCTTTCTTTGATGCATCATTATAGATAAAAAACCCATCATTCTCTAATGGTAGAGTTAGTATAGGATCATTCACTAATCTACTATTCAATTATTCGAAACAATCCTTATATTATTTCATCCATATGAACTTAACCCCTTATGTGTAAGCTTGGCCATTGGGTTGGCTAAACAGGAGAAGTTCTGAACGGAACCCTGATAATTACCTACTAAACTAATAAAACTATATAAATTAGTTATGTTTTTTGGAGTATGTAATTCTTTCATAGCCATTTTCTTCACAATATCAACAAATATTCCATCCTTAGAGACAATGTGGCCAATAAAGGAAACTGATTGAAGCCAAATTTCACACTTGCTAAACTTCCCATGTAATTCATTTCTTCTAAGATTCTTCAGAATAGTACGCAAGGGATTTTCATGATCCTTATAGATTTTGGATTATAACAAGATATCATAAATAAATACCACCACAAATTAATCAAGATATTCCTTGAAGACTCTCTTCATTAGAACCATGAAAACAGAGGGTGTATTAGTTAGTCCAAAAGGCATTACTATAAACTCATAATTCCTTTACCTGGTTCGAAATGTTATATTTGGAATATATTACTCACATGAAACTGATGATATCCATATCAAAGATCAATATTCAAAAAATATTGGGCACCACGAATTTGATAAAATAATTCATCAATGTGAGGTAGGGGATACTTTTTATTTATTGTTATAGCATGGATCTCCCTCTAGTCAATGCACAACCTCATAGATCCATGTTTCTTCTTAATGAAAAGAATAGTGGATCCCCATGGAGAAACACTAGGGTGAATAAATCATTTATCACTCAATTACTATAATTGTTTCTTCTTTTATACTAATTCCATAGTGTACATTCTATAAGGGGTATTTGATATAGGCCTTGAATCAGGAATTAATTCAATGGAAAACTCAATTTTCTGCTCCGGAGAATGTATAGGTAAATCCTCTAGAAACACATCAAGATATTCTTTCACAATAGGTACGTCCTCTATTTGAACATTAATTTCCTCACCCATATTTATTTCATTCACTTACTCCATAATAATTGAATTTAATAGAGCTACTGAGGGTGGATATAGATGAGAATCATATGGTGATGTCTCTGATATAAAGATAAGGTATTCCACATTGTCCTAAAAAATTGTAACCTCAACCTTCTTAAAATAATTGTTCACATCATGGTTCAAAATCTAATCCACATCAAAGATTATATCAAATTAAATCATGGGTAGGATAATAAAATCGTCATATAAATCATGTTTATATGCCATAATGGGGACTGCATGACACAAATTTGTCGCAATGATACCCCCTTATGAGTTTTGACTGACAACTCCCTTACTAAATAAAATTGGAAATATCTACTTTTCTTGAAAAAATGGGGAGATATGAAAGAATGAGATGATCCAAAATCAAATAAAGTATTGGATAAGTTTGATTAAATGTTTGAAGTACCTTCCACCACATCATTATAAACTTTAATATCAATAGTTGTGATTGCATAAGATTATCCATCATCCCATGTCCTTTTCTGAGGAATGTTTCCTTGATGCTTTGGACAATCATTAGCATAGTGTCCTAATCCCTACAATTATAGCATTGAATATTAATATCTTCATTCTTCCCCTTGATAACACAAGCATTATGGCCTTTATTTCCACACTTGTAGCACACCCCTTTTCCTTTTAAGAACGCACCATGGTGTTTCCTTCCATGATTATCATAGGTTAGAAAGTAAACTCTTCCCTTATTTTCCATTTCCTTATTTTATTTTCTAGAGTCTTCAATAACCCCCTTGTTATCTTGCTTTCATTTAAAGTCATAAGACTTAAAGAACTCCTTTTTTGTCTTGATAGCACATGAGACTATATCTTCATATGATGAGAAGGTTTAGAAAACCAGTGCCCGCCGAAGGAATTGATTTATGCCATCAAAGAATCGATCAATCTTACTACATAGATTACTTATATAGTACAAAAAATTCCTTTATAACCTTATGAAGTTAGCTTCATACTTTACAACATTATCATCTTCCTTTTGCCTTAAATTCATAAACTTCCTTTCCATATTTTCTTGCTATTCAGGAGGAAAGTATTTATCTAAGAAAAGTTCTTTAAATTCACTTCATTCCATGTTTTCTATATCTTACTCATCCTTTGTGTTTTGAATTAGTGACCACCATTGATCAAAATCTCCTGACAGAAGATAAACTACCATGACAACCTTCTACCTTTTGTTACTTCCCATGGCGAGATATGTCTTCTCTAAGAAACTTATCTACTACTCTACTATGAATGGGTTTTTAGTCCCATTAAATGATGGAGGATGTTGTCTCATAATGAGATTTAACATAGATTCTCCATGTTGTGGATCTAGATGCTTCATATGGTTAATTTTATTGTTCATAACCTGAGTAAGTTGTCCCAGTATAGTTATAAGTTTCTCCGTACCATTCGAAGCTCCAAATCCAACATCATTATCTTGCACAGGCGGGAAATACCTACATGGGATATGCACATTCATTCGAGTTATATTACTTACACTAGGTGTCATTTATAAATAATGGAATTCACTTTATTAGGTTATGAATCATAATATATAATATCAATGTAGAAAAATTCATAGCATAAATTAAAATTCTATAAATAGCTAATATCATAATCATAAACATGGTTTCTTTGAGGAAAAATTTACATTTAAATCCTTCATAATAGATTATAGAGTAAATTTGAATTATCTTAAGTATATCCCCTGGGAGTGTCAAACTAGGTACGCAATAAGTACCATTTTCATGTACCAGGATACCTTAGCTCAAGCCTAAAACTTCTTATCATAGTTTTCACTACTAGGTACATCTGTTTTAGAACCATGTCCACTTGTAGTATCTAGACATGAATGTATTTTCTAGAAATATCCACATAATATATTCCTTACAAAAAATTCCAGGATATCCGTATATGTTTATCACCAAAGACTATCTTAGGGGGTTGTTCTCTAATCTACATTTTCTAAATCTAGTTTCTATGTTTTCTATTAAACTTCATTGGATACAAATTGTAAAGACCCGAACCCAATTTCCTCGAGTCGGTTCCTTATTACATTACATTGGAATAATTACAAGAAATTCATATTTCAAAGGAATGAATAGTTTATTATATTTGGAAATCCAGATATATACATAAGTTTAACATTACAACTTTAAATTAAATACAACATATAAGTTTTATTGGGAACACCCACAACTATAAGTTTATCCCTATAGGTCATTCATAATAAACTTCTTCATGTCCTAAGAAAATAAAACATAAGAAAGGGGTGAGATCAAAAGATCAGTAAGGGTAAAAAATACAGTGGAAGATATCATAAAAATAAATATTAGGCATGTTGAATAATTGAAAACACATGCCTTGAAATGGGAAAATCCTCAACTAAGTCCATACCTATTTGTCTCATGATACCTACCGATGAATCGAGAGGCTATAGAAGGCCCCACCTATCACATAATAATTACAATGAATTCCTCATATGAATTGGGATAAACATAAACAATATATACATTCATATTTAAACTTACATATGAAATGTAAATAACTTTCCCTGAACATTAATCACAAACACAAACCATTCAGAGTAAAATGGTGAACAGTTTTAAGATATAACTTCCACAGTCAAAATAATCATAAACCATTCAATTAAATAGAGTAGATGATATCATAAATATTACAACCAATAATACATAATAATCAATATTAGTGTTGAAATAGATGAAGATACTCTTATGAAATCATCGATTAATTCTTGAGATAAAAACTCTTTTACTTTGAAAAGAAGAGTTCTTTTTGGAAAAATATTTATATAAAACCAAAATTTAAGTAAGATTTTATTTTAATAATAAAATAATTCATTTTATAAAAATATTTTTTTTGCTAAAAATAGATTATATAGTTCCCTTGAAAATAGGTAGGAATTTGAGAAATTCCCTTGAATCGGGATTGTATTTTAGGAAGAATTTTTGAAAGATCATTTTAAAATATATAACTACCCATAAATGAAGGTATTATTCTGGTTGAAACACATATATAGAAAATTAAAATATAAATTATGATTACATATTAATTAATAAGAATTTAATTTAGGTAACTAGATAATAAAAGTAACCTGAACGAAAATGGAGGTTCGGGCAGAAAACACTTACCTTAAGTCCGAAGGTGTTCCTCACTAGATCTTAACGACCTGAATAATCAAATTTAGGTTTATTAATTAATGATTCCAGAAAATAATCTACATGTAATTGATTTATTATAACATTTTTAGGGTCATTCATGTCATTTTGATGGGTTAAGAGATTCAATTTTATTGTTTGGGAGCGTTTTCTTCCTTGGTTTTCATGATCAATTTACTTATATTCATATATGGATAAACATGTAAAATGAGAATGGTTGTGATAATAGAAGTAATATGTTATTAGTTAACAACCATAAGATTACATGGCTATAAAATTAGTTTGGTTTTTTGGAGTAAAGATTAATCATTATATAAAACTTTAATGACAATTGTTTGTGTTAATTGGTGGTTCTGGATCACAACGAACTCATTTTGATTTATACATTAATATCATGTGAAAAAAAGGATTCCAGAACCTTAAATAAGTTATAATACATATATTATAGTCTGGTTCAACCATTAAAATATGTTCATGACCAGAATTTAATAGGCACTAGTACAAATAGTATTTACCACATTGGAATTTATTACGTTAGTTATAAATAACTGACATGTAAAACCGTAAAAATAGTTTTATCACATAGGTTATATTATAAACAACGCAATAAATTAATTATCATGATTTATCATATTGGTTATATAATAAACGATGTGATAAATTGATTATCTTTCTTTATCATGTCGGTTATAAAATAACCGATGTGATAAAGCCTATTTTTTATGTCGGTTATATAATAAACGATGTGATAAATGTAATAAAAAACTCTTTATCACATTGGTTAATAAATAACCAATGTGATAAATCATTTGAATTTTTTTTGAAGTCCTATTTCATGTTATTATGTTGTTTTTCTTTTGGGTGACAGTGACTCAATCTCTCTCGCGTGGAAACCCTGCCATCAATTCTTAAATCTCATGGCCTCCAAACACATTTTAATAGCTTCGTTAATCTTGTTTTTCATCGGTGCATCTATCTACTCTTCTTGAAACTCTCAAGTAAGCTTCACACGCTTCAATTTCTATCATTCACAGATTCCCTAAATCTCATTTTGTGATTTCGTTCATCGTATATTTCACTATTTGTTATTTCCATTCTTATAAATCAATATATGATTTCAAGTCATTATTCATGTGATGTATTTAGTAATACCTAGGATGAAATAAGGATTTTCACACTTTGGAGCCTATGTAAAACCCATGGCTATGTATTATATATATATATATATATATTAATATCATCTTATGTAATTTAATTATGATCATATCATAGTATATACACACTTGTGGTTAAAGGTATTGTCAACGGGATCCGTTACCCTATTGTGTTTTACTCACAACCTGGTTAAATACCATACTATATAATAGGTAAAAAAATATTATCGTAACTTCTATGTGAAATAGAACTACATTGGACTTTTTAGATGAGGAGATTGACTTATTCTATGAGATGGTACTGATAAAGTTCTCGAAATCGGTTTTGTAGATGATCTTATCTTTTTATTAATTAAATATAAATATGAAATTCTTCCATGTGGTATTAATCTTTTAAATTTGACTATATAATATTTATGACAACCATTTTATTTCATTATATGTTTCATTACATACACACTAATGGAATTTATATTGGAATTTATAGATATCTATAAAAATGTTGGTATTTTATTAGAACATTATAAAACTTCATTCACTATGGTTTTTCATCCTCTATTATATATAAAGAGTCATTCATGTAGTTTATGGAACCCAATTTACACATGGTGGAAGTAAAATGGCTATCATAACTACAAATCATTTTAGGGTAGGGTAAAAATTTAACTATTTTGGAATTTTCATATAAATTTATATAAAATAATTTTTTAATATATATATCTATATTCAATATAGATACATTGTATTACATATCCCACTAGATAAACTGGTAAAAACTCATATATTATTTTTGGAATTTCATATTCAAGGATTCTATACTACACAAATGATATTTTTTTTATTAATGTATCATGCAAACCAATATGGTCAATATTAATTTAATTTAGTGTTTTTTCTATCTTATTTCTCAAAAACAATATCCTTATAATTTTCAAATAAGTATATATATGTTTTATATTTCAAAATTGTGTTACTTTTAAATTATGGCATATTTCATATAAATATAAAATATAACTATATTTCCTTTTTAATATTATTTTCATGCATATATTTTTCTGATTTATCATTTTTATTTAAAATTATATTCCATTATTGTGTATAATTTGTAATTATATTTTTCAAATACGTGTATATTTGTTTTATATTTCAAAATTGTTTTACTTTAAAATTATGAACTATTTTATATAAATATAAAATTTGATTATCTTAACATGTTTTATAATTTTGATATTTATTATAGGTAATAATGAGTCGAAGTAGCATTACGTCACATCAAATGAGTGATGAATATGAAGAAGGTGTTGATGCTTTCTTGGAATATTCTAAACAAAATGTTCCAAACAATGACTTGTTTTTCTGTCCATGATCGAAATGTTTAAATATAAATAAGTTGAAAAGTAGAGAGATCAAAGATCATTTAATTTGTCATGGTTTTAATCAAAGTTACAACCCTTGGATTTGGTATGGTGAAACTAGGAATAATTTCAGATCTACTAATGATGATGCTTTGTAAGATGGTAACTTTGATAAAATTAAAGAAATGAATCATTATATTGATACAGAAGAAATTGAAAAAGAACCGACAATTGATCATCTATATGGTGATGCTAAAAAACCATTATATCCTGGTTGTATGGATTTTACAGTTTTATATTCAGTGTTAAGATTTATTAACCTGAAGGCAAAGCATAGATGGAGTGAAAAAGTTTTACAGAGCTGCTATAATTGTTGAAAGGAATTATTCCTAAAGACAACAATCTTATAGATTCACATTATAATTCCAAGAAAATATTATGCTCGATGGGATTGGGATACAAGAAAATACATGCCTGTCTGAATGACTGTGTGATATTTAGGAAGGAATATGGATTTCTTTCAGAGTGTCCTAAATGTGGGATATAACGGTATAATTTTAAAGAAAAATCATTGACCGATATAGAGATTACAGAGACCCCTACCAAGGTATTTTAGTGTCTTCATATATTTCCTCTTTTGAAATGTTTATTTTCTAATTCACATGATGAAAAATGGTTAATATGGAATGCTGATGAGAGGATATGTGATGGAAAAATATATCATCTAATAGATTATCCACAGTGGAATAAAATTGATGAGTAGTATCCTGAATTTGGAAATGAAGTTAGAAATATCAGACTTGGGTTGTTCAAAGATGGAATGAATCCACATAGAAGCCTCAGTAGCACACATAGTTCATGAACTATTTTATTAGTAATTTAAAATATATCTCATGAATTCTGTATGCAGTGTAAATATTTCATGTTGAGTTTAATGATCTCTAGACTAAAGAAAAATGGAAATGATATTGATGTTTTCTTATCACCATTAATTGATCATTTGAAACTCTTATAATAGGATGGTATTAGGGTGTATGATTCTTATAAAATAGAATATTTTCAACTGCATTCAGTGATTATGTTCACTATAAATTACTTCCCAGTGTATGGAATTTTTTTGGATATAATGTTAAGGGGCATAAAGCATGTCTAATTTGCAAACAACAGACTTCATATTATCAGTTTCATCATGGGAGGAAAATATTATACATGGGTCATCAAAATATTTTTCCTATAGATCACCATTATAGAAGATTAAAAAAGGAATTCAATGGATCACATAATTTGATATTGCTCCAAAACCTTTATCCACTAATGATTATTTTGATAGGGTTCAAAACCTTGATGTGACATTGGGAAAGGAAAATAAATCTGGTAAATATAGACATATTTGTAAGAAAAGGTCAATATTTTTTGAGCTGCCATATTGGAGATATCATAAAGTGAAACATAACATTGATATCATGCATGTGGAAAATAATATCTATGACAGTTTGATTGGAACATTGTTAGATATTAAAGGAAAGACTAAATATGGGTTGAATGCATGATTAGACTTACTATCAATGGGAATACATTTGGAGTTAGCTCCCATACCCGATGGAAGGAAAACATTTTTCTCCCATCTTTTTATACATTATCCAAGAGGTATAAAATTAGATTTTTTCAGTGTCTTCATGATAACAAAGTTCTGCAAGGTTATTCTTCAAATATAATTTTTTTTGTATCTTTGAAGGATTTGAGGTTGACAGGTATGAAATCTCATGATTATCACATCATGATGCAACAACTTCTACCAGTTTCATTGCATGGAATATTTCCAATCTGTTTCATAAAGACTATCATAAAGGTGTGTTATTTTTTCAATTCAATTTGTAATAAAGTGATTGATCTGGATGCTTTGAACATTTTGTAAAATGAATCAATTTCTATACTTTTTCAATTGTAAATTTATTTTTCTCTATCTTTTTTTGATATAATGGTGCATTTTATAGTTCATACGGTTCGAGAAATAAAGCTTTTTGGACCTTTATATCTATGTTGGATATATCCTTTTGAAATATATATGAAGATATTGAAGGGGTATGTTAAGAATCCATATCAACCTAAAGCCTCCATTGTTGAAAAGTATATTTCTGAGGAGGTTGTGGAGTTTTTGTTTGAGCTAATTGTCTACATAGGAGCACATTGGTTTGCCTCTATATCTCCATTAACAAGTTAATAATGAGGGAAATGGGATTTGTGGATTGAAATTCAAATTTTTTTCAGGTGAAAAGATGAAGAAGATACATTCATACATCTTGAATAACATGGATGATGCGCAACCATATATAACATTGTATATTAAGGAGTTGAAACAATATCATCCAAAGAAGAAAAAAAATGTGGATTTTGAATAATCATAACAAAACTTTTTTCCATGGTTTAAAAATACCATTCTTGGTAGATCAGATGCATCATAGAAATTAATATTTAAATGTTATAACATGGTCCTGGTATGACATTAATGGATATACATTTTATACAAAAGCTTAGGAAAAAAGAAGTACAATTTAGAATAATGGTGTATTGGTGTTTCCAAAGAAATGCATTTTTTGAGTTCCAAAGACAAAAACCCAATTTATGCATCAAGTGCATATTATAGAGTCACTGAAAAAATATGGGATGTTGATTACATTAAAATTAAAGTTCATGTGTTCAACTAAAAATGGTTTATCAGTAACAATAGTCTAAAACATATTGAATTTGAAATGACACTTATTAATATGAATAGATTGGAAGACACAACTGATTCTTTTGTAATGGAATAAAATGAAAAACAAATTTTCTTTGTTCCTGATCAATCTGATATATAATGGTCTATTGTTTTACAAGGGAAAAAATAATATTTTGGTGATGATCAACTTGATGAAGATTCTGATTTATGTGAGATCCGTACTTCCATGGAAATATTAACAGATAATAATGTTGAGAATGTTGTAGACATGGTTTGTGCCATAAGGAATGATCATAATGAAGGAATTTGGAAAAACAATCTATTAGTACATTCATAATATTATAGGTAACATATGTTTATTTCTCGTTTACTTTTATTAATTTCAAAAAATGTTATATTGTATTTTTTTCTTTATTAAAACACGTATTAAAATGAACCAGTAGAAATGTTTTTTTATTTTTGTTTATTTTACCATGTTTACCATTACGTAACTTATATATTTATTGATTTTGTTTAATAACAATTATTTTAAATATATATATGTTAAAAAATATTATTTGTTTGTGTAAAAAATTTATTTATTAGGTTGGACCATTTTTAATATTCCTATACCAATTTTGGATTTATTTTCATTCATTTACATGACATTTCATATATCATTACTGTTGTTATCATTTTAGATAACTATAACAAATATGAATAATAATGTGTTAAGTTTTAGTTTACTTTTGTGTTTTATAATTTTTCTTTTTTTGTTTACATTAATATTATAATATGTGAATTTGTATATTTTGTGTACGAAATGTTTTTTCTTTGATATGAAGGAAAATGATAGATCAATCAGATAATAAACCACAGACTTCTAGAGATGAGATTCATGATCATACCTCTAGGGAGGAACATCCACATGCTTCTCTTTATGTTCCTCAATATTCTTCATGTTCTCCCACAACGAAAAAGAACAACCCGAGGGTTGGTAAACCCGACAACACACATTTACCAAAATTATTAGTTTCTCATAGCTAAGACAAGAGGATAGTTATAAAATTTGATGATAATGATGTTCCAAGATGTCCTAATAAAAAATAGTTCAAGAGTTTTGTATCGACTTAGGGTAAAAGAAAAATCATCATTTTGTTTAATAATTGGATAAGTGTTGACAAAACAACACTAGTTCATTTTTGGGAGACAATTTGGTAATCTCTTTTTCTATTGTTTGACTAATATTGAAATGTTTATCATATAATATGTTTTCCCTCTCCTTTATCAGATAAAATTTGATGTACCTGGCACTTTAGGAGTTCATAGGAAATGTTTATAGATGGATTCTAGGAGATGTAGGGATTTCAAATCAACCCGCACATATGATTTCATTTTTTGGGGATAGGCAACGTGACAGTCCATGTCATATATATCCTTTTATAAATGAAGAAACATGGAAAAAATTTGTTGAAAGTAGAAGACAAGAATCATTTTTGGTAAGTGTAATGTAAACTTTTAGAAGTTTTCTCATATTAATAATCTTATTAATGAGTTCTTAATGATTTATTATTCTTAATTTACAGTAATCAAGGAGTGCTGATTATGAGATCTAATCCAGAAATGTATACCCTTATAGTTTATCTCGGAGATGGTATACTTTATTGGAATAAAAAATGATAGGTACAAAATTAAAAAAACATAGAGTTGAGTATTCAAGCTCTGGAGAGGTTTCCCCTATATCTCCTCTGTCTAGACATGAAAAATGGAAGAGGGATCAAATGAGAAAAAGGGGGAAATATCTTACAGAAGAATACAAGGTCGTATCTGAGAGGATTGTAAGTTTTTTTTATTTATTTAAGTCAATTAAATTATTTATATACTTTGAATCATTATATAATTTTTCAAATAATTCATACAAGATTATCTTTAGGAGAAGATCACACAGGAAGTACTTAAAGTTGATGGGAGGCATGATATTTTATCTTCTACATTGGAAAAGCCCAAACACCCAGGTGGTGTACGAGGATACCCGGTGGGTGTATCGATAAGAAAAGTGTTATCATGTTCTTATACTTCTTCCATGGAGGGTATATATTAAAAATAGAATCTTTGGAGGCTAAAGTTAACAATATTAATGCGACTATGGAGGAAAATATCAGAGTATCAGTATAGTCTATGTTTGAAGATGTGAAATAATAATTTCAGACTGCAGCTCCCACTCCACCTCCGCTAACAGCTCCCACTTCCACACCTCCACCCAAAGACCCCATTATTTATCCTCCTAATTCACCTATAGACCCTGTTATTTATCCTCCAACTACACCTGCACACCCCATTTTTATCCTACTCCCACACCCCTCCTCCACAGCTTTCTAATTATTTTGAGTTATATGTTGATGATCCTCATTTTCATATAGTTTCATATGGGCTAATATATTATATAAGAGATTAAATTCATCATAAAAAATTAGAGGTAGAGAAACATAGGGTCACTATACATGATATTATAGATATATCAGATGGAGTACCATTACCTATAGATAAAGTGATGACAGTTGGACAAAGTATCAACCACTTCTTAGTTTGGCCATCTAGACTTATATGACCTATTACCATAGAGGTATGCGTATGTTATATATTTTATTTTATTTTTCTATTAAATTTGTTTTAACATTTTAAAGTTTATATATTTTTCTATTTATTTATAGGAATAATTAAAAGTAAAGAAATAATGTATAGACAACAATAAAGATAAAGGGTTATGACATCAGATTCAGATTCTAGTAGTCTTGACAAATTGTCAAGATATTAAAATTTTTTGGTGGGTTATTATACATTTCAAATGGAAGATCATGTTTGTGGATGTGCAATAAATGTGGGGATTCTGAAAAATGATATCATGGAGCTTATTACTGGAGATAATTTGGGCATCAATGTGGGGAAAGTTTTTCCAAGTACATCCTAACACAAATCTTTCCCTGCATTAAATTTATTGAAAATTTATACTTATCTATTTTTTATTTGGTATATTTATAAAATTTTTGAGGAGAATGAGAAGATAGATGTATATGGGTTGATGGACCCACAATTTATTTCACTTGAAGGGCATGAATTGGATGAGGAACAGAAAGTATTTTATATTGCAGAAATATTTCAACAGAATATAATTATGAAATGTTGGATGTTTCCTTTATTGAGAGGTATGAGACATATGTCTAACAAATTTTTATTTATCTTTTAACATAATAACAACCAACATTAATTTTTTTTATATCAGTGACCATTAGATGTTAGGTGTTTTTTGTCCAAGGGAGAAAACACTTTATTGGATATGGTCTGTCCATGGCGATGTGTGAGGAAATTTTAAGAACATATTAGAAAAGTAAGTTTTAGTTTCTTAATAGCTGTTTATATTATAATGAATTTTAAATTTATTTCATTCATATTATTTTCTAACAGGGGATGGGCTTTATTTTGAAGATCCACAAAGAAAAAGAGTTCCAAGATCAAATATAAAAAAGTAAATGTGAATATCCATTTAAAATTAGTACATTTTAGATTCCATAAAAATGATATTTTGAATTTAAAAAGTCATTTAAACAGAATATTCATAAACAACAAGGCATTATTGAATGCGGGTATTATATGTTAAGATTTATGTATGAAATAATTACAACTGCAATAGTTACAAAGTTTTACCTGGTTAGATTTCCTTATAAATTATTCATTAATATTTCATTTGTTTTATTCATTATACATGTTAAATACTTTCTTTTTTAATTTTTAGCTATTTTATATCCCTCAACATTATAGTGAACAAGAGTTCAAACACTTATAAGTGGAATGGTCAAATTATTTTACATGTTTTGTTGTATTTTAGTATTTTTTAGTGAATATTGTAATTTATAATTTTATAATTATAAATCTATATTTGGTAGTTTTTTTTCTTGGATTTAGGTCTATTTTTAGTTAATATTATAAAATTTTATTTTTTAAATGTTAATGTGTAATTTTGCTGATGGTTTTGCTTGTCTTTGGTTTGTTTGTGCTTGTTTTTGTTCTGGTTTGTGCTATGGTTTTGGTTGTTTTAGGTCTCGTTTTGTAGTGGAGAGGAAGGATTTAATAAATTATTTAAAAAAAAATAATTTATACGTCAGCTATTTATTAGCTAACGTTAAAACGTAAAAAAATTAATTTTCCACAGTTTTTTATAACTGATGTGGTATATAGTTTTTTACATTGGTTATTAAATAGCTGATGTGAAAAATGTATTTTTGACATCGGTTATTTAGTAACTAATGTGTAAAATGCATCAGGATCAGGTTTTTCAATGTCATTTTTTATATAACCAATGTGGTAGGATATTTTTTGCATTGGTTATTTAAATAACGGATGTGAAAAAACCTTTACCGAAGCATCTTTCATGTCAGTTATTAAATAAACGACATGAAAAACCTCAAATATAATATTTTTTAACATAGATTTTTATATAACCGACGTAAAAAATATGATTTTTTTACATCTCCTGCAACAACGTCACCCTAAAAAAACATGAAAAACCTAAAAAAACTGATGTAAAAAACTTTTTTCCACTGGTGATGATAATAGAAATTGAAAACCTGTCATCCTTGAATTTGATAAATTAACAAATCTTAGATGGTGTTTTCATTTCTAATATAAAATAAGGGGAAAGGAGAAATGAGGAAGAATTATTCCTTTATCAATACAATATTCCAGTACATGTAAGTTACAAGAGTCATCACAATATTTGGATAAAATTAGGTGAGGAAAGAAAAAGAAAAGAAAAGAACTTGAAATAAAAGAAATGAAAAGAAGAATTTACCTCTTGAAGTAACCTTCCTTGAGAGACTCTATAGGGGAGAGGTTTCAATCTTTTTATGAGACCAAGGGCTGGTAGACTTGGGGGAGGAGCATGGGAGGATATTTGAGCTTAATTTGGACAAGGCACAAGGCTTTATAGGAGTGAAGAGAAGAGGGAGTGAGGGGGGAGGGTTATAGTGGAGGAGAGGAAGGTTTTCCCCTCATTTTACTCATTATTTTATTATTTTTCCAAATACTACCAATAGTATTGATTCTTGTAACCAAGAATAGTAATATGTGCATGTGAGCTTAAAAAAAGTGTGCTTACATCTGCAATGATTCTATAAATAGTGAATTTAACTAATAATGTATATATACGGTAAATTATAGTATTTTACTATTCATTACAAATTGAGTATTTCAAAAAAATCCAAAAAATTCACCCTAACCATTTTTCAATGTGCAGAATTGAAAAATGAACTTTATTTTTTGAAAATAATTTTCTAAATATTATTAGTTTAATTTTTAAATAAAATCATAATTTATTCAAAAGATAACAATTTTAAAACTATAATTCATTTTATATCACCTTGAAAAATTAATCAAGATCTCATTATCTTATAACCTTAAGATAATAAAATAACAATATGATTTACTATTCATAAGGTTCATATTACTATTTATATTACTATTTATAAGGGTATGTTGTTATTCACCAAAAAATAAGTTTGTCTTATCAGACTCTTAGTAGAGATATATGATTTTTTGTACTTTTTCTAGATTTGGAGGCATTATCAAAAGATAAGCAACAAATCCAACCCTTTCAAGAATCTTAAAGTGTATAATGTTCCTGGTACTTAGTTTCCCTTTATTATCAAACATTAAAACACCCTTATATGGAGATACCTTCAAAAAATCATGATCTCACACTTGAAATTCAAAATCCTTCCTTTGATTATCAGTATAAATCTTATGCCTAATTGGAGATTATTTAATGTGATCCTGATAGCCTTTAATTTTTTTTATTTCTTCAACAATTTACAGGCCTATGAGTTTCCTTTCACCAACTTTATCCCAACAAGTTAGAGTACGACATCTATCATGACCCGTCCTAGTGGGGCCCATTCTGCGACTCCCCAAGCCCACCTTCAATAGGCCAGGGGCTGACGACTAGTACCGAGTAGGCATATTACTAACATGGGAGGCATTTCCTAAAATCCTATACACACACACACATCTCCAAGCCCACAAATGATGAAATGTAAGAAAAACACTAAGGAATAAAATGCATGCATACAACTAATCCCAACCAAAAGAGTACGACAGAAAGTGGAGTATTGAAAGTAAACTGGGCCAGGATACAATACCACCAAAAACAAGAGTATGAAAACTACAAAGTGCAACATCTTAACACCAAGAGGTACTAGGACTCCTCCTCATAACTGTAGGAACACCTCGGCCTATAGGGAACTCATAATGCTTGGTTCTGTCCTGGTCTGCCCAGGAATCCCTCAAAAGGCTGCTCATCTGCACAAGACACGATGCGTGTTGGCAAAGATCGTGCAAGGGTGAGTATAACAATATTCAGTAGAGGACCCTGAAAGCCACAAATCAATACACAAAGGAAAGGTATAGTTATCTATACACAGTATATGTCTACTGAACATATAATAGGTGAACTTGATTCAGATATACTCAAAACCCAGACCCGCAGTCTAGACACAAGTCACACAACCACATATCACCGCTAGGGATTTAGTTTGAAGATTCCATGAATCACTCATCTAGGAGAACTCACTCCAAGAGTTTGATAGCTCTCATGATGTCTGTCCAAGGAGTATTGTCTATCAGGAAAAGTTACAAGAGATAGATACGCTCATTCTAGGAGAACACACTCCTGAGTGTGGAAAGATAATGATACGTAGATGAAGATCACTTCCAGGGCCTTACCAGATACCGCGACTCATCCAAATTCACCTATTAAGTATATGATCGACTCCCTGTGGGGATAGTCATGTCGATACCTGACTCCACCTGGGGTCAAGAATGGATAGAGGATCTTACTCTGGGCCTCTCAAATGGATACCTAACTATATCCTGGAAAGTCCTACTGAAGGGATCAACTCCTAAAAAAGGAAATGATACCTGAACTTAAGGGGAATGATAAAAAGGGGCACTAACCAAAATAAAACATGTCCAAGATACGGTGTACAAGAAGATCAAGCCATATAATGAGAAGTACACGATGTGTAGAAGTGTCAAACACCGTGTATTCTGAACCCAGGTACTATCTATGTACAACGGACCATGTCGTAAGGCTGGTCATGTAGAAGAAGGTATACATGAAATGTAAGAGAGTGACATGTCGTGTTCCTCTATCTAGGGAGGAATATGTGTATGATGGCCATGTGCTCGTACATGACTTCAACCCATGTGATCGGTACACGGGGTAACCCAAGAAGGTGGCATGGTTTGGCCGTGTGGTGGAGTACACAGCTGTGCAACCCACACTATGTCTGTGTATCCCCTGGATACACTCTGAGTACTGTGTAAGGACCCACATGCCGTGTTCTTTAGAGAACATGTCGTGTCATCGATTCACACACCGCGTAACCCTATCCGCCACTTAGCCGGACCTACACGCCTTGTTCTTTGGGAAACATGCCGTGTGTTCTGGAAGTTCCCAGAATCACAAACCTCTGCCATCATGCCTCGGGTGGAGATCCGATCTTCAATCTAGTCACCCGTTTTCCACAAAACTTGAAGATTAAGGTCTCCCTGACCTCCTGAAGTCGTCTCCATTGTTTTCGGGCCTCCGATCAGCCCTGAAAACGCGTATTTATCCACCCGTGTGAAGAACGCTCGAAGAACAGTCTCTCCCGATCCGTTCCAATTTGTCTTCCACTATTTCCATCGCACCTCCGTTAGGTCATTGTGATGTTGAATATTTAATTTGGGACCATTGCGATGTGAAAGGGACGTGTAACGATCCGTTTTTTGTCACCCCAAAAAGAACATGAAGAATGCTGGGGAGAGAGAGGAAGAAAATACAATAACAAAAGCGGAAAAAACCTCACTGTCAATCGTCATGACATTAATATGATCCTGTAAGAAGGTTTTAAACAGAAGGAATCAAAACATGGATTTTTAACATCATGGATTAATCCACAAAATCATCTTTATAAAATCCATCCTGCAAGAACGCACGATCTGTGGATCAACTTGTTCACGGGTTGATCCACATTTGTTGTTTAATCGAAGAATGGGGAAGACTAAATAAAAATAAAAATCCCTACCTTTGTTGTCAAAGAAGAGGGAGATTGGTCATCGGTCAGGATTTGATCTCACTTAAGAAATGATCCATGCGTCGTCATTCGTCAGTGTCCGTAAAAAATCCTCAAAGGATCCAAGAGGCCCCCTCTCAATTCACAGGGTTATGAGGATAACCCTGCAAACTTTCCATAATCAGGTATTTAAAAGGGATGAATTAGGTTTCTATGCAAAAAGGAAACTTTTATATAAAATAAATTATTAATTTATTTTATTTCCATTAAAACATCCAAAAACTAACTCTTGCCGCTGACCCACGTTGGTTGATGTTAGGCCCTTCCTAAGGCAAAGTCTCTACTCTGAACGCAATGGTTCCCTTAGATTTATAATTCAAGAACCCTTTTAAATGTTATTCCACTTTTTCATGAAAATCACTCACATGAGCTGTTTAACATTTAAATTAATTCAAACATTTATCCCGGGCACTCCGAGCCTCAGAATCTCACACCGTCGAAAGGTCTGGTCTCAAAATAATTCCATATAATATTTAAAAATAATACCCAGAAAATACGAGACATTAAATTCTTCCCACCTTGGGGCTTTGCATCCCCAAAAATCCAAAACAAGATCTACTAAAAAATATGGGGGTACTAGGCATGGATCTAAGACTCTCACTCCCACGTGCTCTCCTGAAGATTCCCAGGCTTCCATCAAAAGAGCACCAAGGGAATCGATCACCCATGAAGGATCCTCTCCTTCCAATCCTCGATCTCCACCAGGTACTCAGTAAAGGTCAATCCATCCTTGATTTCCAGCTCACCCTAGTCGATGACGTGCAATGGGTCATGCACGTACCTACTCAGTTGCAACACATGGAAAAAATCATGTACCCGATGCAACTGTGGTGGTTGATCTAGGTGGTACACCACCTCACCAACTCTGTGTAGTATCTCAAAAGGGCCGAAAAACCTCAAACATAACTTTCCAACCTAACCAAATCTCTGCAACCCTCACCGATGTGAGACCCTAAAGAAGACATATTCCCCTTCCACGAACTCTAGAGGTCTCTTTCATCTGTCAGCAAAAGACTTATTCTAGCTATGTAAAGTCTTAATCCAATTCCGGATGATCTACACCTTCTCGGTGATAGCTCGCACCAACTCTAGACCCATGAGTGCTAACTCTCCAGGGTCAGTCCAGCAAAGTAGTGACCAGCATGGTCTCCCATATAAAGCCTCAAACAATGCCATACCAATGGTGAAGTGGAAAATGTTATTGTACGCAAACTACACCAGTGGTTGGTGGTCCTCTCAACTATGACCAAAGTCCAAGATATAGGCCCAAAACATATCCTCCAGAACCTGAATTGTCCTCTCCGTCTAACCATCAGTCTAAGGATGGAACGCTGTGCTCAAGCATAACTGATTTCCAAATCCTCCTGCAATCCCTTCCACAACCAGGATGTGAAGCAGGTATCGTGATATGAGACTATCGTTGATGGGGTTCCATGAATCCGAACTATCTCCTACATGTAGAGGAGTCCCAAGCTCTCTACGGAAATATGCTCTCTAATAGCTAGGAAGTGGGCCGACTTGGTGAGTCGGTCAATGATCACCCAGATGGAATCATTCCCCTTGGAAATCCATGGTAAGACTATCACGAAGTCCATAAATATTCTATCCCACTTCCACTCTGTAACATCCAGGGGGTTAGATAATCCTACTGGAACCTAGTGCTCAGCCTTCACCTGATGGACGTAAGGCATCGTGAAATGAACTCTACTACTGCCTCCTTCATTCCTAACTACTAGAACTTTCATCAGAGATCCTAGTACATCTTCTCCACCTCAGGATCTACCACCAAGGGGGATATATGAAACTCCCTCATGAACTCCTCCCATGAGGCCCCTAGTACAATATTACGTCCTCTGAAAAGAATTATGTGCTCCCCACCTTACAAATATCCATCAGAAGCATGTACAATGGATAATTGAGAATGTAAATCCACACAATCGACATCCCCAAGCTGTTCCTCCCTAACTTGCTGTAAGAGTGAAGGGGTGACAACCATAGACTGAAAGTAAGATGCATCCTCTCTTTCCACGAAGGACAACTGTAACGAGGCCAACTGTTCCGTCACCTCACTCAGCAACTGTGAGCTCGATCTACCAATAAGAGCATCTTCCACCTTGTTCCCCTTCCAATGAGTATATATGATCTCAAAATCATAGTCCTGGAGGAACAATAGCCAATGGCTCTATCTCAGATTCAGATCTTTCTACGAGAATATGTACTTGATGCTCTTGTGTCTAGAGTAGATAATAAACCTCTCTCCCATAAGGTAGTGTCGCTGCATATTAAACATGAAGAATAACACTACTAACTCAAGATAATGGGTCATATAGTTCTGCTCATGTGGCCTAAGCTAGCGCGAATCATAAGCAATCACCACCTATCTCTGCATCTGGACACAACCAAGCCCGGTCCCCGATGCATCGTAGAAAACTAAGTACTTGACACCCTCCTCTGGTAATCTCAAGATCAGGGCGCTTGTCAAACTCTGCTTCAAATACTCAAAAGACTACTGACACTTATCCGTCCCCATGAAGGGTTTCCCCTTATTGGTCAATTCTATCATCAGTGCTGATATTCAAGAGAAATCAGGAATGAATCTCTGGTAATATCCTGCCAAATAAAGGAAGCTTCGTACCTCCGTCACACTCTGAGGTGGATCCCATGCTAACACTGCATCCACCTTGGCTGGGTCGATAACTACTCCATCTGATGAAATGAAATGTCCCCTAAAGTGGAAGTACCTAATCTAGAACTAGCACTTCGAGAGATTCCCATAAATTTGGTGCTCTTGGAGTACGTCTAGAACCATCCGCAGGTGTCTCACGTGCTCCTCCTCTAACGCCGAGTACCCAAGGATGTCATCGATGAAGACCACTACAAACTGGTCTAAGTATAGATGGAAGATCTGGTTCATCAGTACCATGAACACTGCAGGGGAATTTGTCTTGCTGAAAGGAATCACCAAGTACTCATAGTGACCGTAGCTACATCTGAAAGCCATATTCAGTATATCCTCATCCCGTATTCATAACTGGTGGTAACCTGACCGAAGTTCAACCTTCGAGAACCACTATTCCCCTATCAGCTGGTCGAAGAGGTCATCGATCCTTGGTAGTGGATACTTGTTCTTCACTATTACCAAGTTCATTCACCGGTATTCCACGCACAACCTTAAACTCCCATCTGCCTTCTTGGAAAACAAAACTAGGGCCGCCCAAGGTGAAATATTAGGTCTCACGAAGCCCTTTCTCTGCAAATTCTCCAACTGCACACTCAACTCGTAAAGCTCTGTGGGAGCCATCCAATATGTTGATGAAGAAATTAGTGTTTTCCTGGGGTGTAAGTCAATGCAGAAGTCAATTTCACAGCAAGGAGGTAGTCCT
Source organism: Viscum album (assembly GCA_963277665.1). Taxonomy (NCBI): domain Eukaryota; kingdom Viridiplantae; phylum Streptophyta; class Magnoliopsida; order Santalales; family Viscaceae; genus Viscum; species Viscum album. Next base: position 2,054,429,168 of record OY728148.1, read on the forward strand.
GGAACATCTTCAGGAAAGACATCCTCATACTCCACCACTACTGCTGGGAACCAAAAGCACACAAAATCTACCACCCCGAGGGTAAGGCTAACCAACCCACGAGTGATCAGATGTAACCTCATATGTATGATCCCATTCTATGCTGCCTAAGTCTCCCTTTCACCAAAAAAGGAAAAACTCATCCCATCACTGCAGACACACCGCACTCTTCTCCAAAAGAAGTCAATATGGGCATGGACTGAGGATAACCAATCCATACTGAGTATGATGTTGTAAGGCCTTGACACTTCCACCAAGAGGTTCCAACCAAAACTCTAACCTTGAAGGGTAGTATTACACTATCTGCAAATGTGAGTGATAGTTGAGTCTCCTTCTATATATGTCTCCAAGAATAAGGATAAAGTCAACGACTCTACCGGAATCTCAAGGTTTCACACAAGACATGTGGTAAGGAAGGAATGACTGGGACCTGTGTCTATAAGTACGACATCTAAGGTAGAGAAGGCATATATCGTACCTCGTATCATCCCTAGAGTCCTTGGGTTTTACGCCTCGACTGCATGTAGCTGTCCTCACCCCTATCCCCCAGCACCCTGAGCCTAGTGCGGACCTCTTGGGGGTGGTGGTGGAAGTAGATCGAAGTGTATGCCACCACCTACAGCTCTCCCTGATCCTCTACCACATCTTCCACTTCATGGGTCTATCTCCTCTACTCTCTGTCTTTACCTCAGTGGTCCATCCACTGCCTCCCTATTAGCAGCTCGACGGGTAGGACAATATCTAGTGAGATGTCCCCTACTGTCACACAAGTAGCATCGCCTCTCCCAAGGCTAGTTGGATCCATCCTAAGAGCCCTGGACTGCTAAACCCCTGTCCTGGGTCCTCCTGTGATGTCTCCCATACCCTAATCCCTGTGTCTGAGATAGGCTCCCTGCTACTGAGGTCTCCCCACCTGTCTGCATGCTACTGACTGCCATCAGCTATCTCTGCTTCGCCAAGAATCTCTTGATCACCAAGGCCCGCTCGAGCACTCCAGTATAAGTTGGAATGTAAAGAGGCACAACACTAGCTCAAATGTCCCGTCATAGACCTCGATCGAAGGTCTGAGCTCTAAAGTACTGATACCTGACCATATCCATCGAGTACCTGGCGAGGTTGGTAAACCTCGATGAATAGTCATCCACCGTCAAAGTGCCCTGCTAGAGCTAAAGAAGCTCCTGGATACGCACTGATCTTAGCGTAACTGGTGAGAACTCCTCCTTAAAGAGTCACTCAAACTCCATCCATGAAAGAGTCTCCTCGTCATGAGTATATGTGGTCAAAATCCACCATCGTCCCACCAAAACCTGAAGAAGGCTCACTCCTAGGATCACCATCTGGTCCGACAGTTTCCTCACGAGAAGGAAAACTCTGGTCACCACCTCAATCCAGTCTTCAGCCACCCGAGGTTTGGGCTTGCCTCAGAACCTGAACGGTCTCTGTCTATGGAACTCATGGAGCACGCTCATCCTGCGCCCCTCATCGGTTGGTACTGCAGGTACCATGGGCTTCTCCACTAGTGGTGGTATAACAGGTGCACCACCAGAAGGTGATTCTTGGGGAATTGGTCCATGTATCGAAGCCTTGTCACTGACAGGGTCATCCTTATGATCCCGCTGTTGAATCCTAGCGGGTATGAATCACAGAGGCATCCTGTAAGGAACAAGATGTACCATGGTCAAAGATTATATCTGGATAGCTGACATAAAGGACACGGAAGACATAACCCATTCCTATATGATGCATGTACCAATATCTTATTTCCCTGTAACTAGTGTTTTCATGTACCAAGTTGAAAAGAAGGTTATCAGAGTCCTGGTGTATGGATACATTGGCTACCTGCACCAACAATGGAGTCTCTGGCCTGAAATCCAAGCTCAAAACACTTAACACTGTTTCCCCAAACCAATCTCATAGACTCTTGGTTCTAAGGTAGAAACTAACACCTATGATACCACTCTTTCACAACCTATCCCAATGGGGCCCATTCCACGAATCCCCAAACCCGCCTATAATAGGACAAGGGATGGTGACTAGCACCGAGTAGGCATATTACCAACATTGGAGGCATTTACTAAGTACATGTACACACATACACATCTCCAAGCCCCCAAATAATGAAATGTAAAAAAAACACTAAGGAATAAAATGCATTCATACAACTAATACCAAACAATAGAGTACTACATAAAGTAGAGTACTGAAAGTAAACTGGGACAGGATACAAGCTCACTAAAAACAAGAGTCTAAAAACTACAAAGTCCAACCATGAACACAAAGATGTACTGGGACTACTTATCATAGCCGTAGGAACACCTCAGCCTATAGGGAACTCAGAAAGCCTGTTCCTATCCTGGTCCACTCTGGACTCCATCAAAAGGCTACTCGTCTGCACAAGACACGATGCGCGTAGGCAAAGCCCGTGCAAGGGGGAATATAACAATACTCATTAGAGGACCCTGAAAACCACAAAGAAATAAACAAAGGAAATGTACAATTAGATATACACAATAAATGGCTACTGAACATATAATAGGTGAACACGATCTAGATATACTCAAAACCCAGACCCACAGTCTAGAGAAAAGTCACACAACTGCATACTGCTGCTAGGGATTCTGTTTGAAGATTCCATGAAGCACTCATCCGGGAGAACTCACTCCACGAGTATGATAAATCCGATGATGTACATTATAGAAATACTGTCTGTTGGGAAAATTAACGAGAGATAGATACACTCATTCAAGGAGAACACACTCCTGAGTGGGGAAAGATCATGATACACAGATGAGAATCACTATCAGGGCCTTGACAGATACCGCGAATCATCCGTATTCACCTTCTAAGTAGAGGATCAGTGCCCTGTGGGGATATTTACATTGATACCTGACTCTACCTAGGGTTAAGAATGGAAAGAGGACCTCACTCCAGGAATCTCAGAGGGATACCTGACTCTATCTCAGAAATTCCTACCGAAGGGATCATACTCCTAAAAAAGGAAACGATACCTAACCTTCAGGAGAACGGGAAAAGGGGGAACTCACCCAAACAAAACATGTCCAAGATATAGTGGAAAAGAAGTTAAATCCATGTACTAATAAGTACTGTTAGGTCCAATAGGGGCCTATATACCCTGAGAGGGGGGGGGGGGTGAATCAGGGTATGGATATTCTTTTTCAAAGTTCTTCCTGTCCCACTGGATCTTGACCTCTTTGTTACAAGGGTCACTTTGTTTGCACTTGTGTGGTTACTGTGATCACTTGTCTCCTTTACCTGATGATGATGCTTTGAATGCAATGCATGAAAGTAAGCAGGCAGACACATAGATTTTTACTTGGTTCACCGCTAAGGGCTACGTCCAATGAGCATACGCCGGCAAGTTGCCTGTTCGTACCAAATTCCACTAGACTTCACTAGCTGTGGATTACAATGTTCGGGCTAGATCACTTCTATGCCCAGGTTCACTGCCTTTACAAGGTTTAGGGTCAGCTCACTGCTTTCCCAAGGGTCACTCCCTGTTTCTCTCTCTCTGGCTCACTGCCGGTGGAGAGGATCACCTACTTCCTCTTCCTAAGCTCACTGCTCCAGAAGGGAATCCAATCACAGTTTATAGACTTGTAGGTCTCTTCATTTCCATTAAGGAATGCATCTTTCTCTATATGTAGATGCCCTGTTGAAGTTCAACTTTCACCCGTAGATGAATACCCCTTTGCCACTATCCATTGGGCAAACCACTTTGGAAAGACCTTCGCAAAGCACCCTACAATGCGATGCTCCCAATTTCGCGAAGCTCAAACAAGCCTTCGCGAAGCTCCTGCATTTTCGCGAAGCTCACTCACGAAGCTCCCTTGCGAAGCACTCTCGCGATGCTCAAGCCGTTGCAAAGCAACGACCCTCGCAAAGCTAAGTAAGCCAACGCGGAGCTCGCAGATTTCGCGGAGCTACAATAGCCGCCGCGAAGCACCTCTTTCGCGAAGCACACTGGCTCCGCGAACCACCTTCGCAAATCGAGAGCAAAGTATATTCTCTGAAAATTCTCTCTACTTCGCTCGAAGGGGTCGGCCTCTATTTATAGGAGATTCCACCGACCCTCGAACTTTCCGCGCGAAGTCAGTTCCATGTCATCTCAAATTGCGAAGCTCCAAAGTTTCTGCCGGAATTCTGTCCAAATCGCGAAGCTCCACGGCAATTATCCGTTCGCGGAGCTTGACGTAGTCACGAAGAATCACCGTCAACTTACCTTCGCGACTCGCACCTTCTCCGCGAAGCTCCCTCGTGAAGCTCAACCTTCCTTCGCGCCTTCACCGCAAAGCTCTCTCGCAAAGCCCTTCTCCTCCGCGATGCGCTTCAGCCTCTGCCGTTCGCGAAGCTTGACGTAATCGCGAAGCATCACTGCCTCCATTCTTTTGGTTTTCGCGATTTCCAAACCATGCATCCTAGCTTCGCGAAATTCATGCCTTTTCCATATGAAATCATGCTCTTCATGGAAATTCACATTTCGCGATGCTCACCAAACTCCAAATTTTGGACCCCAAAAATTTGGCAAACACTGGGAAACGACGCCACCTTGTACTGCTCTTTTGTACCGCCTCCAGATCGTCCTTTCCTTTGTTATCATTCTTTGTCAACATGGAATGTCAACAACTTCCCGAGAACTCAACAATTCTCCATGGAAACCTGCTTTGTCAACAAACACAATCAACCCAAAAATACAGCAATGTTACCTTGAGGGATTTTTGCCCAACAATCTCCCCCTTTGGGTTTGTTGACAACTTTTCATAACTCTGCTCAGGATGATTTTCTACACTTTGATACCTCACTGAGTCTTCTTCCAGCCGCTACCACCATTCGCCTCTTGCGATTCTGATAGCATTCAAGGATTCACTTAACACGTACTCTAAGCCCACATGAGCAATGCTCGGCGTGAGAAACAAGAGTAGTATGAAAAGATCATCAATGAATCATTTCATGTCAAACCCCAATTGTCGATTCCACCATGATACCAATTCTTAAATTGATACCAATTGTTGAACCACACTGATACAAATTGGTGAATTCTTATTTTGATACCAATTGTTGATCGCTGGACACCGTCTCACACCATTCCAAAACCACTGTACTGCTTTTATCACGATCCTCAGCTGTCGTGATTTCTATTCTTTGATCGATCACTTCTAGCATCGTCAGATTTAAAAATATCCCCTTTCTCATTGCTCCCCCTTTCTGGCTGCTCCACCTATCAGCTTCTCCCCGTATCAAATATGATTTATCAAATCTCCTCACTATCTCCCCCTTGAACAATCACTATTTTCTCCCCCATTAACAAACACGTTTCTCCCCCTTTGTCAACGAACCCAAAGGTCACTCCGTTGTAGTCTGTAACATGGTAGAGAACACATATCAGCACATTAGGGAAAAACACATCATACCTCGGGGAGAGGGGGGGGGGGGTCCCCATGCACACTCTCCTAAGTTTGGGGAGTCAACTGAACTCCCAGAGCCAGTCGATGCCTCTCAAAAGATTCCTCGGGTAAGGCCTTTGTCAGAATTTCTACAACCTGGAGCTATGTAGGCACATACTCCAACTTCACGATCTCTGCTCAACCTTCTCCTTGATAAAATGATACTTAATCTCAATGTGCATTGTCCTTGAATGATGGACGGGATTTTTGATAAGATTTATAGCACTTGAGTTGTCGCACTGGATTCCGATCGGAGACTTCACTTCAACTCCCATATCCTCAAGCTGCTGCTTCATCCACAATAACTGTGTGCATGCTTGAGTGGCCGTAATATACTCAGCTTCTGCAGTGCTCAATGAAATGCAATATTGCTTCTTGCTTAGCCAAGAATTACACAATCCACCAAGATAGAAAGCACCACCTGATGTTGATTTCCTATCATCCGCTGAACTGACCCAGTCTGCATCAGTGTACCCCAATAACTCTGTCTGAGATTTTTCATTGTATGTCAAGCCGAAGTCCACCGTGCCCTTAATATACTGAAGTATTCTTTTTACTGCGAGCATGTGAATTTCCTTGGGATTACTCTGATATCTCACTGCTTGGTATGTGGCGAAAACAATATCAGTCCTTGTTGTGGTTAAGTACAACAGACTTCCAATGATTTTCCTATATTCTGTGATATTAACTGCCTTGCCATCCTCATCTTTTGATAATTTCATCCGGTTAGCTACCGGTGTCTTCATCTCCTTGGAATTTTCCATTCCAAACCTTCTCAGGACCTCCTTGGCATATTTAGATTGATAAATGAATGTTCCATTCCTTCCTTGTGTTACCTGTAGACCAAGGAAAAACGTTAGCTCTCCAATCATTGACATTTCAAACTCATTTTTCATGAATTTGGAAAACTGTCTGCACTGAGCTTCATCTGATCCGCCAAATATTATGTCATCGACATAAACCAACACCATGATCCTTTGATTACTGTCATTACTGAGATAGAGATTGTAATCAACTCCTCCACGCTGAAAACCAAGCTTCTTCAAGTACTGATCAAGCCTTGAGTACCATGCCCTTGGTGCTTGTTTCAGCCCATACAATGCCTTCTTCAGTTTGCAAACTTTGTTCTCATCCTCATGAATGAGAAAACCATCTGGCTGCTTAGTATACACCTCCTCTTCCAGAAGACCATTCAAGAATGCAGATTTGACATCCATCTGGAACACTTTGAACTTCCTTTTCACTACGATGGCTAGGAATAACCTTATTGTCTCCAGCCTTGTAACCGGTGCAAATGTCTCATCAACATCAATTACCTCAATCTGGGAGTACCCCTTGCACACTAGACGTGCTTTGTTCCGAATCACTGTTCCATATTCATTCATCTTATTGCGATAGACCCATTTGGTCCCAATGACATTCTTGTCTGCTGGCCTCGAAACAATCTCCCATGTCTGGTTCTTCTCAATTTGATCAAGCTCTTTATTCATAGCCTGAACCCAGTTTTCATCTTCAGCTCCATCGGAAAAACATTTTGGCTCCACCTGAGATAAAAATGATGTTTTCTGTAATGATTTCATTCTTCAAGTCTGAACTGGAGATGTCTGATCACCAATGATATTTTGCCTATCAATTTCAGCTCGATTCTTTGGCTTCTTTGCAGATAAAGACTTGACACTTTCTTGTTCATCATCAGTATCTTCTTCTGAGTCAGCCTCTGCCACTTCTACTCTCCCTGTGTTGCTTTCTTCCTCAACACTTCCATCAGGAAGTTGTTCACTGACTTATTTTTTAGTGGCTTCATTTCTTTCAGCTACATTTCTCAGATTTTTGTTGAGACGCCTTTGATTTCCTCTTGCAGCTTCTTGGTATCCTGAAAACAGTCAGCTGATACCATATTGTTAGATCAAATAGATAAGCATGAAATGCATTGTTATTGCTGCTTCTCCCTGTTTTTCTTTCTTCCCTCAATAGGAAACACCTGAACCGAGTCATCCAATTATTGCATTGATGGCTCTTGAATCTGATTTGGATATAGAATGCTCCCCATGTGTTATGAAACTCTTCCAGTTGTTAGGCCCAACAGTTTAGACCCATAACACGTCTTTTCCTCCTGCATCATTTGTTCTCATTTTCCACTCAGATTTGAGCCGTTAACAAAATCTCTAAGCCTACTAAGTTGAAACTCAGTGTAGGAAACAAGAGACAAAGTTAACAACACAATCACACTCTAATGTGTTCTGTTTCTCCCTTTCTTCTTCAACTCTGGTACCTGATTTGAATCAATTGAAACTGTAGAGCATATCACGTATCCACTTCGCATCCTTAGATGCCACTTCCCCTTGGATCGTATCTCCCTAGAACCTGAAACACATGAATCATCAGTTAATAGCACTTTTATAAATAGGGATAGGGGAGACTTCCGAAATCCTCAAGATGAGGATGATGGTTGATCCTGATGGGTCAACCCTTTGATTTTTTCTTGGAGGGCATCACACTCCTTTCTTGCTTCCTCCAACTACCTAACCAACTTCAATTGTTCTGGCCATATGACTAGGCATTCATTGCCTACATTCTAAACCTTTTTCTGATATGTAGATTTGGTAGGCTTAGCCTTTCTCACCGCTTGGGGTATAAGCCCGCTGGCACACATTTCCTTCTTTGAGGTTCTACAAAAATTCCACTTTCCTTGATTATTTCTCTGAGTAGAAACCTCTCTATTTGGCATCTTCCATTTCTTCTTCTCCCATCTTAGGGGTCTTCCTCTTTCCTTCACTTCTCGCTGAGAAACACGACATGTGGATTTTTCGATGCATTCTTTGCTTATCTGCCTTTTATCAGATTTATGAGTCACCACCCTATTTTTCATTGGTGGTGGGTCCTCTATTGAATGTACATTCTTCTTTATCACCGCTGGAGTAGATCTCCCCTTAATCTTCCAGGTTTGCTCACATTCTCTCCTTGAGAGCTGTTGTGAGTATGATAGAGGAGGTGACTGATACACCTTTCGTTCAGCTCCATGTGATTTCCCCGAGGCTCGAAGCCTATTCTTCTCCTTACCACTTTGTCTCCCAGTACAGGCTTCTTTCTTGTACACTTCCTGTGGTGGAGATCTCTTTTCTTGTTCCTTTCCCTTTCCTGATTTCTTCTTACTGCAATGTCTCGCCATGTGCCCATAGTGAGAACATATAAAACATTTTCCCTCAAAGGCATACCTCATTTTATCATCTCTCTGCTGAGATGTTGATGCACCTTGAGTTCTTCCTTTGATATTGTTCTCCTGAGCTTCCTGACACATGCTCATGGTGTGTCCCATTCTTCCGCATTAATAGCATCTAATATATTCTTTCCTCTGAGAAGCTCTTCTTTCTAATTTCTCATGATGCTTCTTCATGTTATTAGATTTATTAATGTTTCTCTTTTCACAGCCTGAAATGTACTCCAGAGCCTCTGTTCAAAAGCTTGATGTGTGGCCATGAACTCCGCAGAAATAGCACATATCATCACTCCTTGAAACTATCCTCATAGGCCTATCTCCAGCACCTACAGGATTTTTCTTACCTTTGGAATTTTTCACTGCATTTTTCTTATTATCCATAGGAGTGGGATTATCATATCCAATTCCAGATTTTCCCAAAAAGGTTGACCTTTGGGAAGATACAATCCTTTCATGCTTCTCCTCTGATGCAGCATATTTGGACTTCATTTTATCATCACCTGCCGAAGGATGGTCAAATAATAAGTGTAGTGCATCCTTCAACGTGGGCTTATCTTTGGATTTAGACTTCTCCATTTCCTTCTTGACTGATTGTAGCTCTTCTTACAACTTTTGAATCTTCAAATCTCTTGATACAAGTTGAGCATCAAGTTCTTTTCTGAGATTCTTTCCACAACTCATCTCATCTTCCAGTTCATGCTTCAGCTTATTAACCACGACATTTTTCTCTTTTACTTTCAATTTTTCTTAAGCAAGAGAATCGGAGCAACATGCATTATCTTGTTGTAGTATTTGATTCTTCTGAACTAACTCAGACAGCTGTGTAGCTAGATCATCATTCTTAGCTTTCAGATTCCGAACTTCATCGGACTCTTGATTCTCTTCACACTTACAAGCCTTTTGTTTTCATTTTCCTTTATCCAGCTTCTGTAGTTCCTCACCTTGAGAATCATTCTTCTCTGTTAGGTCAGTAACTATATCAATAAGCCTTTGATTTAATCCTCTTAGCTTGTTGACCTCAGTTTCCAGAGCATGGATCTGTATGCCTTTAGATTTAATTTCCTCAGTGGATTTCTGATCCAATTCTTTAGTCCCATGGACAACTTCCACCTTTTTGTTCAGGCCATCGATCTATCTTTTCTGTTCTTCAACCTTCAGCTTATACTTACTAACGGATTCTGAGTTCTCTGATGTTGATAAATTAAGTTTTTCAATTTCTTCCATCAGCTCAGATTTCTCTTCTTCCTGCTGCTGCATATAGAGTTTGGCATCGCGAACAATTTTGTTAGCTTTCTTGGTTTTGGCCCTCCAAACATCTATCTCTTCAAGAGCATCCTCCAACTCAGTTCGCATATCAATTCTTCCTTCAATTTCTTCTTCTTCATCGTCAGTGGTTCCAACGTCACTTGGAAAGTCAGGTTCTTCACTCATTCCATCAGCATCTTTGAATGAGTAAGTATTTTTGTTGTATGATTTATCCAAATCATTTTTCTGTTCACTGCATGATTCCTTCAGTAAGCTGTTTGATTCTTTTAGTTGAATCACACTTTTTCCAGAAACACTTCCACACTGAGGGATACCACATGACTTCTGATTCTTCTTTGAAGATTTTCTTTTTCCCATGGTAGACCGAGATAAGCGAAAACAATATCTTCAACTACACAGAAAGACTACACCAAGTCGAAGCAAACAAATCTGATAAAAGCAACCTTCCCTCTGATACCAATTGTTAGGGCCAATAGGGGCCTATATACCCTGAGAGGGGGGGGGGGGGTGAATCAGGGTATGGATATTATTTTTCAAAGTTCTTCCTACCCCACTGGATCTTGACCTCTTTGTTACAAGGGTCACTTTTTTTTTGCACTTGTGTGGTTACTGTGATCACTTGTCTCCTTTACCTGATGATGATGCTTTGAATGCAATGCAGGAAAGTAAGCAGACAAACACAAAGATTTTTACTTGGTTCACCGCTAAGGGCTACGTCCAAGGAGCATACACCGACAAGTTGCCGGTTCGTACCAAATTCCACTAGATTTCACTAGCTGTGGATTACAATGTTCGGGCTAGATCACTTCTATGCCTAGGCTCACTGCCTTTACAAGGTTTAGGGTCAGCTCACTGCTTTCCCAAGGGTCACTCCCTGTTTCTATCTCTCTGGATCACTGCCAGTGGAGAGGATCACCTACTTCCTCTTCCTAAGCTCACTTCTCCAGAAGGGAATCCAATCACAGTTTATAGACTTGTAGGTCTCTTCATTTCCATTAAGGAATGCATCTTTCTCTGTATGTAGATGCCCTGTTGAAGTTCAACTTTCACCCATAGATGAATACCCCTTTGCCACTATCCACTGGGCAAACCACTTTGGAAAGACCTTCGCAAAGCACCCTACAATGAGAGGCTCCCAATTTCGCGAAGCTCAAACAGGCCTTCGCGAAGCTCCTGCCTTTTCGCGAAGCTCACTCGCGAAGCTCCCTCGCGAAGAACTATCGCGATGCTCAATCCGTCGCAAAGCAACGACCCTCGCGAAGCTATTTAATCCAACGCGGAGCTCGCAGGTTTCGCGGAGCTACAATAGCCGCCACGAAGCACCTCTTTCACGAAGCACACTGGCTCCGCGAACCACCTTCGCAAATCGAGAGCAAAGTATTTTTTCTGAAAATTCTATCTACTTCGCTCGAAGGGGTCGGCCTCTATTTATAGGCGATTCCACCGACCCTCGAACTTTCCACGCGAAGTCAACGCCACGTCATCTCAAATCGCGAAGCTCCAAAGTTTCTGCCGAAATTCTGTCCAAATCGCGAAGCTCCACAGCAATTATCCATTCGCGGAGCTTGACGTAGTCGCGAAGAATCACCGTTAACTTACCTTCACGACTCGCACCTTCACCGCGAAGCTCAACCTTCCTTCGCGCCTTCGCCGCAAAGCTCTCTTGCAAAGCCCTTCTCCGCCGTTATGCGCTTCAGCCTCTGCCGTTCACGAAGCTTGACGTAATCGCGAAGCATCACCGCCTCCATTCTTCTGGTCTTCGCGATTTCCAAACCATGCATCCTAGCTTCGCGAAATTCATGCCTTTGCCATATGAAATCATGATCTTCATGGAAATCCACATTTCGCGATGCTCACCAAACTCCAAATTTTGGACCCCAAAAATTTGGCAAACACTGGGAAACGGCGCCACCTTGTACTGCTCTTTTGTACCGCCTCCAGATCGTCCTTTCCTTTGTTATCATTCTTTGTCAACATGGAATGTCAACAACTTCTCGAGAACTTGACAATTCTCCATGGAAACCTGCTTTGTCAACAAACACAATCAACCCAAAAATACTGCAATGTTACCTTGAGAGATTTTTGCCCAACAAGTACACTGTGTGTAGAAGTGTCACACACCGTGTCTTCTGACCCTGGGTACTGCCTGTGTACAATGGCCCGTGTCTTAAGTCTAGTCATGTAGAAGAAGGTATACATAGCCTGTAAGAGAGTGACATGCCATGTTCCTATATCAGGGGAGGACTCTGTGTATACTGGAAATGTTCCCATACATAGATTTAACCCACGTGTCACAACCCGTGTGACTGGTACACGGGGTAACCCATGCAACTGGCCTGGTCTGGCCATGTCGAGGAGTACACAGCTGTGTACCCCACCCCGTGTACTTGTATACCCCAGATATACACCGAGTCCTGTGTAAGGACCCACACACTGTGTTCTTTGGAGAACACACTGTGTCATCTCTTCACGCACCATGTAACCCTATCTGCCACTTAGCCAGACCTACATGCCGTGTTCTTCAGGAAACATGTCGTGTGTAATAGAAATTCCCAAAATCACGAACCTCTACCATCGCACCTCAGGTGGAGCTCTAGTATTTAATCTGACTATCTGTTTTCAACAAAACTTGAAGATTAAGGTCACCCCGACGTCCCGAAGTCATCTCCATTGTTTTCAGGCCTCTGATCGGACCCGAAAACACGTATCGATCCACCCGCACGAAGAATGATCAAAGAAGAGTCTCTCCCGATCCGAGCCAATTAATCATCCACCATGGCCATCGTACCTCTGTTAGGTCGTTGCGATGCCAAATCTTTAATTTGGAATCATTGCGATGCGAAACGGACACACAATGATCCGTTGTTCGTCACCCCATGAAGAACATGAAGAACGCGGTGGAGATTGAGGAAGAAAATCCAATAACAAAAGAGGAATGAACCTTTCCATAATTCTCCATGGCATTAATACAATCCTGTTAGAAGGTTTTAAATAGAAGGAATCAAAACATGGATTTTTAACATCGTGGATTAATCCCCAAAATCATCCCAATAAAAGCCCTCCTATAAGAACTCACGATCTGCGGATCAACCTATTCATGGGTTGATCTGAATTCATCATTTAATCAAAGAACATGGAAGACTAAATCAAAATAACAAACCCCTACCTATGTCGTCAATGAAGAGGGAGATTAGTTGTCAGTTGGGATTCGATCTCGCTGTGCAACGATCCATGCGTTGTCATTCATCGGTGTCCGTAAAAAATCCTCCAAGGCTCCAAGAGGATCCGTCTCAATTCACAGGGTTATGAGGCAAACCCTGTGAACTTTCCATAATTATGTATTTAAAAGAGAGGAATTAGGTCACTACACAAAAATAAAACTTTTCGATAAAATAAATTATTAATTTATTTTATTTCCATTAAAACGTCCACAAACTAAGTCTCGCAGCTAACCCACACTGATTGATATTAGACCCTACATATGGTAAAGTCACTGCTCTAAACGCAATAGTTCCCTCAGATTTATAATCCGACCACCCATTTAAAAGTTATTCCACTTTTTCAAGAAAAATGCTCACATGTGCTGTTTAAAGTTTAAATTAATTAAAACATTTATCCCGGGCACTTCGGGCCTCAGAATCACACACCATCAAAAAGTATGGTCTTGAAATAATTCCATATAATATTTAAAAATAATACATAGAAAATATGAGACATTACAACATCTATTTCCATATAATGCTTCATACGATGCCACTTTAATACTTGAATGGAAACTATTATTGTTGGAAAAATCTATAAAACGTAAGTACTGATCCCACATACCTTGAAAGTTGAGTGAGTATGACCTCAAAATATCTTAAATTGTTTAAATTATTCTTTCAGATTATCCATTAGTTTGAGGATGGTAGGAAATTCTCAAATTAATCTCAACACCAAGGGACTTCTGAAGAATTTTCTTGAATTTTGATGTAAAACAAGGATCAAAACTAGACACAATTTATATAGGTACACCATAAAGTCTTAAAACTTCATTAATATAGATTCTTTTTAAGTGTTAAAGAGGTAAATATTATCTTATAGTATGAAAATTTTCTGATTTGGTAAGATGATCAATAATAACCCATATCACATCATTCCTTCTAGGATTCTTTGGTAGTCCCATGAAAAATTCCATCGTAATATCATCCCATATCCACACAGTTATATGAATAGGTTACGTGAATCTTCTAGGATGTTGTATTTCAAAATTCAATTAATGACAAACCAAACATCTTGATACATAATCAGTAACTTTATGCTTCATTTTATCCCACCAAAACGTTCCTTCAAGTCCCTATACATCTTTATGCTACCAGGGTGTATAGGGAAATTTTAACTATGAATATATTCCAACAATTCTATTTTTATCTAAGTTATAGATGGAACACACAACCTATTTCTAAATTTTATAACACTATCTTCACAAATAAAGTCTACTAATTTATTTCATTCACACTCTTAATCTTATTTTAAAAGTCATCATCTTTAGATTGAGAATTATTAATATTCTCTAATAAAGATGATTTTTCAATAATTTAAAAGATTATTGATGTATCACCTTCCTTTGAAATTCCTATATCCATATTTACCAGGTTCATGAACATGGAATCCCTCTCAATCCTCATTTTGGTTAGAACTCCAAAATCCTTCCAAATCAATGTATCTAATACCTTATTTTCTTTCCCTGGGTGGTAGTGTGTTGAGAAATCATAATTCTTGAGTAGATCGAGCCATCTAGTGAATCTAATATTGATATCTTTCCATGAGAAGATATATTTTAGACTTTTATGATCTGTGTATATGTCAAATATTTCACCATAGAGATAAATTTTCTATATTTTTAAAGAAAATATTACAGCTGCTATTCCAGATCATGGGTTGGGTAGTTCTATTCACGAGTCTTCAATTGCTTTAATGAATATGTGATAAATTTTTCATTTTTTTAGGACACAACTAAGTCCCCTCTTCGATAAATCACTATATATGAAAATCCCATCACTTCAAGATGGTAGAGTAAAAATTAGAGCATTGAATAATATTCTCTTTAGCTCATCAAAAAATTCTTCACATTCCCTTGTCCAAACAAACTTAACTCTTTTACGTGTAATCTTGGTTAATGGGTTATCCAATCGAGAAAAATTCTGAATGAACCACCAATAATAACCTTCCAAACCAATGAAACTACATACCTCGATTATGTTTATTGGTATAATACATTTTCTAACTACCTTTGTCTCTTTTAGGATCAACTGATATTACAACCTTGGAGACAATATGTCCAAGAAATATAACTTCTTGAAGCTAGAAATTACACTTACTAAATTTAATATATATATCTTTCCTTCTATGAGTCTTAAAAATAATCCAAAAGTGATTCTCATGATCTTAATAGATTTTAAAATACACTATAATATAACCAATGAATACCACAAAAAATCATCAAGATATTCATTTAATAATCTATTCATTAGGTTTATAAAAAAAGAGGGTGAATTAGTCAATCTAAATGGAATTACTGTAAACTTGTAATGTCCATACCTCCTCTGAAAATATTTCTTCAAAATGTATTCCTTCTTTACTCACAATTGGTGATTCCCAGAACTAAGTTCAATCTACGAGAAATATTAGGCTCGGTAAAGATGATCAAACTAGTCATCAATGCAAGGTAGAGGATATTTGTTCTTTATTTTAATAAAATATATTTACCTATAATCAATGCACAATATCATTGATCCATATTTCTTCTTAATGAAGAGAACAGGGGATCCCCATGGTGAAACATAGGGGGTGAATAAATTCCTTATTACCCAAATGATATATTTTTTTCTTTAACTCCACCAATTCCATAAGGGCCATTACATAAAGAGTATTTGATATTGTCCTTGCATCGGTGATTAATTAAATGGAAAATTCAAGTTCACACTTTGGGGGATATCTAGGTAATTCCTCAGAAAATACATCAATATATTCCTACAAAATAGGTACACCCTCAATTTGAAGATTCCCTTATTCAAACCTAGATATTTTTTTCTCTTCCTCTATAAGAATGTTATTCAGTAGAGCCATTAGGGGTAGATCTAGATAAGAATCAAATGATGAAGTTCCTACTTTAAAGATAAGGGATTCTTATTTTTCCTCACAAATCACAATTTCCTTCTTCTGGAAATAATTTTTTGCATCATATTTTGAAATCTATTCCATACCAAGGATTATATCAAAGTCAAGAATAGGTATTATGACAATGTAAGTATGTAAATCATGTTTATGTTTCATAAAGGGGACTGAACAACACATCTTTGTTGCAACGAGACTTCACTTAGAAGTTTTAATTAAAAACTACCTTATTAAATCAAAATGGAAATGTCTAATTTTATTAGAAAATTGGAAAGATATAAAATAATGTGATGATTTATAATAAAATAAATAATTTTCTATGTTTTAGGAGATAATTATAGTACCTAACAACACATCATTAGGAACATCAACCTAAACAGTTGTGATTTCATAAGCTTGGACTTGGTCCCTTAGCCTTTCTTGGGGAAAGTTTCCATGATGCTTACAAAAATCATTTTAATAATGTTTAATTTATTTACAATTGTATCATTGAACATCCGTATCTTCTTTATTTCCCTTACAATCATGGGTTTTGTGTAATTGTTTTTCCAAACTTGTAACAAACTCTCATTCCCTTCAAGCAAGTACCAGGATGTTTCTTCCCACAATTTTTATAGGATGGAAATTCAAATATTGTCTTCTTCCCCTTATATTTTTCCCTTTTTCATAGTGTTCAACATACCTCTTATTCTCTTTATTTTCTTTAAATTCACAAGACTTAGAGAATTCCCTTTTTTTATTGATAGCACATGAGACTATATCTTCATATCATGAGAAAGTTTGGAAGAACAATTCCCATCAGAGGAATGGTTTTAAACCATAATATAATTGATCAATATTACTCGTTGGATTATGTACATATTATAGAAAATTCATTTATAACCTTGTGAAGTTATCTTTATAATTTGAAACATTCTTATCTTTCTTTTTTCTTAGACTCAGAAATTTCCTCTCCATATCTACTTGCTGTTCATGAGGAAAATATTTTTCTGTGAAAATTTATTTAAATTACATCCATTCCGTGTTTTATATTTCTTCATCCTCCTTTTTATTTTGAATCAATGGCTAACATTGATCCTCATATCCTAAGAGATGATGAATTTCCATGAAAACCATCTCCCTTTCATTACTTCACAAATAATGAAATATCTTTTCTAAGGAACTTATCCATTTCTTAGCTGCAAATAGATTTACAGTCCCATTGAATAATGAAGGTTTTTATCTTATTAAGAGTTCTAACATTGTTCCTCCATGTTATGGATCAGGGTGCCCCATACGGGTAAGGTTATTTTTTATAACATAAGTCAGTTGTCCCTGTATAGTTATAAGTTGTTCAACACTAGTTGTAGCTCTAGATCCAAAATCATTAACTTTCATAGGAGGGAAATCCCTACCTAGATTACATTCATTGATATGGTTTCCATTTCTTCCACTAGTTTTCATTTACAAAAAATAGAATACACTAGATTAGGTTATGAATCATAATGCATAAATACAAAAAAGTAAAACACTTAACATAAATAGACAATTTATGCATAACTAATATCATAATCATAAAAACAATTTATTTGGGGAAATATTTAATTTTAAAACCTTTATAATGGATTGTAAAGAAAATTTTAATTATCCTAAGAATATCCCCCAGGAATGTCAAACCAGGTGTGCAGTAAGGACCATTGTCATGTACTAGGTTATGCTAAGTCAGGCTTGACGCACTTTGTCAGATTTTTTACTCTGAAATACATCTATGCCAGAACCATGTCCACTTTTAGTATCTATACAATGATTTATTTCTAGAAATACCCACATAATCTATACCTTACCAAAATTCTAGGACTTTATTCTATACTTATCCTAAAATTATATCTTAGGGTTATATTCCCTATTATTTGTTTTCTAAATCTAGTTTCCAAGGTTTCTACTAAACTTCCTCTGATACCAACTATAACACCCCAACCCTAGTAGCCTTGAGACAGTTCCTTACTTTATTACATTGGAATAGATACAAGATTAAAATACCAAAGGATGAATTAGTTTAGCAGTTTTGGAAGCCAGATTACATACATAATCTTTACATTACATCTTGAAATTAAAAGCAACACAGTAACTCCTTTGAAAACACTCTTATTCTCTTTTCTTATAACTACAAGTCAGTCATAATATAAATCTTCGCATCCTAGGGGAAAATAAAACATAAGAAAGGGGTGAGCTTAGATTCTCAATAAGGGTAAACAATACAACATAAGCTATCATAAATAAAAATAATCAATAAGTCAAGGTGAATAACTAAAGAAATCCATTAAAACATAATCTTGAGCATAATATGGAAGAGGTATAAGCTGATCAAATAACACCATATAAATATCCATATGAGAAATATGCATAACAATAAATATTCTACAAGTCGAATAATCATATGTAATATTAATAAATAATCTCATAAGGAGGGAATGCATAATTCCAGATATCATAAACAAACCCTCAAGGATTTGTCCAAGACACCATACATAAATGGGTAACATGTTATACAATACCCAAACTAGTTTGTCTCATGAGACCTAATAATACATTGAGGGGATATATTTCATGAACCCGTCCCCCTAAAGATATCCCTCCTGGGATGGAAATAAAGAAAGGGAGATAATGACCCCTGAGTCCTGCCTCCCATAGTCCCTAGGGAGGCAACTAGAACCAAGGGTATATATATATTATCACAAAAATGGGAGGCATTTCCCTTTTTAATTAAAAAACGATCAAGAGATAATATGTATCAACCTAAAAAATATATAAGATGTATATAAATAAATCCAAAATCCACCCCACTTGCATGTTTAAAATACAACTATTATAATGCAATAAAACTCCAAAGTAAGTACCCAAAGTAAAACTAAGTAGTGACATAAAAACTATCCAAAAGTAAGATCTAGTAAGGTTTAACATGATCCACATAATCCTTATAGAAACCTAAAAGTAGTTTATATACATAGGGTGAGCATACAAGTATACTCAACAGAAAAAACCAAACTTTGTCCTGCACAAGTGAGAGAATCATACTAACATTCCAATGAGAAAATGGTATAACCAACAACACCTAACAAGGTATACTATCCATCCCCACCTCACCAACGCACACTTTATAAGTAATAAAAGTCATGTAAAGTAATATAGTAAGCACATCAATGATAGGGTACCCCACACCACTTTCCCACTAATTAGTCATTCTCAAACCCTAATGGAAAACATCCTGGCTCTCCCACCGCTTCTAAAGAAATCAAACCACATCTCGACCGCACACACCTAGTCCTCACAACCACAACACATGACACCCACATACACCTAGTCTACAACCACAACACATCCCACCCACAGACACCAGATCCACAACCACACCTCAAGACACAAACTCAATTCATACCCCCATCCAATTCATTATTCATTTTTTATTATTTAGTTAAAAACTCATTTATTCATTCCATCTGTATCTGGGAAACCACTAGGAACAAAATACAACAAGACACACTGAAAAAATAACCTAGAGGGAGAAGAAAAAATGGTAAATTAACCCACTTCACATTCCTATACATTTAACACCCATTGATGACATAACATATTGATCCTAAGATACATGAAATATTTCTACAAGTTATTAATGGTGAATCACCCATGCCAACCACTGCCATCATCATTATTCAAAGTCATTTAACCCAATCCACCCTCTCACCAAAGAGAACCCCCAACTCACAACCCCACCAAATGACACATAACCGCACAACCATATCACATCCCTACTATACAAAAATTTCTATCCATTCCATAATCAATCAATCTTTCAACCCGATATTCCATTACACAACCCAAAAAACCCCACATCGCACAACCATGACCATGATTGTACCACCACACAAACCAAACAATATATATATATATATATAAATATATAACATGGATTCATTATTTAATTCCACTTGTTAACTTCTGGGGTTATCATTGAAATAGTTTGATCTTGGGGCATCCATTTATTAGCTGAGTGTATGTGGTTAACCAATTTTACAAAAAAATTTTGACAGGAAACAAAACATCATGAATTATATAATCTATTAAATAAAAAAAACAAAGACCCCCAATGGCCATGATTTTCAATAGGCACATATCCCATACAATTCACAACATTGATCAAAATATCAATAAAACAATACGATCATACACCACTTTCCCTAGGCCTCAATATTGATCTTAGTCAGTTTAATTATCTTTGTTAATCTGAATTAAACCATGTTCTCAAGAAAAAATGATACACCCAAACCACATGATTCATAGATAAAAGAGAGATGAAGGAAAACCTATCTAGAATAATAAGCGATCAACACTTTCTTAATGCGCCAAAGTAGAGGGTGCACATGTAGGAAAACAAGATTCAAGGGAAGATTAGATTTGAAATATTCAGCACAATGCATGACTCCTGAGGGAATAAAGGTTCTAGGGATTCTGGTATTAAGATAAAGGAGAAGGAATGAATTAAGGGAATGCCCCTGGCTTAGAAGGATTATATCCGAGACTCATAGAAAATAAATAGTATTTAAAAGCCATCAAAGGTGGATATTGACCAAGACCAAGATCTTTGGGAGTCAAAGAAATATTCAGGTTTTTAAAAGATAGATATGATTTGAAATGACTTCAAAAACCATTAAATATTGTATTGAATTCATATTACATTAAAGAAAACGTTAAAGGTAAAAAATTGGAGAAACTCTAGAAAATATAGAATTTTGAAACTGTTGGAAATGAGATACTGTAGGACAAGTGACAGATGTGAGTCAGCTGTGTGAGCCACCATTCAGTGAGATACCTGTGCGAGTAACAAATGAAAGATACTGGTATGAGTCATTGGTGAAAATCACCATTAGGCGAGTCACCAGTGCAACCTATTGTTTCAACTCACCAGTGCGACTCACCGTCATGACCTACCGGTGCAAATCACCATTGCGACTAACCGTTCCTGACCCACCATCATGACCTACCAGTGTGATTCACCATTGAGAACAACTGGTGCAAGTCACCATTTTGAGCTACCAGTGCGAGTCACCGTTGTGACTCACTATTATGAACTACTGTTGAAAAAATTAAGTTTTGGAAAACTCTTGAAATGAGTCACCATGACCTCCCAGAACACTTCAAACACTTTATTTTCACAAAGTAATGGACTAGAGAGATCTAGTACATTACATAAAATACCTTTCAAACTATTCTATCCCTCAAGAATCCAAAACCGTGCCTAGAATAAAGACGGGTCCGAACAACCACCCCATGAGATACCTCTCAAGGATCCTGCTACACTTGAAACACCACTATCAACCAAACTCATAAACACCCAATAATAAACCACTATGCATTGTTTGAAGCTTGATTGAAAACCTCCTCATCCAAGAACACCTCTTAAAACCCAAACAACCAAAAGGAACACCATACAAGCACAACAACCACACTTTCTGAGCACGCAAACAAGGGATTTCTCTCCTCTATGTCAAGATACTATCTGATCTAGGTGGCAATGACTTGCCCTCACAGGTTCAATTGTATCGTAATTAATGAGGCTTGATTAAGAATTTGGTACTACCATTTTCACATTTCAGGACTTCATCACACATTACATAATAAGTAAACAACTCATCTCATAGAAAAAAAAGTACAAACATCAAATTATAAAGAAAAAAAACAAGCCAAAACTCAAAACAACCCTAGGTACTGGGCATGCATCTACACTTCTCACCTCAAAGTACTCTATTCCATGACACCATGCCTCCACAATATTTGAAACTAAGGAATGGTTTGATCACACATCACCTTCTCCTGATGATCCTATATCTCTACTGGTCGCTCCACATACACCGCATCGTCTTTGATATCCAAATCTCACCATTCAATGACATGGGAGTTATCTTGAAAATACCTACAGAGCTGAGATACATGGAATACATTGTGGATCCTCTCCATATGTGGTGGCAGCACCAAATGGTATTCCACTCCACCAAATTTTCCAACACCTCGAAGGGTCCAACAAACCTAGGATAAAGATTTATCCTTTTTCCAAACCTATGCTTCCCACGTAGAGGGGAAACCTTCAAGAACATGTGGTCCCCAAACTTGTACTCCAAGGGCCTACTCTTAGATTTATATACAACTTATGAAGGTCCTATGCTTCTTTAATCCTATCATGGATAATCTTAACCTTATTTGTTTTTCTCTACACTACCTTGGGGCCAATAACAACTCTCCCCCAACCTCCGTCTAGTACAATGGAGAACAACACGATCTCTAGTGCAATGTCTCAAATAGAGCCATGCCAATGGAAGACTAATATATATTATTATAAGAAAACACTATCAAGGGTAGGTGTTGTACCAAATATCTTCTAAAGTCCAAGATGCATGCTCAAAAAATATTCTCCAGCATCTGGATAGTCCATTTTATCTACCCATCTGTTTGAGGGTGGAAAGCAATGCTAAGGTGTAATTAAGTTCCAAAAGCATAATGAAATCCCCTCCAGACTCATGAGGTAAAATGTGAATCCTAGTTAGAGAAAATAGATCTAATAACTACATGAATCCACACCACCTCATCCACATACCTCTTTTATATGGTATCTACTATGCTCGAATCCTTGATTTCTGAGAAGTGAGCTGATTTCATTAGCCTATCCACTACCACCAAGAGAGCATCGTAGCCTCCCTGAGCCCTGGGTAACAATGTGATAAAATACATTGATATGTCCTCCCACTTCCACTTGGTTACATCTAATGTTTTCAATACAACACTGAGAACAAGGTTCTTAGCCTTCACCTGCTAAAAAACCAAGAACCTCGCCACAAACTCTACTGTTGTCCGCTTCATCCCAGGCCACCAAAACTGTATCCTCAAGCTACGATACATCTTATAAATTACTAGATGTACTGTTAAAGGTGATTTATGGAACTCATGATGGAATACCTCACAAACCACAACCAAAACAAACAGACTCCCACAAAACATCATCTGATTTTCCCATCCTATGACCATCCATCTGGAGCATCACCATGGTCAACACATCCATGAATCACCTCAACCTATGAGTCTCCCCACTGAGAATTATCTATCTGGTGTATCAGATATTATTGAACCTTCATCTAAAACAAACAACCTATACTTTTATCTACCCTTTCATCCAAGTTCAAGGATGCCAAATCCTCCATTTCCTTCTAAGCATCCACAGATTCTCGAACAACCCCCTTCTGTGACTTCATTCTCAAAGCATCAGTGACAACATTCCACTTTACTAAGGTGTAGGAGATCTTGAAATCATAGTCCTGAAGAAACTTCATCCACCTCCACCGTCACAAGTTCAGATCTCACTAGGAAAAGATAAACCTCAAACTCTTATGATCCGTGAAGACCTCAAAGCGCTCCCTGATGAGGTAATTCTGCCAAAACTTTAGCGCAAACATGACTGCTGCTAACTATCGATCATGGGTAGAATATTTATTCTCATGGGGGATTAAATTTATAGAACCATAAGAGATCAATACCTATTTCTATATCAAGGTGAATCCCAAGCCTAGATGGTAATCATCACAAAACACCTCGAACATCACCCCTTCCTCTAGAAACCAGAGCACTAGAGCATTGACCAACATTCACTTCAGATACCCAAACACTTTCTGGAATTACTTACTCCACAAAACATCTTGGTCTTTTCTGGTCAGAGTTGTCAATAGATATGAAACTCAAGAGAAATATGGTATAAACCTCTAATAATAGCATGTGATACCAAGAAAACTACAAAACACTTCCACATTATTGGGTTCTTCCCAAGAAAAAATTGCTTCAACCTTTGATGGGTCCACTACTACATCCTATAGAGACACCACATGTATGAGGAAATAAACCACTCATGTTTAAAACTTCTAATTAGATAACTTTCCATAGAGCCAGTGCTTTGAAAAACTTGCAGGGCGGTCCTGAGATACTCAGTATGTTTCTCCACTAACTTCGAGTAGATCAAGATTTCATTGATTAATATGACGAATAACCGGTCTAGGAACTTATTAAATATGGATTTCATGATCCCCATGAACATGGATGGTGCATTCGTAACACCAAATAGAATGACTACAAACTCAAAGTACCCATACCTGCATCTAAAATAACTCTTCAAGCTATCACCATCCTTATCCCTAAAATGGTGATATAAAGAATGTAGATCGAACTTAGAAAACCAACTTGCACCACTTAGTTGGTCGAAAAAATCATTTATCCTTGAGAGGGGTTAATGGTTCTTGACTATCACCTGGTTCAACCTCCGATAGTCTATGAACAAACTCAGACTACCATCTGCCTTATTTGTGAAAAAAACTAGATCACCCCATGGGGACACACTAGGCTGAATAAAACCCTTTTTCATTAGATCTTCTATTCGGATTCTCAACTCCCACAACTTTGAAGATTCCATCCGATAAGAATACATTGAAATCAGAGAAGAACTAGGATAAAAGTTTATCCCGAACACAACATCACGTTCAGGGGGTTGAGTCACAACCTCCTTTGAAAAAACATCCAGGAACTCCCCAACAACTCTAGGAACCTCCACCATCCCAAAATTGGCTAATTCCACTGATAACTCAGCCAAAAAGTAAAGAAGAGGCTCTACACACTACTAACCACTTGACAGCTCCGCTCACCAATGAAATACACACACCGACCTTCCACATCTGAAAACAAAAATCTTCATTAGAAGTAGTCGATAATAGTATGAATGGAATACAACCACACAGACTGATGCATTCCCATCACCATTCTATATCCCCGACAGAGATCAAATAATATGGTCGAGCCTCCAACTAGCGTACTCAATACCAGGGGAATGAGAATCCTCTCTACATATTGTCCTAGAGAATGGTCTACACTGTGTGCAACAAAGGAGTGAAAAAATACTGAATTAAGTGAAGCACAAAAAATGATACCAAACAAGCTGATCATACCTCTAACGATCTCTAGTCCTTACGGACCTACTACCACTGCTCCATGGAATTGACCATTCCCATATCCTCTACACCTCTTATAAAAACCGCCTCCATGACCATGACTGGGTTGAGGTCCTTGAGGAACACCCTGAGGTTGGCCCCTACCTACTCCATCTCCCCTCGATTGGGCATGATCCTGATGCCCCTACTACTGAAACAACCTAGTTGGAAACTGCTATTGAGGTTGGTGTAGAACCTGTACACCTCCACTATACTGAGCTTGAATAGCCACTAGAAACTATTCTTGAAGATGGTTGTGAACCCCAAAAAGTAAACAAATCATCCCCAATCCCATAGGAAAGGTATATTCATAAGAAGTTCTAAATAGAAACTTTTGAGGTTGACTCCCTTCCGATCAAAACTTTGAAGGCCCTAGGGCATGAGACCTACTGCTAGTAACCTTGCACTTTGAAGAAATCTGATAACTCTCCTCTCGCGGTACATCTCCTCTTGAGTGAATCCTCTCAATTACTTCCTCCTTATTATGAACCTACAAGTATGTAAAAAAAATAAAGGGAGTAACTACATACTGGATAGAAGGAAGAAGTGCCTTTTCTAGGTGTCTCGCACGAGACTCCTCATCTAGAAAAGGATCGGGGGTTAAGCAAAGAAGGTCCTTAAACTTGATCATGAGTTATAACACTAACATACTCCCCTACTAAAGGGAGATTAGCTCCCTCCTCTTCTCATCCTTCATAGTGGAAGAAATGAATTGTTCTCGTATCTCCTTCTCAAAATTGACCCACAAAACATCAGCCTCCTTCCTCTCCCCCAGGTATACCGTCCACCACTGACACGTCGCTCCCCACATCTGACTCGCTACCAAAGGAACCCAGTACTCTATCAAACCCTAGATCAAACTGAATGTGACCTCTAAATCCTTGATCTATCTCTCCATTTCCATGTCTGAAACACTTCCCTCGTACTTTACCAAGGCCTGAAATTGGAAAGAATGTAACATTCTCTACCACTTTTTTCCTCCTCCACTGGATCAACCCTCTACCGATCAACCAGATCAGCATGCTAAGCCTAAATTTCCTGATCCACATGTAGACGATGACCGAGCTCTATTATTGAAAAGGTAAATAAGGAATTCCTAAGATCTAGTTGTATGGAAGTTTATTTAAGATTCATTTAAACTCATTTAACTCAGTTTGTTATCTATTTAAATTTCCTAAAAACCACCCAATTCAAATAGAAACACAAGTCATTATGATGCATGTACCTTTCCTAGGGTCTCTGCCCTGCAAACAATGTAGCCTCACTTGGTCGTTCGTTAGGCTCAAAGTCCTTGCATCAGATAATGGGGCCCCCTAAAATCTCATGTCCTAGCTGATCTTCCCTATCCCATGTCATGCAGCAAGATCACCTAACACTATTTCCCTACCAACCCATGAAATCCTCACAGTGTCTAACTACAAACTCCATCATATCTCTCAACCATCACCTCTTATACCATTATGTCACAACCCCCTCCCTCTAATGATACCCATCCTAGATTGGTAATGAAGAAAGTGAGATAATGACCCCCGATTACCTCCTCTAGTAGGCCCTTGGGTGGCGACTAACACTAATGGTATATATATATTCTCACAAAATGGTAGGTATTGGCCTTTTTAATTAAAACAATTTTGGGGGATAAGATGTATCAACCTCAAAATAAATCCAAGATATATATAATCGAAATCCAAAAATCTATCCCACAAGTTTGTTTAAAATAAAAATATTACAATGAAATAAAAATCTAAAGTATGTAACCAAAGAAAAAATAATCAGCAACATAAAAACTATCCAAAATCTAGAGCTAGTAAGGTCTAACATAGTCCACGTAATCCTCATAGAAACCTAAAAGAATTTTATATATGTAGGGTGAGCATACAGGTATACTCAGTAGGGAAAAACAAAGTCTCTCATGAATAAGTGAGAGAATAATACTAATGATCTCATGAGAAAAAAATAGAACCAATAAAACTTAAAAAGGTATACTAATCATCCCCACCTTACCAAGGCACACTCACCAAGTAACGCAAGTCAAGTAAAGTAATATAGTAAGAAAATCGATGATAGGATACCCCACACCACTTTACCACTGATTAGCCACTCTCACACCCTAACAACAAACATCCTGGCACTCCCAACTCTTTCAAACAAATAAAACCACATCCCAAATGCACACACTTGGGCCTCAAAACCACAACACATCCCGCCCCGTGACACCTGGGCCATAACCACAACACATCCTGCCCATAGACATCTGGGCCACAACAACAACACATCCCACCCGTAGATACCTAGGCCACAACCACACCCCAAGAAAAAAACTTAATTCATACCCCACCAAAGATACAACTACACCTCAAGCCACAAACTCAATTCATACACTATCCAATTCATTATTTAATTCTCATTATTTATTAAACAACTAATTTTTTCATTCCATCTCTACCTGGGAAACCACTAGGAACAACACACAACAAGACACACAACAAAAGTCACACAAAGGAAGAAAAACCATGGTAAATTAACCCACTTCACATTACTCTCTGTTTAACACTCATTCATGATATACCATACCATTATCGAGATATGAGAAATCTTTATACAGGTTATTAATAGCGATGCAACCATGCTAACCACTGCCATAATCATTCTTCAAAGTCTTTCCTCCCAATCTATACTCTCAATAAAGAAAATAACCAACTCATAACTGAACCCAATGAAACATAACCACACAACTAGATCACATCTCCACTTTACAACAATTCCCATCTATTCCAAAATCAATCAACCACTCAACCTGAGGTTCCATTACACCACCCAAACCATCTGACATCACACAACCATGCCCATGACTGTACCACCACACAAACCAAACAAAAAATATTCATATTTAACAAGGATAAATTATTTAATTCCACTTGTTAACATCTGGGGTTATCATAGAAATAGTTTGATCTTGAGGAATCCATTTATTAGCTGAGTGTTTGTGGTTACCCGATTTCATAACAATTGTTTGACAGGAAAAAAACATCATGCATTACATAATTTATTCAGTTCACAAAAAAATAACCACAATGACCATGATTTTCAATAGGCATATATCCCATAAAAATCACAACATTGATCAAAATATCAATAAAATAATACAAGCATATGCCACTTTTTCTAGGCCCCACATATTGGTCTTAGCCGATTTAATTATCTTCTTTAATCCAAATTAAACTATGTTCCCAAGAAAAATTGATACAACCACCCCACATGATGCACAAATAAAAGATATATGAAGTAAAACCTACAAGTATGAAGAAGTGATCAATAGTTTCTTAAGGCACCAAAGTAGGGGGTGCACATGTAGAAAGAAAATCCTCCAGTGAAGACTAGATTCGAAATATTTAGCACAACACACAACTCTTTAGGGAATAAAGGTTATAGGGACATCTGGTATCAAGAGAAAGGATAAGAAATGAATGAAGGGAAGGCCCCTCGGCTTATAAGAATTAGATTAGAGACTCATAGAAACGAAAAAGTTTTAAAAATACATCAAAGGTGAATCTTGACCCAGACCACGCTGTCTGGGAGTCAAAGGAAGATTCATGTTTTAAGAAGATAGATATGGTTTGAAATGTCACCCAAAACCAATAAATATGGTATGAAATTCATTTTACATCAAAGAAAATGTTAAAGGGGAGAAGCAAGAAAAACTGGAGAAAATTTGGAATTTTGACACTATTGGAAATGAACTACTGTTGGAAGAGTGACCAGTGTGATTAACCGGTACGAGCTACTGGTGAGACTCACTATTGGAAGAGTCACCGTCACGACCTACCTTTGCAAATCACTGGTGTAACTCACCATTATGAATAACCATTACGACCTACTAGTGTTACTCACATTTGTGACTCACCATTCCTGACCAACCATCATGACCTACCAGTGTGAGTAACCTTGTAAGATACTAGTGCGAGTCACCATTGCATGCTGCTAGTGGGAGTCACTGTTGTGACTCACCGTCACGATCAACCATTGAAAAACTAAAAATTTTGGTAAAATATTTAAATGAGTCACCATGACCACCTAGAACACTTCAACCTCTAGAGATTCAAAAAGTAATGGACCATAGAGGTCCATACTATTACACTATAGAGGGCCCTTCTCATCACTTACTATGTCCAATGCATTCCTCACATGAAAAGGGTAAAACATAACAAAAAGAAACATTCATATTAAAAATAGCATATGAAATGTTAATACATTTACCATAAACCATGAATGGTATCAAAATAGCACATACAAAATCAAACATATCATAAATAATTTTGATATATTATTTTTATAAGGGTGATATAACTCTTGAATTCATAGGTACTGAAAATTATCTTGCTGATATATTTACTAATATATTGAATTATAAGAGATTAAAATACATAAAACATGAATTAGGATTGATAAAAAAATTATAATTAAATTATAGGTTCCAACTATTGGGAATTACCCACCGTTGGGAATTACCCACCTCTGGGAATTACCCACTGTTAGAAATTACCCACCATTAGGAATGAACTGCCATTGGAATTAAGCCGTCGTTGCTATTTTTTGGGGTTAATTAATTAATTTTTTTAATATTAATGTTTTATTTTTATTTTTGATTGTAAAATCCCAAAAAGATATAAATTGGAGACATAGTCTAATTTTAACACACTCTCTCCCACACCTCTTGACCTTCGAGGTTCAACACTACCCTTTCTCTCCTGACTATTTTCCTCATCATACTTTACTAAACCTTCCAGATCCAAAGTAATGGTTTGAGTTAATAATAATATTGATTAGACCCCTAAAGAGTGGTGAACTTCAAAAAATCATATAGGAGATTTGATCAGATATGTATTCAATCCGTGAAACCCACAACTCGTGAATTGTAAAATAGTTTTTGGAAAAAAAGTGAACCTAAATGGTTGTTTTCTATATGATAAATATTTCTTAGAGTAATATAATATAAAGGATAGATGGATTGTTTCTCAAGTAATAATATGTTGTTCTATCTTAGGTTAGTGCATCGGTTTTATCAGTTTTTAAAGTTTAGTTTTGGGAAAGATAAAGATTGGATTTGAATTAGGATAAATGGACATCATTTTTTTTAATTTGAAACAATAGGATATATGTATTAAAGTACATCATGAAGGTGTTTGAAATGAATTTCAAGGTATGATTCTGAGTGATAGTGATTATTTTGTATATGATAATTCTTTGGTATATCTTATAGGAGATGGGACCTTAAGGATACTTGATGTAATAAAGTTAGATGGCGAGTCCTGAATTCCCTTTAAGTTTATATGAAACATGTTGTGCCTAAGAAAAATAGACTTAAACACGATGAGGTGCAATGATGTATATATACTTTACATTATGAAAAGAGGATACAAAATCAATATGTGTAGATATTCGATGGTGCATATGATAGAAATGTCCAATACTTATTCTATTTACAACTCTGTTATTTATCCCAAGTTCATTTCAGCCATTCTTAAGGAAAAGGGACTAGTTGCTAAGGATGAAGAATTTGAGGTGAATAGTGGAGGTTTTTTTCATTACCAAAATTATCTTTAAGATTATGAAGTTAAATTCTAACCCATTGTTGAAGAAATGGGTTAGAGATGTTGATAATTTATATGAGGCGTTTAACCCTATTGATTAACCTTCCAGACAAAATAATCTTGTTGATCCTGGAATGGAGATAGATGTGGTGGTAGAGTACTTTGATGAAGAGAAGGAAGAAGCTGATGAAGTTTCTTCTCATGGTGATGAAGAGTTATCCTATAAAAAGGGAAGTGAAATTGATATACTAAAGATCACAATGGTCTATTTTGGTCCATCTAGTCTTCCCACATCACTTCCTAATAGAGAGATCCTTCTACATTAAGGTGATGATGATGAGGAAATAGAAGAATTATGAGAAGAAAAATATAATATTTCTTCATAATATTATATGGATGTTGTAGATTTATATGAGAATGGAAGTGATGAAAATGGAAATTATGAAAGTAATGGTGATAAATAAGCAAAAATTGATAAATATAAAGGAAGTATTGGAATTGATGAAGATGATGGAGATGTTGATAGGGTTTGAAGTGATGATGGTTTTGAGCATGATGGTTATATTGATCTTGAGATATATCAAGCATATGTTTCTTATATAAGTTTTATATTTATTAAAGGTATGAGGAAAGACCCAGTTTTGTTCAAGATATTGATGAAGATGTTAGAGATTAGATGAGAGAATAAATTGAGTGGGAGGAAAGTCCCATTTTTTTGAGTCACCAAGTTGACCCTACTGATGGTGATCATGTTGAGACTAATTTTTTTTTCTTCATCCATATTATATGTCTCTGTTTTTGATGAGTGGGAAATATTCCCAGGATACATTAGACTTTTTTTGGAATATTATAATTTTGATGTTGATAACAGCTGTCCACCGAAGCATGGTGGACTTACTTCTCCAGTTCGAGATGAGATAGATCTTAAGGGATACTTGGTTGACCAGATAGATGATGTAAGAGAGTTACAAAGGTTTTCTTCATATATTCCTACTAGACCTGATCTAATAGTGTCTAATACTATGTGAGATGCTACACCCATGCCTGATTCTACTACTGTTGCGACATATGTTCCTATAGAGTTGTTTCCAGAGATGATCATGAATCTTTTAGAGATATGTTATTTTTTGATTTTGGTTGGATCTTGAGGACTTAGCCTCCTCTAATCACATAGTTGAGTGAGCATGATGCTAAAAATCTTTTTTAAGCTGGTGGTGTGTCTCATCCATACAAATATGACCCATCATATCCAAGAGTTTGAGATAGATAACAAGAGGTTATCTAGTGAGATGGAGTCCTTGAGGTCTATGATGGAGAATATGTGGACCTCTTTTACTGAGATTTTTTATACTTTGTTAGAGAGGGTGGAGAATTTGTCTTCATTTTCTTCTACTTTGAGTGATCCCCCTCCTTCCTTGGATATAGAGTTGATCATGTCAGTTATAATGGAAGAACATCATGTTGCTTTAGGAGATGATCTTGTTACTCCTTAGGAGAGTCTGAGGTGGATCAAACACAATAGTGATCATGTTTATAATATTTCTTGATAATTATTAAATGAAGTTAGAGCTGATCATGAAATAATTATCAAGGATATAAAATGTTATCTTTCCTAGATCTACACCAAGAATAAGTTAAACTCCAACTTCAAGTTCCTTGCTGAGAACCTACGAATTCCTCTAGTTACACAAGCCTTCAAGGAGAAATTCAATTAGTTGAATGTGATGACTCCTATAATTATGTTGTTTATATAGGAAAATAATTATTTCTTTAGTTCCATGGAGTGAGGAGGAAACATCATCATGAATTTCACCAACTTTATGAAATATTTCTTGCATGTGTCTAGCATAGTAGTTATAGATAATGAGGTAATTCTAATGAATTCTACTCTGACTGATCCAGCTACAACCTCAAAGTTTTTTAGACCAGCTGTTGTTAGGGATCTAAATTCCCCTTTGACACCTCAATTTCAACCTCTTAGTTTTTATCCCAGGGAATCAGTACAACTACCATTCCCAGTGTTCATCAAGGATATAATCTCTTCTATTTCAATACCTATAGCCACTAACTCAGCCTTAGCCTATACTTGTATGTCCTATGCCTATAAAAAGGGAAGATAACCTACTGATCCTACTACCTAGGCTAAGAGTGTTTTAGTTTTGACTTTTTTGTCTTTGACAGGGACTTATTTTTGACTTTTCTGTATCTTTTATTTGGATTTAATACAATTACTTTTGAAATTAATGGAATCTATATTTTTATTCATCTTTTTCCACTTTGTGTTTAATATTATTATTTTCAATTTTTTATAACACCAAAAGGGGAGACTAAATATGACATTTATTTGAGAAGACTAATTATGATCCTTTTATTTACATTTATGTTATTCTTTGATACTATATCTCTAATACCATATTTTTTATATATTATGTTTAATGTTTTAAAATATATGTTCAAACATTTAAATTATCTTTCTAAAGTGTTAATCATATCTATTATATGCCAAATTTGTTTCTATACATTGTTTCTAAATTGAATGATTTGTGATCATAAAAACATGGGATATAATTGAAACCGTTGTTTTAATGATCACCAAATCATGATTGATTATTTTTTTAATGGTTTTAATATTTTATGATAACATTTTATAATATAAGTTAGTTTAAAGAAATATTGGAAAAGTTTTGAAAAGACCCACCACCAGACTTGACTCACCACCAGAGTTAAGTCATAACCATAAAAGTGTCACTACTAAGAATGAATCACCATCAAAATTACTCACCACTAAAAAATATATACTATTGAGAAAGACTCACCACCAGAAAAGAGTCAATATTGAAGATTACTTACCATTAAAGTTGAGTCACCACGAGAAATGAGTCACTACTAGATAACCTACCACTGGACATGAGTCATCACCAGATGACCTAACACTAGACATGATTCACTATTGACCATGAGTCACCGCCAGATGACCTACCGTCATCTTGACTGACAGTTGGACTGTCTTACCACCATACATGACTCACTACAAGACTGAACCAACAGTTCTATTATGAGACATTTAAATTAAAAAATCTCAATGAATATATTATTAAAGTCAATTATAAGGATTATTTTAATGATTATTCTTGAATATTATAGGGAAACATTTAAGTATATGTCAGAGCTCAGTATGAGGATATAGAAGATCAAGATGATTTTACTTCAAATGAATTATCTATCACATTGAATATCCCAAATGCATTATTTTTTTATTAATTTTTGATAACTATATTTTTAAGGGATGGAGTGGAACCCTTAAAAGCCCCATAGGATTAGAGACTACATAAACTATAGGACATAGAGAAAATATCCACATTGTAACTACATGAAACTACTCCTCCACCACATCTGCATCATGATATTAGCTCTCCACCTTCACATGCCTGTTTGGATAGGCTTCCCATGCATGCACAAGATGGTCCCGATGGCAATGCCATACCCTCTCTATCATGAATTTCTATATATTCAAAGAATTCTCCCTCATGCATAAAGATATGGATTCGAGAAAAAATATGATTAATTGTGATACATGATGAATACTATTACGAGATATTACTAACTGAATATTTACTTTCTTTCGATTGTGAAAGAGTGAAGCATAAAAATCATAAAATACTTTCCTATAGTTAGAATAAATAGATCCTTATGATCCTATTTTTTGCTAATACTTTTAGAGAAATGACTCAAGCTCCTCTCCAAGCAACATCTGACTAGACTTAATCATCTAAGGACTTCAAACTGAGAAACACTATCATTTTTTATATCTTACTACTTTATCCTTCTGTTTTTTGCATTTAATTTTTGAGCAGTGTATTGTTTTTCTTGTTTATCAACATGCACTATCTCCTGTACCATAACTAGAGAATAAATTATATTCTAACAAATATCTTTTCCTTTATGTATCCATAGTGTTTGTAGAAAAGGTCCTTGCATGATTTGTTTTTTTTTTCTTCCCTTGTTTTTTTGGAAGAGGACCCTACATAGCCTAGACTTATTGTTAATTTTTGTCTATATACTTGATCCATATTTTGGATCTGATTATATTTATATAATTTTCTTGAGAGTGTGTGATTGATAATTTGAGGGTATTAAGTCTCTACTTGAGACCGAATCCCTTGTTTTATTCCGATGTGTGATTTTTTTGTTTCTTTATTTACAAATCTTTAAACTATTATGATTTAAACTATAAAAATACGTATACTTTTATGGTTAATCTAAAATAGTTCTTATAAAATTATTTTATTAAATAAATTGGTTTTGAAAGTTAAAAAAATATTCATATTGTTTTATCTGATCACTAATCAAGCTTTGAGAAAAATTTTAAAAGGTAGAAATTATATTAAACTACTCTTTTGATTAACAGGAATATTTATTTTAAATTGGGGGATTTCATTCGAATTTGTTTCAATAGAAAGTTTTATTGGGAACTCAATTAACACCCCTATTGAGTTACTCATTCTTACTAACACTCCTATTACATGAAACCTCTCCATCTCAAAACATTGGTTTCAACTTTCGAATTTTACCATTTTGTATTTATTTTTCCACTTTTCATGTCTTTATAATTTTCAAAAAACACAAAACCTCGGTAACAAAAACCTTTTATGATTAGATTTTTTTGATAAGTTATGTCTAATGAGGTTCATATGATGATATATATATGGTCCATCTGTTGACTTTGTGCAATCATCTTCCAAAAACATCATCCAATGAAAAATGTTGATCTCCCACTTTTGACTTCTAATAAATCTCCATCTGAAACATTATTATATCCATCCAATTTCCATTATTAAAATTTTTAAAAATAGTCCGTCCAATGGATTTTATCTATAACTTTATTTATAAACTCACTTCTAACACATTTTACAACCTCATACAAACGTTTCTTGGATCATGACTTTTCATAATGTTAGAGACGTTGATGAATGACTTCGAATCATTCTATTTTATTAAGAAAATTTCTTATACACTATAAATAAAGTTCTTGTAACTTTATTAAGGAAATTTATTATAAACTTCCTTAAATAACTATCTTAATCATCTTCCTTAAGTAACTTTCTTAAAGAACTTTATATTAAAAAATATATTGATATATTGATAGAAAATGAAACTAAAACTCACTTGGGCCTAAAAAATATTATTTAAAATGAAACATTAAATCCCATGAATAATAAAAGGACCATGATATGAAATATTAAAGGTTTGGAAGATGAACCATTTCAAATAAAACATGGTATATAATAAGAAATATGTCTTAAGAAATTAATTTGAGACACAAAATCCTTACCTAAATTATCAAATTCCCCTAAAACACGTGAATATCCTAAATAATAAATAAATAAATATCTTAATCACATATTTCAGAACCTTATTCACATCTATAAACTTTTATATTCATCATTTATAATTGTTTTTACATGAATATTAGTTAGTTATTTTATATTTTCAATATCAGGTGTGAGTAATTTGATTATTTTGAACTAGTTTCATAATAGTAGTGTTTTCATTGATAATTATCACAAAGTTAATAATTAATAGACCATAAATGGTACTAGAATTTATGTTTAAGTATATTTTATAAATTTATAATTTCATTCAATATGAGTTTGATTCATGGTTCTTTTAGATAGAATTGGCAACAAGCATGTTTCAATAATATTTAACAAATGAACGATGATATCTTAATTAATGATTTTAATATTAATTTTACCATTAAAGAACCAAAATAAAATCAGGATTTACTTATTTATAATATATATAATTAGTAATTAAGTTCTTATAGTCATCTATGTTGTTATTTTATAGCATCGTTCAAGTTGGTGGTTAGACCGACCCAAACATGAATATACCACAATTAATGGATGATTATGATTACGAATATAGTTTATCTTGGAATAATATCAATATTAAAAAATACTAATGATATTAATTATGTTATTTTAATGTTTTTAATCATATTTTAATATATTTTAATTAATAATAAAGAAAGTTTATGAAAATGAGATATGTTACTTTGTGGAGGGGGTAATCCACACAACACATGTTTAACATTTTAATTTATTTAAGAATGAGAAGGAAGGAAGGTGAATTATAATTTTTATATTCATAATAATAATTCTATAATATATGTAAAATTTATTCCTCAATTTTTTATTTTATTATTAGTGAAGAGATTCAGATGCGAAAAAATAGAATTCATCTCTTTTTTGGGAAAGTAGTCCGCACAACGCACAAATGATAGTTTCATTTTTCTTAATAGAAATGATGAAAAGTGGTTAGTAATTATTAAATTAGAATGATAAAATTTATTATACAATAAATAAATAAATAATAATATATTAATTATAAAATTATATTTGGGAAATTAATATATAAAGGAAAAGATGTTAGAAAAAACAACGAGTACTCACGTTGAAATATTTCTGTTTTCCTTGGAGGATTGCTTAAAAATAGAGGTATTAAGAAAATCTCATGTGACCAGAGGTTCAAGGTAACAAAAATGGTTATAAATTAATGATAATTTGTATAGTTTAAGGTATAAAAAAAATTCTTTGAGTGGTATTGAATGTGTGTTGATATGCCCCTTTTATAAGTGATTAGAATTAGATTTTTATAAATATTTCAACTTATTATAAATAGAGAACATGTTTCACATGTCAAGAAGACTAAAAAAGGATAATAATGGTGTAAAGAATGAGATAAGGTTGAGAATACCTCAACCATTCATATGAAGACATATTTTAAACATGAATTTAATTCCTTTACTCTTAGAATTTTCACCTTTAGCATTGTTTTACTATGGTAACTAATTTTTACCTATGAAATTTACTTTTAATGCCAAAAAATAAAATGGATCATACGAAATAATTTATTCCTAATGATTTAAAATATAAAATAAATTTTATTTAACAAAATTTATACGTGTAATATTTTTTTAACATTATCATATGCAATGAATAAAAAACTCATTTTTAGAAAAATTGTATTTTTATGCTTAAAATTTTTATATTGGATAAATTAATCACTGTATTTGATTTAAATGATATAAATTAGTTTATTATAAAATAAATTAATTTTATCTATCTTTAAAATCAAGCTAAAATTTAATTTTACTAAAATAATATTTAATTATATTAAAAGACCAATAATAGTTTTTATTAGAAAATATTAATTAAGATATTAAAATATTAAAAATAGGTTTTCTAAATTCATGATAGTGTTTTTGAATGTATAGTTTACTCCATAAATAAAACTATGATCATGAAAAATGGTTTATAAGTTTTTAAGTGTTACTTACTTCCTGATATAGTCATAAATGCTACAATTGTAGTAAAAATTGTAGTTTTTACTATTCACCTAAAAATAAATTATTTTAGATAATATAAAAAATTAAAACTGAGATAATTTTTACATTATAAATTCAAAAATGAAGATATTTTTGTCAAATTCCAATTATAAAATTTACCTATTTACTTATTAAGTGAAAATAAAAATTATAAATAAAAATTGTTTTTTGAAAAAAGACTTTTTAAACTTTATGTGTCTTTAATATTATTTTATATAAATTTATAAATAATTTAATATTGAGATAATAATTTAAATATATATATATATATATATATATATCCCATTATAAAAAACATTTAACTATGATAAATTTAATTTATTAAGGTAAAATACAATACACACTTTTTTAAATGGTTCTTCGAAAGACATTATTTTTTAAATGTTAATCAAATAAAATGAATAAAATGAATAATATGTAAATATTTTAATTGATTATTATCTTTTTTACTAATTGTTATAATATTCATGTAATTTTAATATGTTGTGGTTTATTTTAGTTAGGTGTTGAGTTAGTTCAGTGTTGCGCGTGGCATAAGATAATGAAGATATTATTAATTTAATGGTCCAAAATCTTGGGTTGTTACGTTATACCCCTTTAAATAATTTTAATCTTCACAATTTTAATTATTTCTCACTAATGTAAGTAGGTGTGGTTATTATTAATATATTTATCATTTAGGATATAAATCATAATATGACATCTACCTTACATAGGCTATATTTAGTTACTTATATTTCCTCAAACATTAATCCTTCATATAATCATATACTCAATTATATATATACCCTAAAAATACATTATTCAAAATATAACTTTCCAAAATTGTAAAATCAATGGTTTTACCATTTAATATTTTAGAATATATTAAATAATATGTTTTGAGATAGGTGCTGAGAAGACGTGAGATTCTGAGGCCCAGTGAGACTCGATGTTGATAAAATAAAAATATTAAATATATTATATCACACATGTACATTTTTCTAAAATAATGGAATAAATCCAAAATAAGGAATTGGATGGGAAATACAAGATTGTTCTTGAATCTAGAATGAGGGTCTTACCCTAGGTGTGACATTAACTTAGAGTGGGCCAACCACTTGGGTTGAGCGGGATGATGAGCAAAATGATAAATAAATAAATAAATAAATAAATAAATTTATTGTTTATTAATTACCCTAAACCTAATATCCTCTATAAATAAATGTTTTTAGAAAAATAGTATGGCTAGCCACATAAACCCAGATATTTCATAGGAGAGAATGAAGGAGCATTGGTGGATTTCAGGGTTGTGGATCAACGATCAGAGTACCGTATGGATTTCCAATTATAGTGGAGTTTATGGATCTTTCCAACGAATAATAATGCATAATTATTATTCATTAGTGATTGATCCAAACTCAAGGTAGGATGTTGTTTTTTTGTATTTATAATTTTTTTTATTATACAAATTAAACGTGAATTAATTATTCTTACAATTTGATTCTTGGGGTCAAAAAATGATTTATAGTTGATGTCTTTATCTTCAAAAAAGCTTGGAATTGATATTTCTTTGTTTATTCCTCTTCATATGTCATTCATATGATAACAAATTGAGACCAACATGAATATTGAATGAGTTTCATTCCTAATGTTTTTGTTTTATTTCAATAACCCAAGTAATGATAGAATAAATCATTTTCATGTTTATTAATATGTATTAGATAATTGTATTCATTATAAAAATATTATGTATTTTTTTAATATAAGATAAAATAGATTTAACTGAAATATTTTCTTATAAAGTTTTTATTTAAGAGTTTAATTTGTAAATTATATAATTTAAATTTTATAAAATTAATTTCATTTTTTAAATCATCATAAAAATCTTAAATTAGGGTGAAATTTAAGTATTTTTCGTAAAATATTAATTTTTTAGAGAATAGTGAAAATATCTATTTTGTAAAATTGTCATTTAATTTTAAAAAATTAAGTATTTAAAAAGTAAAAATATTATTTTAATTTTATTTAAAGTAAAATAATTACTCTTTAGTTATATTTAATTCAATTAATTACATTTGAGTCAACTTTATACTATATTCTAGTAAAATTTTATTTTTTCTGTTTAACAACGCATTTTTCTGAAAACTATTTTAAAGTGAAGAGTGTTTCTCAATTTTAACTAATTAAAGAAAAAACCAAAGAGTAATGTTTAAAATGATATTTATTGATTATATATCTATATATATGAATTTATTTTCATATAATGATGATTACTAGTCATAGAGGTAATATAAAATCATCTTATGCTTGGAAAATATGTTTTTTGAAAATCCGCTTTTTCATCATGTCTATGAGTTTATTTTTAAATTAAATTATTCCACTTATATGAATTAAATTTTTTAAAACATATTTTATATTTTTAATAATCATAATTTATGTCATATAATAATTTTAACTTAATTTTCGGTTATAAATGAATCGCAAAAATTGTAAAAATCTTTTTCCACGGTTATGGTAAAAAAGGATATACTGGATGTTAAACTAAAAATATAAGGGTTAAATGGCCTAAAAATTATTCAAATTATATTATATATCCATATTTAGACATTATCTTATCTAACTATCTATAATTCTCCATTTTTTAGCCTTTTGTTCATGTGAAAAATGTGGGTATCACTTCTTTTTTTCAAAAATTCCAAGTGTGTCCGCTCCCCCAATTATAAAGGGACACCCGCTCTCTTCTCTTATATATGACTCCAAATCCTTTTGGTTCAGTAAATAAATAACCAAATAAATAAATAACCAAATAAATAAATTAATTAAATACCAACATCTTGGAGGCCCTAGTTTTATCATAAAACTAATCTAGTAATGCTTTTGGTGTAAACCTTAAGAGGTTGTCCGAAGAAGAGGCATCGTTCTTAACTGAGAATTTTTATTTTATTTCTTATTCCACCTCTCACAAATATTATCCAACCATGATGAAATAATAAAACCAGTATATAACATATAATTATATGTCATTATGTTAATGTAATAACCTATATCCATCTTCTCTTCCATCGAGTGGGAAACAAAACCATCATTCACGTGTACGGCAGACTACTGCTTTGCAAACCGATGCAATTCATTTTCCATAACCTCCTATTACAAATGGTTATAATGATGGATTTAAATTATATATATATATATATATTATTTTTTTAACATAATTATACTTCTAAAATTATTATATCACATATAAATTCTTACTTTCCATTCCATGAGGGATACAATAACATCGCTTGTGTGTATGGCGGACTACAACCTCGTGAAGTGATGTGATTCATTTTTTACTAACATTTTACATTGGAAGTAATAAAGACAATTTATATTAATATAAGTGATATAAATAAAATAATTATGATATTAATTACATATTTATTATTTTTTAAATATAGTACATCATTTGATTTCATACCTTTGATGTTATTGAAAAATGATAAGACCGTTCATGCATACGTGTGGACCACCGCATCCATAAAGCGATGTGATTTTTTTTTAATCACCACGTAACATGGATGATATATATAAGTATATTTAAAGAATTAATATTGTATTTATTATATTATTATCATTATTTAAATCTAAAATAATTATTACCTTCTTTACATAATGATCGTTGAAAAATAGAAATGTTACCCAAGTGTACGTATGACCTACCGTCTCCATGATTGTAACATAGTTCATTTTTCATAAAAAAGTATCATGATTGGTTTTAAAATTATTAATTATATTAAAAAATTATAATTATTTCATGATTATAATTTTGTAGATGATATAATAATGGCCTCTTTGACCATAGTCAACCTGCCGAAGTAATTTTTGACACTATTGGCACCAGAAAACGCATCCATTTAATTCACTTAATGCTTCTATATATGATCCCAGAGTGTATCTCATTCCACAAGCTTCGATTTGACTGGTCGTGGAGCCAAAACGAATTTACGGATCAGAAGTTATGAATGTTTGAAGTTGAGTTACTGGAAATGGCCATCCAGGACACTTTTGGGGAAAAGTATAGATTTGTGCATAAAAAGGGAATCCTATGCGTAAAAATGGAATCTTGCGTGTAAAAACGTAATCTTATGTGTAAAATGGAATTTCATGGAAAATTGGAATGGAATTTGACATGCAACGACATTCAAGTCTTCGCCAATAAATACAAGCACACCCCCTTCTTCCCAAAAAGTACCTCGGAGGTCGGCCACCGCTCTAATGCGCATAAGTCCACATTTTCCACACCTGCGCATAAAACCCCCCCTCTTGCACGAAAAACATCACTTTTGTGCAAAAAAATTCCAAAGTGCCAAGTTTTTTATGAAAAACATAAATTTTTCATGCAACAATGCCACTATGCCCAATTTTACGTGCGCCAGTGCTGCACCTGTCCACTTGCACGCACACATTCCCCATTGCGCGCCAACCTCCCCTATTGCATGAAATTCCATCTCTATTGCGCACACAACCCCCTATTGTGTGAACATATCCCATATTGCGCACACACCTCCCCTATTGTTCACAATCCTCCCCTCTTGTGCGTAAATCCTTCCCGATTGCACGCTAACCTTCCCTATTATACGCAATAGTGCCACGATGCCCAATCTTTCATGCACCTATGTTGCACAATGCAATATTTCACGCAGCCTATCCTGCATGTAACATATTTTACCTGCAACAATACACATGCCTGCACCCTCCAATCCCTTTGCTACCATCACTGACCCCCATGAAAAATGGACAGTCACACCACAAAATTTTCGGGTCGGGACGTCATCATTTTCCATTGCACCCTTATGCACGTCTGCCTTCCACCAATAGAATACCATGATTTGAGATAATACTCCGCACACTATAAAACACCTTGATTTGAGATATTCATCTTGGTTCATTTCTCATATCGTGAGTTGAGATTCTCATCATCAATTATCCCGAGTACCTTGAGTCGAACCATTCCTCAAGCAACTCATCCAAACCCCCATCAGCTGACTCCTATGCTAGGTTGAACCATAGAGGGCTACTCTTGCGTAAGTCCCAACACCAGCCATTTCCAGGGACCTTATTCCTAATAGTCCTCTATAGATGACTATAAACTGTAGTACTCTCTATGTGACAGATATAGGATGCATCTTCCTCCAAACAAGAGATGCCTTATGATTCAAGCATAAGATGCCAATAGTCTTATCTACATGACTATAAAATGTAGTAAACCCTATGTTCCAAACATAGAATGCCTATTTCTCAAAATAAGAGATTCCTTATGCTCCAATAATGAGATTCCAATAGTCTTATCAACATGATTATAAACTGTAGTACACCCGATGTGCCAAACATAAAATACCTCTTATTCTAAATGAGATATTCCTTATGCTCCAAGCATAAGATTCCAATTGTCCTATATATATGACTTTAAACTATAGTACACCCTATGTACCAAACATAGGATACCTCTTTCTCCAAACAAGAGATGCCTTATGTGCCAAGCATAAGATGCCTATAGTCCTCACTACATGACTTTAAACTGTATCATGCCCTATCATTCAATAATAGGATGCCTCTTGTTCTAAATAAGAGATTCCTTATGTACTAAGAATAAGATTCCTCATGCCATGATTACAATGGCCTAATTTCAAGAGTATTGGAATCCGTTCAAACATTCCATCACTCAACCTCATAATTTTCATGTCCTTCATTTATATATTCATCCTCTTTCATGTATGAAGGGACCCCCTAACGACCTGGTCCCATTCCTCATCGGCTCACCTACTGTCCTGGGCCAACGCCCCGTAAGACTTTGGATGACACTTCGAGTCAAGTCTTGTGTTTTGAACACGGTCAGTAGTCGACCCTAATTTGTTTGTCCCTAATTCAGGATAACACGATATGTATGTTGTGTTTCGAACATGGTCAACAATTATCCTCCATCATCACGCCACCCTCACCGCATTCTGAATGTTGATCATGTGATTCACAATTTTCATCTCCCTTTGTTCGGACTAATTCCAACACCCTTGGAATTATCCCTCTAGTGCACTAGCACATAGGTGAAGGCCTCAACCCACAAGTGGGTTGGGATTCCCTCATGGCCATACATGAGGAAGACATTACGGGAAGCTTCCTTGCATAAGCCCAATTCACCATTCCCACTTCATAGAGGCACCCAGGAAGCTTCCTTGCGCAAGCCCCATTCACCATTGCTGCTCCATAGCAGCACCCGAGTAGATTTCTTGCGTACACCCCATTCAACATTTCCCTCCATAGCGGCACCTGGGCGGATTCCATGTGTAAGACCCATTTACTATTTCCACTCCATAGCGGCACCCAGGAAGCTTCCTTGCGTAATCCCCATTCACCATAGCCGCTCCATAGCAGCACTAGGGAAAATTTCTTGCGTAAGACCCATTAACCATCGCCGCTCCATAGCTGCACCTGGGAAACTTCCTTACTTAATCCCCATTAACCATCGTCGCTCCATAGTAGCACCTAGGAAACTTCCTTGCGTAAGCCCCAATCACCACCCTTCATGGATGCACCTTTGCGCCGTGATCATCAGGTCCTTGCTGCCTCTTGTTTCTCACACCGAGAATGAATCACGTGGGCTTAGAGTAAGCATCGACCATGACATCCTTTCTGGGAAGTCTAGAGTGCAAG
Organism: Viscum album; assembly: GCA_963277665.1. NCBI lineage: Eukaryota > Viridiplantae > Streptophyta > Magnoliopsida > Santalales > Viscaceae > Viscum > Viscum album. The sequence continues at coordinate 2,054,474,014 of OY728148.1, forward strand.
CCCCAAACACCATCCCAAACAACATATAATTTGATCCTTCCCAAGGCAAGGTACATAGGAAGCCTCCCTGAGGTTCAATCCCAACAACCATTAGTTCCGACCCCCTTCACGTCAGTTCCCACCATTCCGAACTACGTGGACTTTGATCCTTGCCAAGGAAAGTTACATAGGAAGCCTCCCCGAGGTTCAAGCCCAATAACCATTGGTCCCAAATATCTTCACGTCGGTTCACCAACACCCCCAACAACCATTGGTTATGACCTCCTTCACGCCGGTTCCCACCATTTCAAACTACATGGACTTTGATCCTTGCCACGACAAGGTATGTAGGAAGCCTCCCTGAGGTTAAATCCCAACAACCATTCATTCTGACCCCCCTTTACATCAGTTCCCACTCCTCCTAAACTACACGGACTTGGTCATTGCCAAGGAAAAGTACGTAGGAAGCCTCCCTGAGGTTCAATCCCACCATCCATTGGTTCCGACCATTTCACCTTGGTCCACCACCCTCATGAACTACGTGGAATTTGATACTTTCCAAGGCAAGGTATGTTGGAATCCTCCCTAATGTTCAAGACCAATAACTATTGGTCCCGACTATCTTCACGTCAGTTCACTAACACCCCCAGCAACCATTGGTTCCGACCCCTTCACGCCGGTTCCCACCATTCGGAACTACGTGGACTTTGATCCTTGCCAAGGCAAGGTGCGTAGGAAGCCTCCCCGAGGTTCAATCCCAACACCCATTGGTCCTGAAAACTTCACGTCAGGTCACCTTCATCCTCTATGATGTTAAAATGTATGCCCCTTTTGTCCTGCATGACACTAAATTGTCCCCTATCTAGTGGTAAGCTATTGTCAACCCCATTCAGCAGTAAGCCGTTGTCAACCTCATTCGGCGATAAGATGTTTAATTTCCCAATCGACAGTAAGCTATCTTCAGATGAACTATGTGGACTTTGATTCCCAGCCACGAGGATATGTAGGAAGCCTCTATGAGGTTCAATCCCATCACCCATGTCTCATCCTGATTTATCCCTCGATCCCATGTGTTCCAGGAAGATCATGCCCCAACCTGAAGGTTTTATTTCCTCCAGATCCCATCCATGCATCCATTCTCACGTGTCTCCTCCTCAGGTGTCCCATCATCCCACTGAACTATGCGGACTTTTATTCCCTTCCACAGGGATATTTAGTAAGTCTCTTCAAGGATCAAGCCCAACATCACCATCATCCTCACGTCGGTTCCATCTCATTATCCCTCCACTTCATTCAACTCTCGATCATCCATATTGATTCTTACCTAGGCCACCACATCCCAGTGGGATCATGGAATCCACCTCTTTGCTGCTCCTAGCAGTACTTGGGCCAATTTCCACACGTAAGCCCCAACATGTACCTGGGTTGTCGCGCTTTCTGTACACCCCGATTCATCACCACTTCTAAGTAAGTGGGTTTTGATCCTTGTCGTCTAAACATGGTACGTAGGAAACCTCCATGAGGTTCAATCTCAGCTAATGATAAACCTTGGTGTTTCCCCATTCTTGGGTGAACACTCCCTGATCTTCCCTTAGTTGTGTCCAGATCAGCCTTCACGGTGTGACATCTTCCCTTCATGGGACACACCATCCTAGGTCTGCTCTTATTGAGTGTTCAGATCCATCCACCTAGTAAACACTCCTGGAACTCCCTCCTAGGGATATACCAATCTGATCCGTCACTATGGGAAATTCTGATCACCCTCATTCCATCTCCGTAAGATGTTAAACTCGCGACCTACCTTGTGTTAAACATTAGATGCCTGAGGAAAACCTCGGAAGACACACCTTTGGCGTAACTGTCTCTACTAGATGTTAAACTTATGGAATACCCCATGTTAAACATGGGAAGCCGAGAAAAACCTCATAGACATGCCTCCGAAACAACATTCCTCATGACCGATGTGGGATGCCTCGAGTTTTGTACCCTTGAGATGCCCTTTTCAGAGGAGGAATACAAATTCTCTAATGTCCACGCATCCAAAGATTCCTTGACATTCCTGATGTTGTAATCTACTCCAACCGAAGGTTTATAGTAGTCAAGACCCCACAGAATTTCCTAAAGGAAGTAGTATAATTAATCGATGTCCACAAAGATATGGCACTGGGAACGATATTCACAAACCATGAATTAATATTTAAGGGAGACCCGGACTAGGTAACGATTTTCGAGGAGGAATCCATGAAAGGAATAAATGACATCCCATCATCCCGTTTCGATCAAGGAGAAAATTTCCCTGAGTAAGGAACGAATGACACCCACCTTTGGAAAGTGGGAATGCAGGGCAACATTTGTACGTCCTCCACAGACGGATGCGCGCACCTCGGTGAAAGCATCAGAAACAGACACATAAGCCAAATACTATAAAAAATTCCAAAGTGAACTTAAATGATTATATAATTGTGTATAGTATAGAAAGAGATAAAATAAAATTAAAAATAAACTTGAAAAAGTATTTTAAGTAAGTATATAATTAACATGTTTTTATTATTCATCAAAATAAAGAATATATGTGACGAGTCAGGCTCAAGGTAAGAGAATTCCTTTTAAAAATCCCCTCACTATAGAAAAATGAGGTATTAGTGGTAGAGTTTTTTGCTACTAGAAGAAGTTTAAACCACCAATACATTGTTTAGAAGAGGTAATGAAAAATAAAAATTATTTCATGGTAATAAATCCTTTAGTGGTACCTTTTCTTTTTTATCGATAGTTTTTGTATGTGTAATTTTTGGAGCATTTATCGACAATTATTTTTTTTAAATTCATTTGAAAATAAAATAGAGGAAATGAACATGACCACCCCAACATAAATTAGTGGAAGTTATTTTTAGTGGTGTTTAATGATAACCATCACTAAATACATTCATAAAAATCTATTTAACGGTGGTTATCATAAACCACTGCTAAATATATTTCTAATTTTTTTTAATATTTAATAAAAATATTTAAACATACCATAGAAGATAATAAATCTCATAACTACCTTCTAATGAATTTTTTGGATTTGAATGGTCATGATACAAACTAATACTGGAATCTTTCACCTAAGATAAAAATTATAAAATTTAAGAAAAGAAATGAGAAATATAGTATACAAAAAATATATTTATAATGTTACACATAACATTTATTATTTTTAAAATAAAAAAAATACATTTTAACAAAAAAAATAATATATCATACAACCAAATTTGAAAAAAATAAAATTACATATTTAATATATGATTCAACACTTGGAACTGAAAAGGGACAATTAAAAAGTAATATAATCGATTTTTAAATAGATGTACGGTGTGATTGAAATTTTCTTAATAAAAAAAATTTAAAGACTCTTCTATGGAAGATTTTATTATATTTCAAAAATAATTAAATAGTGATTGTCTCATGATTTCATGTCAATGCAAGGTTGTTTTCTATGGTTTTAACCATTACATGCATGTTTTAGTGTTTTAAAACACTAAAATTGTGTTTACAAGCATCCTAGAAAAATTATAACTCAGAATGAAATTTCTTTAGTTAATATATTTTAAAAATAAATATATGGTCATTGTACTATGATTTAACATCCATCTGAAATCATTTTCCTAGGTTTGACCACATGATACATGTTTTTAAAGACTTTTATATCTTTAAAAAAAGTTTATTGATTCATTCTGAGCACACCATGATTTGGATGGATGTGTTTTCTATGTGATAAAAACAAAAATAATTAAATGGTGGTTTTTACATGATTTGAAATCAAATTGGGGTAATTTTTTATGGTTTTGATAGATACTCACACATTTCAGTGTTTTAAAACACTAAAATCATGGTTATGAGCATCCCTTGAAAATAGTACCTCAGAGTGATGTTTCATTTGTTCATACATTTCTAAAATCAATATATAGTCTTTTTATGATTATTTTCTAGTTATAAAATTTCATTTTTATAGTTTTTACCCTTGACACACATCTTGAAAGACATTGGTTTATTTAAAAAAATGCTTATTGAGTCATTTTGAGAACCCTTCATATCAGATTGACATGTTGTCTATGCATACATATAAAGAATAATTAATTAGTGGATTTTACATTATTTCACATCAATCTAAGGTTTTATACTATGGTTTTGTTCATCACACACACATTTTAGTGTTTTAAAACACAAAAAACACGTTTATGGTCATCCCATGAAAACTGTAACTCAGAATTATGTGTCTTCATTTACTATATTTCAAAAATAAATCTAATTTCATTTTCATATTATTATACATGAATCCTACATATTTTTTATAGTTTTTAACCCCTGAAATATGTTTTTAAATACTTTGGTATCTTTAAAAATTGATTAATGAGTCATTCAGAGCATACTGCATGTAAGATGGATGTGTTGTCTATAACTACACATAAATAATAATTTGATGCTGGGTTTCCTGTGATTTAAAATCAATATGAGGTTATTTTCTATGGTTTTTACCTTTAAATGCACTTTTAAGTGCTTTAAAACACTAAAAACACATTTACAGGATCCCGGGAAAATCGTAACTCAGAATGAAATTTAGTCAGTTCCTACACTTCAAAAATATATCCACATTAATTTTCCTCTAATTTAATATTAATCTGACATCCTTTTCATAGTTTTTACCCCATGAAACATGTTTTTAAAGACTTTGGTATATTTAAAAATTTCTTATTGAGGATTTAATAGTACATAATGTCATGAAACCCTCCCTCCAAAGATACCTTGATGAGGGGAGAGAGAGATTGACCCCCAAGTCCCACCACCAGTAGGCCTCAGATTGGTGACTAGAACTGAGGGTATAAAAATTTCATGAAATGGAAGGAATTAACCTCTATAATAATATCATATCAGGAGATAATATGAATAATCCAATAAAACTCCATGGTATAATATAAAAAGAAACCAAAACCACCAAATAAAAATGATATAGATAAATGTATCTAAAGTAAATTCCAAAAAGATAAGACTACATAAGAATATCAATAGTAACTCAAACCCAACTAGTAATGTTCAACTTGGTACCCAAAGTCCCCTTGGAATACTGAAAACAATTTATATATGTAGGGTGAGCATACAAGTATACTCAGTAGGAAAACCAAAGTCTCTTGTTCAAATGTGAAAGAAGTATACTAACGTACCCGTTAAAAAACAGCTGAACGAACAATGCCTAAATAGGTCGAATATCTGTACCAACCTCACCATGGAACACTAACCAAATAATTAAATCCGATTAATATTATATAACATGATTCACATTGATTAAAGGGTACCCCATACCACTTTCCATTTGGTTTGATACTCTTATACCCTAACATTGTATGCCCTATCACTGCCATATCTTTCGTATACCACACCTCCCCACAAGCATGGTCACATAAAATATCTACCAGAGACACCTGGTCCATCACATTACAACCATCACCAAAACCAGAGTAGTTGGGTATCAGGAATATGTAGGACATGAACCTTGTGCCCTAACCCTACCATACCCAACCCCCACCGTAAGCCGCCCCATAAGCACAGTCATATCACATCTCACCCAAAAACACCAAGACTGTCACAACCACCATATAATAAACTAAAAGACCTTTAGACATCACAACTTGTGAAATACCTACCTATCCTAGAAGAGAGAGTGGGAAAGAGCAGGTACCCAACCATCCATCTTCCCCACTGAATGTCGGAAAACCACCCCCGTGTGACTATGTGGGTGTTGGAAAATAGTGCTTAATGTGGGCGAGGTGTACATAGAAATAAAAAGTAATATACAAATATATACATATATCCACACACAACCCTATCTTATAGGTTCACAACCAAAAACTAATCAACTCACAACATCACCACTTTCACTATCACCTCTAAATGCAGAACACCATGAAATCCACATCCACAAGTCACGACACCATCCAATTCCATTATTAAAATCATTCATTTCATTATTTATAATCATCCAAATTTAACCACACTGACCATAATTTATTTAATAATTATCCATTTCCATTCCATTAACCAAATCACAACACCATCAATTTTAATCATTATTAAACAAGTCATATATTCCATCACTACCCAGACATCTAGTACAAAACAACCACATATCACAAGATCCTCTTCATTTTCATAATACCATCACCTCAATGCCCAAAAATCATGATCAAACAACCACTGACTATCTACTGAAAAAATCAAGGACAAAAAACCACCTTAACACCCCAAAAGCATGGCTAAAAAACCACTTCACTACCCTAAAATCATGGAAAAAACCACATCATTGCCCTAAAATCAAGGCAATAAAACCATCAACCACATAGTAAACAACCACACATCAACCACACATTGCTAACCCAAAAGAAAAACCATCAAACCATTATCCCCACATTCCCCAACCACACATATCTATCCCAAAATCATAAACATTCATCACAACACATAAAATCTATTTTAATGATTTAAAAAGGGGAATTTTATCACATTCCACTTTATTTTAGTGTCATTATCACACAAAAAATAATCCAGGGGAAACCATTTAATTATAAAATTATAAGTGGTTCAAAATTTTTCCATTTTTGGATGATATCACACCAATCATAATAAAATAATAAATTACAACACATATATCCATCATAAACAAAGCCCCCAACATCCATAATTTTCAGCGAGGCATCAAGACCATATAATCCACAATATCACAATAATCAAAATTATCAAATCATGATAGTCAAACCCCTTTACCATTAAATTTAAATTTAATATTTTATTTATCTTTGGTTAAGACAACACAACCATAAATAATAGATAAAAAAGGGTAAACCCCTACTGTGTGATATACAATAAAGAGAAACAAAGGATTCCCCACCTCAAAGAAGCTCTTGAACTCATTGCACATCGCAATTTGATGAAGAAATGCCAGAAAACCATAACCTCACCATGATATATTACATATCAACCTAAACCACACCCAAAGATCATAAAAATGCATCCCAAACACACAAACCAAACAAACCATACTACTATAACATTACACCAAAGAATAATGGAAGGAAAAATATGAGAACGAGAGGCTAACTCACCATAGATTGAATACAGGATGTTGAGAATCAAATACCATCGAAAGTTTGAATATGGGATGTTGAGAATCAAATACCATCGAAAATAATCTTGAACACTTGAATAATGAGCCTTTGTATCACCTGTAAGGAGAGAAGAGAGTATTTAACATAGTGTTTTAGAAAAAAATCAAATTTCTATATCCTTTAAAGATGCGATGCACAAGACATTTAACTGACATGTAATCCCTACATGTCATGTAAACATCAGGAATTACGTTCCACCGAAAAAAATATTGCCTCTAATACTTTTTAAACCTGATTTATTACATGTTTTGAACCGGCCTCACAAAGGCCGTGAATCACTTTTGCATTCCATGTACACTTTAAAAGGTGTGTATTCACTCTGCTTCTAGCTTTTATCAACCAAACTCCTCTAGATCTACTTTAGGCCTCCTCCAAGCACCTACAATACCCAAAAATGGAAATTTAACAGACCAAAAATGTATAAAACATTACATTAGATAACTCTCAAATGATTCTCTCCCTTGAGAATCCAAAACTAAGCCCAGAAGAAAATGAGGTCCGAACAACTACCCCATGCGATACCTCTCAAGGATCTCATCGTACATCAAATGACACCACCATACAAACTGCCCAACCAAAAAACCAAAAACATCTTGAAAAAACTCATCACTACACAACCAATTCACCTCAACCATTCAACCACTATAAATATGAAAATAATAACCTCCACAACCAACAAACATTACTTCACCGAACACACAAATCAAGGAATTACATCCTCCATTTCAAGATACTATCTTCATAGGAAATAACTAACTCACTCGCATAGGGTTAATCACATCATAGTTAATGAATCTCAATTAGGAATCAAGTAATCCACTTTTTTTATATGTGATGAATTTATCACACATCACACAACACACATCACATCTAGGGAAAAAGACACATCTCATAAAACCAAAGGATCTAAACATCACATCACAAAGAAAAATAGAGAAAGAAAAACTCAAAAAAAAAAAACTCTGGGTACTGGACACACATATGAATCCATCACTCCCAAGTACTCTCCTCTAGGCCAACATACCTCCACAACACAAGAACCAAAGGAATGTTCCATCCATTCATCAAAATCTCTTAGTGATCATGGATCTCTACTAGCTGCTCAAAGAATGTCACATCAACCTCAATATCAAACTCTCCACATTCAATGACATGGGAGTCATCATGAAGATACTAATGAAGTTGAGAGACATGTAAGATGTCATGGATCATATCCAACTATGGTGGAAACAAAAATAGACGTTCCACCTCAAGAACTCTCTCCAACACCTCAAAGGGATAAAAAAACTAAGAGAAAGCTTATTCCCCCTAACAAACCTCCGCTGCCCACATCAAGGGGAATCCATAAAGAACACATGGTCATAAACATATAACTCCAAGGGAATCCTCCTATGATTGGTTTAATACTTCCTCAAATACTGTGTTTCTTTCATCCTTTCATGAAATAGATGAACCTTATCTATTGTGCTCTGCACCACATTGGGACCAAGAAATGCTGCCTCCCCAACTTCTGTCGTCACAACGAAGAACAATACAATATCCCATACAAAATCTCAAACAGATCCATGAAAATGGAAGAGTGATATAAATTATTATAAAAAAATAAACCAAGAGAACGTTTCATAACCAAGATCCATTAAAGTTTAATATGCACGATCGTAACATATCCTCTAGCATCTGGATATTCCACTCTGTCTTCCCATTTGTCTGAGGGTGGAAAGCAGTGTTGAGATGTAACTGAATTCTAAAAGCATGTTGTAATACAATTCATACTTATGAGATAAACATATGTCCTAATATGATATAATGGATATCATAACTCCATAAAACTGCACCACCTCATCCTCATACTTCTTAGCAGAAGAATCCACTATTCCCTAATCCTTGATCGCTAAGAAATGGGACGATTTCATCAAACAATCCAAGATCACCTAGATAGAATCAAAGAATACCAGAGATCTAGGTAAACCTATGATTAAATATATTGATATTTCATCCAATTTTTACTCGAAAATATCCTAAGGCTACAAAACACTTACAAGAACATGAGGCTTGACCTTTACCTACTGGAAAACCAAGCACTTTCCCACAAACTCTTCCACTTCCTGTTTAATCCCGAGCCACCAAAAATACATCATCAAGCCATAGTACATCTTGTAAACTCTTTAATGGACCTATAAGGGTCATCTCTGAATTTCATGAAGGACTCCATCACACATCAATACCATAAAAACAACCTATTATGAAACAACATATGATTCTGACCATCCTCTAACCATACCCCAAGATCATCACCATAGACAACATGATTAGACATCAACTTTGCCTATGAGTCTCCCCAGTGAGACTCCTCCACCTACTAAATCAGATAAGACTTCATCTTCATCTTAAAAAAATGGCCTCTACCATCACCCACACTTACATATATGAGTCTTCAAACTCCTCCATTTCCCTCCAAGAATCCCCAAAATCTTAAACAACTGCTTTCCACAACTTCTTTCTAAAAGCATTGACCACAACATCCCCATTTTCTGAGGTGTATGAGATCTTGAAAAGAATAGTCATAAATAAACTCCATCCACATATGTTTCTACAATTTCATATCACACTAAGAAAAGATATACCTAAATATCTTGTGATTCGTGAAGACCATAAAGCACCCCCCCAATGAGGTAATTCCGCCCAAACTTTAGCAAAAACACAACCACTGCTAGATCCAGATCATGGGTGGAATAGTTACTCTCTTGGGTATGTAACTACCTAGACCCATAGGATATCAATGAACTCTACTACATAAACACACATCCCAAACCTAGATGAGAAGCATTACTAAACACCTCAAACACCACACTATCCTCAGGAAACCGAAGAACCGATGCACTATCCAACTTCCCATTCAAGTAACCAAACACTACCTAGAACTGATCATTCCACATATAAGATTGATATTTCTTAGTCAACACTATCAATGGGTGTTCAACTTTATAGAAATCGGGCACAAACCTCTGCTAATAGCTTGTAAGACCAAGACAACTATGAAACTCTTCCATGTTTTTGGGTGCTTTACAAGAAAAAACTACCTCAACCATAAATGGGTCCACTGTCAAACCCTATTGAGACACCACACGCTGAAGCAAAATGCACCTCTCGTGTCCAAAACTTACACTTGGAAAACTTTCCATAGAACCAGTGACATCAAAGAACCTACAAGACAACTTTTAAATGATCGACATGATCCTCCTATGACCTCGTGTAGATCAAGATATCATTAATGAATATGGAGAAGAAGCAATCCAGTAACTCATGAAACATGGAGTTTATAGGCCCCATGAACACAGATGGTTTATTTTTAACACTGAATGACATGACTATAAACCCGAAGTTCCCATACCTACATAAGAAGGAAGTCATAATGACATTGCCTCCTTCACCCTCAACTGCTGATATCCTGACCGTAAATCATTCCTAGAAAACAAAATCTTCCCTATAATCTAGTTTAAAGGATCATATATCCTTTGAATAGGGTAACTATTCTTGACCATCACCTGATTCAACCTCCAGTAGTACATACGCAACCTCAGACTACTGTCTGCCTTCTTGGAGAAAAACATCAAAGAACCCCATGGTGACACAATGAGCCAGATAAAACCATTATGGATTCGATCATCTATATGAATCCTCAACTCCTAAAACTCATAAGGTTCCATAAAAGAAGAATCCATTGAAGTTGGAGAAGCACCAGGCCGTAATTCTATCCCAAACTCAACATCATGTCGAGGGGGTAACATCAGAACCTCCTCTAGAAAAAAATCCAGGAACTCCTACACAATCCTGGGGACAGAGATCACCCAACAAGGATTCAAGTATCACTAAGAGGGGGAGGGGGTGAATTAGTGATATATTTTTCTTTTATGATTCATTTATTAAGAAACAACCTTCAAATCCTATTAAATATTGATTTCTTTACTAAAAAAAGAAAACACATAACCATACGAACATAATAATTTTACAATTTTCACTACTCAAAAAGAGTATCTAGTCCTTGGTATGGTTTGGGAATAATACAATACCATAAAATCCACTAGAAGAAATCATTTTTTTGTGGAATATAATGAGTATGATATTCCCTTACACCCATGTAGATCAATAATCAATATAAAAGAGCATGTAATTCAGATAGAATTAAATGATATAAGAAAGTTTTTATAACAAATATGTTACAGTGCTTCTTGATCAACTTTAACAAATGTAAATTTTTGAAAAACAATTCTTCACTTTATTACCTAGAAGCTGGTAAGAACTTACTGTAATTTTTTTTAGAAGAAGCACAGTTCGATTTTCCTAGTCTGATTCTTCCCAGTATGGTTCCTCTAATATGATTATCACCAATGTGAAAAATATATAACTCTATCAAAATATGGTTGATAAAAATCTTCACCTCTTCTATCATGAGTACGAAAGACTTATTCTAATTACCAATCCAACAAAATACATCAATATGATGTTTTAGTTGAATATGATGATCAAATATGAATACAATATTTTCCTATCTTGTCTGGAAACAAAGCTTCTTTAATAAATCAAAATCTAGAAAACCTTATTCACTTTCTAGAAATGTGGATATTCTCTCTCCTATTTCACGAGAAATGCAAGTCATAAGAAAACACAAAGTTATCTTCTCATTTTATAGGAATGAAATAATGGTTTAGGTGTTATCTTGAAAATATTTTCTCACTTATCAAATATTCTTGAATCTTCAATATTCCTTAAATCATGGATCATTATTTGAATCATTCAATTCCCCTTGAAATTTGGGTCTTTCTTTGAATTCTTCAACCTTCATTGAACTTTGGATCATCTATTAAATTTATCTTTCTTTATTCTTTTTAACAAATATTTAATCCAATTTCCATTTTTCATTCTAATTTTCTAGTATGATTTTTTTATTATGAAATACCAGTACAATTTTTTCATTATGAAATCCCAGTATGATTTTTCTGTGTGATTTCTTCATTATGATTTCTTGAGTACAAATTCTTTAATATGATTTATTCATTACAAATTCTTCAGTATGAATTATTTAGTATGATTTATTCATTATGAATTATTTAGTACAATTTATTCATTATGGATTTAATCAGTGTTAATTATTCATTACCAATTATTATGTACAAATTCTTCAGTATGAATTTTTCAGTACAATTTCCTCAGTTTTATTTCTTCAATATGATTTATTTTTCATCCCGATCCTCATCAAAATATTTTTCTTCTTGATCCTAGAAAACATATTTTTATTATTGGGACTCAAAAAAATATTTTTATTCCTGATCCTCATCAATATACTTTCCATCCTAAGCCTCAACAACATATTTTTCTTCCTAAGCCTCAACAAAATATTTTTCTTCATAAGCCTCGACAACATCTTTTCCTTCCTAAGCATCGAAAACATATTATTCTTCCCGAGGCTCATCAATACCTTTTCCTTCCTAATCCTTAGAAACATATTTTTATTCCTGACCATCATAAACATATTTTCCTTCCCGAGCCTCAACAATATATTTTTCTCCTTGAGCTTTAGTAACATCTTTTTCTTCATGATCTTCTGAAACATCTTTCTATTAATCATATTTCTTTAAAACTTTTACTTACTCACCTTTTTATTCATAAATTTCTTATCATAAGTTTTACAACTTACTTATGATATATAAGAAATAAAAAACACAAAATCATAATCATATTTTTATCAGATCCTTGCTGAATCTGATTAAAATCAGTACCTCATTATGATATTCTCCCATTATGGACCCATGGTGAGTCTGATCAGAACACTTTATTCCAAAAAGTTTCTTCTCAATAAAATGGAATTTATTAAACAAAATGAGTCCTATTTTTACGGAAACTATTTGTGATTATGAATTTCATCTTTTACCAAGTTTTTTGATTTATCTTCTTTGAAAACAAAAGATAACAATCTTTTAAAAAAACATAAAAAAACCTTCTCCAGTCAACTTGGTCCCAATAGATACCTTCAATATCCAAGAATCCACTAATTTCACTAAAAACGTAGTCATCAAGGTAATAAGGGGCACCACACAATGACTTACTAGGTGAAAATCCGAATCTCTAATGAAAACCTCACATTGGCCATCCAAATCTGAAAACATGACTCCTCTAGAAGTAGTTGATAAAAACACATACAAAATTAAACTAGTAGATACTGAGGATAACATCATATTGTTGTATCTATATCAAGAAAGGATCCCCATGGGACTTATGTGACACCATAATTAGTCCACACCATTGACACATATAAAAAAAAGCTAGTCTAGCCTCCGACTGTCATAGCAAACACCAGGGGAATGGGAAGACTCTCTACATATAGTCATAGATCATAGACTAGACTAGGTGCAACAATGGAGTTCAAATATTCCAAATCAAACAAGGCATAAACAAGGGTACTAAACAAACTGATCATATCTCTAATGATATTTATCCCCTATGGAACTACAACCTTTACTGTGTGAAATAGACCACATTCATCCCCTCTACCTATTTTCTGATGGAAACCTCCACAAACATGATTTGCTTGAGGTCAGTAAACATGAGGAATATCCTGAGGCCGAATTCTACCCACTCCGTCTCCCCTTGGTGGAGTATAAGCCTTGTCCCCATGATAATAAAATTGTATCACTAGAAAATACTATTGAGGATAGCACTGAACCTGTCAACCTCTACCAAAATGATCTTGGGGAAATACTAGGCACTTATTTTGGTGATGGAAATGAACCCTACAACCAAAAAACACAGGAAACAATTCCCTAGGAAGAACAAAAAAGCCAGTGTCCTTATAAGGCTGGAAAAGAAGATATTGAGGTTGAATCCCTATTCGTCAAAACCTCAAAGGTCCTGGTTCCTAAGACCTACCACTTACAACTATTTTACTTGAGGAACCCTACTGGTTCCCCTCTCATGGTAAACCTACTCATGAGTGCATCCTCTCAATCAACCCCTCCTTTTTTAACCTCTAAATTTGTGAGAAACTTAAAAGGATTAACTGCATACTATATAAAAGGATAGAGTACCTCCTCATGACATCTTGAATGAGACTCCTCATCTGAAAAAATATACAGGAAAAAATACAGAAGGTCCCTGAACTTGATTCCAAACACCCGTACTGACATACTTCTATACCGAAGAGAAAGAAGGCTCCTAACTCTTCACTACATTTATGGTTGATGAAAGGAACTATACCTAGAACTCCTTTTGGAAGTCAGCCCATGAAACATTTACCTCCTTCCACTCTACCAGATACAGTGTCTACCACTGATGTTCATCTCCCTACATTTGATTGACTACCAAAGGAACCCAGTACTCCACCAGGGCCTAGATAAAACTAAAAGGGATCTTGAGCTCCTCCATCCAACTTTCTATCTCAACATATGAAACACTACCCTCATAATTCCCCAAATTCTGCTGATGAAAATTACACAACAGCCTCTACCAAGACTCATCCTCTTTTACCGAATCAACGCTATGATAATCAACCAGATCAGCCTATTGAATCTCAACTGCTTGAGGCACACACAGATGATGAATAAGATCCATAGTTAAGAAATAAAACAAAAAAACTTCCTAATCCCGATTGTATTTAATTTTCTCAATATTCATTTTAGTTAATTTTATTCATTTCAAATTTCCCAAAACAACCCAATTAAAACAAGAATATAGGTCATCATGATGCATGTACCTCTCTTAGGTATCTACTGTGAAAATGGGTCAACCTCACTTGGTCATTTAATAAGCATAGAGTCCATGCACTGGATTACATGGTTCCTTAACAATTCATGTCCTGGCTGATCTCTTTGGCCCATGTCATAGAACAAGGTCAATTGGCACTGTTTCCATACCAACCCATGAAATAATCACTATTCCTAACTCAAAACTCCATCCTATATCTCAACCACCATCTCTGATACCACTTTGTCATGAACCCTACCTCTAAAGATACCATAATGTGGGGAGAGAGATAATGACCCCCTAAGTCCCGCCTCCTGTAGGGAATGGGTTAGAGACTAGTACTAAGGGTATAAAAATCTCATGAAATAGGATGAATTACCCTCTGTAATAATGTAATATTCATAGATAAGATGAATCATCCACAAACAAATCAATGGTATAATATAAAAAGAAACAAAAACCACCCCACATACATGTATAAATAAAACTGATATAGATAAATGTATTAAAATTAAATACCAAAAAGAAAAATCTATAGAAGTATCTCAACAACAACTCTAACCCAAATAGCAATGTCCATATCGGTCCCCAAAGTCCTCTTGGAAGCTTGAAAATAGTTTATATATGTAGGGTGAGCATACATTTATTCTCAGCAGGAAAACCAAAGTATCTTGTGAACAAGTAAAAGAATCGTACTAATGAACCCATGATAAAACAAAAGAAACAACAACACCTAAACATGTTAACTATCTATCCCGATCTCACAAAGTCACACTCACCACATAATATAATATAACATGAGTCACATAGATAAAATGGTACCCCACACCACTTTGCCGTTGGTTTTCCACTGTCACACCCAAACATCATGTGTCTTGGTCCTCCCATATCTTCCTATACCACACTACCCCACATGCATGGTTAAATCGCATATCGCCCGAAGACACCTGAACCATCACATCACAACCACTTTCATTACCATAATAGTAGGGTATTAGGAAAATATAGGACCTCAACTTCGTTCCCTCCTCCTACCATGTATGGCTCCCACCATAATCCACCCCACAAGAATGATCATATCACATCTTACCTGAAAAAACCTAGTCTATGACAAACACCATTTGATGCACTAAAATACCTTCTTAAGCCTATACAATACCTACCTCATATGGAAGAGAGAGGGGGAAAGAGTGGGTACCCATCCATCAGTCCTCCTCACTGGATGTCGGAAAAAACACCCCCACATGACTATGAAGACGTGGGAACATAGTTCTCTACATGGGTGGGGTGCATATAGAAATCACAAGGAATATAAAAATATATAAATATAGTCACAAACAACCCCAACCTATGGGTTCACAACCAAACACTAATTAACTCAAAACATTACCACTTTTTCTACTGCCTCTAAATACAAAACACCACACAAGCTTTAACGACAAGTCACAACACCTACCGATTCCATTATCAAACTCATTCATTTAATTATTTAGAATCATACATGTAACACCCCAACCTTCCATGGTACGCTTCTCTTTGAATAATACAATAGCTTACGCTGTACGCAACCTCAAGTTCTTGCACACAACGACCAATCAAACTTGCTGTTATGAATAGTAATACCCACTTTTTGAAACTTTATAAATTTTATTTTTCAAAATGGACTTCATTTTTGGATTCATAATATCAAAATTAGCTTAGGGTGAATTTTTGGTATTTTTATGAAAACATTCAATTTTTGATGAATAGTGAAAAATATTACGTTATTGTTTAAAACCAAATTTTTATTTAAATGATTAGTTATTTTATTTAAATTTATTTTAAGTGAAAATAGATACATAATAACTATATTAGTTCAATGTAATTAATTGGAGACATTTTATAATAAAATTAGATATATAAAATTTTATTGAACTTTTTATCGTCTTTTACCCACCTTCTAGGCACGTTAGCAATTTTGAATAAAACATAATTTTACCAATTCTATGAATTTAATTTCAAAAATATAAGAGACACAGTTAATTTCAGTAAGTAAAATTTGGTTCAATAAGATAAACATATTTTTTTGTGAATAGTAACTTTTGACTTTTATTTACCACGATTAAAAGTAAATAGGGTAATTAAAGGTAAAAATGATATTATTATTACCCTAACACGTGTCCTAATTCTATTGGATGAGTTTATTTCGAACAAAAAACAACCTTAGTAATAAAATATGTTTTTTTGGTCCACTTGGATTAGATTAGGACATTTATTATTATTTTATTTAAAGAAGAGTTAAAAGTGTTAAATTCAACATTTCATAACTAAAACATTTTTAATATTGGGTTAAACATAATATAAATTCAAATATAAATATCCATTAGAATGAAAAAAATATTTCCTATATAATGGTATTTTATTTATAATTTTTAGACATTAAATAAGAAAATATATTTATGACACAATGATGATGTATTAATTACCTTATTAATGAAAGATTAAAATAATTGATACTATAAATATACAAATTAATGTAAATTGAGACTTTTGATGAGTTAAAAGAATTTTATAGGTTAATATGACATATTAGGGTTAATTAAAGGATTTTTTGATGTAATCAAGTTGTTAGGACTTTAACAAAAATCATATACTAAATAGTGTCAAAATTGACATAAATGAGTTTTTAAAAGAAATACTATATTATTAAATGATATAATAGTCTTAAAAATATAAGGTTTAGCCAAAGGACTTATATAATAATATATATTTCATTAATGAACCACTTGGGGTTCTCTTGGAATTTTATTGTAAGTTTATTAATGAAATAATATAAAATACAAGGAGACATGGTACATGTTAAACTATTAAACAAAGAGTTAAATCAAAAATATAATGTTAATATGGTGACCTAAACCTATCTAAAACCTATTGGTTGAGAGTGTTTCGACCAATAACCACCTTATCCTTGAAATAAATCCTGTTGGAGCTATTATAAACCGAATATTTTTGTATAATAAAATAATATTTCAAGGTTTTCCTAAAGTGACGCTCACCAATCTTATAAATGAGTACTTCCCCTTCTCTTAATTTCACACCTACAAATCCATTTGAATTATCCAAAAACTGCTCAAATATCCTCCCAAATACCCTAAATTAGATCTATAGGCCTTACTTTGATCATAAATCCAACTTTAGGAGCCCTTTTGATCAACTCAAAAGGAAACACCTGGAGAAGAGGTAATAATTTCACCACATCTTTCAAAGTTATTTTTTTCTTCCAATTCCTCTTTCTTTGTTGTTTCCATACCAAAATAATTACTCCAATACCTTATAAATACTGTTATTTTATTATAAATATGGTAAAACCATATTCATTATTCTATCCATCCTAAGGATGACAAGTCAACATACATGCATACGTACGGCTTACCGTCTCCACGTCGTGGTGTAGGTTTTTATTCAAACACTTCATTATTTGGATGGGTATAATAATGAGTGTAACTAATGTAAATAATAAATATAACATGATAAGTGTTATGTATATATGATATACCATCCAATTACATATGATTTCACCATCAATATAATGATATTGTCGCTCGTGCGTACGTACGGATTACCGTCTCCATGAACGCGATGAGATTCATTCCGCATCGTAATCATTCAAGAATAAATATCATTTTATGATTAAAAAATAATTTTTATGAACTTAATATGATTATTGATATTAATCAAATACATACTTTCCATAAAAAACATGGCTTACGTCACCGAGAATATAAAGGAAAATTAATCAGTTAACACCTGAAACAATGATACTACTGAAATATTATTAACAAAGATGTATTAGAAGATAATATATGATATCATATTTATGTATTTGGTTCTTGTATAATTTAATAAAAATTATTTCACTATTATATAGGAGGTTAACGTACCCTCAACCAAGGAAAATTACAAGGTAATGGTTAATTCTACAATCTCTTCATTATCTGAGGTTGTTTAGGCGTGAGTATCTACTGGTACCTCTTTATAATCTACATCTGTGTTTCTTAAAAATGTATTTCGAAACATTTTTACTATTTCCTAGACTATGGGTGAAATTCATTTATATTATTGGTTTAATTTTTATAAGATGTTTATATAGGAATATTTCTATCGTTTTCCAAACAAGGTCCTTTACGACCTTTTCAACAAAATTAATTAAAGAATGTATTTTTAACTAATACGGTGGGTGCAACTATTTTTTGATATTATAACACCTTAGAAGCTTCCCTTACAAGATTTTAAGAATATTTTTAAAATAAATGTTTTCTTTTATAATTATGTGACCTTTAAATTATTTAAAAATAGAAAGAGGTATTTCTTTCAGATAGTTTTCATTTCATCTATGTCAACATCCTTTGATGGATTTTAAACTTGTTTGAAGTTGATTTATTATGATACAAATCTTCCATATTGTATTGAATGTTTTGTGATATGTTTGACTATGGATGTTTTATTTTTATACCATTCATGGTTTATGATAAATTATTGACATTTTTTATGCTAGTTTTAATACGAATGTTTATGTTATGTTTAAACATTTTCATATGAGGAATGCATTGGACTTAGTAAGTGACGGGTGGAGCCCGCTATAGCTCCTAGATGCATTAGTAGGTCTCATGAGACAAACTAGTGTCTTGACACAAGGCCTTTACAAAATCTTATTTGTACTCTTGGAATGAGGCCTTGACTATGTGGTTATGATGTCTGGAATTATACATTCCATCATTATGAAATTCACTATTTATATTTCTTGTGATTATTATACTAGTAGAATATCCATGTGAATAAGTAAATGGAATTATTTGATTTATATTTTCCATATTATGCTGATGTTTATGTTTTAAAGGATTATGTTTTAGTCTTATACACTGCCTTAAATGTTTATGCTTATTTATGAATGTTTCCGCTATATTGTTATCCTTACTGAGCATTTGAGATCACCCCTTTCTATGTTTTATTTTTCCCATGATGTGAAGAAGTATTTTATGGTTGACCTGCAGGGATAGAATAAGGGATATAAGTGTGTTCAAAGGGGAAAAATGTTTTCGTTGTTTTTATCTCATGATTTAATGTAAAACTTATGTATGTATCTAGTACGTACAAGGCTACTAAACTAATCAGTCTTTCAAGATAGGATCTCTTGTGACCATGAAAATGTTATGTAATAATGCATCGACTCTGGATAACTAGGGTTAGGGTGTTACAGTTGGTATCATAGGAAGTTTATCACAAACCTTGTAAGCTAGATTTAAAAAAACTCTGATTATAGAACATTACCCTAAGATAGATTTGGAGGATTAATATAAAAAAAATCTTAGAATTTTGGTAATGTAGAGATTTTATGAGTTTTCCAAGAAATAAATCCCTGTCTGGATATGAGCATGTATAGGAGGCTCTGGAATAGATGTACCTAGGTGTGAAAAAATCAACAAGGAGTTTCGGGCTTGACCCGAGGTATCCTGGTACCCGACAATGGGCCTTACTTCACTCTTGGTTATGACACTCCTGGGGGATATGCTTAAGATAATTCACATTTTCTTTAAAAATCATTATGAAGGATTTAGGAGTATATACCTCCTCAAATATTTTTTTTATGATTATGGATTATATTCATAAAATGTTCAATTTATGTTAAGTGTTTTACAAGTTTCTAATTATGTATTGTGATTTATAAAATAATCTAGTGTATGCCATTATTTTGAAATGGCATATAGTGGAAGGAATGTCAACTGTATCAATGCACATAATACATGTAGAGATTTCCCTTATAATAATTATAGTGGAGCTGGTGATGCAACTGGTGCTGGTCAACTTATCACTATACTGAGATAACTCACTCAGGTTATGAATAATAACCTTTCCCATATGGAGCACCCTGATCTACAATGCAATGGATCAATGTTAGAACACATTATGAAGAAAAAACCGCCAACATTAAACAGGATAAAAAATCTATTTGTAGATGAGAAATGGATAAGTTCCTTAGAGAAAATGTTTCATACTTTGGTGAGTATTGAAAGGGAAAAAGTTTTCATGGCAATTTATCACTTCACGAGAGATGCAGATCAATGGTGGTCATTAATTCAAAACACAAAGGAAGATTAACAAGTATCAAATATGGAATATATGGAGTTTAAAGAGATTTTATTAGAAAAATACTTTCCTCATGACCATCGAGCGGATATGGAAAGAGAATCTCTGAGTCTGAGGAAAAAGGAGGATAAGAATGTCGCAAAGTATGAGGCTAACTTTACAAGGTTAGAAAGGCATGCAAAATTTTATATACGTAACCCAAGGAGTAAGATTGATCGATTATTTTATGGGTTAAAACCATTTCTCTGTAGATAATTAGTCTCACAATCCTTCTCATCGTACAGATATATTGTCTCATGTGCTATCAAGACAGAAAAGAAATTCTCTAAGTCATACGACTTTAAAGAAAAGAAAGAGAAGAAGAGATCTTCTGAACACTCTAGAAATGGAAATAAGGGGAAGAAGGGAAAAGTTGAATATCCATCTTGTGTTAAATGTGGGAAGAAACACATCGGTACTTTCTTTAAGGGAATGATATTCTGTTTCAAGTGTGGTGAGAAAGTCCATCATGCTCATGATTGCATGGGAAAGAAAGAGGCTTTCAATCTTGAATGCTAAAATTGTAGAGAAAAGGGGCATTATGCAAACCAATGTACTAAGAGCCAATGAAACTTACCTCAGAAAAGGACAAGGGAGCAAGGCCAAGCTTATGAGATCACTAATACTGAAGTTGAATATTTGAAAGATATGGTGGCAGGTAATTTAATGGTTTTATCAAATTTATCCAACGCTTTATTTTACTCTAGATCATTTCATTATTTCATGTCATCCAAGTTTTCTAATAAAATTAGATATTTCCAATTTGATTTAACAAGGGAGTTGTCAGTCAAAACTCTAAAGGGAAGTATCATTGTAACAAAGTTTTGTGAATCAGTTCCCATTAAGGCATATAAACATTATTTATATGATGATCTCATCATCATACCCATGATTGAATTTTATATAATCTTCAATATGGATTGGATTTCGGACCATGATGTGAAAATTTATTTTAAGAAGAAGGAGGTTACAATTTTTGATGATGATAATGAGTAACTTATATTTAGAGAATAAATGTCACCATATGATTCTTATATAGATCCACCCCTAATATCTCTACTAAATTCAATTATTGGGGAGGAAGAGAGTGAACTAACTATGGGTGAGGAAAATAATGTTAAAATTGAGGATGTACCTATTGTTCAAGAATATGTTGATGTGTTTCTAGAGGATTTACCTAGACATCCTTCATAAGGAGAAATTGAGTTTTCCATTGATTTAATTCCTAGTTCAAGGCCCATATCTAAGACCCCTTATAGAATGGCCACTATAGAATTAGTGGAACTAAAGAAAAAACTAGAGGAATTGAGTAATAAAGGATTTATTCTCCCTAGTGTTTCTCCTTGGTGATCCTCTTTTATTTTTGTTAAAAATAAAGATGGATTCATGAGGTTGTGAATTGAATATAGGGAGATCAATGCTATAACAATACAGAACAAGTTTCCCCTACCACACATTGATGATTTATTCAACCAACATCATGGAGCTCAATATTTTTCAAATATTGACGTTTGATCTGGATATCATCAGTTGTGTGTGAGGAAGGAAGATATTCCGAAGACAACATTTCGTACCATGTATGGGCATTACGAGCTTACAGTAATGCCTTTTGGATTGACTAATGCACCCTCTGTCTTCATGGATCTAATGAATGGAGTTTTCAAGGAATATCTTGATGAATTTGTAGTGGTATTTATTGATGATATATTGGTATTCTATAAAATCTATAAAGATAATTAAAATCACTTGTGCACTATTCTAAAGACTCTTAGAAGAAATTAATTATATGGGAAGTTCAGCAAGTGTGAATTCTATCTTCGAGAGATTTTATTTCCTGGCTATATTGTCTCTAAGGATGGAATCTATATTGATCCTTCAAAGACCAAGGTAATCCAAGAATGGCCATCATCGATGACTATAACTGAGGTATGCATTTTTATTGGTTTAGCAGGTTATTATCAGCGTTTCGTCTAGAATTGTTCCTGATTGGCTAACCCATTAACTAAGATTTCATGTAAATGGTTTAATTTTTTTGGACAAATGAGTGTGAAGAATGTTTTGAATAACTAAAGAGAAGATTAGTCAAATCTCTTATATTGACTCTCCCATTGGGGAATGATGGGTTTTCTATTTATAGTGATGCTTCAAAGAAAGGACTTGGTTTTGTACTTTTGCAGAATGATAGAGTTATTTCCTATGCATCAAGGAAGCTAAGCATTCATGAGAAAAAATATCCCACTCATGATCATGAGTTATTATCTGTAATATTTGCTTTGAATATATGGAGACACTATATCTATGGTAAAAAATGTGAGATATATACTAATCACAAGAGTTTGAAGTTTATTTTACCATATAAATGACTCAACATGAGGCAAAGATGATGACATGAACCACTCAAGGATTATGATTTCACTATACACTACCACCTGGGGAAGGAAAATAAGGTGGAAGATTCTTTGAGCAGAAAAGATCATGGAGTTTTGAACATGATGAGAGTTGAAATGGATTCTATTTTCATGGATCTAGTAAAGATGGATATGATAATAACCATGGAAGGTGAAACATCAATACTTTTTCAAATGGTTTCTAATACATATTTACTAGAACAGATAAAGAGTTCTCACACTGATGATGAGGAGTTTCAAAAGAAGATTAAAGATTTGAATGATTGGAGATTGAGTGACTTCATATATGAAGATAAAATTTTGAAATTTGGGAAGAGAATTTGTGTTCCCGATATACCTGATCTAAAAAGGTAATTTTTGGATGATACTCATAGCTCTAATTTCTCTATACACCCTGGTAGCACTAATATGTATAGAGATTTGAAGGAACATTTTTGGTGGGACAACATGAAGAAGGAGATTTCTAATAATGTGTCAAGATGTATGGTTTTTCAACAGGTGAAGGCTAGAAGAAAACATCCTAGAGGAGTCATGCAACCTCTTCCCATACCTGATTGGAAATGGGATGATATTAAGATGGAATTTTTCATGGGACTACCAAAGAATCATAGAAGGAATGATACAATATTGGTTATTGTTGATCATCTTACCAAGTGAGCACATTTTATTGCTATATGATAAGATTTATCACTTTAATGTTTAGAAATACTATATATTAATGATGTTTTAAGACTTCATGGTGTACCCCTATCGATTGTTTTTGATCGTGATCCCTATTTTACATCAAGATTCTGGAAAATTATTCAGAAGGCCCTGGATACTGAACTTAGTTTGAGCACTTCCTACCACCATGAAACTGATGGACAATCAGAATATACTTTTAAAACCATGAAGACATGTTGAGATCTTGATCACTTGACTTTCAAGTAATATGGGATCAATATTTACCTCTTGAATAATTTTCCTACAACAATAGATTCCATTCAATTATTTATATGAAACCATATGAAGCATTATATAGAAAGATATGTCACACACCAACTTATTGGGATCATGTTGGTGAAAGAAAACTCATAGGCCCAGAACATGTTGAGGAAATAATGGAAAAGGTGAAGGTTATCCAAACCCACATCAAAGCATCTCAAAGTAGGCAAAAGATCTATGTCGATAACTAAAGGAAGGATTTGGAATTTCAAGTAGGTGATCATGTTTTCTTGAAGGTATTTCCATTGAAGGGTGTTATATGATTTAGTAAGAAGGGTAAATTAATTCCCAGGTACATCGGACCTTTTTAAATTCTAGAACTAATTGGAGTTGTAGCTTATCGTTTGGAAATGACACCAAGTATCTCCAAAGTTCATGATGTGTTCCACGTATCACTGTAGAAAATATACATAACTGACCCAACACATGAACTCACCTGTGAGAAAATTGAACTGGAACCTGATTTGTCTTATTGTGAAGAGCCTTCCAATATTCTTGATACAAGAGAACAAGTGTTGAGAAACTAGATGGCTTGTCTGGTAAAAGTTCTATGAAGAAATCGTAATATTGAAGAGGCAACCTAGGAACCTGATGAAATTATTATGAATAACCACCATAATATTTCTTAACAATAGTATTCTAGAATTTTATAGGATGAAAATATTTGAAGGAGGGAATAATTTAACACCCCAAGCTTCCATGGTACACTTCTCTTTGAATAATACAATAGGTTGCGCTGTACGCAACTTTGAGTTCTAGCACAACATGGCCAATCAAAATAGCCATTATGAATAGTAATACCCACTTTTTGAAACTTTATAAATTTTATTTTTTAAAATGGACTTCATTTTTGGATTCATAATATCAAAATTTTCTTACGGTGAATTTTTGGTATTTTTCTGAAAACATTCAATTTTTGATGAATAGTGAAAAATACTATGTTATTGTTTAAAACTGACTTTTTATTTAAGTAATTAGTTATTTTATTTAAATTTATTTTAAGTAAAAATATATAAATAATACCTATATTAGTTTAATGTAATTCATTGGATTCATTTTATACTAAAATTAGATATATAAAATTTTATTGAACTTTTTACAGTCTTTTACCCACCTTCTAGCACATTAGCAAATTTGCATAAAATGTAATTTTACCACTTCTGTGAATTGAATTTCAAAAATACAATAAAAATAGTTGATATCAGCAGGTAAAATGTGGTTCAATAAGATGAAAATAATTTTTGGTGAATAGTAACTTTTGACTTTTATTTACCACAGTTAAAAGTAAATAGGGTAATTAAAAGTAAATATGATATTATTATTACCATAACACATGTCCTAATTCTATTGGATAAGTGTATTTCGACCAAAAACAACCTTAGTATTAAAATATAATCCTTTTGGTCCACTTTGATTAGATTAGGACATTTATTATTATTTTATTTACAGAAGTGTTAAAAGTGTTAAGTTCAACGTTTCATTACTAATGCATTTTTAATATAGGGTTACACATAATATAAATTCAAAAATAAATATTCATTAGAAAAATAAAAATATTTACTATATAATGGTATTTTATGTATAATTTTTTGACATTAAATAATTAAATTTATTTATGACACAATGATGATGCAGTAATTATCTTATTAATGAAAGATTAGAATAACAGTTATTATAAATATCCAAATAAATGTAAATTGATACTTTTGAATAATTAAAAGAATTTTATAGGTTAATATGACATGTTATGGTTGATTAAATGACTTTTTTTTGAAATAATCAAGTTTTTAGGAATTTAACAAAAATCAGATACAAAATAGTGTCAAAATTGACATAAATGAGTTTTTAAATAATATAATATATTATCAAATTACATAATAGTCTTAAAAAGAAAGGTTCGTCCAAAGGACTTATATAATAATAGATATGTAATTAATTAACCACTTGGGGTTCTCTTGGCATTTTATAGTAAGTTTATTAACCATATAATATAAAATAAAGTGAGACATGGTAAATGTTAAACAATTTAACCAAGAGTTAAATCTAAAATATAAAGTTAATATGGTGACCTAAACTTATCTAAAACCTATTGGTTGAGAGGTTTTATACCCTTCCCCACCTTATCCTTTAAATAAATTCTTTTCAAGCTATTATAAACCGAATTTGATTGTATGATACAATAATATTTAAAGGTTTTCCTAAAGTGACCCTCACCTCTCTTATAAAAGGGTACTTCCCCTTCTCTTAATTTCACACCTATAAATCCATTTGGCTTAGCCAAACCCTACTGCAATATCCTCCCAACTACCCTCACTTTGACCTAGAGTCCTTATTTTTATTAGAAAACTAGCCTAAGGATACCTTTTGGTCAACTCAAAAGGAAACACCCAAAGAAGAGGTAATAATTTCCCAAACTCTTTCCAAGTTCTTTTCTTTTTCCAATTACTCTTTATTGGTTGTTTCCATACCAAAATAATAACTCCTGTACCTTATACATACTGTGATGTTATTATAAATAAGGTACAACCATATTCATTATTATATCCATATTATGAATTAAAAGTCCCCATACTTGCGATTGGATGGGTATAATAATGAGTGTAATTGATGTAAATAATAAATATAATATGTTAAGGATTCTGTATATATTATATACCATCAAATTAAATACGATTTAACCATCAATACAATGATATTTTTGCTTGTGCGTACGTATAGATTACCGTCTCCACGAACGCGATGAGATTCATTCCCCATCGCAATCATTCAAGAATAAATATCATTTTGTGATTTAAAAATAATGTTGAAGAACTTAATATCATTATGGATATAAATCAAATATGTCCTATCCATAACAAACATGGCTTACGTAACCAAGCATATAAAGGAAAATGAATCAGTTAACACCCGAAACAATGATACTATTGAAATATTATTAAAAAATCCATATTAGAAGATCATATATGATATCATATTTTTTCATTTGGTTCTTATATAATTTAATAAAAATTATTTAACAATTATAAAAGAGGTTAATGTACCCTTGACCAAGGAAAAGTACAAGGTAAGGGTTAATTCTACAATCTCTTCATTATCCGAGGTTGTTTATTCGTGATTATCTACTGGGACCTCTTTATCATCCTTATCTGTTCTCCTTAAAAATGTATTTCAAAACATTTTTACTATTTAATAGACTATGGATTAAAGTCATTTAAACCTTTTTTTTACTTTTTATAAGATTTTTATAAAGGAATCTTTCCGTCTTTTTCCAAACAAGGTCGTTTATGACCTTTTCAACAAAATTAAGGAAAGAATGTTTTTTTAACTTATATGGATGGTGTGGCTATGTTCCACCATCATAACACCTTCGAAGGTTCCCTTAAAAGCTTATAATAATATTTTAAAAATAAATTTTTTATTTTATAATTATGTGACTTTTAAATGACTTCAAAATAGAAAGATTTATTTTTTTCAGATATTTTTTATTTCATCTATGTCAACATTATTTTATGGATTTTAAAATTATTTTAAGTTGATTTATTATGATACAAATCTTCCATATTTGTTTCCACTTATTTCATATCTATATGATGTCATTTGCCTTATTTTGACCCCCTAACACATGTTCTTAAAGACATTTGTATCTTTAAAAATTGTTTATTGAGTCCTTCTAAGCACACTACACATCAAATGGATGTTTTGTCTCTTCATACACACCACAAAGAATTCAAAAATGGATTTATCATGGTTTAACATTAATATGAGTTCATTTTTTATGGTTTTGACCATTACACACATGTTTTAGTGTTTTAAAATTCTAAAAATGCATTTATAAGAATTTTGGAAAAACCATAACTCAAAATGATATCTTGTTAGTTCCTACAACTAAAAAATTAATCTACAGTCATTTTTATTTGATTTTATGGAAATTGAAAATATAAAATGATTAGTATGACTTGAAGTGCATGTTTTTAATATAAAAGAATCATTTTTATTTTTAAACACCTCTTACATATCCAAAATTGAGAAAATGAGATCATATTATTTTCAAAATTTATGAAAATGATCCATAATTATTTGTTGATGTATAGGAATTGACCACACATCAATCTAACACATGATTTGTTTGGTATGACTCAGAGTGCATGTTTTCAATATTAAAGTTTCATTTTAGTTGAAAACATGTTCCACATTGTCAAAGCTGACCAAATGAGATCTTATTTTTTTAGATTTAGGATAATTATCCATGATTCATTTGTGATGTGTTGGAATTAACTGCACATTAATCCGATACATGAAGTGAATGGTATGACTTGAAGTACGTATTTTCAATACAAGTGTCATTTTACTTTAAAACACCTATCAGATAGCCAAAAACCAATAAAAAGAGTTTTTTTTTCAAATTTAGTAAAATGATCCATAATTTATTTATGATTTGTAGTAATTGACCACACATAAATCTGACACATGATGTGGTTGACATGACTCAAAGTGCATGTTTTTAATATAAAAGTATCATTTTTTTTGAAAACATCTATCACATTTCAAAGATGAGATCATTAGAACATATTGTTTTCAAAATTAAAGTGATCCATAATTCATTTGGGATGTGTAGTATTCAATCTCACATCAATTGAACACACAAAGTGGGTGGTATGAATCAAACTGTATGTTTTCTAAATAAGTGTTATTTTACTTTAAAATTATAGTCACATCATCAAAACTGAGAAAAAAATCATTGATTGTTTTGATACATTAGGAAAAGTATCCATAGTTAATTTTTTATGTGTATGAATTGACTAAACATCAATACGACAAATGATGTGATTGGTATGACTCAAAGTGTATATTTTCAATATAAAAGTGTCATTTTAGTTTTATTCATGGAAGTTGTATGTGTTCTTTGAAAATTTGTGAATGATTTATGGGGTTTAGAATTTACCTCGATAGGATGATCTATAAGTCTTGAAATTTCCCTGGGGATCATGCCTTCCATCCTCTGAAATACAGACACAAAATCATTTTCCATTTCTGACCACCATTGATCCTAGGTTTTCTTATAAGAGTTATGTTCTTGCACTTTTTTATTTCAACCTTTCAATTTATATTTGTTCTTCCCAATCAAGGTATTTTTTCAAAACCAAACCAAGTGTAGTAGTAAATGATAAAAATACCTTTCCAATGTGAAATGATGGAGTTGGCCAGAACCCATCCCCAGTACGCATTCAGGATGCTCTTTCTGTAAAAGGATTCTGACTACACCGTTCTATGATATCATTTATGATTGTGAAGGGTTCGTATCCTAAGATTCTTGATTTTTAAAATGTTAATTAAACAATATTAATAATATTTTTAAAATTATATTAAATTCATAATATTATCTAATTCATAATTTTTCATTAATATTTACTGTTATATCATTAATATAAAAACATAATAATTTTAAATAAATTATTGTAGTTGGGGGCTTACTTAAGTTGTAAAGGATCCCTGTAATACTGCATCAGACTCAGGTTGAAATCTGGAAAGGATCAAATTTACATAGTTACTGTAGCATCACTATAGAAATCAATGTAGCAACACTATATCATTGTAACGATGTGGGCACAATAGCAAGGTACTGTAGCAGCATTTTTATTCGTCTAAATGGGCCTTCGAGCCATTGGGAATTAGGTCTATCAAGCGAGCAATGATGCAAACATGACATGGGAAGGCAGTGATGTAGGCAATGAAAGCAAGGCCCTTTGGGCCATCCAATTATGGGGCTATGGTCCATGTAATGGGCATCATTCTCATTAGGCATATGAGCCATGTATTGAATAAGTAAGGATTGATGTGTGAGATATCCTTTTGAAGGGGCTACGACCTACCTTTTCAATCTGTGTGTGTGGTGTTTGCATGTTTAATTTAATTGTATGCCCAAGAACCTAATATATATAAATTATAACAACATACATGCCTTAAAAATAATTAAATGGATCTAGCTAAATGGATAAAATGGTGATAATACAACTAGTTGGAACTATACAATCCAAGTATCTAGACCCATTTAATTGGGTTTTAAGGTGTGTTTTTTTATAATTTATTCTTCATTAGTATTTTTTATGATAATTAAATAACATTAAATAGTAATGAAAAGTACTTACTCCAATTTGTATGTTAGGTTCATTAAAAACACTTCCATCAAGTTTCCTATGAACTTTAAGCCACATCTATATCTAGCTAATAAAGTGACCTAATTCATTAGACTTTATTAAAAAATATATAAATGTTAGAAAAAAACTTTGACTTATAATAAAATAATGTAAATAATAGTGGATAAAATACAACCAATAATATTCTGGTAACATCCTGAAACTTTATCAATAAGATTTTCTTTCTTTTGATTTAATTAAATTTTTTATAGATATAGAAAACACTTTATTTTTTTTATTTTATCCAATTGGATTTAAATGACTGATAAGTATCCTTACTGTTGATAATATATCCATTGAACAGTGATCAAATGACTAGTATAAATATATGGTTTTAATAGGTCCTTTTGACACAGATAAAGGAAGTGATGGCCTCATCTTGTAGGATTATACCCTACGAATCCCATTTATCAGAGCATCTGGGGGAGTTATAATTTCTAGAATTTACCCTAGACTAATCCCAAGCCAATATCCAAGAACTTAAGCATGAGTGAAACCATTTATGGGAGAAGTTCATGCTCATCGAGATCATGGCCCAAACCATATTCACCGAATAACCCCATGAAATCCCCACCATCGGGCACCTTACTATTTGGGATTATTATGGTGTAATAAAGATATATATTTAAAGTACCTAACAATAATATTATGTACATTATGTTTGTATAAAATAATTAATATGTTTTCTTCATATTATTGTTACTTTTTAAATGATTTTTAAAGCATAAATAACATTTTTGGTCAATATTCAAATTCAATTAATAAGTATATTTTTATGAGTTAATAGAATTTTAAAATAAATCATATTTTAATAAAATATTATTATTAAATTCCTTTTATTAAATATAAATGATCAAATAATTTTTATGAAGTCAAATTTAATTTTTATTAGGGTTCAAAAACTATAATTGTCACAAAACCCGTCATTTTCAATAAATGTTAGTTTTTATTTTAAAAGTAAAAATTCAAATATTTAGAAAACTATTTAGATAAAATGATTATTATTTTTTGAACTAGGATGTAAAAATTTTCCAATGGCGATTTTTTCATAATTTCCTACGACATTCGTATTTTTGGGTAAAAATTAAATACCGTATAAATATACGGTGTGTTTTATGGAATCATGATGAAATAATAATGATTTAATAAATAAAATAAATGGTATATTCGGAAAAATAAAATTTTTATCTTTAAAATAATTTTTTTTCAATTTTATTTGAATTATTTTTTAAATCCATTATGAATCCTCTAAGACATATACTATATTTTATGATTTTAAATCATTTATTTAAGAGTGTGATTCACCTCCACATAAGCAAGGGAAATATTTTAATAATATCATACCTTGGCCTTATAAAATAATTTAAAACACTCCACTTTTCCATAAATCATGGTAAAAAAACAAGGTATGGTTTTTTATTTTGAATATTTAATTATATGGTGTCCAAAACCAAAATAATAAAGAAATCCTCATCCTTTACTATATAAAACCACCCATGATCCCATTTCTCTTCACTAAAACTCCTTTACTCTCATCCACCCTCTACCCTATACTCCCTATAGTCCTCCCAAGGCACCCCAAGCTCCCAGGAAGCCTCTTCAAAGCCTTTGGAGTTACACATCCAAATAAGGGATTTCTCTCACCTCCTTTGAATTCAGCCAACTTCTTTGAGATTAGTTATTTTAATTTCAATTGATTATATTTAAATTAATTTATAATTATTAAATTAAAGTAAAATTTATGTTATTTTTATGAGGTATCATTTATTACCCCTCATTTGGACCCTTACCTAACCGTTACTATGCTGGAATTTCGTCAGGGATTTTCTCTCTCCTCTTTTTATCTAGCACTTCATTTATGATATTCCCTTTTGATTTCCATTTTATTAAGTTGGGATAAATTATTACCTTTCCCCCATACTTTAAATTTTATGTTTAAATGATGGTATCCTTTTTAAATCTCATTTATCCCTCTTATTAACCCTTATGTACCCCTATTACTTTGTAGAAATTCTGTAAGGAATCTTCTACCCTCATTTTTTATAAATCATTCCTTTTTATGTTCTGTATTATAATTTCCTTTTTCCAATGCTGGGATATGTTCTTAAAAATCCTTATTATTATCCATTTTTTGTCTAAATTATGATAAACCAATTTCTCTCCCATCAACCCATTTTATGAATTCCTATATGACACTATTATGCTGCCAAAATTGTACTACAACTTTCCATGCTAAAATCATCATGTTGTGAATACCATACCCTTTATCTATCAAGGTTATTCACCTTCATTCAAATATAATTATTTATTGGGGACTTAAATGTATGTATTTCACATTATTATATCATAGAATAAATTATGATGTTTAATAAAACTATGTTATATGAGCTATGTGGCACACCTAAACATGCTAATGAAATGATTATGATGGGTGTGCCCTGATGGCACTCCAATGCATTGGGTAATGTATAATATCATGATACATCATGTTCAATGAGATTTGGCTCATGATACACCATGTGAAATGATCTTTGACTCATTCTCCTCCATGTTCAATGAGCCTTGACTCATGCTAATATCATGTTGTAAGTTGTTACCACATTTCCCATGTTATGATTATCATTCTATATCATGCTTTATTATTCATTTTACTTTATGCCTCATTGATATTACTTGTCTAACATGTACTATTATGCTCATGTTATACCATGTTTGTTCCCTTACTGAGATTTATAGCTCACCCCTTTCTTATGTATGTCCTCAGGTTATCCCATGCAGTGTTAAGTATAAAGGAATTTTGTGGTCATGTAAAAGAAGTTTTCAATAAATATGTTTCTTTTTAAGTTTTAAGTTGTTATGTAATGTACATAATTTCCCAAATAAACTAGACCTCTCTATCTTCTAAGTTTTATTAAGTGTAATTTTATATAATAAATCATGTTTAAATATGAAATAAAGATTAGGGTTTTTATAATTGGTATCAAAGGATTGGTTTAATTATATTTGGGATTAGGATTATAAAACCATTTTGAAAACCCTTACGGATAAGACTAAATGTAAGAAAAAACCCCTAAATTTTGGTATTTATAAAGTAAGTGGTTTATCAATAAAATATATCCCTATATGGATAATTCAATTGGAGGTGGTTCTGGAATAGATATACCTAGGATTAACAACTCTAAAAAGGTATTTTGGTCTTGACTCTGGGTAACCTATTCCATGACAATGAGCCTTAGTGTGCACTTGGTTTGACACTCCCAAGGGACATCCTTCAGTAAATTCATAAGATCATTACAAACCATTATTAAGGGAACAAAAAAATACCCATAAAAATATATGTTGGGAAGTAGATCATGGATAAGATAGACTGAAGCCTAGAAACTCATAAGTTAAGGAGATAAATGCAATTTATATGTTATCCCTTCAATTCCATTATATTCCCCTTTATGTGTTTAATTGTTTAATAATACTCCCTAAGTCTATATTGGATAAAGTAGAACCAGAATCAAAAAGAGAAAAGTTAGGTTATCATCCATAGTCTTACACATTCCTTTATATCAAAAAAGTTTAGTAGAACTATTCCAACACCACCAGAAAGCATGGAAGTATAGATGTCATTGAAAATGGAAAATGGGTCAATTATTGCATCCGATGTATATAAGTCCTCCCCTATCACAATTTGTGGATTCAACTTACCAGTGATCCCTGTTATACTTCCCTTGGTTAAATTTGATGCAATTCTGGGCATGGGTTGGCTTTCCCTATATAGAGCCAACAAAAATTTCCACAAGAGGGAAATCAATCTCTATATATAGAATAGACCCTCGATTCTATACAGATGTAAGAAGGAGGATGAATCTTCTTTTATACCATCATCTCAAAAATGGATATTATTTCCCTATGAGAAAGCGTGTCTAGCTCAAATGATTGAGTCTAAGAAAATAACCATTCTTAAATACAAGCCTATTGTGATGGAATATGCTAATGTGTTTCTTGATGAATTGCCTGGTCTTACCCTTAACTGAGAGGTTAAATTTTCGATTGATCTTATACCTAGGGAATTTCCAATATCCAAGACTCTATATATAATGGATGTTGTCGAACATGGAGAACTGAATAAACAACTACAAGAGAATCTGGATAAAGGGTTTATATTCCCAAGTGCTTCACCATGGGGTGAACCATCCCTATTCATCAAGAAGAAGGATGTGTCAATGTTACTTTTCATTGATTATGTTGAGCTTAATAAAATCATGATAAAGAAAAAATATCATTTTCTATGAATTGATGACTTGTTTGATTAGCTACATGGAGAACAATACTTCTCCAAGGTGGATCTGTAGTCGAGATATTACCAAGTAAGGGAAAAGAAGAAGGATATCCCCAAGATTGATTTTATTACAAGGTATGAGCATTATGAGTTCATAATGATACCATTGAGTGTCACTAATTCTATAGCAGTCTTCATGGACTTGATTAATAGAGTCTTTAGAGATTAACTTGAAAAATTTGTGGTAGTATTTATAAATGATATTATAATATACTCAAAAAACAAGGAGGATCATGAGGACTATCTATGAAACGTGCTTAAGACCATGAGAAAGGAGAAAATCTATGAAAAGTAAAGCAAGTGTGAGTTTTGGTTGAAATAATTCTCATTATTGGGGAATATCATCACAAGTAACGCGATATCTGTAGATCCTTCCAAGAAAAAAGCAATTGAGGGATGGATGAGGCCAACATTTGTGATATATATACATTGCCTTATTGAGTTAGCTGGATATTATTGCTGATTTGTGAGAAATTTATAATGATTTTAAAACCCTATTACCAAGCTAACTCATAAGGGAGTCCGATTTTCTTGGAATGATTAATGTGAATAAAGCTTCATGGAGTTTAAAAGGAGGCTTTTCACTGCCTCTTTGCTCACAATACCCACAAGTTGGAAATTTTTCTCTCTTTTTAGTCATGGTTCAAATAAGAGATTGGGTTCTATGTTGATTCAAAATGACAAAGTCATTTCTTATGCCTCAAGATAGTTGAAAATTCATGAGAAAAACAATCCCACACATGATTTGGAGTTAGCAACTGCGATCTTTGAATTGAAAATCTGGTGTCATTATCTCTTTGGGGAGAAATGTAAAATATATTCAGTTAAAAAAGACACAAATTTTTATTCACATATATAGAGATGAATATTCTCAAATAAATATGGTTATATCTCATCAATAATTCTTAATTCTTAATCCACTTCCATCCTGGGAAAACGAATGAGATGGCCGACACTCTAAATAGAAATAACCCATAAATTCTCTCATTGATGAGAATAAAAAAATGATCTGATCTTCTTAGAATTGAAAAATATGGACATGGGAATCATAAAGAAAGGAAAATCATCAATCTTTTCACAAATTATTTCTCAACCATCTCTTTTGTAAAGGTTAAAGGATGCTAAAAAAGATAATGTGGGAATTAAAAATAAAGTGGAAACTATTAGAAAAGGGAAATCCTTCGAGTAAAAAGTTAATGAAGAAGGAATTGTGAGATTTAGATCGATAATATGTGTTCTATCAAATCCTAAGTTAAAGAAATAACTTTAGGATGATGTGTATAGTTTGACTTTCTCCACTCACCTAGGAAAAAAAGATGCACCAAAATCTGCGAGAGAACTATTGGTTGGATAACATGATGCAGAAGATCACTGAATATACATCAAAGTGAATAGTATGTCAGCATGTGAGGGATTAATGGTAGAAGTATAAGGGGATGATATAACCATTACCCATACCAACATGGAAATGGGAATACATCACTATAGACTTTGTAAAAAAACTTCTTAATACATCTAAAGGAAACAATGCTATCTGGGTTATTGTGGATCATCTTACAAAAATTGTGCATTTAATTGTGATTTAAGAAGATTTCTCACAGGATAAAATGGAATATATATACATCAGAAAAGCGGTAATGATTCATGGAGTACCACTATC
This sequence comes from Viscum album, assembly GCA_963277665.1. Classification (NCBI taxonomy): domain Eukaryota; kingdom Viridiplantae; phylum Streptophyta; class Magnoliopsida; order Santalales; family Viscaceae; genus Viscum; species Viscum album. Next base: position 2,054,510,664 of record OY728148.1, read on the forward strand.
TATTGTTTCTCATCAAGATCCAATATTCACCTCTATGTTTTAGAAAAGTCTCCAGCATGATCTAAACACTGAGCTGAACTTCAGTACAAATTATCACTCTCAAAATGATGTCCAATCTAAGAGGACTATCCAAACCCTTGAGGAAACATTGGGATCTTTCTAAATGGACTTAAAAAGAGGATGATACAAACATATTCCTTTAGTGTAGTTCCCTTAAAAATGGATCCATATAAAGAATTTTATGATAAGAGGTGTAGAACATCGTCATGTTGGGATGAAGTTGGGGAACAACAAATTCTAGGTCCTAAAATGGTCTAAGAAATGGTGGAGAAGGTTAAGACTATCTAGCAGCACATCAAAGCTTCTCAGAGTCGACAAAAGAGATATGTTGACTATCATCCACAATACCAAGAGTTTGATGTTGGAGACATCGTATTCCTCTACACATCTCTATGGAAGAGAGTGATGAGATTTAGGAAGAAGGGAACGATTATTCCAAGGTACATTGACCCTTTTGCGATCTTTTATCGCATAAGAGTAGTGTCATATAGACTAGAACTCCCACCGAACCTATATCAATTACATGATGTATTCCACATATCCCTCTTAATGATGTACATTCCAGACCCATCACATGTACTCAATCCATAGGTGGTACCATTGGAGAATGACCTTTCTTATGATGATCATCTGGTGAAGATCTTAGATCATAGAGAAAATGTTCTATGAAATTGGAAAATACCCATGATCAAAGTATTGTGGAGAAACCATATGTTTGAATAAGAAATGTGGGAACTAGAGGAGGTTATGAATAAGAGTTATCCTCATATTTTTTAGTGCCTAAAAATGAAAATTCTAGGGTAAAATTTCTTAGGGGGGATGGTTTTAATGACCAAAACATTTATGAATAAAATTCTTTTTCTTTTGATTTAATTAAATGTATTATGGATATATAAAATACATTTACTTTTTTTATTATATCAAATTGGATTTAAATGACTGTTAAGTATCCTCACCATTGATAATATAGCTGTTGAATAGTGATCACATGACTTGTATAAATATAGGGTTTTAATAAGTCCTTTTGACATAGACAAAGGAAGTGATGACCTCATTTAATAGGATTGTGCCCTATGAAGCCCATTTATTGGAGCTTCCAAGGGAGATAGAATTTCTAGGATTTTATCTAGACTAAGACCAATCCAAGATCCAATAATATAATAATGAGTGAAACCGTTTATGGGAGAAGTTAAAGCTTGTCGAGATCATGACCCAAACCATGTTCATCGAACATCCCCATAAAAGCCCCACCATAATGCACCTTACTCATAGTGATTATGTTGGTGTAATAAAGAGATATGTTTCATTTACATATCAATAATATTATGTACATTATTTTTTTTATATAATAATGAATATATTTTCTTCTAATTATTGTTACATTGTAAATGATTTTTCAAGCACAAATAGTATTTTTGGTTAATATTCAAATTCAATTAAGAAGTATATTTTTATGAACTAAAGGTTTTTTAAAATAAATAATATTTTAATAAATATTATTATTAAATTAATTTTATTAAATATAAAATATCATATTATTTTTATGATGAGAAATGTAGTTTTTATTAGGGTTCAAAAACTACTATTATGAAAAAACCTGTCATTTTCAGTAAATGTCGGTTTTTATTTTAAAAGAAAAAATTTACATATTTATAAAATTATTTATAAAAAATGAATATTGTTTTTGGAACTATGACATTAAAATTATCTAATGGCGATTTTTTTATAATTTTCTAAGGTAATAGAATTTTTGAGAAAAAATAAATATCGTATAAATATACAGCCTGTTTTATGACATCATGATGACCCAATATTGATGTAATAAATACAATAAAAGGTATATTCAGTCAAATAAATTTCTTCTATTTAATATAATGTTCTTTTAAGTTTATTTTATTCATTTTTTAAATCAATTATGAATTCTCCAAGACATATAATATATTTTATGATTTTAAATTAATTTCTTTAAGAGTGTGACTCAAGTCAACATAAGAAAGGGGAATATTTTAATAATTTTAGACCTTTTACTTATAAAATAATGTAAAAAAATATTTTTTTTTCAGAAAATATGGGAAAAAACCATGAGATGGTTTATGGTTTTAAATATTTTATTATTAGTGTTCAAAAACAAAATAATAAAACCCCCCTCCTTTCCTATATAAACCCACCCAAGATTCTTTATATCTTCACTCAAACTCTTTGAAGATCGTCCATCCTCTACCATATACTCCCTCTATTCCTCCCAAGGATCCCCCAAGCTCCGAAGAGGACTCTCCAAAGCCTTAGGAGTCACACATCCAAGTAAGGGATTTCTCTCACCTCCATTGAATTCAAGAAAGTTATTCGAGATTTGTTCTTTTAATTTAAATTTATTATATTTAAGTTCATTTATAATAATTATCTTACAGTCCAATTGATGTTATTTTTGTGAGGGATCTTTTATTACTACTCATTTCCACCCTTATCTAAGTTGTTACTATGCTAAAATTCCGTAAGGTATTATCTCTGTCCTCTTTTTATCAAGCACTTAATTTATGATATTCCCTTTTAATTTCCATTTACTTAAGTTGGGATACATTATTACCTTTCACCATTACTATCCAATTGATGTTTAAATGATGTTACCCCCTTTCAATCTCATTTATCCCTCTTATGAACCCTTAGGTTCACCTGTTACTTTGCCAAAATTCTGTAAGGAATCTTCCACCCTCGTTTTTTATCAAGCATTCCTTTTATGTTTTGTCTTCTAATTTTCTTTTTACTATGTTGGTATATGTTCTGAAATATCTACATTACCATATATTTCATGTCTAAATTTTTATATAATCTTTTATATTTCATCAACCCATTTTATGAATATCTATATGATGCTATTATGCTTCCGAAATTGCACCACGACTTTCCATGCCAAAATCATGATGTAGTGAATACCATATCCCATTATCTATCAAGGGAATTCACCTTAATTGAAATATACTTATTGACCTGGGACTTAAATTTATGTATTACATATTATTATATCACATAAATTATGATGTTTAATTAAACCATGTTATATGATCTATGCAGCACACTTAAACATGAAAATGAAATAATTATGAAGGGTGCACCCGAATTGCGCTCTAATGCATTGGGTAATGTATAGTATCATGATATGTCATGTGAAATGATATTTGACTCATGATACTCCATTTTCATTGAGTTTTTAATCATGATACTTCATGTGCAATGATCCTTGACTCATACTCTTTCATGTGCAAGGAGCCTTGACTCATGATCCTCCATGTGCAATGAGCCTTAACTCATGCTAATATCATGTTGTATATTGTTTCCACATTTACAATGTTATGATTATCATGATATATCATTATTTATTATGAATGTTACTTTATTCCTCATTAATATTACTTATCTAACATGTACTATTATCCACATGTTATGCCATGTTTATTCCCATACTGGTCTTTATAGCTCACCCCTTTCTTATGTATTTCCTCCGGTTATCCCATACAATGTTAAGTATGAAGAAATGTGGAAGTCATGTAAAGTATTTTTTCAATAAATATCTTTATTTTCAAGTTTTAAGTTGTTATGTAATGTCCCTAATTTCCCAAAGACACGTGACCTCTCAATCTTATGTGTTGTATTAAGTGCAATTTTATGTAATAAATCATGTTTAAATTTGAAATAAAGGGAAGGGTTGTTATAATTTTTTCTCTCAAAAAACTCTTAGACCCAAGGATATGAATAATGAATTGTTTCTCATCATTCTGGGTATATTTTAGATAATTCCATCCAAAAATAGAGACATTAATAAAAATTACAATTTTATTATGTTTTTGTTGTTAAGATACTGTAAAATATGCAATTATCTCATGAGATACATCTCTGTTAATATCAATAAACATCTTCCACTACTCATGATAAGAACCTTCATGAACTTTATCATACATTTTTATTGATCTTAGAGAAGTTTCATTAAATTCATTTCCTAATATCTATTTAAAATCTCTCTATTTCTTGCCCAAAATTTTCATTGTCCATGGGAATTAAATGATGTTAGGGGCATCAAAATGAAAAACATCTGGAAGAAGAAATATAAAAATTTATAAGTATATGAATAATTTTACTCATGTATTTTAAATTATTTATGAATTAATATTATATTAATATTACCTTTATTGGTTATCAAAGACTTTATTTTTTCAATCTATGGGAATATGCCTCAAATGTTTATAATTAATAGGAAAACTCACCATCTTGCAAGAAAGTTTCCCAAGAATCTGTCTATAGATTTTGGAAGCATCACTGGTAGGCACCCTGAAAATAATAAAATTGAATGAGAACCTTGAAGTATTTTAGGTCCCATTCATCTTTTTTATTCATATTTATATATCTTCTCTTGTTATCTTTATCTGTTTGAAAAATGCAATAAACAATTAATAAAATATATAGAGTTTTTGTAAAATTACATACATATGAATAATGGTAACTCACCAATACCTCTAGCTATATAGGTGACCAACTTCTCCATCACTAGAGGTGAATCATATAGTGGGAAACCAAAAAATATCAAGAGAAATTGATGGCTCTCTAGAAGTCTATGATATAGCAGAATCACTCAGATCCACTGAAGATGATATTAGTGGTGGTGTGCTTTGAGATGTTAATCAGCTATGATCTTTTATTATTATTTTCATTTCTATAATGCAAATGGTTCATGATATGTTAAATGTATAAAAAATACACAAGTAAAATATTTTTACTAAAAAGAAAAAAATAGAACAATATATATATGTACAAAGTAATTATAAATGAGAAATTTTAATATAGTTTCATTAAGAATTTATACATTCAATTATCTTCATATTCATTGTATTTATTGCTATCAATAACTATTGTGACGAGTACTTAATTTTCACCCTATCTTGAAAGTTCTATTATTTCAATATTTTCATGAAAAAACTATTTATCATTTTGTGGGTGATGATATTTACCATCACAGAGTACCAAATGATCGTTATCCCCCATGTCATGTAATTATGTCTACTTTAAGTTTTCACCAACACTCCAACCTTAATATATTTTATTATCCATATAATGAACCATATTCAATTTTGAAGCCAAGATAAATGGATCAAGCTCTAAATTCTCACCAGTATTGATCAAGAGAGAGAAGTTAACAGTAGTAAAATGTAATGAATATTTCATTATACCCCTATCAGTGTTGAATCACTTTCATTTGAATAAGAATATTGTATATTGAATATGATAGTTTAATTCAATAATATAAATCAACTTTCCATAGTATCCCACCTTTTTAAGTATAAATACACCACTATTTTGAGTTTTCAAGTCTTCTTCATGATAAATTGTACAAAACCTGAAGCCATTAATACGATAGGCATTGAATATATTAGCCTTCCTTATAGGACCTTGAGAAAAAAATTCAAATCATTTTATAGTTCAACTTGATTTTAAAAATTAATTATCTAGAAAATAATATATAATGAGTTAATTTTAACATATACAAAATAACTATACATCAATAACATGAATATAATTATATACTTAAATGATGGGAAAACCATTCAAAAATATCCTTATTAACAACTTTTATTAATTTGTTCTCATTTCAAGATTTAACCCATTGTCAAATCTTTATTTACAATCATAATTATTCAATAAATTAATCTTCAATAAGACTACTGAGTATCACATATCTATGTTCTTGTAGTAACTCTAATTTAGTAAGTGTAAAATTTGACCCCTTTCCAATTGGTCATCCAATAGTTAGAAATACTAATGAATAGTTTTCAGAATGATAATTAGTGTAGATGTTTTCAACACATCCAAGATGACTAAATCTAGCCTAAATACCATCCAAATACCTAGAATAAAAGGTCAAGCACTCTTCCACTATGAAACTTTTAGTAATAAATCCTTTTGGTTGATCTTTATTCATCACATATTATTTAAAATGACCTAAGTACCTGATTAAAAATAATAAGAAACCTATTAAAAACATTATTCAATTATTTGATAAAATTTAATTCACCAAAAAAAAATAAAAATAATATTAATGTATCTCTCAATTGGATACATCCATTGATAGTGTACCAGTACATGAAGTTTAGCTTCTTTAACCAAATAGATAGTCAAATGAATCTTACCTATAAAGAATGAAGGGGAAAATAAAATCTATAAATGAAAAAGAATAAAAAAAATTATTTATTGAAGTTTATTATGATCAATTTTATTTTTAGTTTTTCCAAAAAGTTATCTAAAAAAGGTACACAATTAAGATAGAACTGAAGTTAGTTTTTTAGATAACGTAATACACAATGAAATTAGAAACAACTTCTCTATCAGAATACGTGAGTCATGAATTTTCAATCCATGTACCTTTCAATGTAATGAGTCAATGAAACTTTAAATATTACTTGAATATCCATCTAACACCTTTACATTCTTTAAAGCTTTAAGGAATACATCTTTCACATGATTTTTTGTTATAAAAATAGCTGAAGGATACTCTTTATTCTCATTTCTCACTAACCATGCTTTATATTCATTGATAAACAGTCCTTACAAGCGTTAAAGCGATTCTTCAATTTACCCAGCTCATTAAGAAATGTAAACATTACATTGTCACAAAAATTATTATCAATATTCATTAAATAAATATAATTAAATATCAAATTAAACTCCCAAAAAGTGATTTTAAAAAATATACCCATTTTCTTCCACTATTGAGTTCCGACTACTTTGGATACTATACCTCATACCCTTTTTCCACCTTCTTTAAACTAATTACATTTTCCAAATTCTATAGTGATATTCATTAATTGTCTCAATATTTATAAAACAGATAATAAATTTAGTGGATTTCTCAATTCAATATCTCTATTAAATTTTTTATTATTAAACCTAAATTTATGAGAACTAGAAATTGATGAAGACACATAAACAACTATTTTCTACTATGAGGTAATCATTGAGGTTCAAAATCAAAATTAAAAACTATACTGAAAAAACCAAAATGAGTGTTATAACTAGATAAGTTTCTTAGTCCAAGAACATCACTAATTTTCCACATTAAATCAATATGAATTTTTAATATTTTTTTCATTGAAGCATCATATGTTTCCATGCCCTCATCCCATAATTAGTAAAGTTATTTGATTAGATATTGAAGGTATACATCAATTTTATTTCCTAGAATTTTCTTTCTATGAATAATCATCAAAATAATTAAACAATTATTTTTATTACACATGCATGGAGTTAGATTATGGAGGATAAAAAAACTGACAAATGATATAATTAGAACTTAAAGTACCAAAAGGGTTAAAACCATCATAAAATAATCCCAAACGTACATTCCTAGGATATAAAGAAAAATCCATATTTAATGAATCAAACAACTTTTATGATATAGAATATTTTGGATTTATCATCAATCTATAATTGTTACTATCATGAGCATGCCACTTCATGTCTTGTTCAATCTTTGATGAAATGAATAATCTTTGCAAGCATGGTTTTAGAGTAAAGTAATGAAATACCTTTGTTGGAGTTTTCTTCTTCCATTTCTTTATGGGGTTTCATTGATTTGTACTCTCATTGTTGTTCATTGACTTCCATATTCTAATATAACATATTACAAATTCTTATTTATCAGAATATCCTCCCTAGTAAAGCATGCTATCATTATGGAAATCATGTATCTTTTTACAAACAAGACTGTGTTTGCTGATTATTTTATTCATACCACAGAATGATGTAGGGATATTAGATTAAATAAATGCATCATGAAGTAACTCTAAAATCATGGACATTTTTATAAATAATTCCATAGATACACTTGATATGATACAACTTAAGTAGTAAAGAAAAATTTGAAAACTTGGAACACCCTTCATACAGTTCTTGTTGTCTGTCTTTAACTAATTGATAAAACTCATCTTTTTATCACTGATGTTCTGAGAAATATTAACCTAGTAAAGATGAAATAAAGGTTTGGTTGATCTATAAAAAAGATGGATATTTTATCCTGAAAATAAAAATTCATTATATACCTAATTTCAAATTAAATTATCCTATGGTAGGTCACTTTTTGTTTTTTTGATACGATTTTCATTGTTTTTAATTTCCATAACTTTTGATTCACCATGCCGGATAAAACATAAATATAAATAAGAAAACTATTTTAATATCACATGATTATATACTTCATTTCTATTCAACAATCTCTTGAATTTATAATTAGGACACATACATTTTATTTTATCATCCACTACTCAGTTTTCAATTACATAATCTAAAAATTATTCCAATCCCTTGGCATACCGAGGTTTGTTTCAAGGTAAGTTAATAAAAATATTATTTGTTGGTATTGGATTGTCAATTTTTTCCCTGTAGATTCAAATATAAATATATAAATTTTTAATCAAACAAGTAAAATCAAATTAAACATCACCCAACTTTATTGTTGACAAGGGTAATGTCTTGATTCAACATAAAAAAATTAATATAAAAATGATTCAATCAAACATGAAAAACATAAATAACATAAATGAATATATATTATCCCTCATAATAATATGATTGGATTTCATGGAATAAGTTCACTGATTTGAGGATAGTGGGAAATAGACAACATGGAGGTTGGGGAGATAAGGTCAGCATAATCTGACTCACAAATGGATAGGGGTAGGGGAATTAGGCCAAGATAGGGGTAGGGGGATGATGAGGATGTGGGTAAGGGGGTTAGGGATTTTTATGCCATGGGGGGTTACAATCTTTGGGAAAAGGAAAAGATAATTTGTCATTGGGGGTCATTGTCAAGGGGCAAGGGGGTCATCATCAGGGATCAGGGGGGTCCGGGTCACAAGGATTAGAGGGGGGGATTATCATCATCATGGAGGATGGAGAGTTGGGTTCATGGGGATAAGAGGGGGTGAGAGATGTTAATCATTGGGGAGTATGGGGCGGGGATCAAGGGGATCATAGGAGAGGGATGGGCGATCATCATCCACTACCACAAAACCTGGTTTTCGTAGTTCCACCCTTTAACAGTGCTAAAAAAAGCGCTGATAAATCATGTGCCTTTATCAGTGATAAAAAAGTGCTGATAAAGGGTACTTTTAACAGTGCTAAAAAAAGCGTTGTTAAAGGTTCCCCTTTATCAACACTTTTTTAGCGCTCATAAAGACACCCCTTTATCAATGCTTTTTTTAACACTCTTAAAGGACCCCCCTTTATTAGCACTTTTTAGTAGCATTGATACGAGGGGGGGGGGGTTATCAACATTTTTTAATAGTGATGATAAAGTGTATATTTCAAAAAAAAAATTCATAAAAATAATATATTGATATAAAATTATATAAGTATATTTATATTGATAAAAAGATAATATATATATTTTTAAATATTTTTTCGATAAGTATAAATAAACATTTGCAATTAAAATATAAGATATGTAGTAAAAATGACTTATAAAATATCTTAAAATAGTATCAATTAATATTTTCCAAATTATAATTTACAAATAATCATTTAATAACAATTTTAGGACACAAAAAATCAAAAAAATTAATAAAAGATCTAAAATAAGTTGAAAATGAAACTCAAAATTCAAACAGTCATAACTTTTGATTCAGATGTCCATTTGAGCTTCAAAAGATATCAAATTGAAGCCTGTGACAAGATCTATGAACCTGCGATAAAGGGAACCTTTTGTAACATTTTTTGAGGCCAAAAAGTCCCATAAGTCCTCCAAAATTGAGTTTTTAGTCTAGACATCTAAATTTTTTAACATTTGATGGAATTTCAGACACCTTTAAGGGGGTATTTTTCTCTTTTTCAGTGGGGAATAAATTTATTTCAATGGATTACATTAATATTAATATTATGGATTTGAACTTTTATCATTTTTTATAATGTATAATCAAATACATAACAATATATACATATTTTTTATATAATCACACATAAAAATTCAATTTTATAAATAAATAATTAAACATAATTAAACATAAAATATATTTCCCAATATGTAAGCCTTATCTAAATAAAAAACTAATATCCATTTTATTGAAAATACAGATATATGGATATTTATATACCTATATAACGTGTACGTGTGTGTATATATATATATATATATATTTGTGTGCATCTGTATTGACACTCATATATACCATCTATATATTCCAAACATATGTATATACATATTAATATATAATATTTGTACATATATATAAATATTTATAATTATACTTACATATACACATAATATATATATATGTGTGTGTATGTTTGTGTGTGTGTGTGTGTGTTGTATATATGTATTTATTTATTTATAAACACACATAAAATAACATATTTTCTAATTGCATTAAAAACTGATCTTATAAATGTATATTAATATACGAATAAATATACAGAGAAAAAATATAAATATAAATGTATTTGTATATATATATAGATATATATTAATATATGGATATATATATATTAATATAACTATATATATATATTAATTTAAATATATATATCTTAATATAAATATATATTAATATACGAGTAAATATTACTATATATATATATATATATAAATAAATAGATATATTATTAAATGAAGAGAAAAGAAATATGATGGAGTGGTAAATGTTTAGGTGTGAATGCAAGAGGTCTCGGGTTCAAATTTAGGGGGAAGTAGGTCATGCGTGTGGGTGGAATTGTAACTAGCACTGTTAAAGGGTGGGTGGGGTGCTGTTAAAGGGTGGGTGGGGCACTATTAAGGGGTCGGGGGGCTGTTGAAGGGGCTCTTCAAGTTCCCTTTAATACCCTCCCCGAATTTCAGAAATATTTTATTATTTTTTAATGTTTCTTAACTTTTATCAGCTCTTTTAAAAAAGCACTGATAAAAAGGTCTTTATCAGTGCTTTTTTTAGTGCTGATAAAGGGGTATTTATCAGCACTTTGTTTAGGGATGATAAAAGGTACCCCCTTTTATTAGTGCCTTGATTAATAGAACTTGTTTTAGAACTATATATAGACTTTTATAGAACTTTTAAAGTCTATATTTGTAGTAGTGGTTTGAGAGGAGGGGGATAATGGCTAAGGGGATCGGGGGGGGGGGGGGGGGGGTTGAAATAGCTATATTTTAATTTTTTTTGGTGGTTTATGGAAAACCGCTGCTACATTTAAAAACTAAAAACTATATCGGTGGTTATATTAAATATTTTATATATTATAAATTATATTTAATACAATTTGTTTAGCGGTGATTATTAGAATCGCTGTTAATAAATCTCCACTGAGTCTCATTTTTTGTGTCTTTTAAGGTTTCCCTTGAAACTATTTTTTTTTCATGTATAAATTTTTAAAATGATTTTATGAATATACTTATATGTACATGAATTTTTTATAAAGTAAATATTAGTCTTTATTTTAAAGTTTTTCAAAAAGTAATATTTTTATGTAATTTTTTCCTTTCTATATAAAAGGTAAAAGGAATGATCTATTTTAACATATATGGTGAAAATTAATTTTTCAACTACTGTAACCATTATTTGATGTTTGGAATCCTTTATAATCTATTATTTTTTCTTCAAATAAAAACCCACTTTCCCTTTTAATGGGTATTTTGGAATTAAAAATGGGTTTTTAAACGGAGTGGATATTTTAATATCTAGAAATGTTTTCTTATGGGTGAAAAGAATATTTTATGAGTTTAATGTTTAAAATTTAAAGATTTTATGTGTTATGATTATTCCATGGTTATTCGACATTATTTATAATGATGGGTGGTTCTATGATAAACCAAGTATGGGTGGTTACGTTATGAACCAAGGACAGGTGGTTATGTTATAAACCGAGGATGAATGACTCTATGATAGTCCTCCAATTCATTGGGTATGGAAGTAGACTCTATAATTATTCCATTTGTAAGAGAGATATGGAAACTAATGTCCCAAGACACCTATATGTTTTATCTATGATTTATATGGGTTTTTATGGTAATCCCATGATTTCTAAAATGGTAATAAATGATCTTATTTTCACTTAAGGGTGAAAAGTATAACTTTGTGAAATGGTTCTCATGAGTTTATAATTTTTTAAAATAAACCTTTATGAGTTTTATTTTTTTCCTTTAAGTTTTATTATCAAATGTTTAATGAAAATATTTGGGTAGAGAAGGTGATTTATTGGGTAAGAGAATGTTTATTTTAAGTCCAAATCTTACTTTGAAATGGATTTTTTATAAGTAATCATGGACTAATGGGTTTCTTTATTTTATTTTATATCCTTCACTAAAATTTGTATACTCTTCCCACATTTTAAATTTTTTTATAGAGTTTAAGGAAGGGTAATATCAAAGAATAATCCAAGTTTAAATTCATAAAGATTTTTCACGAAAATAAAATATGTTTTATTTTAAAAAATTTAAATCATGGTAAACTTTATGATTTTTAGAAGTGTAAAAATTTTAATATAAGGTTTTGTAATTTATGGGTTATGACCTAAATATCTAAAAATCTAAACAAAAAAGATCTTTGATAATGAATGAAAGTTAAATCTAGTTTAGATACACTAGAATATATAATTTTTAATGGTGGGTCCTTAAATTTTACATTAGAGAAGAGGTTTATATAATTTTAAAAGTTAAGATAATGTTAATAAAATTACCTTGAAATAATTTACTTTGTGGTTAATTTGAAATGATATAGAATATGAATATTACCATGCTGTTTCATCTAAACAATATATGTTCAGAATTGTTTTATACAGAGTAAACATGGAAGATTAAGTATGAAGGATCTAAGGGGATGATATTATTCCAAAAATAGTATCCTGAGATGGTTAGAGTTAGAACTGATTAGTTTTTTGGGGTGATGGCTCAGTTGAAACAAAATATAAATGGTTGTGGTATCCATTATATAGCGTAACCAGATATACCATATATGAAAATTTCAACAGTGGAGAATTTTATGAGACAACACCCTTATGAATTCAATGGATCTTCTAACCCAATGGTACCTAAAGGAAATATTAAATCCCTAAAAAAGATATTTTCTGTCATGAGTTTTTTGGATTATCAAAATGCATGTCTTTATATTTACCACTTTGAAGGTGAGGCTGACTAGTGGTGGTCAATGGTGAAGAATATTAAGGAGATAGATGAGATTTATTCCTTTTAATGAGATGGATTTAAGAATATTTTCTACAAAAAATATTTTCTTAAGTCCGTTTGACTTAGGATGGAAAAAGAATTCTAGGAATTGAAGCAAAATGATGATTATTTGGGGTCTACATGTGAAGAAAAATTCACCTGATGGGAAAGGTATGTCCCAAATTTTATCCATGATCTTGATATTAAAATTTATTAGTTTTACTAAAGATTTAACAAAAAAATATCAAATGCAATTTAATTCTTGTGAATTCAAACTCTATGAGAAAGTTCTTCAATGTGCCAAGAAGGTATAAATGGAGTTTTTTGATGATCAAGAATTCTATGAAAATAACCGAAAAAATAGATATAGGAGGATGAAAAATGGGTGTAATGGGTCAAATATGCATGGAGGTAAGAAAATAATTTTCCCACATTATGATAAGTTTGGAAAAAATAACCTTGGTGAATTTTATATGAAGTCCATAAAGTGCTTCTAATGTTGTAAGTTTGGTAACATGACTTGTGAATGAAAGGAAAATTATTAGAAAAGGAATTAAAATCCAATAATAAAATGTATTAATTAAAATTATTTGGGTAATTATTCCAATGTGTGTTATAAGTCGGTTACTTAGGGTATAAATCCGCAAGATCAAAAGAAAAAGGGAGTGGAAAAATCCTTTTCGACTTCTATGGTTGATGTTAGGAAGTAAAATGAAGTGGTGAAAAGTATGTTACTATTTTTTTGAATTATTCTAATAACATTTTTGAATCTGGATAATTGATTTTTTTATTTCTAAGATATTTGAAAGAAAAATAGAAAAATAATCTCATGAAATAAAGATATAACTTTTGGTGAAAACTCTGGGTGGAAATATTAAACCAACAATGATTTATAGGGACCTTCCTATTACTATTAGTAGGATAGTATTTCCCAAATATCTAGTTGATCTACCCATAATAGATTTTGATATTATTCTTTGCATTGAATGAATTTCATTTTATCATGATAAGATATATTGTAGATCAAATAATGTTTTATTCAATTATTTCATAACTTTTATAATATAACAAGAAGTTGAAAAATTGATTATAGATAATGGTGAATGTTACCAAGCTCATGTTATTTAAAGGAAAGAAACTATTTGAATTAGTGGTGTTCCAGTAGTAAACGAATACATGGATTTCTTTCTTGATGATATACCTGGTGTTATTCTTGATTGTGAGGTTGAGTTTACTATTGACTTAGTGCCTGATGCTAAGCCTATTTCTAAAACCCCTTATCGAATGGATCAAGTATAACTTGTGGAATTAAAAAGTAGTTGCAATAAGTTCTTGATAAAGGTTTCATTAATCAAATAATTTCACCATTAGGTTCTTCTATTTTATTTTTAAAAAATAAATATGGTTCAATGAGATTTTTTATTGATTATAGAGCCTTGAATAACATCACTATTAAGAGAAAGTGTCCTTTGCCTCATATCGACGATTTTTATGACTACCTCTAGGGAGCTCAGTATTTTTCGTAGTTTGATTTGAGGTCTGAGTACAATTAGTTGAAGTTCAAGGGGGATGAAATTATTAATATAATGTTTCAGATTAGATAAATTAATTATGAGTTCATAGTTATTCCTTTTCGGTTTTATAATTCACCCGATGTATTAACAGATTTTATAAATAGTGTTTTCCATGACTATTTAGATAAGTTTTGGTTATGTTTATCGATGATATATTTTTATATTATAAAAGTCATTAGAATCATGAAATACACCTCAGGATTTTTTTTTCAAACTTTAAATGGAAAGAAAATGTATTAGAAATTTTGTACGGGTGAATATCTATTACAAGGACTTTATTTACTTGGACACATTATTTCTAATGAGAGAATAACTATTGACCCTGCTAAAAATATAGTTTTCAAAGAATTTCTAAGACATAAAATTTTTATAAAAATCATTTTTTTGGATTAGTAGGTCACTAAAGGAGTTTTTTGAAATCATTTCTTGGTTATCTATCCCACTAAATAAGCTAACTTGAAAAGGTATCAAATTCATCTAGTCAAATTAATATTTTTTTTGTTTTCAAGAATTAAGAATAATATTGGTGAATGTTCTTGTTTTTTCCAAGACCTCTTAAAATGTTGATTTTTCTCATTTTGAGTGATTATTATTTAAAAATACTTGGTTTTTTTCTTTATGAAAAATGATCAGGTAATTTCATATTTTTCACAATAACTAAAAGCTCATTAGTTAAATTACCCTACACATGATCTGTAATTAGTTACTGTGGAATTTTATTTAACAATTTGTAGGAATAACTTTTATGGAGTAAAGTTTGAAATATATACTGATCATAAGAGTATAAAGTAGATATTCACTTAGAAATAATTTGAACATGAGACAGAGAAGATGGTTAGAACTGATTAAGGATTATGATTTCAAAATTCATTACCATCCTAGAAAACAAAACAAAGTTGATGATGCTTTGAGTTTTAAAAATAATTCTACATTAATCAGGTTATATTTGTATCATGACCATTTGGTTAATGATTTGATGAATTTTGGCCAAGAAGTTTTGGATATAGGGACATCCTCTATTTTGCTTCAAGTTTTAGTACATTTGACTTTGTTAAAAAAAAATAATAAATTTTTGAAATAGGATCTTGTCTTGTAGGATTTGGTAGAATCCATTAAAAGGGTAAATTTATTGAGTTTAATGTTGATGAAGAAGGGGATATCAGATTTGGAAAAATATTATGGGTTATTTATGATTTCCAGTTGAATATAGAGTTTTTGAATGAATACCACAGTTCACCTTTTTTCCATTCATCTTAATATCAATAAGATGTACTAAGACATTTAGGAGTATTATTGATGGGATGAAATAAAAAAGATATTGATATCTTTACCATGAAATGTTTCACTTGTCAGTAGGTTAAAGCATAATGAAAATTACCAAAGGGAAAACCTCAAAATTTTCCAGTTCCATAGAGTTGAAATGGGAAAATATATCAATGGATTTCATGGTGGGAATGATTAAGATATCTTGAGGTAATAATGTAATTTTTGTTACTATTGAATGATTGGATAAATCTACAAATTTCTATCCCATTCATGACTTTATGTCTTTGGATCAGATTTATTGACTATATATCAATGATATAGTTAGGTTATATGGAGTTGCTCTCTCTATTTTCTTTGACCATGATCCCATATTTACTTCTAATTTTTTAAAATGACTTCAGAAGTCATAGGGAACCAAATTATATTTAAGTATGCATTTTTACCCTCAAATAGATAGTAAGTGTTAAATTGTGATTCAGACCATGGAATATATTATTTGTTCTTATTCAATGGATTACCAATGATGTTAGGATCAACATCACTCTTTGTTTGAGTTTTATTAAAATAACTGTTTTCATTATAGTATACAGATAGAACCATTTGAGGAATTATATGGAAAGCGATGTCAGATGCCAAATTCTTGGGATGAAGTAGGAGAAAGGAAGTTTATGGGACCATATTTGGTAGAATAAATAAATTATAAGTTTAATTTTATTCATCAATATATGATTATGGCTTAGAGTAGATAGAAACATTATACAGATAACCATAGGAAAGCTCTTTCTTTTGAGGTTGGTGAAAAAGTCTTTCTCAAAGCATCTCTATGTAAAAGTGTTATGAATTTGATTAAAAATGTGAAGTTAAATATATAGTTGATTGAAATATATGAAATTTTGGATAATTTTGAATTATATTCCTATGGAGTGACCTTTCCTTTACATTTATCCTAGGTATATAATGTATTTCATATTTCAATATTAAGGAAATATGTGCCAAATTTATCTCTTGTTTTGAGCCATAAAGTAGTATGGTCAGAGAAGAATATTTATTCTAAGGAATAGGCAATTAATATTCTTGAACATAGGGAGAATGTTTTATGGAAAAAGGCGATTCACCAGGTGAAGGTTTTATAGAAAAACAATATGGTTGAAAAAGCATCATGGGAATTTGAAAATCCTATGAGGGAAAGATATCCCCACTTGTTTAATAAGTGATTAAAATTAAGAGGATGTAATTTTCAAAATAGGTATGAATTTTAAAACCCATTTAATGATAGAATAAATCATTTCCATGTTTATTAAAAATAATTATATAGTTATATTCATTATAAAATTATAATGTAATTTTTTTAATAAAAAAGGAAATAGTTTTAACTAAACTCTTTTATTATAAGGTTTTTATTGAAAAGTTTGATTTTTAAATTATATTTTTTAAATTTTATAAAATTAATATCATTTTATAATTTATAATATCAAAATTAAATAAGGGTGAAATTTAGGTATTTTTTTGAAAAATATTGATTTTTTAATGAATAGTGAAAAATACCGATTTTTGTAAAACAACCATTTATTTTCAATAAATTATTTAATTTAAAAGTACCATTATTCATTGAATTTGATTTAAAGTAACCTAATTATTATTTAATTATATTTAGTTCAATTAATTACATTTTAATAAACTTTATATTTTATTTTAGCATTATTTAAGTTATGGGTTGAAAAACAAATAAATCTGAAAACAGTTTTAAGGTGCATAATGTTTATCCATTTTCATTAATTAAAAACCCCTAATGAGGATGTTTTAAATGAAATTTAAATATTATATATCTATAAATATTAATTTAAATTCATATAATAATGATTAATATTTATGGAGTTAATATAAAATCATATTATACTTGAAAAATATATATCTTGGAGAACCAGTTTTTCATCACATCTGTGGGTTCAATTTTAAATTAAATTAAGAAAATTATTTGAATTTAATTTTGAATTATAGATTAAATATTTTTAATCATAATATTTTATATTATATAATAAGTTCAACTTAATGTTTTCTCATAACTAATTACAAAAATAGTAAAACTATTTTATCATAGTTAAGGTGTAAACAGACTTTCCCAGTGGTTAAAATAAAAAGATAAGGATTAAAATAACCTAAAAACTTGTATAAATTCTATTTTATGTAAATATTTATAACTTATATAATTAAATTCTTGATAAAAGTTCATTTTTTAGTCTTTTGTCATGTTAAAAATGTGGGTATCTTTTTTTATTTTCAAAAATTCCAAGTGTGTCCTCACTCCCACTTATAAAAGGTCACCCCCTATCCTCAACTATTTACACCTCCAAATAATTATTTTTCTAAAATATCATACCAAATACCTTTTTAAATTTCCAACCCAAATTTTAACAGTACTTGTTTGATCATAAAACCAATCTTGGAAAGAGTTTGGTTTAAAACTTAAAAGTTATCCGAAGAAGAGGCATCGTTCTTAACCAGGTGTTTTAGTATTATTTCTTTTTACAACTACCAAAAATATTATATAACCATGATGAAATAATAAAATTAGTGTCCCACATATTATTAGACGTTATTTTGTTAATTTCATAACCTAGATCTATGTTCTCTTCCATTAGGTGAGAAACAAAATCATGGTTTGTGTGTACGGTGAACTACCGTCTCACGAACTGATGTAATTTGTTTTCCATCACCTACACTTATGGATAGTTAAATTATGAATTAAAAGTATACATATGATATTTATAAAATAATTATATGGCCTTAATTATTATATCACATATACCTTCTTAATTTCCATTCCATGGGGGATACGATAACGTCGTTCGTGTGTATGGTGTACTACAGCCTCACGAAGTGATGAAATTTTTTTTCACGAATTATTTACATGGATGGTAATAAGAATAATTTTAATGAATATATGTGGTATATAAGATATTATTATGATATTAATGACATATTTATCATTATTAAAATATAATATATCATTTTATTTCATAAAGTTTCACCCACTGAAAAATGATAATATCGTTCGTGTGTATGTAAGGACTACTACCTTTAAGAAGTGATGTAATTATTTTATCATCACCACATAAATATGATGATATATATAAGTACATATAAATAAATAATAAGATATTTATTATATTTTTATAATTATGGAATTATAAAATATTATTTACCTTATTTCCATGATGATTGTTGAAAATGGAAACATTACTCATGTGTTTGTATGACCTACCATCTCCATGATTTAACATAGTTTATTTTTTTTAAAAAATATTTCATGATTGGTTTTAAAATTATAATTAATGTTTTAAAATGATAATTATTTCATGATTATTATTCTATAGGTCATTAAATACTGACCTTTTTTTCCACAGTCAACCCATCAAAGTCATTTTTGACACATAAGCTGAATACCATACAAAAATATGAAGTGAAGATAAATGATTAAATAATTGTGCATAGAATGGTAAGGGATAAAATAAAAGGAATAAATAACTTTAAAAATTCTCTTAATAATGTAAGTAATTAAGATATGTTTATTTTTTTGGAAGATAAATAACATACATGATGAGTGAGACTCAAGGTACAAGACATTATTTTAAAAATCCCCATTTAAAGTTTCCCTTAAAACTCCTTTTCGTCCATTTCCATGTTTTTAAAATGATTTTATGAATGTAATTATATGGAAATGGAATTTTTAAAAAGGATTTTTTTTATTTATTTCAAAGGATTTCAAAAAGGAATATTTTTATGAAATTTTTGACTTTATTCACAAATGACGAAAGAAATATTCTATTTTAATGTATATAGAGAAATTTTTTTTTATACCATCATAAAAATTATTTTATATTTGGATTCCTTTAAAAGATTTCATGTTTTATACAAAGAAAAAAAATTCTATTTTTTTGGCATTTTGGTTTTGAAAATGGGTTTTTAAATGGAGTGGATATTTTAATATTTAGAAATTGTTTCTTATGGGTGGAAAGAAAATTTTATGAGTGTAATGTTGAAAATTGAAAGATTTTATATGTTATGATTATGTTATGGTTCTTGGAATTAATTTATTATGATGGGTGGTTCTATGATAAACCAAGGATGAGAGGTTATGTTATAAACCAAGGAAGGGTAGTTATTTTATTAACCAAGGATGGGTGGGTCTATGATTTCCCTCCAATGCATCTGGTATTGAAATTAACCATATGGTTATTCCATTTATAAGAGAGATATGGAAAATGATGTCCCAAGATAACTACATGTTTTATCTACTCTATCTATGGTGTTTTATGGTAATCCTACGATTTCTAAAGAGGTACAAAATGGTTTTATTTTCAAAAAATTATTTTCCACTTAATGGTGAAAAGAATAAATTTGTGAAATTGTTTTCACAAGTTTATCATTTTTTAAAGAAAATTTTCTGATTTTTATTTTTACTTTATGTTTTTTTATGAAATGTTTTCTGAAGATATTTTGGAAGATAATGTGATTTCTTAGGTAAGATAATGTTTATTTTAATCTATAAGGTTAGTTTGATAAGGAATATTTTTATATGTAATCATAGAAAAATAGATTAATTTATTTTCATTTTTGTCCCTTACTGATCTTATTATTCTCATCCTACTTTTTAAAATGTTTTTCATATGGTTTATGTATGGACAAGAACAAAAAATAAATCAATTTTAAATTTGTGAAGTTTTTTTTTGAAAATAAAACATGTCTTATTTAAAAAGTTTTAATTACAAAAAAATAAATACTATTTAGAAGTGTCCAATTTGTAATATATGGTTTTTTATGCATGGGTTGTAACATAACTCTCTAAAACTCAAAACCAAACGATGTTTGGGATTGAGATAAAGTGAATTATAGTGTAAATACACTATAATATGTAATTTTTAAGACCATTTCTTTACATTTATGCATTTCTCTCCCTGTTCTATATATAATCATCATCAATATTTAATTTAGCCAATGATTTTAAAAATACCCAACGAATGATCATTGAAAAATCAATCTTTAGGACAATGGATTGATTAATATGGGTTTATGGTCTATAATGATGACATATTTGTAGTACACAATTATAAATGTGGTTTTAATTTAGATTGGGAGATCCTTGATGCATGGGTTTCTGGAATATTGGAATGTGGAAGAGATAAGTGATGACTTTTGGGCTAATTAGTGGCCTGAATCTTTCCACCAGAGATGTAAAGGTTCATTCAATCATAGATCCACATTTATTAGTGGTTTTAGTGGTGGAATCAATGAAAAAATCATTGGGGATGAATGTGTGGAATAGACTATAATTTATGTGAAATTATGGACTACATGATGTGTAATTTGAAGAACATATGCTATGTTGTCCCCTTTTCATTCCCATAGGATTTACACACAGAGAAAAATATTACATGCTAAGTGAATCATGTCACATGCCATGTAACCCATATCTTGAGGTTCAACATGTACCCCAGGGGTCAATGAGCATGGAAACAACTAGGAAAAAAAGAATAGATACAATACATGGGAAAAACCTGGTACCAAGATAAGGATATGTACACAAGAGTGACCATAGTAGATGAGCCTAGCCGGAAGTACATGGGCACGACTATATACAGATTGGAACAAGCTTGCAGTATGCCAACTACCAGCCCGACCACTACATTCCATGTATCCCAAAAGGATATTCCACATATATTGAGGAATATTTTCCATGTGACATGGTGATACATAATAAGATACAGGGTAGATAAGACACACCATGTGTTATCAAGTACACATTGTTTACTTTTTCTAGAGAACTCTATGACTCTCATTCTATTCAGAGTTGACCTATTTTAGTTACATGTTTTCCCTTGGTCTATCTTTTTAAGGGTACAATGTGGAATTACATCTTGAGAATAGTATTGTGATCCTTTGTATGGGTTTTTTCTCAGATAGAGTTTGCGTTATCAATTCCTAAGACTAGTGTGGTATCCTCTATAATTTATTCATCTTCCCTAGGTGAGGTTCAGGGAATTATCATGACCAACTTATGAAAGCATATTATCTCATACTTAGAGAGTCATTCAAGTTAAGATTTTCTATGTCATAATGCTATTGGACGTAATCCCCTATCTGTGTATCTATATATTCAGAGATCCAATGAGTACTTATTTAGAGAGTCCAAAGAGAATTACTTCTCAGATGAGATCCATTAGCGATGGAATGGATCATGGAGTCAGTTATCCTAGATGAGAATTATGTTGAATCTTCAAGAATAATACTTTGGATAGTTGTTTCCTTGAGACCTCATTGGGTATTGGTGTCTTTTATGAGTATATATGGGTTATTTTTCTTATTACAATCATATTGTGATTGAAATGGATTGTGAGGATGAGATGCACACTCTCTTGATGCTTTATGTTTTTGATTTATGGGTGTCCTATTGGGTGTTGTTATATTCATCCCTCTATGGGATATTCCTTCACATGTCATGTATTATGTATATGAAATGACATTTGATGCAGACCTATGAGGACTTGGAGAAGTAAGATAATGGTGAGCTAGGGATACCATGGTTCGTGCTAGGTGTTACATTTGACATCACTCCCCATATTCTTAGAAGGTTGGACTATTTTTTGTTTTTAGCGGGCTTTTATTTGTTCCTTATGCTTTTCATGACTTTTTTTGTACTCTGATTAGGGGATATATATATTTGTATATATATATATATGAATAAATTTGGTATAAACTACACTTTACTTTTTAGCATTGTATTTGTGTTTGGATATGTGTTTGTCTACATATACCTTAGGATAAGGCCTCCCATGTTTGTGGTATTACTTCTCATCACTATTCTCTAGGACCAGAGTTTGGAGTTTTTTATAACGGTGAGGTTTAGTTTGGGAGACTGGGGAACAATCTTAGAGTGTTTCAGGTTTGGATCTTAGACCAGGGAATCTATTAATGGTGTGGTATCTGACGTATCCATTCACTAGGATTTTGATAATCTATTTATTTAATCAGTACATATAGGCACTACTTTTAGGGAAAATATTGGTACATACATCATATAGGAATGGTTTTTAGTTTTCCTGTCCTTCTTGAGTCCTCTCCCCAGATGTAATCTTAGAGTATGGTATGTATAGATCTTATTTTATGATGCCTTCACGATGAAAGTTAACTAAAATTCTACATTGATACTATGATGATGGTTTTCCTAGTGATGAGGCTTTAGTGTTGATACCTACAAAGAAAGTGGTACCTCAAGGTGGGTTTCCATTCTTTCCACCACCCATTGTGTAGGAAGTTGTGCCAACAATATAAGAAAATGATATTTTCAAGATGAGATAAATTAATGAGTTTCATATGAAACATCCTTCTAAGTTTAAAAGTGATTTAGACCCCAAGGAAGTTGAGGGCCATCTAGATACATTTATCTGAGTTTTTTTCACTTGTGTGGACACCTTCAGATCAGATGGTAGTCCTAGTGGTGAGTATTATTCAATGTTTTTCTAGGTTATGGTGGAGTCTAGTGACTTAAAAATATGATGAGATGATTTTATCTTGGTCAGAGTTTGAGAATAACTCTAGGGAGGAGTTTTATCTTTCCACACTTTTAGTGGGGTGCATTCAAGCGCTTCTATATCTTCAATAGGGATGGATGTATATGGATTATTATTCACTGAGGTTCACCAACCTCTCATGATACACTCAAGATATGGTTTTAGACCCATACTTCCAAGAACAAAAATTAGAGTAGGGCCCACACTGAGATATCATGGATTTAGTGATATCTCTTTACATTCCCACCTATGATGGAGTGATTGAGAGAGCCTTAGTGGTGGATATCTTTTTTCCTAAGCAGACACTAGTAGCTGGTGACGGAAGTGGGAATGTAAGAGTTTAGACTTAAAAAACTGATAGCCGATGATAGTCACATGGATCCAACCATGTGAGATTATTTAGGAGATGATCTTAGGAAAGTGGGTCTACTATTTAAGGCTCTTAGTATAGTTCTACTCAATCAAGAGAGAGGTGGTGTTTCTCTTATGAAAGATGAGGAAATATTTCCTGGTATTGTCCGACCCACTATACTGATGATAGAAAAATGTTTGATGGACTACCCAGGTAGAGAAAATGGTAGGAGAAGTAGGGTTCATAAGGAAAAAGAAATATAAGAGGAGTAAGTAGAGAAACATTAGGTTGAGTGGTCCATTCCAGGATTAGGGAGTAGGTGTTCAAGGGTGAGGACTACTATAAGTAATAAATTCTTATGAACCAGAGGCTCTATGGATGATTATCAAAATGATATGTGTCTTATCTACTTTATAAATAGTAATTATAGGAATAGGTTCAAGAAACTCTTTTCTTTCCACTTATCTTTTCCAAAACTTAGAGATTCTAGTTGATCCCTTTGATCAAACTTTATGCTTATAGAATCCTACTGGAGGGGATTTAGAAATCAAAAACTTTTTATGATTGTGTGATCTGACTCTTAGAGGATAAATATTCTCATGGGATATATTTATAGCAGAGATGATGCCTTATGACATTATTTTAGATATATATTGGCTATCCGTAGTTCATTTCTATATTGAATATTTTATGCAGAGGACGTGGTGTGTCCATAGTGATGGGGTGTGGTTTTACTTTCTGGGTGAGAAGAAAACCTATACAGAGAAGTATGGACTCATACCTAATATGATACAACTAATTACCCAAGAATTGTACATTATTTCCCTCAACTAAGTGAATTCTACGGACATTCAGATTCCTTTTGTGGTGGCAGAGGAAGAGTATGTATTTCTTAAGGATATTCTAGATTTACCTCCCCACTAAGTGATTAAATTCTATATAGTCTTTAACCCAAGGATCACCTTGAAATATACTCTATCATATCGGCTGGCTCTAATAGATCTTTGTGTGCTGAAGGTGCAATTAGAAGAATTTTATAGGAAGGGATTTATTAGGCTCAGTGTTTCCCCATGGGAATCCCCGTTTTTTCCAAGAAGTTAGACATGATCTGGATAATGTGTATTGATTTCCATTGCTTGAACCACATGACTATAAACAATAATTATCCACTACTGAGGATCAAATGACACTCTAAACATTTTATATGGGTTAGATGGTTCTTAAATATTGACATAAGATCAGGTTATCACAATCTCTAAGTATGAGAGGTAGATACACCTAAGATGACATTCCGATGTCACTATGGTCATTATAGGAACTTGGTGATGCCTTTTGACATGAATAACACCCATATGGTGTTCATGGGACTCATAAACCATATATTTTATCCTTTTATAGATAGGTTTGTGTTGGTATTAATCGAAGTAATCCAAGTGTACTCGATGTTTGAGGAGGAGCACATGAGACACTTAAATATGGTCCTAGAAATACTCAGAGAGCATCTAATTTATGGGAATCTCTCTAAGTGTTAGTTTAGTATTTGAGAGGTAAAATTTTTAGGACACATCATCTTAGCATAGGGTGTGTTCATAGACCGAGTGAAAGTTGAGGCAATGTTAGATTGGGAGCTACCCTTGAGCGTGATAGAGTTGTAGTGATTCCCTAGATTGGTAGGATACTAAAAGAGGTTTGTGCCTAATTTCTATAGTATATTGACACCCTTTAATACATTTAACTATAAGGTCCATCCATTCATTTGTATGGAGAAGTTACACTAGGACTTTTAGTAGTAGTGGTAGAGGATAATGAGCATCCCTATCCAGAGACTACAAGATGGGGAGGGGGGGTGTTTAGTATGTAGTTATCTATGATTACTCAAGGACCATACTTAGTTTTGTTTGGATCTAGATCTTGGAATTTATTTCCTATGGGTCCTAGAAGTTGAGAACACCTAATTATAACTACACAACCCATGATCTGTATCTGGAAGCCTTGATCTTTTCCTTGAAGATGCAGTGAAACTACCTTATGGGTGAGAGGTTTATCATCTATTATAACCACAAGAGTATAAAGTATCTATTTTCATAGAAGTATCTTAACTTGAGATAAATAATATGTCTAGATTTACTCTAGGATTTTTTACTTTGATATATTCTATACACCTGGGAAGGGGAATGTGGTGGTAGATTCTCTCAATAAGATATATTTTTCACATTTATTTATTGATGCATTAGAGTAGTTAGCCTCAATGTATTTTTCCTTAGTGTATAATAATGGAGTATCTTACCTCTAGTCTATGGTTATTTACCCACCACTTCTATATAATTTTAGGGAGGCTCATTTTAGAGATACTGAATCTCAGACCTTTCATGTTTATGTTTCCACTTGACATGCTCCTGAAGGTGGGGGGGGGGGCACATAATCCTTTTTAGAAGAATAATAATCTTACCAATGATGTTTCATGTGGATATTATGATGTAGTTTCATATGTATCCCTTTCTGGTACATCTAGGTTTGGAAAAGTTGTACCAAGACCTTCAACTTCAGTTATGGTGTTCAGGATAAAGAAGTGTGTAGTAGACTTTGTCTCTCAATTCCTCACTTCTTAGTAGGCGAAGGCTGATAAAAAATTTATATCGGGTTTAGATCAACCCCTTGATGTGTTATAGTGGAAGTGTGATGTTATATATATATACATACATCTTGATGGGTTTAACAATGATTTCTAGCAGAAAAAATTACATCTGGGTGATTGTAGGCTGACTCACCAAGTTGACCCATATCATAGATATCTAATAGTAGAGTTTAGTAAAGATATTAGGATTCCTTTACACACAAGAGATAGTTTGGATTCAAAAATTTACATTAACAATAATTTCAGATCATGATTCTCGCTTCACATCATGATTATGGAGAGGATTTTAGGAAGCATTTGGGACTCAGTTATATTTGAGCATAATGTTTAACACCTAGACTGATGACCAGACTGAGCGGACAATTGAAGATATGGGGGACATGTTATGGGATTGAATGTTAGAATTTGGGTGTAGTTTGGAGGACCACACACCTGTGGTTTATTTTTCATACATTAATAGCTACCATTCCACCATCGGTATGGAACCATTTGAGTCCTTGTATAGGAGACCTTGTATGCCACCACTATATTGAAATGGTCTTGATGAGTCAAAACTCATGGTCCCAAAATTGGTGTGAGTGATGACAGAGAATGTATAGATCATCCAAGAGAAACGAAGACTACACAAAACCATCATAAGTTTTATGTGGACCAATGATGGAGGTCTTTGGAGTTTGGGGAGGGAGACCATGGGTTCCTAAAGGTCTCACCATGATTTGGATTGTAGATATTTGATTGGAGCAGTTAGTTATCTTTGAGATTCATTGGACCTTTTTGGATACTACACATGGTTGGAATGGAGACATAATTCTTGGCCCTATCACCATAGTTGGATTGGGTACATGACTCCTTCCACGTGTCATAGATGAGGAGGTATGTGCATGATCCATCACATGTTATCGAGTAGGGTGAGCTGGATATTTAGGGTGATTCCAAATTTGTACAGTACCTAGTAGAGATCGAGGATCGGTAAGATACAACCCTCTTTGGGTGAGTTATTCCCTTTGTTCATGTCTAGTGGAATCATGATAATCATCCAAAGAGAACCTGAGGGTAGGAGACTCATATGCGAGCTGAACACCCTCATCTTTTTGAGTAGTTTTTTTATTTTCTAGATGAAAATCCATATGGTAGTGAGAATTTAATGTCCCTGCTTTCCCTTGTAAGAATTTAAAATTTATTAAGGAATATTTTTAGAGTTAGGTGCTTAGATAGTGAAAGATTCCAAGACCCAACGAACATCAGTATTGATATAGTAAAAATATTAAATATATTATATCATTAGCTCATTGATTTTATGAAATAATTTAATAACTCTTTCATAGGGGCTTGGAGGGAAAATATGAGACCTCCATTGAATCTGGAATGTGGGTTTTACCCTAGGTGTGACTTAACCTTAGAGAATATAAGACACTTAGTTTGAGTGAAATCGTGAGAAGAATGATAAGTAAATAATTAAAAAATTTCATTTATAGTTTATTAATTCCCCTAAAACTAATACCCTCCATAAATACATGTTTATAGACAAATAATTGGGTTATATGAATAACCAAGGGTATTTTATAAGAGAGTTTGGAGGAGTGTTAAAAGATGTCAGGTTTGTGGTTCAATGATCAAAGTACCAGAAGGATCACCAATGACAATAGAGTTTGTTTATATCACAAAAAAATCAACACAAAACCATTATTCTTTAGTGATCAATCCAAACTTGAGGTAGGATGTTGTTTTTTGGATTTATCCCATTTTTTATTATCCTACATTGAACATGAATCAATTATCCTAACAGTTTGATTAGTGGGTCGATGGCTTATTTATGGTTGATGTCTTTTTATTTCTAAAATCATGAAATTGATATTGGATTTTTTTATTCCACTTCGTTTTCATTACTATGATAAAAAATCAAGGAAGACATGAACATTGTCCAAGGTTCATTCTTCATATTTTGTTTTATGAATTTATCTCCCTGTTCTATGTATGACCATCGTCTATATTTTATTTGGATGACAATTCAAAAAATAACCAGGGGATGATTATTGCACAATCAAAATTTAGAAAGATAAATTTGTTATTGAGGGTACATGATAGAGAAAAATGATATATTTGTAGTCCATGATGATGATAGAGTTTTGAGTTTGGATTTAGAGATCACTGATATGTGATTACAGGCATCTCAACAAAGTGAATTGAGGGGTGATGATTTCTGAATAGAATAATGGTTAGAATCTGGTCATCGATGATGACATGTCTTAGTCAACCCCAAATCCATTATTATTGGTATATTTGGTGGAATAATCAATGGCGGTAGTAGTGTTAGTGAATTCATGGAATATATTGGATTTTCTGTGAAATTACCAACTACACAATGTGTTGTCCAAAGAACACACACCATGTAGTTCCCAATATGTGGTGCTGGGGTTTATGTGCAGAAAAAATATTACATGACATATGACATGTGTCACATACCATGTAACCCATAGATGGTAAGTAGGCACATACCCTAGGGGTACATGGGCATAGACACAACTGGGAACATGGAAAAGACCAGAGTATATGAGCATGAACCAATAATCTGAAACAACCAAGTACATGGGAACACCCATAGTACATGGCCAAGGCCAAGTAAATGGTCCTAACAAAATGTACATGTGCATGAGATGGTGGAAATCTGAGTTCCATCTTAAACTCTATACATAGTGTGTCCTAAAAGGACACAACTTATATATGGAGGCACACATTCCATGTGAGATGGAGAGACATAGGTAGACCCCTTTTAGAAAAGACACACCGTATACTCTCATGTAAGAAAAATGTACTTTTACCAGGACAACTTAAGTCCCTCATTCACTTCAGAGTGGACTTGTTTCAATTGGGAGTTTTCCCTTGGTCCATCCCTAAGAAGGTACAATGTGGTATTACATCCTAATAATATGATTTTGATCCCCTCTAAAGGGGTTTTCTCAGAGAGAGTTTGTGGTATCACTCAATGGGACCAAGGTGGGATGCTCTATCATTTCTTCATATTCCTAGGTGGGATTTGAATAATACTCATGACCAAATTAGACAGGTATACGATCCCCTACATACCAGGTTATTCTAGCTAGGGGTTTCATTATCCCTTCGTGGTATTGAGTGTGATCACCTATCCATGTATTGAGATCTTAAGATATCTAAAAAGTACTTCTTTGGAGTGGCCCAATGAGATCAGCCTCTTAGATGACCACCATAAGTGATTTCATGGATCATGGAGTATGCTATCCTAGATGAGTGTTACCTTGAATCATTGAAAAGAATAATTTTTTTGGTAGTATGGTTGAGACATATTTGAGACTTGGTGTCTATTATGATTATATATGAGTTATTATTTATATTATTATGTCTCATATTCTGATTGATATTCCACATGATGATGAGATGAATACTCTCTTAATGCTTTACGTTTTTTGATTTTGGTGTGTCCAATTAGGTATAGTAATAATCACCCCTATATATCACTACCCACAAATTCCATGTCTTATAAATATTATATAGAGTCCTCAAAGACTAGGATAAGGTTGAGCATAGTGATATAGGTAGAATGTGGTTCATAAGAGGTGTTTCATTTGAAAACAGTCCCCTTTTTCTTAGTAGGATAGACTTTTTTTAGTTTTTGGTGGGATTGTATTTATCCCTTATGATTTCAATTACTTTTTTCATACTCTAATTATGGGATATAGATGTATTCATGCATTTGGTATCAATTTCACTTTACCTTTCCACATTGTATGGGTGTTTTGAGATGTGTGTGTGTGTGTGTGTATACATATACCTTAGGATAAGGCCATCCATGTGCATGATATGATTTCTCAGCACTGGTCGTCAATCCCTTACATATTGGAGTGAGGATTGGGGCATTTCAGTCAGCTTGCTATTGTTTAGTCAGGTCCTAATGGGTCAGGTTGTGACTCAAATATCTCTAAATCTACAAGATGTCAAACTACATCTCTATCACATATTCTTCTAAAAATAAACTCTATATTTTACCCTTAAATGTATTAACCATTAGTTCATAAATACATACCCTAGTAAATATATATCATAATAAAAAAATGATATAAAATTCAATAAAAATATCATGGATAACTTATTTATTAAATCATTAATCAATTATATGGTTGTCAACACTATCTAACTCATTTTTCTCAAAATCAATAATACTTTAAACCTAAGGGTTATCCATCCCTCAATAATGTGTTGTACAATAGTTATCCCCCAAAATATAACATTTCCATAAAATAAATTTTCAAGGTTATTGATACCATTTAATATATGTTTATAAACTTTTAAAGGAGAATTACTTAAGAATAATCCTTATATTCTCCATATATTCCTTATAAATTGTGGAATATGCCAGAATATCATTGATAAATATCTCTCACTAATTAAAATATAAAAGCGTTCAAAGATTTTATTTCTGTTAATATACCAACCTCACTACTTTAGGTATGACTAGGAAACACACCTTTTCCATAATAATATATATATGCTATGCTTCTCAACCATTTAGGTATTCTCCTTTATTCAACTTTAATGACAAGTTTTTTATAGATATATACCTTTATCAACTCTATTTTCATGACCCCATTTCAACTAAACTATAAAACAAAAATGGATAAGATAATATCAAAAATATGAATATTAAAACATCATTTCCAATATTTTCCCCCATGAAACATTTTGTTTAATATATGGTACTTTTAGTTCAACCTATATCACTCCTAATTCAATTTAGGTTTCAATAAGTTGGGTTGTCTCTTATTCTATAACCTAATTCCTTAACATAATAAATCCTTAATAATTTCTTCTAAATAAAATGTGATTAACCAAAGAATATCCATTGGGAGTGTCTAGATAGGTGTTTAGTCTTAGACCAACTCATCACACACTAGATTAAATATTGATTTAATACACAACTATATGTTTCCAAGGCAATTACCCCTAGATGCATCTGTTCCACATCCATACCCACTTGAAATTATCCATATTGGTACGTAATTTCTAAGAGAACCACACAACCTTTACTTTTCCAAAAATATGGGATGTTTTCCTATACTTAAACCTATTTATTAGATTTATCCTTTAATTTTTTACTATTTTTCTCTAATTATAATCCCCAAAATAACTAAACTAATCCCAAAAAATAACTAAATGCTTCTATAATACCAATGTAAGTGTCATAGACTCAGAATCCCAAGTTCGTCGCTAAAAAAAATTATTTAAACACTATATTTGACACAAATTTAATTAAAATTATATTTATTTACAAAATTATTATATTTTAAACATTACATATCATAATAATCACATAATTCCATGAACTAAAATTTTAGTACCATTGATAATTATCTCCCATTTCTTTCTCATCCAAAAGGATGTTTGTTTCAATATACTAATATTTACTTTTCATGGCTTTAAAATCTCACTAAAATAATCTCTAAATAAAATTTCCTTCTAAATATAGTCTTGTAAACAATTTCCGGGGGAATATGAAATAGAATAAATTAGTGAGCTCAAACGTTGAGTAAGGGAAAAAATCCTTAACTTTCCATCAAGGTTTAAATCATAAGTATATTAGAAAAAATTACTAGGGAGAAATTTATTATTAAAAAGAACATGAAACAATAATTTTTTTTCATAATTCATGGTAAAAGGACATGTAATATCAAATGAACAAACATATACCATGAAAAAATAAAGTGGAATTAATAGAAAATAAACATTATCCATAAAGAATAATAATGAGGATATGTAATAGATATGTAACATGTTCTTGAGATATAGAATAAAAATGAACTTGGGAATAAACATTTTCATATGAAAATTATAACTTTATAAACAATAAATATTAATTAGTTAAGTTGTGAACATAAAATGGTCTTTCATCCTATTGTGAATAAAAAAATATCCACAATATATTTTGTGAAGAAATGTCCACACTATTTGTTGTAAACAAGAAAAATTTCCATAATGCATGTTGTGAAAAGATAGCCATGTTCACCATCCTTATCACATGTGATATAAAACTTTAATTAATGAATTTTAGGGAGATATATGACCCCATTTTTCAATCATACAAACATATGAGTTCCACTAGAAATAAATCATTTATTATATAATTTAGAACCCATGGAAAGAAAAATGTATTTCACAATATATCTTCATGGTATCAATAAAATTAACCACAAGAATGAAAATAGTTGATATCCAAAATTCAATAACATAAAATAGTATTTCATAAAAATATTTAGATAGTGATTCATCACCAATAATTTCCAAGGAAATAGTTTATTTAGATATAAAGAGGAAAATGGCAGTGAAATAAAATATTTTTTAGAAAATGAATTTATCTTTTTCATAAAATAGAAAGTTACATCCGATTTGAAATGTCTTTTTTTGAAAATGGGCTATGATTTTTTTTAAAATATTTACTTTTAAAAATAAAATTTCAATAGTTGATCCTTAAACAATACTTAACAGTTTCAAAAGGATAAAGTGAAAACACTTTAAAAAATTTATCCTTTAAAAATAGTCTTCAATAACATAGCCTTGAAAATGAAACAACAGTTTAAGAAAGGTTAAGTGAAATAATTTTAAAAACTTTAACTTTTTAAGATAACTTTAAATAATAGATCTTTGAAAATACATAAAGGCTATTAAAAATGAATGTGGAGTGTAATATAAAATATTTTATTTTGGGAGGTTGGAAAACCTTTTAAACATTTTTAAACACCTTTTTTGAAAACCCATATCATAAAATAGTAACAGAAAATTCCTTTTTAAAAGATAATAATGGAATTATGAAGGTCCCATGAGATAAAAAATAATTATATATATAAATATAATAGATAAAATTAGTGGGAAAGGAACATCTGGACATGGTAGGGATACCATAATTAAAGAGGATGATATTTATTATAAAAAATGATATTAATTTTATGGGGAATAAATTCATTAATGAAGAATATTTAAATAAAAAGTTTCATTTACATATAAATAAAGATAAAATACCATGTAATAAAAATCTCAAGGTAGAAGAAACCAATATTGGTAGAAAAAAGTTCACAAAGACGCTTTATGTAACACCCAATATTAAATTATAATTGGTCAAAATTATATTTTAATAAAACTATATTAAAATTAAAATTTTAATATTTCATGGCATAAAAATTCTAATTTGATAGGATTAATATTTATTTTTTACTTACTTGGTTAAAATAAGTCTAGATAAATTTTTTGAAATTTTCCCTTAGAGAAACGATTTTATGAATAATTAAAAATGTAGTGTTTAAATATTATACCTTTTACCTAAAATAAATTATTATAATATATTTAATTAACAATTTATTGATTATCAATTTGATTTAAATAAATATAAGATTATTTGGAGGTAACAAGGACATTTTTTAGAAAACTGTTAAAAAAAGGGAATAATGCCGTACAAGTTTATTTAATTAAAATAATATTTAATGATGAATGATTTAGATAAAATTTATAGATTATATATCTAAATATATTAATTTAAATCCATGTAATGGGGATTACTAATTATATAGTTAATATAATATCATATTATTCTTGGAAAATGCGTTTCTTGAAAAACTGTT
Organism: Viscum album; assembly: GCA_963277665.1. Classification (NCBI taxonomy): domain Eukaryota; kingdom Viridiplantae; phylum Streptophyta; class Magnoliopsida; order Santalales; family Viscaceae; genus Viscum; species Viscum album. The sequence continues at coordinate 2,054,544,942 of OY728148.1, forward strand.
TACCCACATGAATTATGGGTCTATTTTTTAAATTAAATTATTACACTTATAAGAATTGAATTTTATAAATTGAATTTCATATTTTTAGTCAAATAATTAATATAATTTAATAATTTCAAATTAATTTTTTCTCATAATGAATAGTAAAAATAGTAAAAATTAATTACCATGACTAAAGTAGAAAATGGGTTTACTAGAGGGGTTAATGTATAAAGATAAGGTTACAAATGATCTAAAAATTATTAAACCCAATAGGTTAGTATAATTTTGAACTTATCCTTTTTCCATTAGAATATAATCCGTTTTTGGGGCTATATTTCCAAGACAGTTACATAACATTATTAAAAAACTTAGAAAAATTACAAGTCTGCCACTAACCTCAATTGTAAAAGGGAACCCCTACCTTCACTTATTCAATTATATAAAAAAATTTATCTAAAAAAAACTAACCAAAATATATCCCAAAAATCTTTATCCAAATTCTAGAGGTTCTGGTCTTCCAAAAATACTAACCCTAGGGCCCTTAATAAGAGATCCAAAGGAGGCTATTCTAAGAGAATGTAATTATCTTTACTAAGCTCTTTATTTTTTACTTCTTCTTTTACCACATTCAATTATGTATTAACAATTTCAATATAATAACATTGATGTATCAAATATATTGAGATTTTTTTTATGTTTATGGGATAATTTTTATCCATGTATTTCTCCATCAAATTGAAAGCAAAACCATCGCTCATGTGTATGATGGTCTATCACCTTGTGAACCGATGCAATTTTGTTTATATCACTGACTCACATGGATAGTCCTAATGATAGAAATAATGAATTTAAATGATAAATATGACATGATATTAATTATTTTAAATTAATATATCATCCAATTCATTACTCTTTCACCCATTAAGGGAATGATATTGTCGCTCGTGTGTACGTACGACTTACTATCTCCATGAAGCGATGAGATTCATTTTCCATGAAAAAATTTCAAAAATGGTTATAAAAAGGCATATAATGAATAAATTTTATAATTATAACATTCATATAATTATGTATATGATGTATATATATCTTATTCACAATAACCAGAACATCCATGAAAAAACATGCATGAAAAAACAAAGAAGGTAACACTAGAAAAAATGATTATAATGAAATATTATTAACTAATGGGAGGTAAGATGTTATAAGAGGATCATATATGATATTATAAATTTTAATATGGTTCCATTTTAAATTAATATCATTATTAAAACCATTATACAAGGGTTTATATTATGTTCAACTAAAGGAAAGTGTGAGGTAAGAGATTTCATCACAATTTACCCTCTATTGAGATATATTTGTTATCATGCACCTATTAACTTTTATGTGGAATATATAATAAAAATTTTATATATTCAACATGATTAAATATTCATTCATGATGATTTTTGTTTTAATTTAAGTTTATTATTTCAAGGGTTCATAATTTAAAATTTACCAAAATGGTAAGAATTTATTTTACAATCTCACTTTCTTTTGGGATGGATATTATTTTCATTGAAGGAATTTTACAATTTATCATTCATAATATCAAATAATTTTATTATTCAATATATATTTAAGAAGTTTACATATTTTATTCAAAATTTTATTATCTTTGGTACTTGAATCAATAAATAAATTTTTAAAATAAACATTGTTTTTATTTATCTTTTAATAAGATGTATTTTTCTTCCATGTCCATGTCTATCAAAATTGTTTTACAAAAATAATTTTATTTACTAAAATGATTTAGTATGGAAATTTTAATTTATCCTTTACTTTTAAAAATTATTTTGAAAGTAATCTTTATAATTTTTTTTGAAAGGTAAATTTTCAACTTTCCTTACAAAAAGCAAAAAGGAATGTGTTTTAATGTATAAAAATAATAATAGAATTCTTAGTTGCGGATTGTTTTTTACATAATTTTAATTCTTCTAAATGTTTTAAATTGTTTTAAAAATAAAAATATTTTATGAAATATTATTTTAATATTTCACTTCAATTTACTTTATTCCTTAAAATTAAATGATTTAATTACAAAATCTATATTCTTGGTTAACTGATAGTAATCTCTTATTTATTATTAATTTTGTAGTCAATATTTATATTGAAACATTGAATATATTATGATCATGGATATTATTATTACTTAAACCACACATCATTTCTATATATGGAGTTTACTTTAAAATTTATTTATTTAACTATGGAAATATTGATATTCTATATTCTTTATTCAGTACTACCAATTATTTATAAAGATACTGTTCAATAATTAAATCAGTAATTAGATATATAAGGAATACATTAGATATACAATGATCGGTGGGCCATGAAATTATATATCCCCTTGATACATTAAGAGGTCTCATGAGACAAATCAGTTGGCCAAATTAAATGGGGTTTTACCCATGGTTTTAAACTATCTTTTCACAAGGGATTGGTGGTATAGATGTTATGATGTCTATGATCATGACACCCAATATTATGTTTTTCATTCTTCAAGAATTTAGTTATTAATATCCATGATATTTTTTCTTTGATATTACCCACAGATACATTTCATGATCAAGTTATTGATTAAATGAAATGTATTTTTAGTTATTTACCTTTACATATAATTATTTTTTATTTACTCTAATAGATTATATTGTATGTAACACTTAAAAATAATTTGAGCTCACTATTATTTTGTTTCTTTTTCGTAGGATATAAAGAAGAATTATTTGAATGAGTTCAAGGATTCCGAATGTTTTCCAATATTATGTTTCATATTATTACCCCAACATAAAATGGGTATCATGTATGTATATCCCTATACAAGAGTACTAAACGGATTGGTAATTTAGGATTTGACACATTATATCTATGCCAATTTAAAAAATTAACCACCATCTCTGGTTTATTGGAGTCGGGGTTGTTATAGTTGGTATTAGAGAAAGTTTAGTAGAAACCTAGGGAAGTAGATTTTGGAAAAAACTAATTAGGGAACATAACCCTATGATAGAATTTGAGGATATTTCAAATTGTGGAATAATATATATTTTTTTGTAAGATAGAGATTATGTGGATTTTACTAGAAATACAACATGTCTAGATATTACAAGTGGAAATGGTTCTGCCACAATTGTACTTATGGGTAATAACTCTAAAAATGGCATATTAGTGACTCGATCTTTATTTGATGAACGAAATGGAACTTATAGCTCACCAGTCTTGAAACTCATGAGGGATATGATTAATATAATTAAATTTTTCTTTAAAAACTATTATGAATGATTTGAAAAATATTTTTATGATTTAATGACATTCCTAAGGAAATAAATTTTATGATTCTAAGATTAATAATGTATAAAGTTTTGATTTATGCTGAGTGTTACACCAGATTTAGAATTATACATTATGATTTAAAATTCATAATTACATGAGATAATCTAGTATATTCCATTATATTTAAATTGTTCATGGAAGAAATAATAGTATTAAAACTCATGGTCAATGTATAAATTTTCCTTCTTAGAAAACCAATGCACTTGGTTTTTGAATTGAGAAGATCATTATAAGGACTCGAACATATTAAATTACATAATATTGAATTTAGTAAAGAAATAACTTCCTTTCACATCATAGATATTTTCAAGTTTATATCTTTATATAATTGGGACATAATTCATTCATAACATTACACATTAATACACAGTCGATACCATAAAAACTATATTTATTTCTTCCAAAAAATATAAAAAATTTCAAATAAAACACAATGTCTTTGAAAATTATTCAAACATTTAACTTGGATTAATTATTTGTCTTACACATCGTTATAAACTTTGAAAAACATTTAAAAACATGGGATGAGTATAAAAATCTCAGTAAGGGATATAAAAAGAGGGAAATAACACATTAGTCTATGAACACTTGTAATGTATGAAATCATTTCCAAAATACATACTTGTCACCCATATATACTTACTTTTTGAAACATGAGAATTAAAAAAGATCCACAAAAAAATAACATAAATAGAAACAAAAAGTTATCTTGTGTCATTACTTATATAATCCTTTAACCCTCTTGGCTACCTTATAATTTGTAAACCGCACAGCTACCTTACAATTTGTGTAACCATCATAGTTACACTTGGAGTAACCATACGAGAAACCTCCAACTTACACATTCCTAATGAATTGGAGGGATATATAGGCCACAAAATTCGTAATAAAAAATTCCCAATAATCAAAACAAAATCATACAATGTGAATAATTTCATAATTTTTTTTAAAATTTTTAAAATAGAATTTTAAAAGAAGATTTTAAAAGAAAATCCCCTTACAAATATCATATAATTGAAGATAACTTAATGGAGTGGATAAAATATTTATATAAACTATAAATACATATAATTAATCATAATATAAAAAAATGTCATCAAGCAAATAATTTTAATAGAATGTAAACAATGAAGTAGAAGGTTAACCCAAAGAATGGAAATCGAGTTAAGAATCCCCTTACCTTGGCTTTGTATTACTTAAAACTTGTTTAAAAATCATGTATAATGGTTAAAAGAGTGTTATTAATATGTTACATAAACAAATTCATCTTTATAATATCTTATATTTTCATTTCATTACATCATTTAACCCTTTAATTGTTAGTATTTTGTTTCTTGCATTGTTTTGGGTACGTTCTTTACATGATTTCCCTGATTGGTCCATGATGGATGTTCTTGTAGATTGGAAGTGAAACTATAGAATTATAATGAAATGGTATTTAAATATTTACGAAACCATAACTTATAACATTTATCATTTTTAATTCTTACATGATGATTATTCATAAGTTAAAACATTATTGATATTTGTTTGGGTCATTTTGGCGATTCTTCAACCGTAAAGAACTCATTTGTTTTATAAATTAATAACATGTGTATAAAATGATTAAAGAACCTTATATAAGATATAATACAAAATTTTTAATCTGGTTCAACCATATAAATTATTCCATGACCAGTATTGAAGAAAGTAAATGGAATTGAAATCACATTGTCCACAATGTCGGTAAATCGACACCTCACTGATGGTGTTTTAATTTCCTGAATGGGTGGGAGAGAAGAAGAAGATTGATGAGGAATTTTAAATGAACCTTATAAAATCCAGAATATAAAATATTCTGGATCTTTCATTCCTCTTTTATAAGATTAGTGGAAGAGAGTATAAGAAAAGAAAAGGAAATGAAAGGAAAACACATGAAAATGAAAGGAAATTCTTACCCCTTGATCTCTTCTCCTTGAGATCCTCCTTAAGGCCTTTGGTTTTGGCTTTTTGATGATACCAGAAGATCTATAACTTGGGAAAGATCCTTTTTAGGAGTATTTGGAAGAAATTTGGTAAGGATAAAGGCTTAAGAGGCGTGGTAGGAAGAGGGGAATGAGGGTGGTATTTATAGTGGAAGAGAAGAGGCATTTTTCATTATTTTAATCATTATTATAATATTTTTGCTCAAGACTATGAATAATGATAATTAATGTGACCGAAAATAGTAATAATGGCATGTGAGTTTGAACCAAGGGGTCTTACATCACTTATGATGTCATAAATTGTGAATTTAACTGATAATTTGAATATATGGTATTTTACTGTTTTTCACTATTCATCAAAAATTAAAAAATTTCAGAAAAATCCCAAAAATTTACCATAACCATTTTTCAAAAGTGTAGCATTCAAAAATGACTCCATTTTTAATTTTTTTTTAAATATTATTAATTTAATTTTTAAATAAAATCATACTTAATTCATAAATTACAAATTTTAATTCTATAACTGCTTTTATATCACATTAAAAAATTAACCAATATGTCATTATCTTAAAGGATTATTAAAATAAAATATTAATACGATTTACTATTCATTAGGGTCATATTAATATTCATATTACTATTCATAAGGGTGTGTTACTATTCACCAAAAAAATAAGTTGGTTCTATCAGACTCCAAATAACTTACTGAACACAACTGTAGATGAATTTTTTTTCAAAATTCAGAACTCAGAAGTAGGAAAATTATGTTTAAAGTATACTGATAAATATCTACTTAAAATAATGTTTCATGCATTTCAATTTATTTTTAGAAAACCATGGGATGTTACAATCATGGCTATATTAGGGGATATTAATCATGTTATGATGAATAAACTTACTAAAATTGAGAAACCTATTATTTAAGAACATTATTATCCAATGTTGTATCACATCATGTGATATAACCCCCCATAATTTAGTGGGACTACTAATCCGGTGGTATTTGAGTGATGGATTATATCCCTTGAAAAGATATTTTTTGCATTAGGATGTGATGAAAAGGAAAAGGTTATATTGGTAATATAATTTCTCAAGGGTGGTGTTGAGAATTGGTGGTCATTGATCTAGAATAATATATAGGAATAGTAAATACTACATGTGGAATAGAGAGATTTAAAAAAAAATTATTTGAAAAATATTTCCCTTGTGATTAATGGACTGAAATGGAGAGAAAGTTCCTTATATTAAATAAAAAGGAAAAATAAAGTGTTGTGGAGAATGAGGCGACCTTTTTCAAGACTATCTAGGTATGTTATAGATTATTTAAAAAATATATAATTAATGTTTGACTATTTTTTTGAAGGTCTTAATCCAAGTCTGTAAAAGGAATTGGTTTCTCAAACTTTTTCATCATATGATGAAATAGTTTTATGCGCCATCAAAATTAAGTAATAATTATTTAGATAATATATATTCAAGGGGAATCAAGAGAAGAAGAGGCTTACAGAACACCATGAAAAAGGGAATACATAAAATAATAAGAAGAAAACGAATCAATTTCCATCATGTAGAAATTATGGGAAGAAGCATCCTAGAAAATGTTTAAGGGCATGGGAGTTTTTTTTACAAGTGTAATGATAAAGGTCGTCTAGATAATAAATGTAAGGGTATAAAAAAATCAAGGATTTTCAATGATTTAACTATATATAAATGGGGAATTATTGACAAAAGTTCCCCAAGAATCAATAAAATATACCGAAGAAGAGGTCTTGGGGATAATTCTAGGCTTATGCAGTTATTAAAGTTGAGGTGGAAGATTCCAATGATATAGTGGACGATACTTTAATTATAGACTTAAATTTAACTAATGATTTATTTTCTTTTGGATTATCAAAATATTATATATCTTCCATATTTTCAAAGAAAATTAGATATTTACCAATCAAATTAATAAGATTGTTTTTATTTAAAACTCTTTTTGTAAATATCACTATGATAAGGATGTGTCTGGTAGTTCCTATTATGACAGATAAACATGCTCTATCTACTGAATTTATTATTATATATTTTATTTCCTTTGATATAATCCTTGTTATGGACTTACTTTAAAAATATTCTAAAAAAATTAATTCAAGGAGAAGTAAATTTGGATTCATGATGAATATGTGGAATTCCTTAACTTTAGAATAGATACCTCATTATTCAAGTCATGTTTAGATCCACCCCAAGTAGCTCTTCTGTGTGAGATTCATGGTGCAGAAGAGTAAATACCATCAACAGATGGAAAAAATAACCTTCAAATTGGAGATTCACCTATTGTACAAGAATACAATGATATATTTCCTCAAGAATTACCTAGACATCCACCAGAGTGAAAAGTTGAGTTTTCCATTGCTTTAATCCCCAATGTAAGATCTATATAAAATACTGTAATGGACACTATAGTATTAGTGGAGTTAATGAAACAACAAGAGTAATTATGTGATAAGGTATTTATTCTACCTAGTGTTCACCGTGGGGAGTCCCTAATCTATTCATTAATAAGAAAGATGGATCCATGATCCGATGAATTAATTATAAGGAAGTCAATTCCATTAAGATAAGTAAAAAGTATCCTCTTCCTCACATTGATGACTTATTTGATCAACTTAATAAATCTCAATATTTTTCCAAGATTGAACTTAATTCTGGGTATCATCAATTGTGAGTAAAGAAAGAAGAAATTATGAAGAAAGTATTTCGAATGAGTTATACACATTAAGAGTTTACAGTTTTTCTATTTCAATTGAATAATTAACCACCAGTTTTTATGTATCCAATGAATAGATTATTCAAGTAATATATTCATAATTTATTTTTGTTATTAATTTATGATATATTGGTGTATTCTAAGATCCATTAGGAACCTGATAATCACATTATGATCGTTCTTATGACTGTTAGATGAAAAAATTTATATGGTAAATTTAGAAAGTCTGAATTCTAGATTTAGGAAGTTTCTTTTCTTTTCCACATTATCTCAAATCATGGAATCTTAGTTGATTCTGTGAATAAAATGACAGTCATAGAATGGATTACACCAATAAATATAAATGAGGTACATAGTTTCATTGGTTTAGTAGGTTACTATCGGTGATTCATTAATAATTTTTCTTAATTGGATAACCTATTTAATAATATCACACATAAAAGGGATAAGTTTATATGGAAAAAAGGAATGTGAATAATGTTTTAAGGAATTGAATAGGAGATTGGTGAATGCTCCAATTTTGACTCTAGCATCAATAAATAATGGATTTTTGATATATAGCGATGCATTAAAAAAGGGAATTAGTGGTTTCCATATGAAAATTGATAAAGTTATTGCATATTCATAAAGGTAGTTAAAGACTCATGAGAAAAAATTATCTAACTCATGATCTTGAGTTGTAATCCATAATATTTTCTTTTAAGATATGAATACACTATCTTTATAGTGATTTTTGTGAGATAAACAAATACCATTACAGAAAAGAGATCAATATGAGGAAAAGGAGATGGCTAAAGATAATGAAGGATTATGATTTCTCAATACACTACCACATAGGGAATGAAAATAAGGCAGTAGTGCATTGAGTAGGAAATATCAAAGAGTTATGATCCAAATGAGGATTAAAAGGGATCATATGTTCATTGATCTAGTGTATATGATTATGTGAATTATTAAGGAAGGGGATACATCAGTCCTTTTTAAAATAATTTTGAAACAATATTTATTAGAAAATATAATAAGTTCCAAATTCAATGATGACAAATTTTATAAAAAAATAAAATTTATGAATTATGGGAAATTAGACGAATATGTTTATGAAGATGGTGTTAAAAAATTTTGAAGGATACTATATGTTAAATCTATACCTCAGCTAAAAATGAAATTATTGGTTGATTCTAAAAGCTATAATTTATTTATACACCTTAGTATCACCAAAATTTATAGGGATTTTATGGAAAATATTTAGTTGGGTAACATGAAGTATGAAATTTTTGATTATGTATTAAGATGCTTGGTTTTTTAACATGTGAAGGTAGAGAGACAACATAAAAGAGGATTCATGAAACCTATTACCATTAATATATGGAAATGAGATGACATTACTATGGAAATTGTCACAAGACTACCAAATAATCATAGAAATAATGATATAATATTGGTTATTTTTCACCATATAACCAAATTTTCATAATTTCTAACTATATGAGAAGATTTATCTCCTGATTGACTCACAAATCTCTATATTAATTAAGTTTTAAAACTTCATGGTGAACGTATTTTAATTTTTTCTGATCATAATCTTTATTTTTCATCCAAATCTTAGAAGAGTCTTCAGAAGGCTCTTGAAACTGAGCTTCATTTGGGCACTACCAACCATCCTCAAACTGATTGATAGTCCAAAAGGAATATTCAAACATTTGAATATATGTTTAGGTCACGATCACTTGAATTTAAAGGTTTTTTGGATCTTTATTTTCCTTTGGTAGAGTTTTCCCATAATAATAGTTTCCATTAAATTATTAAAATGGCATCATATAAAGAATTACATAGAAAGAGATGTCATATTAAAAGTTTTGGGATGAAGTTGGTGAAAAGAAACTACTAAGCCTAAAAATTGTTGAAAAGATGATGAAAAATGTAAATAATATTTAGAATCATATTTAAGAAGCTTAAATCAGAAAAAATAGTTACACTAATAACCAGAGTAAATATTTGAAATTTCAATTGGGTGATCACATTTCCTTGAAAGTATCTCCATGGAAGGGTTTCATAATGTTCAATAATAGGGGAAAATTGATCCCCATGTACATTAGAGAATTTAAAATCTAGGAAAGGATTTGATATATTACTTACTAATTATAAATTACACCAAACCTCTCTAAAGTACATGACGTGTTCCGTACATCATTTTTAAGGAATTACATGCCAGACCCAATGCATCTGCTCACATATAAATAAATAGAATTGAAACATGATATATATTACTATGAAGATCCTACACATATTATTGAAATTAGAGAGCCAGTATTGAGGAATTAGATGTCTCAACTACTAAAGTTATGTAGGATAAATCATAAAATGGGTGTAAAAACATGGGAATAAAATGATGTTATGACAAATAACCACCCTTGTTTATTTAGAAGGTAATATCCATACCAATTTCGAGGATGAAATTTATATAGGAGGGAAGAATGTAAAAATTGAGATTAAATTATATTAGGTGAGAATTATATTTTCATAAATCTATTATACAAATAAAATTTTAATATTTCATGGAACAAATATTCGAATTTCATAATTTGAATATCAATTTTTAACTTACTAGGTCAAAATAAGCATAGAATGAATTTTTGAAAATTTCCTTCATAAATATGCTATTATGAATAATAAAAAATATAGTATTTAAATATTACTAATTTTATTTATAATAATTTATTATAATATTTGGAATTAATTATTTATTTACTATTAAATTTATATAAATAAGGATAATACCATTTAGAATTAAAAAGAGATATTTTTTTAGGAAAATGTTTTTTAAAGGTATAATGTCTTCCCATTTTAATTAATTAAAATATTATTTAATGATGAATGATTTAATTTAAATTTATAGAATATATATAAATATATAAATATATATCTTTATAATAATTATTATAATTCATGTAGTTAATATAATATCATCTTATCGTAAAAAAATGCATTTCTTGAAAAACTGTTTTTTGAAAGGATTTGAAAGTATATTTTTAAAATTATATTATGTTACTTAGATGAATTTAATTTGATAAAATGAATTAAATATTTTTAATTAGATTAATTATTATAAGGTAATAATTTCAACTTATTGTTTGGACATAACAAATACTAAAAATAGTAAAAATTAATTACCACGATTAAGGTAAAAACAGATTTACCTGGGGGTTAATCTGTAAATATTAGAGTAAAATGACCTAATTTTTTTTCTAAAAACCTATCGGTTGGTTATATATATAAATTATACTTTTCCAACTAGAATATAATACATTTTGGATCCATATTTCCAAGAAAGTGTCATAACATTATTGAAAAAAATTGAAAAATTACATGTGTGCCAATCACCACAATTATAAAAGGGCACCCTCCCCTTACTTTTTCACACATATCAGATATTTATCTCACAAAAACCCTTAAAAAATCCCTCCAATCAAAACTATACACATTATATAGGTTATGGTCTTCCCAATAGACAAACCCTTGGGCCCTTAATATGAAATCCAAAGGAGGGTCTTCTAAGAGAAGGTAATCTTTTCTTCACTAAACTATTTTTACTTATTCTTTTACCACCTAAAATTATGAAATAAAAATAAAAATATAATAAAAATATAATATCCAATTTACTAAGATGTTATTATTTTGGTTTCATATTATCTATCTATATCCTTCTCCATCAAATGAGAAACAAAACCATCGCTCGTGTGTATAGTGGACTACCTCCTCACGAACTGATGTAAATTGTTTTTCATCTCAGAATCACATGGATAGTCATAATGATTAAAATAATAAATATATATGATACATATGAAATTATATTAATTCTTTAAAATTAATATACCATCCAATTACTTACCCTTTCAACCATTATGGGAATGATATTGTCGTTCATTCATACGTAAAACCTACCATCTCTACGATGCAATGCAATTCATTTTCTTTGTACAACTTTTAAGAATGATTATAAAAAGAATATAATGAATAAATTTTATATTTCTATCATTACTATAATTATGGAGATGATTTATCTATATCCTATGCACAAGAACCAAAACTTACATGACAAAACATGCATGAGTAAATGAAGAAGTTAACACCAGAAACAATATTAATAATGTAATATTATTAATGAATGGTTGGTAAGATGTTATAAGAGGATCATATATGATATTATAGATATTAATATGGTTATGATATAAATTAATAAAATGAATAAAAGAACTATACTAGAGGTTAAATCTCATTCAACTAAAGTAAAATGTGAAGTAAGAGATTTCATATCAATTTATACTCAATTAAGATATATTTGTTATTATGAACAGATTAAAATTTATGCGGCGTATATATAACAAATTTGATGTATTTTAAACGAATTAATATTTATTAATTATGATTAATTTTTCAATTCATGTTTATTCTTTCAAGGGGTTACAATTTAAAAGTTACCAAAGAGGTAAGAATCTATTTTACAATCTCATTTTATTTTGGGATTGATTTTATTTTCATTGAAGGAATATTTTCATTTATCATTCATAAGCTACAATAATATTTTTATACACCATATATTTAATAATATTCCATATTTTCGTCCATATTTTCATAACTTTGGTACTTGAATAAAGAAAATAAAAGTTTAAAAGAAAATTTGATTTTATTTCGCTTTTATTTACATATATTTTTTCTTCCATGTCCATGTTTTTAAAAATTGTTTTGTGAAATTCGTTTTATTTACTCAAATGAATTATTATATGAAATTTTGGTTATCTTATAATTTCAAAAATAGTTTAAAATTAATATTTTTAATTTTTTCTAAAAGGGTAACTTTCAACTTTCTTTACAAAAAGTCAAGAGGAATTTTTTTAATGTATATGACAATAATAGAATTCTGCACCTTCGTAACTGTTTAATAGAAATTTTATTCTTTGGAATATTTTAAATGGGTTTAAAAATAAATATATTTTATGAAATATTATTTTTTATATATAAATTACATTTCATTTATCCTTCCAAAGGACATTATTTTATTACAAAACCTATATTCTTTGTAAAATGATGGGAATATCCATCTCTTGTTAATTTTATGGTCATTATCTTCCCTTGAAGCATTCAATTTCTTGTGATTATTGTACATTAAATATATCTTAAATAAATATACTCTTTATCATGGATATTATTATTTCTTAAACCATATATCATTTCTATAAATGGTGTTTAATTTGGAAGTTATTTGATTGAGAGGGGGAATATTTATCATATGTATTCTTTATTTAATATTGTAATACATTTATTATGATTACTCTTTATGAATTAAATAAACCATTAAATATATGAGGAATGTATTGGACATGAAATGATGGGTGGGTCCTGAAATTATATAGCCCCTCTATTTTTTGATAGGTCTCATGAGAAAAATTAGTTTTCCAAATTAAATGTGGTTTTACTCATAGTTTTAAACTATCTTGGTGAAAGGTATTGACATCACAGAAATCAAGATGTCTAAGATCATGAATTAAAATATCAATAATTTATTCATTGAAAATTCAATTGTTATTATCCATGATATTTTTTCATTGATATTATCCAGGGATACATTTTGTGCTCCTATTATTGATTAAATGACATGTGATTTTAGTTATTTACCTTGCCATATTGATTATAACTTATTTAATACTAATATATTCTAATGTATGTATCCATTATTGAGAATTTGAGATTACACTTATTTTGTTTCCTTTCCCCATTATAGGACCTATAATTCCTTGAAAGGGTTCAAGAATGATGAATTTTTCCACAAATTTTTATATTATATTCCCAATATAAAATGGGTATCACGTATGTATCTGGCTCTCCAAGACAAATAAACCGGTTGTACCTTCTAGATTTGACCCCCATATCTATGAATACATAATAAATTAACCACAAAATATGTGTTACTAGAGTTAGGATTGTTACAGTTTTTATCAGATTAAGTTTAGTAGAAACATTAGGAACTATATTTAGGAAAAAAATGTGTTAAGAAACATAACCTTATGATAGACTTTAAGGACACATCAAATTTCAGAATAATATTCTAAATTATTTATAAGGTAGATATTATATGGGTTTTAATAGATATGTATCAATTTCTAGATATTATATTTGGATATGGTTCTGGCATAGTTATACCTAGGGGCAATAACTCCAAATACGGTGCATTGGGCTTTGACTTGATTTTCACCCAATGCATGACAACGAGCCCTACTGCATAGCTAGTTTGAAACTCATGGGGGATATTATTTGGATGATAAAAAATTTATTTAAAAACCATTATTAATTATTTTAAAATATTTTTTTTGGATTTAAAGATATTCCCAAAGAAACCAAGTTTATGATTCCAAGATTAACAATGTATACATTTTTTATTTATGTCAAGTGTTACACCAGATTTAGAATTATACATTATAATTTAAAATTCATAATATTATGATATAATCAAATATATTACATTATTTATAAATTGTATCTATAATAAATAATGGTATAAAAAATCTTTTATAATGTTTAAATTTCCCTACTGAGTAAGAAAATATAGCTCATATTGGAATTGAGATGCTCATGGATATACTGTTGTAGATAAATCAGGTTATGATCAATAACATTACCTGAATGAAGAAAAATATTGTTCCAAACCATGATTATTTTATGTTGAATATCTTTATGTGAGAGAAAACCCTATCATTTAGTGGTTCTACTAATCCACTAGTTATTGAGTAAAGAATTAAGTCACTTGAAAATATATTTTTGGTCTTGCGATGTGGTTAAAAGGAAAAGGTTATAGTTGTAGTATACTCTCTTAAGGATGATTCTGATGAGTCATGTTTTTTAATCAAGAATACCATAGAGTAAGGAGAAATAGAACACCTTGAATGGATATCCTTTTAATAAAAATTCTTTGAAAAATATTTCCCCATGAGAAATGGGTTGAAATGAAGATAAAGTTTCTTAGCTTAATGAAAATGGTAGAAGAAAGTATTATTGAGTATCAGGATTTAGTTATAAGACTATCTTGGTATGGTGTAGATTACATAAACAATATAAAATTCATGATTTTCCAATTCCTTTAAGTCTTAATCAAAGTAACCTATGGGAACTAATTTTTCAAAATTTATTATTATATGATGAAATAGTTTTATGCACCGTCAAAATAGAGAAGAAATTTTTTAGATCATATATGGTAAATGAGAATAAAGAGAAGAAGAGGTTTTATTAATAACATGAAAAAGGAAACACATCAAATAAAGAGAAAAAGTTAATATATTTCCATCATGTGAAAAATCATGGGAATAAATATCCTATAAAGTTTTTTAAGGGAATAATTATTTGTTAGAAGTGTGACATTAAGGGTTATCTGGATAATGAATAAAAGGGTAAGAAAAATATCGATGATGTATATTTCATCAACTATATAGAAATGAGGAATTATTCAAACTAATTCCCCAAGCATTAGAAGAATATACCACATAAGTGGTTAAGGGGAGAAGGCCAAGCTTATATGATCACTACAAATGAGTTGGAAGTTCCGAATGATATGTTTGGAAGATACTTTAATCATAAACTTAAATTTATCTATTTATTTATTTCAATATGGTTCCTATTAATATTTTATATATTCCATGTTTTAGAAGAAAATTATATATTTCCCTAACACCTTGAGAAGGGAGTTTCTAGTTAAAACTCATTGTGGAAATATCACTCTGATAAGGATTATTATTTCTTAATAAACTACCACACATGGTTGGAAAATAGAGTAGTATATGCATTGAACATGAAATATCTTTGAGTTATTACCCAAATGAGGATTGAAAGAGATCCAATGTTCATGGATCTAGTAAAGATAGATTTTATAATTACTAAGGAATGAGACAAATAAATATTTTTTCAAATTATTTTGAAACTATTTTTATTGGAAAACATAAAAAGTTCCCAATTTGATTATGAAAGTTTTTAGAAGAAAATTAAATTCTTAAATGATGATAAATTGGTAGACTTAATTTGTAAATATCAAGTTTTAAAATTTGGAAAAAGAATACGTGTTACATATATACACTAGTTAATAATGTAATTATTGTATGACTATCATATCTAAAATTTCCATTTACACCATAGTGGAATCAAGATGTATAGAGATTTGAGGGAAAATTTTTGGTTGGATAACATGAAGTGGTAAATTGGTGATTATGTATTAAGATGCAGATTTTGTCAATAGATAAAGTAAGAGAGAAAACATCCATGAATATTCATGAATCCTCTTCATATTACTATATGGAAATGAGATGATATTACTATGGAATTTGTCACATGAATACCAAAGAATCCTAGAAATACTAATATAATATGGGTTATTGTTGATCGCCTAACCAAATCTGCACATTTCCTCACTATAACAGAATATTTAACTCTTTATAAACTCTCAAGGATATATATTAATGAATTTTTAAGACTTTATGGAACACATATTTCAATTGTTACTGATTGTGATCCCCATTTTACATCCAAATTTAGGAAGATTCTTCAAAAGGCTCTTAATACTGAGATTCATTTAAGAACCACCTACCATCTTCCAACAGATGGATAGTCTAAAAGGAATATGAAAACATTAGAATATATGTTGAGGTCATTACCACTTAACTCTAAAGGTATGTTGGATCATTATTATACTTGGGTATATTTTATATATAATACTATATTCCATTCAAGTATTCAAATGAAACCATTTGAATAATTATATGATAATTGATGTTGTACTCCAACTTGTTGGGATGAAGTCAGTGAAAGGAGAATTTTAGGTATTGTACTTATTGAAGAGTTAGAAATAAAGTTAAATTCTATCCAGAATCATATTAAAGAAGCCTAAAGTAGGAAAAAGAGTTATTATGATAATAGGAGGAATGATTTTTAATTTCAAGTGGGAGATCACATTTTCTTGAAAGTATCTCCACAGAAGGTCATCATAAGTTTTAGTAATAGGGTAATATTGATCCCCATGTATGCCATACCCTTTAAAATTTTGGAAAGGATAGGAGATGTGACTTACCAATTGGAAATTCCACCAATAATCTCTTAAGTACATAATTTGTCCCACATAGATTTGTTAAGAAATTAAATGCTAAACCCAATGCATGTTCTTACCTTTGAAGAAATAGAATCAGAACCTAATCTATCTTACTGTAAAGAGACTATACAGATTCTTAACACCAAAGAGGAATTATTGAGTAATCAGATGAATTTAATGGTAAAGGAACTTGGTAGAAATAATAAAATGGATAAACCAATGAGGTAACCATAGGATGTTATGAATAAGAACCACCCTCATTTTTTATAAGGTAATGCCCATGAAAATTTTGAGGATGAAATTTTTGTAGGAGGGAAGAATGTGACAACCAAGATTCAATTATAGTAGGTGAAATTTAAATTTTATAATACAATAATACAATTCACATGTTAATATTTCATGACATAAAAATTATAATTCGATAGGATGAATATCGATTTTAAACATAATTGGTCAAAATAAGGCGAAAATTATTTTTTGAAAATTTCCATTAGAAATATGATTTTATGAATAATTTAAAATATAGTATTTAAATATAAATCCTTTAATTTATAATAATTTATTATAACATTTGTAATTAACAATTTATTTACAATTAATTTGATATAAATAAATATAAGATCATTTGGACGTAAAAATTATATTTTTTATAAAACTGATTTTAAAAAAGGTATAATGTCTTTCAATTTTAATTAATTAAAATAATATTTAACAATAAATGATTTAATTAAAATTTATAGATTATATATATAAATATATTAATTTAAATCCATATAATTATAATTATTAAACATATAGTTAATATAAGATCATCTTATGCTTAAAAAAATCATTTCTTGAAAATCTATTTTTCGACAGGATTTTTGGGTCTATTTTTTAGATTGGATTCCACTAATTATATGAATTTAATTTCATAAAATTAATTCAATATTTGGAATAATAATAATTAACATTAGTTAATAATATAAAATTATTATTTTTTCATAATGAATATTAATAAATGTAAAAACTAATTACCATGGTCAGGGTAAAAATGAGTTATTGATGGGTTAATCTATAATGATTAGGGTTAAAACGACCTAAAAACTCACTAAACATCTATTAGTTGGTTTTATTTAAACTTTATAATTGTGAAATTTTAATATTACACATTTTTGGAACCATATTTCCAAGAAATTTACATAACATTATTTAAAAACTTTGAAATATTACAATTGTGCCACTCACCTCAATTATAAAAGGGAACACCTACCCTCATTTATTCAGTCAAGAAAATCCATTTATATTGACCAAAAAATAAATCAATATCTCCCCAAAAAACTTATACACATTTTATAGGTTCTTATATTTCCAAAATACCAAACCCATGGTTATAAATTAGTTATCCAAAGGAGATTCTTCAAAGTGAAGGTAATTGTTTTCACTAAGCTCTTTCTTTTTTACTTATTATTTTACTTGTATTAATCATGTCATAAAAATTTCAATATAATAAAATGATTGTCTCCCATATAATTATAAATTAATTTTTTTATGGAATAATATTTATCCATCTTCTTCTCCGTCAAATTGAAAAAAAACATCACTTGTGTGTACAGTAAACTACCGCCTCATGAATGGATGTAATTTGTTTTCCATAACTGACTCACATGGATAATCATAATGATGGAAATAATGAATATATATGATAAATATGAAATGATATTAAAATTTTAAAATTAATATATCATCAAATTTCTTACCCTTTCACCCATTAAGGGAATGACATTGTATCTCGTGCGTACGTACGACCTACCATCTCCATGAAGCGACGTGATTCATTTTACATATCTAACTTTCAATAATGGATATAAGAATATATATAATGAATAAATGGGATATGTATAACGTTAATATAATTAAATATATGATGTATCTATATCTTATTCCCAATAATCTCAACTTTCATAACAAAATATACATGAGAAAATGAAGCAAGTAACAACCGAAGCAATGACAATAATGAAATATTATTAATGAATGAGTTGTAATATGTTACAATAGGATCAAATAAGATATTATAAATACGAAAATATTTCTTTTATAAATTAATATCATGGTTAATAACATTATGTAGTAGGTTATATCATGTTCAAATAAAGGGAAGCATGATGCAAGGTATTTTATCTCAATTTACACTCCATTAAGACATATTTATTACAATTCACCCATTCAATTTTATGTGGTACATATACTAAAACTATGACATATTTAAAATGGATACATATTTTATAATTATTATTAATATTTCAATTCAAGTATATTATTTTAATGGTTATAATTTAAAATTTACCAAAGTGGTAAGAATCTATTTTACAATTTCACTTTGTTTTGGGATTGATTTTATTTTTGTTGAAGGAATATTATCATTTATACTTCATAATCTCCACTAATTTTATTATACAATATATATTTAATGATTTTATATATTTCATTCCAAATTTTCCTTTCTCTAGTACATTAATCAATAAAATAAATGATTAAAAGAAAAATTGATTTTATTTCACTTTTAATTAGATATATTTTTATTCCATGTCCATGTTTTTAAAAATTGTTTTACAAGTCCCTTTATTTAATAAAATTATTTATTAATGAAATTTTATGTTATCCTATAATTTTAAATATGGTTTTAAAGGAATATTTCTAATTTTTTTCGAAAGGAATGTTTTCATATATATTTTCCATGAAGTCAAAAGGAATGTTTTTTAACTTATATGAAAATAATGGAATTCACCACCACCATACCAACTGTATGAAATTTATCTTATTATACATGTTTAAAATCGTTTTAAAAATAAAAATATTTTATGAATTATTATTTTAATATTTCAGTTTCATTCCTTTTATCCTTCAAAAGGTCATGATTTTATTAAAAATCTTATATTCCTAGTGAACCGATGGATATATATTATCTATTATAAATTTTATGGTAATTATATTCTCTTTAAAAATTAAAATTCTTATGATTATTGGAAATTAAATTTACCTTAAATATCCTTACTCTTTATCATGTTTATTCTTATTTCTTATACCATATATCATTTAAACATATGGTGTTTACATTGAAATTTATTTGATTTACTGGGTAAATATTGATATTTAATATTCTTTATTCAACATATATATGTATTGATAATTAATATTGTTCAAAAATTAAATCAATCATTCAATATATTAGAAATGCATTGGATATGTAGTGATAGGTGGGTTTTAGAATTATATAGTCCCTCAATGCATCGAAAAGTCTTATAGGATAAATCAGTTGTCCAAATTAAATGGATTTTTATCAATAGTTTTAAACTATTTTATCACAAGTTCTTAATGATATATATAACATTATGTTTGATATAATGAAATCCAATATTAATTATTTCCTTAATTTATAATTTTATTGTTATTATCCATGATTTTTATTCATTGATATTATCCATAGATGCATTTAATGCTCAAGTTATTGATTAAATAAAATGTGTTTTCAGTTATTTACCATTTTATATTGATTATGATTTATTTAACAATGATATATTATAATTTATTTAAACCTTAATGATAATTTTTTATCACTATTTTTTTTCTTGAGGATATGAATAATAAATCTTTGATTGAGTTCAAGGATGATGAATGTTTTCCACTACTATTTTTTATATTATATCCCAAATATAAAATGGGTATCATGTATATATCTAGATCTCTAAGACTAATAATAATATTGTTCCTTCATTATTTTACCCCTATTATCTTTGAAAATGTAATAATTAACCACTGGCTAGGAGTTACTAGAGTTGGGGTTGTTACACATTATAACATAATGAAGGGAGTTGAGTTAAAAAATAACCCTCACAACTTTGGTATTTTTCAAATTGAAGGTCATTTAAATAAAGTACATGATATGGATCTTCAAAATTCATTAATTTCATAAATATGGAAAAATAAAATCATTATTCAGTAATTATATCATATAAAAGTAATTACAGTGCACAATATTAAACAAGTCTCATGGATTTGAAAATTATACAAAGAAACCTTTACAACATTAGAAATTTTTGAATAAAAACACCTTGAAGGATATGGTTTCAAATGAAAAATTAAATACCATGAATAATAATGGGTTCATTATAAAAAATATCAAAGGAATAGTAGATACACCATTATAAATAAAACATGGTATATAAAAAGAAATATTTCTCAAGAAATTAATTTGAGGCCCAAAACCCTTACCTTAATTGCTAACTTCCGCTAAAGTGATTGATTCTATGTATAAAAAAATAAATATTTTAATCAACAATTTAAGAACATTATTAAAAAATATATAAATTTATGAACTTATTTTATAATTATTATCTATATGTATATTAGTTTATTTATTATTTATTTTCAATATCACATGTGGGTAATCTTGATCGTTTTGAACTAGTTTTATAATAAAGATATTGTTATTCACATATAAAATTTTTTTTATCATTAGTAGATCATATAAGGAAATTTAATTGGTGTTTAATTATAGTTTATAAATTTATAATTTCAATCAATTAGATTTTTAGTTGTGGTTCTTATAGAAAAAATTGGCGACATGCATGTTTTAGTGATTTTTAACAAACGAATGGTGGTACCTTAAGAAAAACGTTTAATGTTAATTTGAACATTATAGAACCAAAATAAAATAATTATTTACTTATTTTTATCATATATCATCATTAATTATGTTCTAATAGTCATTCTTGAAGTTATTTGATAGCATTTTTCCAGTAGGTGATCAGACTGACCCAAACACGAACATCCCATAATTAACATATGATTACGATTTTAAAAGTGTTTAATTTTGGAATAATATATAATAGTAATTATATTATTTAAATAATTTTATGGTTGTGATTCAAATTTTAATTTTTTTAATAAATAAAAAAAAACTACATGAAAAATGAGGTATTTTACTTTATGGAGGATACAGTCTACACAACATAGAATTTACGTTTTTCATTTCGTAAAGAATGAGATGGAAGGAAAGTGGATTAAAGTTTCCACATAATTATCATTATTATATTTATATCTCACATTTAACACTTAATTTAAATTTTATAATTATATTATAGAGGTATATGTGAAGAAAAAATGGATATTGTCACTTCGTGGAGGCGGTAATCAACACAATTCAAAAATGATGGTTCCATTTTTCTTAATGGAAAATGGGAAAATGATTAATATTTATTCATTTAGAATAATAAAATTAAATATAAATAATTTAATAATATAATAATTATAAAATTATATTTATGAGATTAATATATAATGGAAAAGTAGTTAGGAAAACAATGAGTTCTCATGTTGAAATCTTTGTGTTTCCCTTAGATGATTTTTCCGAAATGGAGGTATTAAGATAATATATTATGATAATAGGATAAAGTTAATGTAATATGGTTATAAATTAAGAATAATTTTAATAATTGTTTGTGTAAACTAAAGTATTTGGGTGTCCTTGATGGGGTGGTGAGAGGTACCGATTATAAGCGTTGAGAATGAATATTTTAAAATATTTCAACTTAGTATAATGGGAGAGAAAGTTTCACATATAAAGAAGAATTAAAATTGATAATAATGGATTTGGGGATGATATAAGGCTTATAATACATAAACCATTAATTTTAACACATGTTTTAACTTGTTTTTAGGTCCTTTACTTTTAGAATTTTCACTTTTACCATTTTGTTTTACTGTGGTAAATTTTTTACCTAATTAATTTAATTTTAGTGCTTGAAAATAAAATGGAAATTATTAACTAATTTGAACCTACTAATACCAAATATGAAATAAATTTTATTAAATAAAATTTATGCATGTAATAATTTTTTTTAATATTAGCACATGTAACTCATAAAAACCCATTTTTAGAAAAAGTTCTATTTCAAAGCATAAAATTTAGGTGTGGGTAAAATTATCAACATATTTTATTTTAATGATATAAATTGGTTTATTATAAAAAAATTAAATGTTATTTTCCTTTAAAATCAATTCCAAACTGAATTTACCAAAATAATATTTAATTAAAAGAAGAAACCAAAAACAATTTTTATTATAAAATATTACTTTAGTCCATAAAATGTTAATAACATGTTTTCTAAATTCATAATAGTATTTTTAAATTTATAGTTTTAAACCATAAATAAAACATTGATAATTAAAAATGTTTTATATGTTTTTATGTTGTATTACTTCATGATATAAAAATAAATGCTATGATTTTTGTAAAAACAATATTTTTAACTATTCATTAAAAATAAATTATTTCAAAAAAATCTCAAAAATTAAAACTAAGATAATTTTGAAATTATAAGTTCAAAAAATAAATTTTTTTATAAAATTTGAATTCTAAAATATTTATATTTATTTATTTAAATGAAAATACAAAATTTAATGGAAAATTATTTTTATTGAAAAATGACCTTTTATACATCAAGTGTGTTTAATATTATTTCATATAAATCTATAAACAATTATATATTGACATAATAGTTTATAATTATAAATATTACCAATTATAATAAAATTTTATATATGATCAATTTAATTCATTATGGTAAAATATAATACCCCCTTTTTGTAAATGGTTCATTGAAAGAACTCCTTTTTAATATATTAATCAAAGAAAAATAATAATCTATAATTATTTTAATCAATTATTATATTTTTATTTTCAAATGATTATATTTTTCATGTATTTTTAATATTTCATGGTTCGTTTTATTTCGGTGTTGCATTAGTTTGGTGTCACGTGCGATATATGCTATTGAAGACATTATTAATTTAATGGGTCCAAATTCATGGGGTTTTACATATAGTTTTTCCTTAATACACTATCTTAAACATAAATAATATTTTATGATTGATTAATATGTATGTTTTATTTTCATGATGTGACCCTTCATCCCCCAATGTGACTTGTCTTATTTTCCAATGAAAAAGTATAATCCCTTAAATTTCAATGATAATCTTTACATATGATTCCTTTTGAAGACTTTGATTTTTTTTAGAAAATTGAAATATATTACATACAAAAATAAAAACCTTATACATAAAAGAAAATAATTTCCTTTTTAGACATTCTAAAACTTTCGAAAAACCTTATTTAACATCTAAATTCCATATTTATACAGGGATTTATAAATACTTTACTAATATTATGTTAACTTTAAATAATAAATTATATATCATGTAATACACATCCCTTCCTAAATTTTTAGTGTTCTCTTCAAAAAAACTATTACATTTTTAAAATATCATACAAATTCAATGAAACTCTGTAACTTTGTCAATTTTTGGTGAACTTCACTCATGACATGGTGTTTGTGCCCGCACGATGGTTTTTTCATGTAAAATCTAAAACCTTTAAGAATTATTATCATCCTTCTTATGGAATTAACTATTTGATGATAGGGGTTTCATTCATTTTACCCTAGTCAATATTCTATTTACCCAAGAGTTCAATTGAGAGTATACACCATAGGGTCGATCATAAGGTGGCCGCTCACAAGAATTGTTTTCCTATTATCACTATTATAATTTAACTAATATAAAACTTACTCAAATAGTAATATAGATCAGGGTTTTGATTATTAAAACAAATTTAATATAATATACATGATAATTAAAATGAAGAAAAACACAATGAAAATAAAGAAGAGAAAAGAATATAGTAGAAGAAAAACATTGTTCTCAAGGTTTCATAGTGGTGTTATCCTTGCTATAAAAAATATATTTCTCTTTACTTTATTCAATGTAGAGATCCAAAACATTCAATCTAGACCATCTCATTTGAAAGGTATTATCCTACACAAATACCTTTGCAAGTAGGATTATCCTCTTCCACATCAATACATAATCCATACTCCTCTATTTGAATGACTGAGATATCAATGAGAAAATAAAATAATTAAATGAGTAGAAAATAATAATAGAGAAAGTGGGTCGACTAATCACAAAAATCATTTTACTCACTAATAAATAATTACAATAAAACATGAGAATTCATAAAAGAAAAATAAACTCAAATACCACCACTCCCCCCCTCAAACAAAAGTGCGGGTTAGCTCTCCACAAACATGGAGTTAGAAAGAAGCACATTGGGAGGAACACATAAAATAAAATAAAAGAAAAATGTATAGAAGAAGAAGAAAGACACAAACATATATATTAAAAATATAAATAATAGTTAGAGACAAAAAAACACATTTTTCCTCTATAAAAAGGATATGTTTGAATTGGTAGGATAGATACATATTTATAGGGATAGTGGGTGAAGATTTCTCAATCAGAATGTTTTCTTGAAACTATTCTGCATGGTTAACCCCTTTAATGGAAAAATATTCAAGAGTGGTCATCCAGAAAGTTGTTCCAAATTATCTTTTTCGTTTGAACCAAAAATTTCAGCTTCAGTTTCTATTTTTAGAAGATGATATGGTTCATTAATTAATAAACATTAGTTCTAGAATAATGCTTCCTAATTTTTCCCCAAATTTAAAGCATCAAATGGCCCCCATAATTATAGAATATTTCCATGATATTTATTAGAAGAATTATAGTTTGAAATATATTTAAAAACAATTTGGAATCAACTTAATTAAAGGTGTGGATATTAAGTTATGATCCAATGAATAAGGTGGGGTCCCCAATTTCATTCAAAATAGTTCTCCAATATTACTAACTTTTTGGGGTTCTATATGGTCGAATCATATCTTGGTCCATAAGAAATTGTTTTACCAATAAATCAAGGAATATTAAAAAAAATAAATTTTTATTATTATAGTAAAATATATGACTAAAATATAGAAGTGATTAAATACAGTTAAAATTCTTTAATTAGGTCATTTTTCCATTTAACCTCAAAATACTTCAAAAACCTAAAAATGTGACAATTGAACATTAAATAACATTATATTGGGATTAATAAAATTTAATTATAGTATAAAATATATATTATTTTAACTTTATCATTCCACCACACTTAAGATTTTCACTCCCGGTCAATTATCATATATTCAAATCAAGATCCACTTAACAATCAAAATTGGGAAAACATCCATGATCTTATCCAAAATAGAATTCCATCATGCATCTTGTATGAAAAAAATTCCCTATTATTTTAATTACTCACATTTAAATTTTTTTAACCTCATAAATCCATTAATGATCCAATCCAAACCTACCTCACATTGTATTTTATGTCACTCTTCACTCAAGAGAAATCGAATCTGGAGTTATGATCATGCTCAGAAAGTTCATGTATCACCATATGATTTTTAAAATTCTCATTTCTCTATAGTGAAAGACATGAAAATATTTTCAATCATGAGGTGTTTTTCCAGATGATTTTTTTGGATTAGTGTTGGTGGGTAAATGATTTAAAAATTTAAGTAAAAAAATAGGAGGTTTGAAACTTAAGTACAATGGATGAATAATCAACTGAAAACATAGGAAGAACCTCACTCAAAACCCATTGATATTGAGAAACCCAAAACAAACTCATTTTTTTGGCATGGGACATGATCCAATAATTGATTACAAAGAATGATATCATCAATGTTCTCCCCTTTTATTAATTTTTTAAAGCTCTAGAAAGGCACGTTTTTTTAAAAGATGAGTTGACAATTGAATACAATGAATAAATTACAATAATTACCTTGATTTTATAGAGGTACATGATTCATAATATAAAGTACAATGATAAATTCAAGCGCATCTCCATTTATTTCATTTGTCTATTTTTTTAAACTAAACTGGATGAAACAAATAAAGAAAAATGAAATGATGACTCAAGCCCAATTTTCCAATAATAAAAAACCCAAAATGTTGATACAGACTTCACACCACATGAAAATGAAACAAATCCTAAATAACTCATATGAAATGACCTTTACCCACACTAAAACTTTGAAATATCCACGAAAAATACCAAGAGTGTGGGTTGGTAAGAAAAAATAAACCTATAATGTGGCTTAAACATATAATAAAATTCATCGAATATAAGGTATAACAAAGGATTTATGTAATGATAGATCTTAGGTAAATATTTTTCTAGCCAAAAAAGTGCCTCAATAATGTTAAAAATATTCCATGAAATCTAGAACTTTGGAAGAGAAATGTTACAAATTCTGGTACTCACACAAAATACAAGTTTCTTTCAAGAAAGTGTGGGTATTCGTATGAATATATCAATGTGGTTAAAAATACCTCACAATACCATAAAAATATTTTGAGTCAGTGTTTCATGTAAAATAATTCCAATAATTTGTTGAACTCATAAAAATTATTGAAAATACAATTCAAGGAAAAATTTTTACATCAACAATCATTTAAAATCAATTATTTCAAGAATCATTTCAATTTTCTCAAATCAATTGATGTATGAAAAATCATCATAATATTCATTAAAGCTCAAGGATCATAAAAAAGATGAAAAAATCACATAAAAACTAAGTAGTTTGAAACTACCCCACACTTAAATATCACTACCCTTCATTTCAGTTAATAAATAAATAAATAAGGGTAGAAAAACTAAAGATAATGAAAGTTACAACTTGAATTTATTTTTTTATAAGATTTTAGTTAATATTGTAGCTTTTATCACATTAAAAATAAATGAACAAAATGAAAAACATGATAAAAATAAAGAAAAATAAAAATAAATTGGAAAGAAATGGGATAATTCTTGGTTTGACTCCCCTAGTGGGTGATATGTTTTTATTTCCCCTATTCTGATAGTTGCATCAGTTTAACGTCGATCAAAATGTGTATAGGGTTTATTTCTTAGATTCCACTAAATATTATTTCTCCCAACATCCATCAGTATATTATAGGATTGATAGCCCTCAAATAAAATAAAAAAGTCCCAACCCCCAGAACATATGAAAAAGAAAATTTGTTGGGTAAAGAGGATGGGGAAAGAAAATAGCGGTGCTCCCTATTTAGATTAATTGGTAGAGAAGTGTCCAATGAAGTTTGAGATAGTAGAACTGTGTGTGGTCCTCATCTGGTTTAGGTTCAAAAAATTGTTCCTAAGGCAGTTCTTCTTTAGTTCTATCATCATCATTTTCACATGTGAAAAACTTCACTAACTCATCTATCTTCTACACAACACAAGTCACTTTTTCTTATTATTTATCCACGTCATGAAGTAATGGTGATGAATCTAAAAAATCAACACAAGGGGGGGGGGGGTTATTTTTTAATTCATAATTAATAATATTTTAATGAAAATAATTCATATAAATTAAATCTCCCTCAGCATATTCAGCTTCAAAGTATTTTTCCTTAAGAAGGGAAGCTGGAAACTTATTTTTTGGAGTGGGAAGTGTATCCTAAAATCTTTCATCAACCTCCCCAATTTCTTCTTGAAAGGTCAGTGAAATAGGCACATCATTCTCATTATCTCATGTCTTTTACATTCAATCCATATAACTTTTACATCTTCAACTTTAGCCGCTGGTGATGCTACTATCTTTCTTACTATTTCAAGGATTTTGAAATTATTTTGAATCATCCAAAAATATTGTTCTATATAAAAAATAAATCTCCCTTACCTAATAGAAAATAAATTATTGTTATAATAATAAGAAAAATCATTGGAATAATCTATTACGATCTATGAAATAATAATGTCTCAATAAAACACTTTTTTTTAGTTTTTTGAAATTTTAATTTTTTGGGTTTTTTATGAAAAAAAGTGTGTGATGAACTTGGACTCTCTGAAAAAATATCTAAATCGATGATATGGTTTTTAATTATTTTCAACTAATAAATATTTTATTTACCTCAATGTGAAATATATAGTGCACTCCCTAGTGTCGATATCTTGTGGATGCCACTTACAACACACGATCTTTCTATTGTCACTGTTATTATCTATCTAATATAAAATGAGCTTATATAATACATATGGGGGTGATTTTAAATGAATGAAATATAAATATTATAAATTTATAAATTAAAATGAAATTAAAATGATTTTATAAGAAATAAATAAGGAAATATTTCTTAATAGTTCTTGGTGATTGAAATAATTATTCAAAAGGAATTTTAATATTCAACACAATGTAGAGATAAAGACCTATCAAACTACACCCTATCATTTGAATTATGATTAACACATACTGAGATGTATTCATACAAGGTAATACTCTTAAAAAATTTAGCTATGAGACCTCTTCGATGACCATCACTTCCTAATCTATACTCCACCGAATGCATGACTTAGATAGCGAAGGGAAGGATGATTTATAAATGAGAAAAAGAATTCAGACGATACATAAAATGGGGAGATCACTCACCATAATAAATTTAACAATCAACAAAACATTACAAATTTAATAAATAAATATAAAATGAAGCACAATAAAACTCTATCAAAGCACTATTTCCTCCCTTGAACAAGCTATGAGGCTAGTTCTCTATTTTTAGTGGAGTTGAGAAGCTTGGTGGTAAAATCAAAAAATAAGAGAATTTTGAGGGGAAGAGAAATGAAAAAATTAACAAGAAGAATAAAATAATATATATTGAAAATATTAAAAACTATTAAAAAAATTAAACTCCACCTTATCCTCTAGAAATTGTCTATGTTTGAATTGGGAGGAGGGATACATATATATAGGGAGAAAGGGTGATGAATTATCACTCAGAATATTTCCTCCAAAATATTCCATGTGGTTGTATCCTTTAATTGAGTAATATTCAAGAGTGTTCTTATAGAAAGTTGTTCCATATTATTGTTTTTGTTTGAACACAAAATTTTAGCTTCATTCTCCTTGTGTAGAAAATGATATAGTGCATTAAGTTATAAATATTTATTTTTGCTGAATGTTTCCAAAGTTTCCCCATAATTTCAAGTATCTAATATACACCATAATGAATGATTATGACCATGATATTTATTGAAATAATGAAAAATTTAAATTTATTTCATAAAATTTTTTAATCGCTTTAATTGGTGGTTTTATTCTGATTCATGCTCTAATGAATGAGGTGGGGTCCCCCATGTTGTCTGGAATATTTCACCAAGTTTATTGACTTTTAGGGCTTCTAAATGGTCAAATAAGATCCTGGTCCAAAAGAAATATTTTTAACTTATAAATCAAGGAATATTGAGAAAAAGGAATCATTTTATTTATATTAGTATTGAAAAAAATATGACCAAAATAAAGAAGTGAATAATTTAAGTTAAAATTCCAAAATTAGGCCATTTTTGCATTTAGCCTCAAAATACTCCAAAAACCTAAAGATATGACAATTGACCATTAAATAACATTATCATGTGATTAATAACATTTAATTATATAATAAATATATGAAAATGTTATCTTCATCACTATCAATGTTCCATAAACAAATTCAAGACTTCAAATTGATCTTTGCACAATTACCATCATCCAAAACATCAACCTTCATATATTTCATAATAACTTCTAGAATAACCTCTATTTATTTACTTCCATTTCCATGGTAACTTAAAATAATAAATTAAAAAGATATTAACTTCTGGAAAATTATATTTCTCTAAGAATACAACATTTATTATTCAGAATGATTTTTAACTTCTGTAATTCTAAGAAAAACAATCAGAACATACTCCAATGCCTGCATCTGAGTCACCATGTCTACTAATAAATTACTTATTTAATTTTCAATAAATATAATAAATATTTACACAAAATACAACACACAACCTCATGGTTGAAATATTTTCTCCATTGGTTTTGTTGACAACACCACCATAAATCTTTCAAAACAAAGTATGAATTTATGTATAATTCTGCTCACTTCCCCCTTAGCAATTAAATAAATAGAGTTCAAATTTTCCAGATAATTAATTTTGATTCCTACATCCTTTGGGTTTCTCCACATATTTCTTCACTTTTAGTCCCCTATATCCATAAATTCTTTGGGTTTATATTCATCAGATTTATTCCACCTTTATCAATAATCTTTTGAACCATATGTTCATGAAGGATCATCATTTGGTCATTACTATAAGTGCCTCTAGATTTTATGTGACTATGTTCTACCTATGTATTATATTCAAAAATATATAATATTACATAATGAAACTCAAGAATATTTTACCACTAGTTAAAAAAAATTCTTATTTAAAGAGTTAGAACTCTCCCCTTTGGTAACCCATACCCTCAAATCTTTCATTAAGTTAATTTTTATTTAAAAACTTTGAGGCTCTTATAACCACTTGTTGAATATCATTTTAACCTTGATCTTATTTCAATATTTTTTAATTATAAATTCAATTTAATCCCAATTTCATTTTTAGTAACAATATTCACAAGAAATTCCAATAAGTGAATTTACCACTTGGAAACAAGTCATCAAAAAAACCTCTAATCCTATAGAGTCAAAACTCAATGTAAGAGAAAATGGTATAATTAAATAATTAAAATGTTATACATGTCACTCACCCACATATATAATTTAATGAAACATCATAAATTAACTTTCTTCAGCATCAAACTACTGATGATCATAATTTTACTCACACAAAATGTTTAGTATAGAATAAATAAATCACAAAGTGTGTAATTAATACCACATATTGAACCAATTAATAATAAATTTTCATGATGATATAGTAATACTATTTGATATACATGATTATTCTTTCATGATAAGGATTCTACATTCTTGTATAAGGATAATCTTACTTTAAATTTTTGTCACTATCTCCACTTGATTTATTCATTTTTTGACGCAAAATATTATAATTATATTCTTATTCATCATCAAAAGTATAATTTTATTAGAGAGACCAAAAAACCAAAAATTCCATAAGAGTTCAAGGAGGACAACAATTGTGAATCCCAAGTGCATCAACCCTCACGAGATCAAAAAATTTAGGGTAAATGATCGCATACTATAAAAAACAGTAAACAGGATAATAAGTGTACTGAGAATAATGAAAATTTGAGAATTTTATTCCTTCATGCCATGTGTTTCGAAAATAAAACCTATTGTTAATAAGAATATTTCTTCTAAAAATATTATTAATGATGGGATAGGGAATAAAATACATTGCATTCATGGAGTTTTAGATGATCATAGAACTAGTTTTAATAGACTCTAGAGTGATATTCAAATCAAGGAAAACCTGGATCTGATTGAGTAGTGCACATGCCGCTGAAATAAGTGAATCACCATGTCCATAAGATCCATAGAAATCTATGAACACCAAACCACTATAATCAATAAAAATATGTACTCCTTACATGAGACCATTATTACATGAACCATCCATATTAATATTAAGGCCACTATTTTGGGGGAATCCATTTCACCCATTCCCCTTGAGAATACAAAACCTATGATGATGGAATAAGGGATATACCGACTATTAACATATTGAAGGATGGTGCCTTATCCTAATGTTTCAGAAGAATATCCTATACCACTACTAGAATTTTGGATCAAGTTGCCAAAGCCAACCAAGAATTGGTAGTCCCCTCATTCTAAACCTTGTTCTGAGTACTCCAAATGCACTAACATCTTGTAGAAAAAAATGATCATTATACTTTCTATTCCTTCTTATTGCATAAGACTCCTTGAAATCAATTTCCTAGAAAATTATCAGTACTTTACATCTAGAAACATAAATTGAAATGATCACCAAGATTCTTCCAAATCTCATCCACCCATTCTCTTTGGAAAGACAAATTGTGTGTTGATTCTTCTTGTGAGTTAATGAAACATTTACATTTATAAGTAAGAGAAAGCCTTTATATTTGACCTCATTTTCTGTGGAGATGTAATTGGATTTGATGTGACTAAAAAAGAATCCTTATTTTGTAGGTATATCACCACAACATAGGAAAACTCCCCACACATCTCGAGAAAGATTCAGATGCATCAAAGAACTATAAGACTTGGATGAAAAGAGACTTGATGGTGAAATAGTAAAAACCTGTCTATCTAGATAATTATTTTGCTGATATTCTAAAATATGTTAAGTTTTTATTTGTTCAAAATGTATCAAATTAAAGTTGGATATAATCTATTCTAATGGAAAGAAGTGTCAGGATTCAGACATCCTAAAAATCACACTAAGTCTTCCACCTAGTTGTGGTTCCAAAAGATAATGTCTCCATGACTGATAATCTATCAAGAGTGATGTTGAAGATATGGAACATGCTCATCGATCTTTTACATACCCCAAGGTGAATCTCTTCATCATATCCATGTTTTGACCATATTTACATGCAATAAATTTATCCCAGAATGAGCTACCCTCTAAGGCCTCCCATAAAATCCTAGACTGGTTGGAATGCATGGTTCCTATGGTATACATCAAGTTTATTCCACCCTATTCCAATAGATTTACCAGCCTCACTTATGAGGCCCAGTGACAATGTCCATTAGAGTGCACATCTTAGATGAACGAAACCATGATATTTTCTATGTTACTCAAAATAGCCATAATATCCTTTAAAATAGATAAAATATTAATGGGAATAGATGAAAGATAATAGTTAACATGTTTAATCCATACAATGAAAGATATAAATTGATTTTTCTTATTTTTGATATAGTTTTAGATTTTATGAACCAATCCTTAAAAGTGGTGAATATACACTATACCAGGGGATACTAGAGAGACTAAATATTATATGGGAAAATTCTTTATTAATATTCCAAGAATCCTCTCAATCTTATCAGCCCTCCTTTCCAGACAATGTTTTTAAATATAAACATTTATTTTACCCATATTGACAATTTTTCCACCCTATTTATTATAATCCCCATATCTTTATTAATATTTAAAATTGACATATTATTCATGTTCATAAAGATTAGCATGTTTCTAGAAAAAAAAAGATGGGAGATACCATTAAGGTTAGTCCTTTACCAAAAGGTTTGAATGGTTCCATTTTTGATGCACATAAAGATATGATTATTAAAAAAATATTACACTAGAATGAAAATATTGGGTGATAAGGGATTGACTTGTCCAATCCCTCATACTGAGTTGAATAACCCACATATATTTCCCATAAGTGTAATGGAAATCCAAGGAGATCTAAAACACCTGAAAAAAACCACCACCTAGGAAGAAAATCCCATTAAATTCATAACCTTGAAAATTAATATCTGCTCCAATATTTTATATAACTTATCCATATCAACTTTTATTGCATTATTGGACCCAGGGGTTTTAATTTTACATCACTTATCATTTCCAGAGCCAAACCAATTGCCTCTTGGCTAGATCTTCCTAGTATGAAACTATGTTTCTCCCCCGATATCTAGTTATGAAAATGCATTGCAAGTATTATGTTGATAATAAATGAAAGAATATGATATTGAAAATTTCACATTATTATGGGTCTAAATTGATTAAGAGAAAAATGATATTTGGCCTTCGGAATGAGAACTAGAGTTTTTGTGCACACCATCATAGGAAGTTCATCACCTTAGAAAAAATCATGAATGATGTCCTCTATTTTCATATTAATAAGATCCCATAAACCCACATAAAATGATCCTAGAAATCCATTAGTTATAGGATAACTATCAGGGTTGAGGGAGCGAAAAAACTTTGACACCACTTCCTCGTCCAAAATACTACTTAGATAAGAGTTAATATGATCATAAAAAAGAATTAATATAGAATAAAAAAACTATTTTTCCCTCAGATACCAATACTACATGGAATTATTAACATTATCTAATAAATATATAAATAAGTAAGTAGCCATACCTACCACTATCTCCATATCATTCGATAAAGATCCATCGTCCATGAAAATGTTGGAATAAAATGTCGATTCTTTCCCCTAATGTAAATATAAAAATATAATGTATTTCTATCCCCTTCCTTAAGAGTCATATCCCTAGACCAATATTGTTCCAAAATTTCTACTTCTAGAATCATATTATAACGATAATTTTTTATGAACAATATTTTTGATGATATCTCCAGCCTAGAACAACTCAAGTATTGCCTCTATACATTTAATATTTTCCTTAACAGAGTTCAATTACAAAAACCAAGAAGAATGATAGATATTCTAGATAGTTAAGTAGGGTTTTAACTACATTATTTTATTGTAAAAATCAACCCAAATAGTCTGCTGTGGGCTTGTTCCAAGAAACCCGATCCTCGTCATGGAAGTTGGGATCAGAAGACTGATGACTGGAGAAGAAAAACTATTTCCTTTAGATCTTCTAGATTCTAGGCTAATAATAATTGAATAGTGGTATGATAAGGATCAAATAAGATGATGAATGATTGTATTAGTAAACAAGTTCAATGATTATATGTTATCATGGCAGTGGTCTATCCAAATCCTTGTATGATGAATTTCCTTCTGGTTATTACACCATGTGAATCTATCACCCAAAAATATGATGTCTAATAGCCTATTGAAGTATGAAAAGCATGATAAATATTTCATTTCCTTACCAAAGTAGAAACCACCACCTTTATTATCATAAAGGTCATGGATGGTGTTAAAATCACCGTCAACCATCTAGGGAAACTACCTTGGGTTGAATGATCCTAACTCAAGCCACAAGTATTCCCTTGTTATAGAATCACTTTTCACATAATCAAAATAAATGTAGCATAATTGATTTCCAAATATGACCTTAGTAGTAATATAACAACCCATAATTTACATACATTGTTAATACTTCAAAATTGAGGCACACTTATTACAACATATAAAACCATGAAAGGACCGTATAGGTATAGTGTCTTTAGAAACTGGGAAACATAAAAAACTAGTTCATAAAGCATCTACATTGTCTCCCATTTATTTCATCATATCTAGAGTCCCTTTTGGCATATTCTACTTAATACCCTTCTTCCAGACTTGGGGAAAATAAAACATACAAAAGGGTGATCTCAAATGCTCATTAAGGGTAAAAAAAAGAAATATCAATCATATCATATTCTTAAGAACATAACATTTTGAAAATCATATCCTGCAAAAGAGATCATAATATCCTGACATGGGATCAATCATAATAGTGAAATTTAATCCAAATAATCATAACATATAACATGAAACTCTATGGCATACACACATAATCATAGAGAATCATTTCTTATTAGTCAAAACTCATTGCCAAGACTATCTTAGTGGACAAAGTCCATTTCTAAACCGAGCTCACTCCTCGTTTCAGTACTGTTTCACTGAACCAGATTAACCTTCCGTTCCAGCCATGTCTATCTAATTAGATATAAATCTTTACCCAATGCATTGGAGGGAGATATAGGTCCAAACCATCTCATAATTAAACCATTCTTATGTGTTCCCCAAAATTATAAATCATACATCATAGCATAACCAATGTAATAAAAATGGGATTCTTAAACATCGTGACATCATAAAATAATCCATATAAGATAAAAGGGCTTCATGAAAATAATTCCATCATAACATAATAAAATCAATGTAAAAATAGGGATAGAAACAGAACCCTATATTATCTTAGATGGAAAATTATTTTGATAAAACGCTTGAACTCCATTCTTGAGGAAAATATCCTTTCTACTTGAAAAACATTTTCATTTCTTAAAATGTCATATAATTTTAAACTAAAAGAAGTTGATTAAAAATAAACATGAAAACTTTTAAAGGAAGCTTCATTGAAATAATGTTCTAAAAGTTTATTCAGGCCGTATAAGTTTAAAAAAACATTCTTCTCGTACATCGGCTGGAAAAGTCAAAAAATACCATGTACTAAAAACGACAAAATATTCCTTTCATATATTTTACTAAAAACTCACCAATGGGTAAAATAGTATTTAAAAAATTGTAGTTGGATGTAAATTATATTAAATATTGAGGAAACATGGATGTGGATGATAAATATTCCCCAGTAAATTCAGAAGTATAAACAATCTCAGATAAAAATGAAATTGTAAAATTTTCCATTACCTTATATCAGATTTGCTTTGTACGTGTCTGAAACTCATGTATAATGATTTAAATAATGTCATTTTCTTATTACAGAATCATACTCATTGTTATTATATCATATATGGTCATATTATTAGCTTCTTATTAGTAACATTTCATTGCTACTTGTTATTCTTGTGTTTATTTCCTTTTGTTCTTATGCGTGTTTTGTAGAATAAATTCTTATTCTTATTTTTAGGTTATAAATATCTCATTTAAAGAATGTTATTAGTGTAATATATATCATATTTATTCATTCAATTCATTTATATAATCATTATGCAATGTATATCATGTAGAAGGAGTCACATCACATAATGGAGACGATATTCCGTACGTACGCACGAGCGATGATATCGTTACCATGATCGTGGAATTGTATTGGAGTGTATATACTCTATTTCAGAATCAATATCACTTTACAATAATCATATATAGTTATTACTTACACCATTATACCCATCCAAGTAAGGTGGTGGTGGAAAACAGATTACACCATGGCATGGAGACAGTATTCCGTACGTACGCACGTGCGATGATTTAATTTTCCGTAGGATGGATAGAAGGTGAAATAGTATTGTTTCATATTTATAATAACATATCATTATATGAATGATACTGATGTTATTAATTCATAATTAAACAACTAAATAAGAATAAGTATAATAATAAATAAATTTGTAAGAATCGGTAACAGATATTACCTCTTCTTCGACACGCCTCTTTGAAACCTCCTCTTAGGGCACGAAAATTGGTCTTTAAAGAATAACAGGACCTCTAGAATATTACTAAGGAAGTTTAGAAGAGAAATTGGTAGGGGTTGGCCGATCTTGAAGGCTCAATGTGGTGTGAGGAGGAGAGGGAGGAGGTTCCCTTTTATAAGGGAGGAGAGGGGCACCTTAGAAAAAACTTAAAATATTATTTTATTGTAAAGTCATATTCGGTTTTTAATACATCAAAATTGATTTATTTTGAAGATAAGTTGGTTATGGGTCTAAATACTCTCAACCAATAGATTTAAGACAAGTTTATATTACTATTTTAACCTTATCATTTAGATTTAACTCTAACTTAAATAATTTATCTTTTACCGTGTCTTCTTGTTTTCTTACATTATATGGTTAATAAACTTACTATAACAAGCCAAAAGAACCCCAAGTTTTTAATTATTAATATATATAACCTTTTCTAAGTCATTTGTCCGAACCTTATATTTTTAGGAATAAAATAACAATTAATAATATAATATCTGTTTTAAAAACTATTTTATGTCAATTTTGGAACTATTGGGTAATTGATTTTTGTGAAAATCATAAGAACATGAATAGTTAGAAAAAAGTTAATTAACTCAATACTAATATGTCATATTAACCTATAAAATTAGTTTAATTCATAAAAAGTCTCAAATTACATTTATTTGGGTATTTATAACATCAATTATGTTAATATTTCATTAATAAGGTAATTACTCCATCATCATTGTGTCAAAAATAAATTAAATTATTTAATATATCAAAATTAAAAAAAAATATAATTATGTATGAAATATTTTTAGCTTTATAAGGAATATTTATAGTCGAAATTATCTTATTTATAACCATATATTAAAAATGTTTTAGTTATTAAACTTTGATTTTAACTATTTTAACTCTTTTTTAAATAAAATGATATTAAATGTCCTAATCTAATAAAAGTGAACCTAAATGGTCATATTTTATTCCTAAGGTTGTTTTTGGTGGAATTAAACTTTTCCAATAGAATTAGTACATGTGTTAGGGTAATAATAATATCATTTTTACCCTTAATTACCCTATTTACTTTTAACCGTGGTAAAAAAAGTAAAAAGTTACTATTCACCAAAAATTATTTTTATCTTATTGAACCACATTTCACTACTTGATATTAACCATGTATCTCATATTTTTAAAATCCTACTCATAGAAGCGGTAAAATTAAGTTTTATGTACATTTTCAAAAATCTCCTAGGAGGTAGGTAAAAGACGGTGAAAAGTTCAATAAAATTTTTATATATCTAAAATTATTATAAAATGACTTCATGGAATTAGATTGAACTTATATAGGTATTATGTATCAATTTTTTAACTAAAAAAATTTAAATAAAATAAATAATTATTTAAATAAAAATTCGGGTTTTAAATAGTAACCCTGTGTTTTCACAATTCATCAAAAATTGAAAGTTTTCAGAAAAATAGAAAAATTTCACCCTAGGATAATTTAGATATTCCGAATCCAAAAATGAAGTCCATTTTGAAAGATAAAATTTATAAAATTTCAAAAAGTGTTTATTACTATTCATAATGGTTAGTTTTAATAATATTTTAATAGCATATCGTTGTTTAGTGAAACTCGGTATTGCGTACAACGCAAGCTATCGAGGAAGGTCGTGATTACGTGTAAAGTAATCCAATCTAGTGTTGTGTGTAGTGAAAGATTCCTTTGATGATGTATATAACATAAAAACAAAATATTTCTCATAAAAATCTTGGGTGTTACATTCTAACCCCCTTCAAATGAATTTCACCGTCGAAATTCGTCACTTTGTAACAAATAGATGAGGATACCTTTCCCTCATCACATCCTAAAGCTCCCATGTAGCTTCTTATAATTGGTGGTTCTTCCATAAATCTTTCACCAAGCGAGTGGTCTTGTTCCGTAGAACTTTTTTGCTATGATCCAAAATCTCTATCGGCTGTTCTTCATAAGAAAGATCTTGCTCTAGTGGTACAACTTCTAAGCTGAGTACATGTGAAGGATTGAGTATGTAATTTATCAGGAGAGATACATGGAACACATCATGAACTTGAGAGAGATTCAGTGGAAGTGCCAATCGGTAAGCTACCTTCCCAACACGATCCAATATTTTGAAATGACCGATATACCTAGGGCTCAACTTTCCCTTCTTTCCAAATCTCATTACTCTCTTCCAAGGAGATATTTGTAAGAATACTTTATCACCCACTTGAAACTCTAGGTCTTTTCTTCGGTTATTGGCATAACTATTTTGTCGAATCTGAGTTTCTCTTATGTGTTGTTGAATAGATCAGACCTTTTCTGCCATCTCATCAACAAGATCAGGTCCTAATAGCTTTCTTTCCCCAACTTCATCCCAGAAAGTTAAAGTTTGGCATTTCTTTCCATATAGAGATTCATAAGGAGACATCTGAATACTGGAGTGAAAGATATTATTATAAGAAAATTACACCAAAGGTAGGTGTTGATCCCAACCTCCTTTGAAATCCATAGAGAAAGCTCTTAACATATCTTCTAGAGTTTGAATTGTTCTCTCAGACTGACCGTCTATCTGAGGATGATAAGCAGTGCTGAAACTCAAGTCTGTATCCAAGGTATGCTGAAGAATTATCCAAAACATTGATGTAAACCTCGGATCCCGATCAGATATAATGGAAAGTGGTACTCCATGCAATCTTACCACTTCCTTTACATATATCATGGCAAGCTAATCCAGATAGAAATCTTCTCTAATAGCAATGAAGTGTTCCGACTTTGTAAGACGATAAACTATGACCCAGATAGCATTATTGCCTTTGGATGTTTTAGGAAGTTCAATGACAATGTCCATAGTGATGTTTTCCCATTTCCATTTGGCTTTGGGTAATGGTTGTAACATCCCCTTAGACTTCTGTCTCTCAGCTTTAACTTGCTGACAAACCAAGCATCGAGAGACATATTCAGCAACATCTCTTTTCATGACATCCTAGCAGAAGTACTCTTTCAGGTCCCTATACATCATCGTGATTCCAGGGCAAATAGAGAATGAAGAACTATGAGCCTCATCCAGCAAATACTTCTTTAATTCTGGGATGGGAGGAACACAAACCTGATTCCTGAACTTTATTATCCCATCACAATCAAGGTTGAATTCAGGATCATTTATCACCATCTTTTGTAACTCTACATCTTCTTTCTGTGCCTCTTTAATATTCACATGTATAGATGGTTGAACATTCATTAGAGAAACATAATATTTTCTCCTTCCATTATAATTCCAATATCCATCCTTTGTAAATCCATAAATATTGGATCTTTTTTGATCCTCATCATGGATAAGCTAGCATGGTCTTGTCGACTTAATATATCTTCCACCTTGTTTTCTTTTCTTTCCTAGGGTGGTAATGAATTGAGCAGTCATAATCCTTAATCAGCTCCAACCATCCTCTTTAGCGCATATTCAGCTCCTTTTGTGTGAAAATATACTTTAAACTTTTATGATCAGTATAAATATTACACCTTTCTCCATAAAGATAATTCTTCCAAATATTTAATGCAAAGATTACCGTAGCTAACTCCAAATCATGAGTTGGGTAATTTTGCTAGTGGATTTTCAACTATCGTGAGGCATAAGCTATAACCATATCTTTTTGCATGATAACACACCCCAATCCCTTCTTGAATGAATAACTATAGATCACAAACCTTTCTCCACTACAAGGAAGTGTGAGCATAGGTGCACTGGATAACCTTCTTTTTAAATCCTTGAAATTCTATTCATATTCTTCTGTCCAAACAAACTTAACTCCTTTCCGAGTCAAATTGGTGAGTGGGTTAGATAATCATGAAAAATATTTCACAAAACGTTGATAATATCCTGCCAAACCAAGAAAACATCGGATCTCAATTACTATTGTTGGTCTCGACCATCTTTCGATAGCCTCTGTTTTTTCTGGATCCATAGATATCCCCTCTTTTGAGATTATGTGACCCAAAAATGAAACTTTTTGAAGCCAAAATTCACACTTGGTGAATTTGGCATAAAGCTTATCATTTCTCAGGGTCTTCAATACAATTCTCAAGTGATCTTCATGTTGTTCCTTGCCCTTTGAATAGACAAGAATATCTTCTATAAAGACTACCACAAACTGATAAATATAGTCACTAAAGAATATATTCATCAGATCCATGAAGATAGTAGGTGAATTAGTAAGACCAAATGGCATCAATATAAATTCATAGTGTCCATACCTTGTACGGAAAGACGTCTTTGGTATATCCCCACTTTTGACCCTTAATTGATGATACCCTGAATGAAGATCAATCTTGGAAAAGTATTGAGCTCTGCGTAGTTGGTCAAATAAGTCATCAATGCATGGGAGAGGATATCTGTTCTTGATAGTGATCTAGTTAAGTTCTCGATAATCAATGCAGAGTCTCATTGATCCATATTTCTTCTTAACAAACAGAACATGTGCTCCCCAAGGTGATGCACTAGGGCGTATGAATCCTTTATCAAGATTCTCTTGGAGTTTCTTCTTCAATTCCTCCAACTCAATTGGGGCTATTCTATAAGGTGTCTTTGAAATGGGCATAGCACACGGTATGATTTCTATGGAGAACTCAACTTCACAATTTGGTGGAAGACCAGGAAATTCCTCTGGAAAGACATCATCAAACTCCCATACAATGGGAATATTCTTAATCGTGAGTTTCTCTCCAACCATTTGAGATAAATAACCTTCATTTAGTGTAATCAAGACTCATAAGATGGAAGAAATTTCCACTGGAAGGTTATGTTCATCCTTGCATCGATAGCCGATCATAGATTGATCTGGAATATGAAATGTGACTTCCCTTCTTTGGAAATTGATTTGATCTCCATATAAAGAAAGCCAATCCATGCCAAGAATCACATCAAATTCCACTATAGGAATGATCACAATATTTTCAGGAAGCACTTTCCCACAAACTTCAATCGGAGAAGAATTATTAACTTTTGATGCAACTGTTGTGCCATTAGGGGTTGTCACAGCTAACTCAACATCTAATTATTGAGGTAATATGATGATACCCTTAGAAAATTATTTAGAAATAAAAGAGTGGGTGGATCCAAAATGAAATAAAACATTTTCTACTTTTTAGTGGATGGTAAGTGTACCTTTCACCACATCGTTATCGTACTCTACTTCGCTGATAGAAATTGCATGTGACTTTCCTTTGTCTTTAGCCTTAAGAGTTTTTTTATGTCGATCATCATCAAAAACCCTTGGATAAGGGAATTGATTAGTTTAATTCCCCATTTCCTTTCACTTGTAACATTGAAGTGTAGGAGGCACACTCTGTGTAGGCTTTTCTTTGTTCGCGTCACTAGACATATTATTCCCATCATTGCAGCATTCAAATGCCCGATGAACATCCTTTCCACATTTGAAAAATTTACTTGTCCCTTTAAGACAACTCCCTCCATGTTTCTTTCCAAACTTTGAGCATAAGGGAAAACTCATATTCTTTTTAGTGTGCTCTTTAGATTTTCCTTTGAATTCCATTTTTCTCTTCTTATCAAACACATATGACTAATGGGTTACTCCAATCTCCATCTCAACCTTGAGAGCACATCGAATGATTTCCACATAGCTATTGAAGTCCCTTATAGCTAACACCTTTTGAAGACTTGGTTTTAAGCCACTAAAGAATCAATAAATATTACTCTCAGGTTGGATAATAATCCCAGAAGCATACCTTGAAAGTCTTGTAAAATTTTCTTCATAGGTACCAACAGATTCATCAACCTTTTGCTTCAGTTCAAGAAACTCCTTCTCCATCTTTGTTCAAAGAATACGAGGGAAGTACATATTGAAAAATAAGTTCTTGAACTTGTCCCATTCCATGGACTCAATTTCATCTCTTGGAATCATATTCTTGATAAGATTCCTCCATTGATCAGATTCACCTTCCAAACGATATACTGATAAGATGACTTTATCATGTTCAGAACATTGA
The DNA here is from genome assembly GCA_963277665.1 of Viscum album. Lineage (NCBI taxonomy): Eukaryota > Viridiplantae > Streptophyta > Magnoliopsida > Santalales > Viscaceae > Viscum > Viscum album. The sequence goes on from OY728148.1 coordinate 2,054,588,874, forward strand.
AGAACTGAAAATATCTTTTCAGTGGTACTGATCCATTGTTTAGCCACTAATGGATTAGTAGACCCATTGAATGAAGGTGGACGCTACCTCATGAAGGATTCAATAGAATTTTTATCCTTACTTTGCTCGTTTGGAAGTCCTAAAAGATTCACATCTTAAGAAAGTTGTGTGATCATGGCTACAAGATTTTTCATTCTAGCTCCAATAACGTTTGGTTGCTCAGGGTGACAATCATTCATTGCCCATCACATTCCGCATTAACACGGTTCCTTTGGGTTCCAACCATTGACTAAAACCAAGAAGAATAGTGTGAGAAACACTAATTATAATAGGAAAACCACATAATCAAGATTAAAATTTCACACTTAAGGTCTTATCAAAGGTTGTTCGTGGCCATTTCTAAAACACTAAGATTGTGTTCTATGCTTAGATATATCCTTAGGGTTCTTACTAAGGTTTTCACATCCTAGTTTCCAACGGTTGACTATACCTTTCCTCTGATATGAAATATAATGACCCATACTTTACATACATTGTTAATAATTCAAAATTGAAGCACACTTATTACAACATATAAAACCATGAAAGGACCGTATAGGTATAGAGTCTTTAGAAACTAGGAAACATAAAAAACTGGTTCATAAATCATCTACATTGTCTCCTATTAATTTCAACATATCTAGAGTACCTTTTGTAATATTCTACTTAATACCCTTTTTCCAGACCTGGGTAAAAGAAAACATATAAACGGGTGAGCTCAAATTCTTATTAAGGGTAAACAAAAGAAATATCAATCATATCATATTCTTAAGAACATAACATTTTGAAAATCTTATCCTTCAAAAGATATCATAATATCATGACATGGGATCAATCATAATAGTGAAATGTAATCCAAATAATCATAACTTAAAACATGAAACTTTGTGGCATACACACATAATCATAGAGACATTTCTTATTAGTCAAGACTCATTTCCAAGACTATCTTAGCGGACAAAGTCCATTTCTGAACCGAGTTCACTCCTTGTTTCAGTCCTGTTTCACTGAACTGGATTAACCTACCGTTCCAGCCATGTCTATATCATGAGCTATAAATATTTACCCAATGAATTGGAGGGAGATATAGGTCCCAACCATCTCATAATGAAACCATTCTTATGTGTGCCACAAAATCATAAATCATACATCATAGCATAACCCATGTAATAAAAATGAGATTCTTAAACATCGTGCCATCATAACATAATCCATATAAGATAAAAGGACATCATAAAAATAATTCCATCATAACATATTCAAATCAATGTAAAAATAGGGATAGAAATAGAACCCTATATTATCTTAGAAGGAAAATAATTTTGATAAAACTCTTGAACTCCATTTTTGAAGAAAATATCCTTTCTACTTCAAAAAACATTTTCCTTTCTTAAAATGTCATATAATTTTAAACTAAAAGAAGTTGATTAAAAATAAACTTGAAAACTTTTAAAGTAAGCTTCATGGAAATAATGTTCTAAAAGTCCATTCAGGCCATATAAGTTAAAAAAAATTCTTCTTGTACTTTGGCCGGAAAAGTCAAAAATTACCTCGTACTAAACACGACAAAAGATTCCTTTCATATCTTTTACTAAAAACTCACAAATGGGTAAAATTGGATTTAAAAAATTGTATGTGGATGAAAATAATATTACATATTGAGGAAACATGGACGTGGATGATAAATATTCCCCAGTAAATTCGGAAGTATAAACAATCTCGGATAAAAATGAGATTGTGAAATTTTCCCTTACCTTAGGTCCGATTTGCTTCGTACGTGTCCGAACCTCCTGTATAATGATTTAAATAATGTAATTGACATATTACAGAATGATAATCCTTGTTATGATATCATATATGGTCATAATCTTAGCTTCTTATTAGTAATATTTCATTGCTACTTGTTATTCAGGTGTTTATTGCTTTTTGTTCTTATGCGTGTTTTGTAGAATGAATTCTTATTATTCTTTTTAGGTTATAGATACCTCATTTACAGAATGTTATTAGTGAAATATATAGAATATTTATTCATTCAATTCATTTATATAATCATTATGCAATGAAGATCATGTAGAACGAGTCGCATCACATCGTGGAGACGGTATTCCATACGTACGCACGAGCGATGATATCGTTACCATGATCGTGGAATTGTATTGGAGTGTATGTAAACTATTTCAGAATAAATATAAATTTAGAATAATCATATATAGTTATTCTTTACCCCATTATACCCATCCAAGTAAGTTGGTCGTGGAAAACAGATTACACCACGGCGTGGAGACAGTATTCCGTACGTACACACGCGCGGTGATTTCATTTTCCGTAGGATGGATAAAAGGTGAAATAGTGTTGTTTCATATTTATAATAACATATAAGTATATGAGTGATACTGATGTTATTACTTAATAATGAAACAACTAAAGATGAAGAAGTATACGAAGAAATAAATTTGAAAGAATCGGCAACGGATATTACCTCTTCTTCGACATGCCTCTTTGAAACCTCCTCTTAGGGCACTAAAATTGTTCTTTGAAGAAGACCAGTAACTATAGAATATTACTAGGAAAGTGTAGAAGAGAAATTGGCAGGGTTTGGCCGTGCTTGAAGGCTCAAAGTGGTGTGAGGAGGAGAGGGAGGAGGTGCCCTTTTATAAGGGAGGAGAGGGGAACCTTAGAAAAAAGTTAAAATATTATTTTATTATAAAGTCATATTCAGTTTTTAATAGCTAAAAATTGATTTATTTCTAAGATAAGGTAGGTATGGGTCTAAATACTCTCAAACAATAGATTTTAGACAAGTTTAGGTTACTATTTTAACCTTATCATTTAGATTTAACTCTATGTTAAATAATTTAACTTTTACCGTGTCTTCTTGTTTTCTTACATTATATGGTTGAGAAACTTACTATAACAAGCCAAACGAACCCCAAGCTGTTAATTATTAATATATATAACCTTATATAAGTCATGTGGCCGAACCTTATATTTTTATAAATAAAATAACAATTAATAATATAATATTTGTTTTAAAAACTATTTTATGTCAATTTTGACACTATTTGGTAATTGATTTTTGGTAAAATTATAACATCATTATTAGTTCAACAAATTTAATTAAATCAATAATAATATGTTATATTAACCTATAAAATGAGTTTAATTCATAAAAAGTCTCAAATTACATTTATTTGGGTATTTATAACATCAATTAGGTTAATATTTAATTAATAAGGTAATTACTGCATCATCATTGTGTCAAAAATAAATTAACTTATTTAATGTCTAAAAATTACAAATAAAATACCATTATTTAGGAAATATTTCTATATTTCTAATGAATATTTATATTAGAAATTATCGTCTTTATAATCCTATATTGAAAATGTTTTAGTTATTAAACATTGATTTTAACTATTTTAACTCCTTTTTAAATAAAATAATATTAAATGTCCTAATCAAATACAAGTGGACCTAAATGGTCATATTTTATTCCTAAGGTTGTTTTGGGTCTTATTAAACTTATACAATAGAATTAGGACATGTGTTAGGGTAATAATAATATCATTTCTACCCTTAATTACCCTATTTACTTTTAACTGTGGTAAAAAAGTAAAAATTTACTATTCACCAAAAATTATTTTTATTTTATTGAACCACATTTTACTCCTTGATATTAACCATGTCTCTTAGATTTTAGAAATTCCACTCACAGAAGCTGTAAAATTAAGTTTTATGTAAATTTTCAAAAAGCTCCTCGGAGGTAGGTAAAAGACGGTGAAAAGTTGAATAAAAATTTTATATATCTAAAATTATTATAAAATAACTCCAATGAATTACATTGAACTTATATAGGTATTATGTATCAATGTTTTACCTAAAATAAATTTAAATTAAATAAATAATTATTTAAATAAAAAGTCAGTTTTCAAATAGTAACTCAGTGTTTTCACTATTCATCAAAAAATGAAAGTTTTCAGAAAAATACCAAAATTTCACACTTGTCTAATTTCGATATTCCGAATCCAAAAAAAAAGTCCATTTTGAAAGATAAAATTTATAAAATTTCAAAAAGTGGGAAATACTATTCTTAATGACTAGTTTTAATAATATTTTTATAGCATATCGTTGTTTAGTGAAACTCGGTATTGCGTACAATGCAAGCTATCGAGGAAGGTCACGACTGCATGTAAAGCAATTCAACCTAGTGTTGTTTGTAGTGAAAGATTCCTTTGATGATGTATATAACATAAAAAAAAATATTTCTCATAAAAATCTCGGGTGTTACAAGTAATATGTTTGATGGAAACCTCAAGTTGTTCTACCAAAACCGAGCTCTCCCAAAATAATACAGATGTTATTGTTAGAAGGGTTACCGTGAATGCAATTAGGTAAGCCTAACTTATAAAAAAATTCATTGATTATGTAGGGGTTTTGTTTGGCTTTGGGAACCATAAAAAGAAAGTCATTACTATGATGAATTTCAATAGCTAGAAAAGAAAATTTCCCCTAATCTCCCAAGCCCTTGGCATTCCATATAATGAGGGATATCATTTAAGTATGAGATTCTTAATTTTGTATCTATACATATAAGGTCAAATTTATTAAGAATAATAAGACTCCTACTTGAAACATGATCTAGTGAAAACACCACTAATTGGAGTGGGGATATCAAAAGTATACCAAACTAAATCATCTAAATCAAAAAATAGAGTTATGAGATCTGATAATATCTTGAATCCAATGGATAAAAAAAATAGTGAGAAGCCTAGATCACCATACTTTTTTAGAGATGAGGGATGATTGAAGATAAAAAATTCCTTTACTTGAATAAATTTATCTCGAAAAATCTTAGAGGAAGTGTGACGAGAATTTGGTGAGCAACCAAAACACAAGATAGGCCTATAAAAAAAGAAATATTTATAAGAAGCCTTCCAGTGAACCAGTGACCACTAAGGATGATACGGAAATCTATATATTTGAAGATCCCACCTCGACGCCAATGAAGAAGGACCTTAAGACTAACTTGTATCCCTCGATTCCTTCCAAGACACACCTTATTGATCCACACCTAATAAAATAAATGAATGAACACTGAAATCCTTCACCACATTTTACAATACATCCTATTCTACATGATCCAAGAATTTCTGATGAGACACACACTTTATCATAGAAGAGACACATACCGATTCAGCCCTAGGCCGAGGAGAAATAGAAACAAGATGAGGATTCCTTCACTTGTAAGAGTAGAATCCTTAAAGATAAAACACATTATAATTCATGTCCATAGAGGGGAAAATAGAGGTTGTATCTAGGAAACACTTCCCCCACTTGAATAAGGATGTGTGATATAGGGGCCTTGGATAGGTTCAACTCGATGAAAATGTGGGCCACTAAATGAAGGACCCCGGGACACCCTGAGAGGGGAGGGGTGAATCAGGGTGACAAATTTTTCTTTTAATGTGATTGATCTTGTTCCCATGTTGGTAGGAACCTGTTGAACCTGTAAGATGAATATGATCAGAAAGCAAACATTCACATGCACAGAGAAGACACCGAACTTTTTACTTGGTTCACCACTAAGGGCTACGTCCAAGGAGCAAATGCCGAAAAGTTGTCGGTCGTACCTAATTCCACTAATATTTACTAACTGTGGATTATAAAGGTTGGGGCACAATCACTCTATCCCAAGCTCACTTCCATTAAAAAGGTTCAAGGATAGCTTATTGCTTCCCTCGGGTCACTCCCATTGACTCCCCCTGGCTCACTTCCGTTGGTGAAGTCCCGCTCAGTTTATAGACGTGAAGGTCTCTTCAATAGATAGACATGAAGTTCTTTGTATTCTGTTCAGCATGAGACTTTGCTTGCATCAGAGTCCTGAGTTGATGCTCTGTTAAAGTTCAAATTTCATCCACTGATGAATACCTCTTTTTCCCTTGTCCACTGGGCAAACAACCTTTGGAAATGGCGTTCGCAAAGTACCCTACTTCGCAAGGCTCCCAATTTTGCAAAGCTCAAACAAACCTTCACGGAGTCCCTTCCTTTTCGTGAAGCTCAATCGCGAAGCACTCGTGTGATGCACAAGACTTCGCAATGCTTGGCTATCGCGGTGCTCCTACCTCTTCGTGAAGCTCACCGAGCCAACGCGGGGCGCACGACTTTCACAGAGCTAGAATAGCCGCCGTGAAGCTCCTCTTTCGCGAAGCACACTGCCTTCGCGAGTAACCTTTGTGAACTGAGAGAAAAGGATTTTCGTTGAGATCTCTCTCTCTTTCTATCGAGGGGGTCGACCTGTATTTATAGGCGATTCCACCGACCCTTGATCCTTCTGCACGAAGTCAGCACCATGTCAGCTCAAATTGCGAAGCTCCTAAGTTCCTGCTGAAATTCTATCAAAATCGCGAAGAAATATGGAAATTTTCCATTCACGGAGCTCGTCATAATTGCGGAGTGTTCCGTAATTTCCTTATCTCCTTTCCCGCAAAGCTCCCTTGCAAAGCTCTTCGTCGCTGCGATGCTCTTCATCCTCTTCCGTTCGCGAAGCTTTGACGTAATCACGAAGAATCACCGCCTCCATAAATCTGTTCTTCGCGAATTCCAAACCATTTATCCACTCTTTGCGAAATTCATATCATTTCCATATTTAATTATGCTCTTCATGGAAATCCTATTTTCGCGATGCTCACAAACTTCCAAATTTTGGACCCCAAAAATTTGTCAAAACACTGGGAAACTGCACCATCTTCAATATTGTTGTTTGCTTGAACTGTATGATCACCTTGCTGGTACACGTTCTGAACTTCTATTGAGGATTGAAAAAAAAACACAAACCATACTCCAAAACATGCATAGAAGACCATGGTTCCAACAATCTCCCCCTTTGGGTTTATTGGAAATCAGAAAATAAATTCAATAGATCTCCATCCATGTGAAAACCAAAAACGCAAGAATCAACTCAGCCAGCACTCTAAGTCTACGTGAGCAGTGCTCGGTGTAGAAAACAAGCGAAGAATCTTAAATTGGGTTCCAATGTTTTCCTTCTCATTCTTCTCATCATATAAGCATTACTTTCCAATGTTTTCCTTCTCATTCTTCTCATCATAGAAGCATTACTTTCCTGAATTTATTCCTTTCTCCCCCATTGACAATAAATCCAAAGACCAGTAATATGTTCAACGTTCATCTCAAACCATACTCCCCCTGGATAGTATTTTCCCCATAAACCTGCATCATATCCATAAACAGATAAAAATAATTATCACAAATGGGGATATGGGTAATGCGTAACCTCCTTATGTACTGGGAGGTGGCTGAACACCGAGGTTCAACCGATGATTCTCAAACACAGCCGCGGACAGTGGCATGGTCAGGATATCAGCCACTTGCTCATCAGTTCCCACATGATCCATTCTAATCACCCCTTGTTTAACTTTTACTTTGATAAAGTGATACCTAATTTCAACATGTTTCGTATGGGAATGATGAACACGATTCTTCGTAAGATCAATTGCACTCTTGTTATCATAGTAAATCACCATTGGTTGCTTTACCTCATCACCAATATCTGTTAACTGTTGCCTCATTCATAGCAGTTGAGTGCATGACTTTGTGGCAGAGATATACTCAGCTTCAGCAGTACTAAGAGAATTACTTTCTTGTTTTTTGCTCAACCAGCCAACACATTTCTGCCCAATATAAAAATCTCCACCACTAGTAGACTTTCTGTCTACTACATCACCGGCCCAATCTGCATCAGAAAACGCTGATAATTTACTATCCCTGCCTGCATCAAAAAATAACCTGAAGTTATGCGTACCTTGAATGTACCTCATAATTTTTTTACTGCCGCCATATGTTCCTCCTTTGGATTACTTTGAAAGCGGGCCACAAGGCATGTGGAAAAGACAATATATGGCCGTGTCGCTGTCAGGTACAGTAGGCTCCTAATGATCCTCCTGTACATGGTGGGATCAACAGAGTCCCCATACTCATGCTTTCCAAGTTTAGTTCCAACTGCAATCGGAGTTGACATTGGTTTGGAGTCTTGCATATTAAACTTCTTCAGCATCTATCTTGCATATTTTTCCTGAGAAATTAAAGTGTATTACTTATTTTGAATCACCTACAGACCCAAGAAATATGTGAGCTCCCCAATCATAGACATTTCAAATTCTGATTTCATGTGGTTGGCAAATTCGTTCACTGATTTCTGCCTGTTGCCACCAAATATGATATCATCAACGTAGACTAGAACCATGAATTGATCTTTTGAAGAATTATTCACATAGAGATTGTGATCAACTCCTCCTCTTTTGAATTCCAGCTTCTTGAGATATGAATCCAGCCTTGAGTACCACACCCGTGGTGCCTGCTTCAAACCATATAGAGATTTCTTTAGTTTGTAGACCTTTGTTTCATCAGTACCCAAAAAAAAGACCACTGGTTGTTCAATGTAGACTTCTTCTTCGAGTACACCATTCAAGAATGTTGTCTTGACATCCATTTGATATAATTTATATCCTCTTTGGAGTGCCATGGCAAAGAAAATCCTGATTGAATCCAGTCTAGCCACTGGAGAAAAGGTTTCTTCAACATCAATGCCTTCAATCTGGGAGTATCCTTTACATACCAGTCGTGCCTTGTTTCTGATGACACTTCCATGCTCATCAAACTTATTTTTGAAGATCCATTTGGGACCAATCACATTTTGACCTTCGGGTATCCGGACAAGATCCCATGTCTGATTTTTGTCAATCTGATCTAATTCATCATTCATGGCTTTCACCCAAGATTCATCATTTTCAGCTACTTCGAATGAGGATGGCTCTACAACTGATAGAAATTCAGATTGCGTGTTATTCCTCATCCTTCTTGTTTGAGCGGGTGCACTCCTGTCCCCAATTATGTTGGATGGATCAATCTCAGCTCTTCGATTTCTCCGGTGAGGTTCAGTAGCATTCTCTTCAGCCACAGTTTCTTCTTCAGATTCTTCTTCTGAGTCAACATCATGATGTGACTGCTGAGTGTTTTGAACAACTTCCTCTATTTATGCATTTGTATTTTCTCCACGCTCACTTTCTTCCTGACTTTCTATCACTTCAGCATATGACGTCCTTGAAGCATTTGTGCTTTTCTCTTCAATTATCTTAACATCACTACTTTACACAATCCTTCCTAAAAACTTGTTGAAACATTTGTAGGCTTTGCTGTTCATTGAGTAACCGAGGAAAATTCCTTCATCTTCATTGTCGCCATATTTCCCTTGATTTTGTTCTTTGTTCCTAATAAAGCATTTACTTCCAAAGACACGAAAGTATTTTAAAGAAGGCTTCTGTCCATGCCACAATTCATATGGTGTCTTCGTCTCACCCATATATAGTCCTGTTCAATTCTGGATGTACACTACAGCTTGAATAACCTCTTTCCAGTAATGTCGTGGAATATGACTCTCAATCAACATAGTTCGTGACATGTTGTTCACTTGTCGATTCCTACATTCAACAACTCCATTTTGTTGTGGAGTTCTCATAGCAGATACCTCATGCTGTATCCCATGATTCTCCAGATAATTTTCTGTCACATACAAGATATATTTTAAAGGTATTTTTTTTATTTAATTTACATCCTTGATTTGTTTTGGGGGTTTACCTAGGTTTTAGGGAGGAATTGATGAGTATTCATGAATTGGGCCAAACCGTGAGCCCAATTTCAGATTAAAAAATAAATTTTTTATCTACTATAACATTTTCATTTTTCAACATTTTTCATCCATTCAAATTCCTACTTGACCTCCCCTAACCTATTAAAACCACCAAGGTAATTTGGAGCTTTTAGAAATCCATAACCAGAGTTTATTTGGGTTTTTATATAAGGGGTTGGGCCTGCCCGAAAGCCCAATTCCTGTTTTAAAAATAAAATTTGATTATGTTATATCTTATTCATTTTTTGGGATTTTTCAGTGATTCCAAATGGAGGCCTAGCCCACTGAACCCAGCCGCGCGACCCTTCTCTCTCCCCCCTCTTTCAAGCTCTGGTTTATCGCGATTTGGTGCCGAACTTCATAGGATACCTCAAATCGTCCAGATTTGAAGAGGTAAGTTCATTCCTTCATATCTCTCCCAATTTTTACTCTTTTTCCCCCATTCAAAATTCCTGAATGATCTCCATGTCCTTGTTAGAACCTACCTTAAAGGTTTTAGTATTTTTAAAATCAGATACTGGTATTTTTGGGGGAGATTTCTACAAGATATTTTATGTAAGTTGTTCTCCTTCTTTCTTCTTTCAATTTGTTTAGGGTTACATCCAATTTACCTAGGGTTTATTCCCTTATCATTGAGGTTACTAATGTAAAGGGATTAGGGTTTAAAAATTAGGGTTTTATATTGTGTTTCATGGTCTTAAATTCTTGTTTTAGGTCTGGTTTACCTTCCTTGAGGTGCGGCGGTGGTGCGTTTGAGTTTTCACACAAGGGTTTCAAGGGTTTCCTTGGTTTTGGTAGGTGATTGGATTTTGTGTGAAATTTTTGTGAATTATCTTGCTGTGTTCATGGTACCTTAATGTTTATTTCCCTTGAATGTTTCTGTAAAAATTGGTTTTAGTTGAATTTATAATGAAAATGAATTTTAAGTTCCAATTTTTGGTGAAATTGGGGGGTTTTCATTCAAATATTTCATTGGTTCATTTTGGGATGACCTATAATTACTTAGTTAATTTTATTTAACTGTATTATGACTGAAAATAATGTTTTTAATGTTTATTCTTTTTTGTTGTTTCTGTGAAAGTTTTCTTAAATGGTGTTTGGGAAGCAAATGGGCTTTAAGTGCCATGTTTGTGTGAAAATGGTGGTTTTTAAAATATATAACTTCTTGGTTCACATTGGGTTGCCCCATAACTAAATTTTTTGTTTCATTAAAGGTTATTGAACTTAAATTTTGTTTTAATGACTAAAAAGTGTTCACATAGTGTGCAAAGTGGATACCTTAATGAGCTTTGGGTGCAAAACAATGTGATGTTTTGAGAGGTTGTTTTATTGAAAATAAAATTATTTTATTGTGTGTTTTAAATGGTATAAAATGTCTGTAGATATTGTACTATTTGTTTGTGACCAGTAGTGACATTTTATATGCAAAAGGATGTGTGTTGTTTGCTGAAATTGTTTGAGCACAAAAGGGGAAGCCCAGGTACCTAGGTGGGGCGGATTTGTACTAGTTCGGCTAGTGGATCGGATGGGTTTGTCCCTGTTCCACTTAGCATTTGGATAACGACAACTATAACTAAAATATGTGGATGATGATTGGGGACCAATAGGTTATGGGTATTTCCCCTACTAGTGTCTCATGCATGAGAACGGATTTTTCTATGATTACTCTACACTGAGGTACGAGGTACATAGGGCCCGAGACAGCCTAGTGCTTAGGGGTGTTCCCGATTTTGATGCTCATTGGATTGTGGTATTTACCCTTGTTGTGGGGTGTTTTGGAAGTACTTTACAGTATCTCAAACGTCTATTTAATGTGTTAACATACTGTAATTCTTGGATTGAAAAATGTTTTCATTTGAAAGTTGCATTTCTTTGAATTTTAACACTGTTTCACCTTGTGTATTAAAATTGATTGTTTTGTTCACATTGTATTGCATGCTCTTTGGAATCATCTGGTGGTATCCTATTGGGCTTAGGCTAACACCCTACTTACACCCCTTGGGTGTAAGTAGACCTGCTTATGCTTGACTCAGGTAAAGGGAAGGCTAAGGGTGATGGCGGTTCAGGGTGTTAGTCCCCATTATTGGGGCGGAGTTGCGGAGAAGGCTTACGGGTGATGACCCCCTTGTCGTGTGGAGTCCATGGGGAAGTCTTTATGTTGTCATTATTTGTTTTTAGACCACTTTTAGTGTCTTTAAAAATATTTATTCAGTTCTGGTTTTTTTTAAACATATTTTGGTTTACATTTTTCAGATTCAGTTTATTGATTGTTTTTAATGTTTTATGCCTTCATATTCGGGTAAATCATTCCCAAACAAAAATAAATGATACCCGGGCACTTGTGCCAGCCCGTGGGGATAGGGAACACCCTTCGAGTCATGTCATGGTCTATGTTTGGTGCCGGTTTTGGCAGCGGCCAGATTCGGTTCGTGACAAAATGGTATCAGAGCAGGTTCGCTCCTTGGGTCATGTTATTTGGGGAAGAGTCAGCATAGTCTAGAGATAAGATTTTTGGGACTTGAAATTTCAGTCATGGGTAGTGTGCCTGGCCAGCACACCTCATGACGGGATTCAAGTCCTCATGGGTAGTATGGATTTATCTGAGTCCTTTGGTTTTCTTGGTTTAATGATGACTATGGGAAATGAAAAGAGAGTTGGGAGAATAATCTCAGTGAGCTCGCAGGGCCTGGAAAGCCATGTGGAGCCATGGATATTTCCCTAGAATACTCTCTGTGAAGGTGAAGTGATTGGAAAATGGCTTCCAACCATATGTCCAAGTCACCCACCGAAACTAGTTTCCTCTCACATTGTCTTGTGTCTCTTTGTTTTGGAATCTTGGAAACTTGGTTTTCTTTTAAGTAAAAAAAATGACTTCACTTTAAGGAGTGTGAATTTTTGTGAAGTTATTTTCTAGTAAATTGAAAATGGTTTTATGTTTTTTTAATGCCTATAAATGAAATTTCAGAATTATTTCAAAAGGGTAAATTATGTGTTTACACCTCTTTTGAAAGTATGAACTATGTTAATTGGGGTTTTGAAAATATGTTTCTAATGGATTTTTTTTCAACTGTGGAAAAGTGTTTTGGATTGAATTAAGTGTTCTATAATTTTTGTGTGGGGGTTGAAGATGGATTTTGGGTTTGGTGACTACTGAACAAAAAAAATTATGAATGTTTAGAACCTTTTCTTGAAATGAGAAGAGTTGAGTTCTTAATTAAATGGAGATTTATGAAATGGTGTTTTTCATGAAATTAGAAGTGTTTTGAAATGGGTTGAAATGTTTTGAAACAATTGTGAAAGGCATGAATATGTGCTTTTATTGAATTATTCATTCTTTTCTAAATTGGTTTGTGAGATGAAAAATTGGGTATTGATATTATGGTTAGTGTTTTTGAGAAGGGAAAATTGTGGTTAAAGTTTTTATTTTAAAAAGAGGAAAGGTTTTATTTTTGGTAATTGGTGCTCTCAAGGGTGACCACATGCATAGGTTTATTTGGGAATATGTATGGATATGAGGTGGGTTCCCAGTGTGGCATGTAAACATGCATGTGTGAGGCTCATGAGATACCATTGGTAAATGCGCAACCCACCAACACTGTTTTTTTTAAATAATTTTTTTGAAGGAAAGTGTTGTGTTTTGATAATGTATGGTTGGGAGGTATGGATTATGTGTTTTTGGGATTATTATTGTGGGATGTTTCGAGTCCAATAACACCTCTTGTTTGAACGATGTTTTGGTTTGGTGTTTCATTGATAATTTGGAATGAAGTGTTGGTCAGTGGTCTCTTTTGAGGAAAAGTTTGGGAGGCCAATGTGGTGGCTCCCATCATGTGTTCGGTTTAGGTTTGTGGTATTTTGTGACCAAATGACCAGTTTGGTTGGGTCCTTGGGTTTTCCTGTAGGCCAGGGTATTCCCCCATAAAGTGTTAATGTATGATTCATGTTTGGCCTATGGTGATTCACCGTTGGATGATCCTCCAGTTGATCAACATAAGGACTTTATTCTTGAGGTTTGGAGATTGTGTTTACCCCTCTTCTTTTTCAATTATGCATACCCCCCTATAGTGGGAGAGTGTTTGTGGGAGGTTGAAATAGACCTTAGTTTCTTATGTTTCCTAAGTTTTCTAAGGTCAATGAAGTTCAGAGTTGTCAGTGTAGAATGATGTCTTAAAGGGCCTCTGGGTCTTTCATCAGTCTCATTGAAGAAAGAGTTCATGTTAGGCCACCGGTGTGCAAGATCTGGCCAAGAGTGGCTATTATGGACACTTGATGGAATCATGTGCTATTTTGGACTTAGTACAAGGTCCCTCTCTTTGTGTTTTCATTTATCCACAATGGTCATGTTCGGTGATGCCTTGCAATGTCATGTGTTCATTTGACTATAAGGGTGAAGATTGTGAAATCTTATGAGAGTCACTATTTTTTTGTTGGATGTGTGTCTCCCTATAGGAAATTCTAAATCCTATGTTATAGAGGAATGTGTTTCTATATGTCCTTTCATTCCTCTATTTAGCATCCGAAGAAAAAAAGGGGTGATGTGTGTGCATCCTCTAAGTTCTTGTTTTGGTAAAATGATGGGTTGGGGAAAAGCGGGTTTGAAGTGTGTCATGTCTCAATGAGACCATCTGAGATTACAGTATAATTGTTTTTGGAACTGGAAGAAGATTTTTAGTTTAGGGGTTTCCAAATCCTAACTACGAGGCCGAAGATGCTTCAATCCATTGAGCTCCAGCCATAGGCCCCGGAGAGAAGCTGGCGCGTAGTTAGGGGAAATCCTAGAGTCGTTCAAACTTTTGGTCGAGGTCATATCCTCAATATGAAAGATAGGAATAGTTTAAACCTCTGGTGTCGTCGTCTTGTTCCAATTTCTCACCTTTGGTGGAAAGAGGTGTGAGTACCTTGTTCCCGTGTCGTACCCTGAGTTGTTTTTTCCCCTTTGGGGTCCCTTGTGTTTTTGGAGAAAAGTTTAAAATTTGGGTTAGGCAGGTTGAAGTGCATACTTTGTACGTGGTTAGAAGTAACCATGTGCCAACCCAGGGGACCGTGTGATAGAAGATAGTAGCTACTGCATGGTCTCTTCACATCCATGATCCTTGGCCAAGGAAACTGTGTGAAGTTTCCTCTTTGGATAGAATGATCCGCACAGTTAACTCGCGGTTTCCCAAACCGTGTGAACCAACTATGCAACCATGCCAGCTCTTTAAAATTATATTGTTTTTGTTGTTGTTATCCCATACTATTTAGTTAATATGGTTGGGTTTTGTTTGGGGTATACCCACAATGGGACTCATTTAAGTTTCATTGGAATAATTCTGATATTAATCTACCCCTAATGCTGGGAATTCCGTTCGAGGCACCCTGTTAGTGTCTTGATTTTGTCTTAAGGAAAGTTGTGTTAATTATTATGGTGGGGAGACCCATCATGGGTATCGTGTATGTTCTCTTAGAAAAGTAATAATTTTATTTTAACCCTTATTATGGGGAGACCGTTCGTTCCTTCCCCAATTGTTATCCTTATTCTATCTAAGAAAATTGAGTTGTCCCTGGTGGTGGGATGTCCAGATTGGGTCACCCCGTACTAGTGACTCAGTTTTCTCCTTGGTGTATTCTAGGTAGGAGGTAGTATCGTTCAAGTCTATCTATCCAAAAATTTGTTACTTGGGTAATTTTGGGGTTGGAGAACACCCAATGGTTTTATTTACGTAATGTTGTGGTAGCGTTATTCGAGTTCGTTGTTCGTTTCAAGTGGATTGCTTGAGCGTCGTCTTGTAGTATTTGAGGTGTTTTGTTTTGGGACATGTTTTTAATGTTTTTCATAATTTTATGTAAGTGGGGTAATTTTTTTTTGGTGAGAGTATTATCTTCCTTCGTTTGATCAACTGGAGATGTTCATCCTTTTTGAAGCGGGTGAAAACGTGGCAAGGAAGTTTGTCTTGGTCTATCGTTTGGGCTTTGCTTTTGCATCTGGTCTTGTTGTGGAATTCCGGGGGTGGAATGCTTTATGGTGGGGAGAATTGTCACATACAAGACATATTTTAAAGTTATTTTTTTATTTAATTTACATCCTTGATTTTTTTGGGGGTTTACCTAGTTTTAGGGAGGAATTGATGAGTATTCATGAATTGAGCCAAACCGTGAGCCCAATTTCAGATTAAAAAATAAATTTTGTATCTTCTATAACATTTTCATTTTTCAACATTTTTCATCCATTCAAATTCCTACTTGGCCTCCCCTAACCTATTAACACCGCCAAGGTAATTTGGAGCTTTTAGAAATTCATAACCAGAGTTTATTTGGGTTTTTATTTAAAGGGTTGGGCCTGCCCGAAAGCCCAATTCCTGTTTTAAAAATAAAATTTGATTATGTTATATCTTATTCATTGTTTGGGATTTTTCGATGATTCCAAGTGGAGCCCAAGACCACTGAACCCAGCCGCGAGACCCTTCTCTCTCCCCCCTCTTTGGAGCTATGGTTTATCGCGAGTTGGTGCCGAACTTCATAGGATTCCTCAAATCGTCCAGATTTGAAGAGGTAAGTTCATTCCTTCATATATCTCCCAATTTTTACTCTGTTTCCCCCATTAAAATTCCTAAATGATCTCCATATCATTTTTAAAACCTCCCTTAAAGGTTTGAGTATTTTTAAAATCAGATACTTGTATTTTTGGGGGAGATTTCTACAAGATATTTTAAGTAAGTTGTTCTCCTTCTTTCTTCTTTCAATTTGTTTAGGGTTACATCCAATTTACCTAGGGTTTATTCCATTATCATTGAGGTTCCTAATGTACAGGAATTAGGGTTTAAAAATTAGGGTTTTATCTTGTGTTTCATGGTCTGAAATTCTTGTTTTAGGTCTGGTTTACCTTCCTTGAGGTGCGGCGGTGGTGCGTTTGAGTTTTCACACAAGGGGTTCAAGGGTTTCCTTGGTTTTGGTATGTGATTCCATTTTGTGTGAAATTTTTGTGAATTATCTTGCTGTGTTAATGGTACCTTAATGTTTATTTCCCTTGAATGTTTCTGTAAAAATTGGTTTTAGTTGCATTTATAATGAAAATGAATTTTAAGTTCCAATTTTTGGTGAAATTGGGGATTTTTCATTCAAATCTTTCATTGGTTCATTTTGGGATGACCTATAATTACTTAGTTAATTTTATTTAACTGCATTATGACTGAAAATCATGTTTTTAATGTTTATTATTTTTTGTTGTTTCTGTGAAAGTTTGCTTAAATGGTGTTTGGGAAGCAAATGGGCTTTAAGTGCCATGTTTGTGTGAAAATGGTGGTTTTTAAAAGATATAACTCCTTGGTTCACATTGGGCTGCCCCATAACTGAATTTTTGGTTTCATTAAAGGTTATTGAACTGAAATTTTGTTTTAATGAATTAAAAGTGTTCACATAGTGTGCAAAGTGGATATCTTAAAGAGATTTGGGTGCAAAACAATGTGATGTTTTGAGAGGTTGTTTTATTGAAAATTAAATTATTTTATTGTGTGTTTTAAATGGTATAAAATGTGTGTATCTACTGTACTATTTGTTTGTGACCAGTAGTGACATTTTATATGCAAAAGAATGTGTGTTGTTTTCTAAAATTGTTTGAGCACAAAAGGGGAAGCCCGGGTACCTAGGTGGGGCGGATTTGTACTAGTACGGCTAGTGGATCGGATGAGTTTTGTCCCTATTCCACTTAGAATTTGGATAACGACAACTCTAACTAAAATATGTGGATGATGATTGGGGACCACTAGTTTATGGGTATGTTCCCTACTAGTGGCTCGTGCACGAGAACAAATTTTTCTATGGTTACTCTACACTGATGTACGAGGTACATAGGGCCCGAGACAACCTAGTGCTTAGGGGTGTTCCCGATTTTTATGCTCATTGGATTGTGGTATTTACCCTTGTTGTGGGGTGTTTTGGAAGTACTTTACAGTAGATAAAACGTCTATTTGATGTGTTAACATACTGGAATTCTTGGATTGAAAACTGTTTTCATTTGAAAGTTGCATTTCTTTGAATTTGAACACTGTTTCACCTTGTGTATTAAAATTGCTTATTTTGTTCACATTGTATTGCATGCTCTTTGGAATCATCTGTTGGTATCCTATTGGGCTTAGGATCACACCCTACTTACACCCCTTGAGTGTAAGTAGACCAACTTATGCTTGACTCAGGTAAAGGGAAGACTAAGGGTGATAGCGGTTCAGGGTGTTAGTCCCCATCATTAGGGCGGAGTTGCGGAGAAGGCTTGCAGGTGATGACCCCCTTGTCGTGTGGAGTCCATGGGGATGTCTTTATGTTGTCATTATTTGTTTTTAGACCACTTGTAGTGTCTTTAAAAATGTTTATTCAGTTATGGTTTTTGTTTAAACATATTTTGGTTTACATTTTTCAGATTCAGTTTATTGATTGTTTTTAATGTTTTATGCCTTCATATTCGGGTAAATCATTCCCAAACAAAAATAAATGATACCTTGGCACTTGTGCCAGCCCGTGGGGATAGGGAACGCCCTTCGGGTCATGTCACGGTCTAGGTTTGGTGCCAGTTTTGGCGGCGACCATATTCGGTTCGTGACATTTTCAAAATCAGTGGACGTGTATTCTCCTCCATTGTCAGATCACAACAATTTGATTGTTCGTCCAGTATCATTCTCGACGATTCGCCGATATGTTTTCATACAGTCAAGGACTTGTCGTTTCCTGTGAATGACCATCACACATGCCATTCTACTGTAATAATCTATGAAAAGGACAAAGTACCTTTCTCCATGAGTTCCAGCAACATTTATCAGCCCACATACATCTATATGAATCAGATCAAGAAGGTGAGATGCCCTTTTCTTCTTTGGCCGATATGAACTACATACCAGCTTCCCACGAATGCAGGCATCACAAAATTTTTCACGCTCACGCTTCAGGTTGGGAATGTCCATGACAATTATCAATTTTGATATTTTCTCCATGTCTTGTTGATTGATGTGTCCCAGTCTCCGATGACACAAATTGTTTTCTTCTTCAACAGTCATGTAACATACATTTTCTTCACTATAAACCTGATACAAGTTGCCTTCTGTTATGCATCCCTTCATATGTGAATTGCCTATATTTCCCTTGATAGTGCAGCCTTTCTGATTAAAAGTAACTATAAGTCCCGAGTAATAGAGTTGACTCACGCTGAGGAGATTATGACGTAGGCCATCTACGTAAAGGACATCAGTCTTCTTTAGTTCTCCATTAGCTAATTCGGTACTTGCACTCCCTTTGATTTTCAGAGCCCCATCATTACAAAATCGTACTGTACCATCAACCATCCTTTTGATATCCGTTAGCATGCCCGCATTACCTGTCATATGAGTTGAACAACCGCTATCTAGAATCCAGGTACTTTTGTTCTTTGTAGCATTGAGGGCCACCTCTGCAAGGTTGGATTTCTCAATCTTCTTCCTTTCCTTCCATGAGACATTGGATTGAGTATATAGTACTGATGGACTTTCAATTATCTCTTCTGCATACCTAGGTTCTTCAGAGTCAAAATCTTCTTTGAGAGGAGAAAACCTGTTTGAAAGAGAAACACTGTCTTGCTGATGAGACTTGACTTGTCTTGAACTTCGGTATGAGGTGTCCATGTCCCTTCTATGCCTGCAATTAGCAGCCTTATGACCAAAGTTAGAACAAAAATAACAATATCCATAGAAATTGTTTCTTCTATAAGAATTAGGATATGAATTTGTTCTCCTTTGTTGAACTTCTATATCTTCTCCATTAAGATCGGTTCTTGCCTCTTCGCAATAAGACATGGTATGACCCAGATAGTCACAGAACTGACACTTCATCAGAGGAAATTTCTTCTCACATGAATTTCTCCTCATACATTCTTCTTTGGGAGAAAAGTTATACTTTCTGTCATTTCTGAATGTTTGAGGATAATTTTCAGTTCTCCTTTTAGTTTGGATTGAGGGTTCCTTTTTAGGCACTTTAGGTAACATTTCAACATGTTCAACTTTCATCTTATCTTTCTTTTGGATATTTTGACTTCAAGAAATTGATGTCTCAGCCTCACAACCAATTACACTATTTCCCATGCAAGAGGGTCTTTGATCACTCAAGAATTTCCCAACCCATTCTGAACCACACTCGGCTTTAGCTAGTAATTCTGCATATGAGAATCTTCCAAACTGAATTTTATTCCTCGATTATTTTGGAATTGATTCATTCTCAAGTTTACTCCGTATAGTAACAACTTCCTCTTCAAGACCCTTAGCAGTCTTGGATTTTTCATCAAGTCTGGAGGTGAGGTCATTGATGACCTTTTCCTGCTCTTCAATTCTCAACTTCAGATCCACTACATCATCATTGCTTTCTATTATTTTAGACTGTACCTTCACAAATTCTTCCAGTCGTTCAATTTCAGCTTCAAGTTGATCAACTTATTCAGTTGATTCTTCTACAATTGATTTCTACTTTTTACAACTCTTACATTTAATCTTAAGCTCACTAACGGCTTCCTTAAGATGCATCTCGGGAACTACACAAGTTCTCATTTGTTCTTCTCCACCAGTATCTTCTGACTTTTCAACAGTGGCCATCATGGAAGCATGGTTCCCAGTTTTGAATTTTGGTTCTTCTTCATCAAATAATTCATTATCATCTTCTTCCTCTTCACAGACAAAACTCTTCATTTGCATTTTCTATCGAGATTTGAAGTCTCCCTTTTTGAAGAACCTTCTCCGAGGCTTCTCGAAGATTTCATATTCACTATCTTCATCATTGATTTTTCTTAAGCACTGAGAGGCAATGTGCCCAACTTTTCCACAATGGAAACACGTGATAGGTAACTTCCCTTTGAATTTCCCTTTCCCCTTTTAGAACTTATTTGCAATGAGAGAAAGAATTTCTTTTTCTTCTTCATCTTCACCACTAATATCTTTTGATATTTTCAGTTTATCCATGGCCTTGAATGACATTTCCTTGATCACACGAGTCGTAGAATCTTCTGGTTTGACACTCATTTCATATGCTACCAAGATGCTAAGTAGATCATCAAGAGAAAGTTTTGAAAGATCTCTTTCCTCAAGGGCTGACACCATTTCATTGTAGAGAGGTGGAATTCTTCTTAATATTCTCTTTACCATATAAATGTCTTTGATTTCTTCACCTAGACCCCGAATTGATCCAACCAATTCAGTAATTTGATTGAAGAAAGAGTCTGCATTCTCGTCTGGATGCATCTTCAGATCATCAAACCTATTGTGCAACACTTGTAGTTTCGCCTCCTTCATTTTGCTATCTCCTTCAAAAATATTCTCGAGTTTATCCCACATGGATTTTTCTGAGGTGCAATAAATCACATTTAGGTAGATCTGATCAGAAAGGGCTGCAGTAAGTGCATTTTGTGCTTTAGCATCTGCATCAAGAATTTTCCTGTCTGTTTCAGTCATAGCCAGGCCTGTTGGGTCAGTAACTTGTATTCCTTGCACAGTAGAAAAGAGAACTTCTATTCTTAGAGATCTTAGATGAGATCTCATTCTGTTCTTCCAGATCTGGAAATTACTTCCATCGAAGTGAGGGACTCCCCTGACATTGACTGCATTCTCCATGATGATAAAGGACAGATTCAACCCCAGCAACCTTTACCCTCTGATACAACTTGAAGGACCCCGGGACACCTTGAGAGGGGAGGGGTGAATCAGGGTGACAACTTTTTCTTTTAATGTGATGGATCTTGTTCCCACATTGGTAGGAACTTGTTGAACCTGTAAGATGAATATGATCAGAAAGTAAACATTCACATGCACAGAGAAGACAAAACACTTTTTACTTGGTTCACCACTAAGGGCTACATCCAAGGATCATATGCCGACAAGTTGTCGGTCGTACCTAATTCCACTAATCTTCACTAGATGTGGATTACAAAGGTTGGGGCATAATCACTCTATCCCAGGATCACTTCCTTTATAAAGGTTCAGGGATAGCTTACTGCTTCCCTCGGGTCACTCCCGTTGACTCCCCCTGGCTCACTACCGTTGGTGAAGTCCCGCTCAGTTTATAGACGTGAAGGTCTCTTCAATAGATAGACATGAGGTTATTTGTCTCTTGTTCAACAGGATACTTTTCTTGCATCAGAGTCCTGAGTTGATGCTCTGTTAAAGTCCAAATTTCATCCACTGATGAATACCTCTTTTTCCCTTTTCCACCGGGAAAACAACCTTTGGAAAGGGCCTTCGCAAAGTACCCTACTTCGCAAGGCTCCCAATTTTTCAAAGCTCAAACAAGCCTTCGCGGAGTCCCTGCCTTTTTGCGAAGCTCAATCGTGAAGCACTCTCGCGATGCACAAGCCTTCGCAATGCTTGGCTGTCACGGTGCTCCTGCCTCTTTGTGAATCTCACCAGGCCAACATGGGGAGCACGACTTTCGCGGAGCTAGAATAGCCACTGCGAAGCTCTTCTTTCGTGAAGCACACTGCCTTCGCGAGTAACCTTTGCGAACCGAGAGCAAAGGATTTTTGTTGAGAGCTATCTCTCTTTCTCTCGAGGGGGTCTAACTGTATTTATAGGCTATTCCACCGACCCTCGATCCTTCCACGCGAAGTCAGCGCCATGTCAGCTCAAATCGCGAAGCTCCAAAGTTCCCGCCAAAATTCTCTCAAAATTGCAAAGCACTACGGAAATTTTCCATTCGCAGAGCTTGTCATAATCGCGGAGTGTTCCGTCATTTCCTTCGCGCCTTCGCTACGAATCTCCCTCGCAAATCTCTTCATCGATGTGATTCTCTTCATCCTCTTCCGTTCGCGAAGCTTTGACGTAATCGCAAAGAATCACCGCCTGCATAAATATGGTCTTTGTAAATTCCAAACCATTAATCCACTCTTCGTGAAATTCATACAATTGCCATATTTAATTATGCTCTTCATGGAAATCCTATTTTCGCGATGCTCACTAACTTCCAAATTTTGGACCACAAAAATTTGGCAAACACTGGGAAACGACGCCATCTTCAATACTGTTGTCTGCTTGAACTGTATGATCACCTTGCTAGTATACGTTCTGAAATGACATTGAGGATTGACAACAAACACAAACCATACTCCAAAACATGCATAGAAGACCATGGTTCCAACACTAAAGCATATCAAAGTTGAAGGGAATTATCATCCATATAGATAATGGATCCCAACAAGACTCTGATGCATCTAAGAAAATACAGGTTGAAATAATAAAGAGGAATCCCTATTAGATTCACCCAAACCAACACCCAAGGAGGACCGTTCCCTTAGTGAAACTTCATCAACCAACAATATAGAGAACCACCATCTACTAACTATCCAGTCAGGATGAGACTATAACTTTAAAAAGTATTTCCTTGAGTATAGAACCACATATAAGGAATTTATATTCAATGATGACACCCTCAACAGTGGTTATAGACCCTTGGAAGATATGAAAATTTGAAAGAGGCTAAGTGGAAGCATTTCCCAACTAAAGAGAGCCACCAACATCCATTATAGGAAAACTTCCACTTAATTAATGGAGTTACTATGGAATAGAAACTCTGAAAGACCCTCCAAAATGACAGATCCTAAACTCCAATTGTAATTTCTATGAAAGGTGATGGAGGATCAAATCGGGATGGGGGGGGGGAAAGAAGAATATTCTTTAGAAGAGGCCCCACCCAGGACTCCTTATTTGGAATAAGATGAGGTGATACATCCGGGAGAGATGGGATGGCTGACACCAAACCAAGGGAGATAGGTGGAACTACAGTTGGAGCAAGGGTTCCCACCACAATAGCTGAAGCTAACTGAGGATCCTCAATGATAATTTTTTTTAACCTAGTGGGGTGTATGCAGTGAATTTTCCATAAAATAAAATGATCCATACTTTATAATTACATCCTTATGAACATGAATATTATTCCATCAATATATCTTCGATTATCTTAAGGGTCTATCATAATTATATAGAGGCATGATACCACATTTTTGAGTTCTAAAATTTCTTTAATACCATTTGAAAAATTTATATATGGTTTTGATACCTATTTTAGTGAAAATAATGCTCCACATCACTTTTGTTTCAACATCTTATAATATATAACCTAATTCACCTTTGATTTTTTCTTGACAATTAATTAATATCACATGATGATAATGATTGGATTGAAACTACTTGAATTTCATTATCACTTCAAGTATTTCAACATCAATCACAACATGTATTTATTTTCAGAACATATACACCCCCTAGGTTGTACCTCCCCCTTAATATTTCATCACTTTAAAAAATGGTTAAACACTTGTAACCACATGGAGAGGGGGGTACCTTCATACATCCTCATGTAGAGGGATGTTGTTGGACTTGTTGAACAAACCAATTTCTTAAATATTTATTTTTAGCCTTCTTAGTAGTATTTCTTTCAATGATACCACAAATTAATTTTACCTCCTAATTTAATTATTTCTCACTCTTAATATCCTTTTAATTAGGGTATATTACTTGTGTGGTGATATTTTTGATGGTTCTACTTGTGTAAGATTCCTTCATTTCGAGAGAGGAAATCCCCCACTAGTGCTAAAAATATCTTTGATTTCTTTATTTTCCACATTTTAAAAATATGTCTTGATATTTACATATTCTTTATTGTCCCCAATTATAGTTTATTATTTCTTCTTAGTTTTTGTTAATTTTCTCTTTTCCTTACATGAAATATGTTTTACATAATATGCCCTTAATGTATAGCACAAATCTCTTTGATATTCTATCTCAAATTTGTTCTCCCACATGAATTTAGTTTTAAATACAATAGATTTTGTTTTCATACAACCTTGAAATATACTGGTCATAGAAAAAATGGCCTTCCTCATTATACCATCTCCTTTTATCATATTACAAAATCTTATAATACA
Organism: Viscum album; assembly: GCA_963277665.1. Classification (NCBI taxonomy): domain Eukaryota; kingdom Viridiplantae; phylum Streptophyta; class Magnoliopsida; order Santalales; family Viscaceae; genus Viscum; species Viscum album. Next base: position 2,054,613,515 of record OY728148.1, read on the forward strand.
TTATTTTTAGTTGCATTCATAACATCCTCTACGGTAATGATTACAACTTATTTTTCTCATCTATGTATTTTATCCTATAGGTTCCATTTTTTTACTTATTAATCAAATGATATCACTATCCCCTATAATAATAAATAACTCCAAATGTATATTTTTAATTATTTCCCCAATATTAACCTTTATTCTAGATTTTCATATGTTGCTCAAATTTCCAACACCACCATTAAATAAATAATAATAATAAGATTAATTATTGTATCTTTTTTATTTTGGAATGAAAAGATTAATATCATATTCCTTTAATAATATGAAATAAAACCAATAACATCTTTTTGAAATCTTACTTCATGTCTAGGAATTCCAAAATAGTATCACATATTGTGATATCTCTCATTTTGACTCCACCTGTTTAATTCAAACAACTTATTTATTATTTATTTTTCATACCTTGTTTTATCTTTGTGAACTCCAATTATATCCCATTTGTAACTCATTATAGGTTTCTTAATTTACTTGGATAATAATTTATAAAAACTGAAATTATATTTTCCCATAATAATTAGTTTTTGGTATTAAAGACATCCCTTAGGTTTTATCAATGAATCAAAAAATCTATAATGAATTTTTTTGTTTTCTATAATCAATATTTAAATATTTCTAGATTTAACATAAAAAAAGCTTACTTCATGTTGATTCAATCTCTTTCATATGACAATTTATTTACTCTATATTTATATTCCCTTTTTAGCTTCTTTAAATGATCTTCATTCCATTCTTATGAAGATACTACAGAATATTTAAACTCTTTAATCATTTTCCATTTATATTTAACTAAGAATTATTTATTTGTATGTCTATTTTTAATGATTAATTCATCCATTGACCAGTTAATAAGAAATATCCCTTAAACTTCTTTTTCAATGAAATATTTGGAGTGACTTTTTATAATACCACAAAAAACTTTTAATATTTTCTCCAACAATTAATTTTTTATAAAGATCTTCCTAACTTCCCTTTATTAAATCCTTAGTGAGATCTTCTTCATTAGTACTCTCAACATAAAAAGGTGACTAATCTTCTTCACTAAATCCCTTGAAATATTTTATTTCAAATAAATCATATTATAAGGGATCCGTGGAAGTACTATTTTTAAACACAACAAGTTCTCTGTCAAGAGACTCAATTATCTCATTTCATTCTTTAATAGAATAATTTCGATGTTTTTCACAATTTACCATTATTCCATCTTTTGATTCAAATCGATACATGATTTTTATTCTTTAGGAATATCATCTTAATATTTACTTACTTGTTAAAGCAGGTCTAGTTCAACCTCTTATCGTTAAACATATGATTAAGCATATTTAAAATTTTCTCCAATCTTTAAGTTCTTTCTTTCTTTGAATATCTAATTACATAAAATTATTGACCATATTTACTTCAAGATCAATAAATCCCCTTGGTTCACAGTTATATTAAACCATTATCTCATCTTTTAAATTTATGAGATCCATAAAAATTAAAAATTTGTTCTTCAAGGATGAACTCCAAATAATATAACCTTTTGGATCTAATGAATCTTATTATAACATGATAAACACTCGAGGGGGGAGGTGAGTGTGAGTGTTTTACAGGTCAAAATTTTCTTCTCTTGATCTTATAATTTTTGGATATTATTCTTGTAATAGTAAGAACTAATGTTCAACCCATCTATTGATTTATTTCTCACACTATCTTACTAAATATAAAGCATGAATAAAGAAATTTAAATCTTGGACATGACATAAAAGTTTTATTTGGGTCACCATAAAGGGATAATCCCACAATAATACTCTGATGGTTTGTTGACGTACCAAGATATAACACTAATCACTGTATTGTTTTATCGATTTAGAAATGATGCATTATCAATCCTATAGTCACTCCCTCTCCTCCCCCTCTATGAACTACTTCATGGAAGGCATGGAAAGTTTATAGATATGAGGATCTCGTCAACAGTTTATAGTCATGAAGGTCTCATCTAGATTAACATAGGTTACAATTAAACCTTTCATACTCATCTCTAGATATATATCTCTAGATATATGATTAGTTAAAATTGACTACACCACACTCCTTTTCAATAATCTAGATAGGTTCAAATTATCATAGTGAATTGAGTCTAGTGTCTTGTTCCTCCAAAAACATATGAGAGTGTCCTATTCTATGTGGATTAAATATTTGTTTTCCAAATAATCACAATAATTACTAACCTCTTCCATGTGAATATTATCCCACATTGGGATTATCTTATTTTACGCCGAACACATCAAAAAGTTGGTATATCAATGAAAATCATTCTTCCTTAAACTCACTCTTATGAGTTAATCAAATATAGGAATATAATTACATAAGTTTCTCTCTTATTATATTATCTAAACTAGATATATCAATTATGTTTAGAATCCCCTCTCTATTTCTTCTCAAAATAAAATATATCAATATGTTTCCCTCTCTATTTCCCTCACCAAATCAAAAATGTTTCTAGAAAGATGAAACATCAAGTATTTATTCCTTCTCCTTCTCTTCCAATTAATACTCACAGAACAACAAGAATATTTATTCCAAAATAGTAGGCAACACAATTTTCTCCATCTTAACTTCTAAATTGATTCACAGGAATATATCGCATGATATACAAATCCTTAAATTATCAATAAATCAGCATAACTATCAATTAATTTCTTCCCCATAATCTTCCTTAATAATCCTGACATTTTTCTCCCCTTACTAAAATAGGTTGACGACAACATGTTTCTTCAATTACCATGAAATAACAATTTTCTAGGTAAAACACCGATAAAAATGGATTGCTTCATGCTTGGGTACTCATTTAATTTCAACTCCTAGAAACCCAATACTCAAAACATCTTCTTCCGTGGTATACAAATTATCTAATTTTCTATTTTAGTAATCCCAACATACAATTCGTAATAACCTTAAACACACTCATTTTGTGTCTCCCCATTTTAAACATGGATTTTTTTAATCCCAATATTACCTATGCTAAATTATGGATGTCATTATCTCTATGATTCAGAGCCTCCATGGTCTTGAAACACTCATTTAAATAATTTCATTTCAGTTAAATATCTATAGTTTTTACTCAATCTTATTTATGACAGATTAGTCAGATTTTTAGATTTATAAACATTTATGTTTTCTATTCATGACATAAAACATCATTCCCTGGGTTGACTTGTATTCATCTCCAAGTGACTAACTATAAACCCTTATGTTTCATTAAGAATCCTTACATATGGATCCTTTATGTGAACTTTTACAAATTTTAGAAAACAAAAATATATTACATACCAAAATAAAAATATTACGCATACATTGATACTTTTTCCTTTTCCAATTTTCTATATCTTGTAAAAAACCTTATGTATCCAAAAAAATTCCTTATTTATAAAGGGATAACTCAAAACTTATCCAATTTTCTATGAACTAAAAATAATATCTTAGATATAATGTAATATATAACCCATTATCAATTTTCAGCATGATCTTTAATAAATTTCATATGTATGAAAAATATCATAGGAATTTCATGACTTTTATAAATATATAGAGAGACCTCCAACAATTTTTCAACTTTCTATGAACTTCACTCATAACGTGGTATTTTCTATCTCACCATGGTTTGTTCCTAAAACATCTAAAACCTTTATTACTTCTCTCTAGCCTTATTTTATAATTAACTATGAAAGTTCTATAGAAACAAATTCCATACTTTAAATTTACCTTCTCATAATTAGTATCTTTGAAAACATAAACCTTCACATCTTCAAGAAAAACTTCCATATCAACCACCAGTTCTTTAATTCCATTAATAGAATAATTTCAAGTACTTAATTTAAAATAACATAACATAGAGAATAATAGATTTCGTCTAGAATAACATATTTATCATTTTGAATGACTTCCATATTTTATAATTCCATGAATATCTTTTAAAACATACGCCAATGTCTTCATTCGACTCACCATGTATACTAATAAATTCCTTGTTTAGTCATAAATAAATCTATTAACTATTTTCAATAACTCTAATACACAATTTTCTAGTTGAAATAAAGGGATATATAGTGGTTGATCCCTTCAGCATGAAATACCATGATCAACTAATGGGATCAACATATGATTAGTTTGCCTTAATGTGGATAGTTTTGGAGGTAGAAGGAGAATTTCCATACCGTCAATCAATGGAAGTGTCCCATAAAATTCTTTACTATGTGAGGGATTTATATATGTAATGCCATAGGCTAGGTTAACTAATGGGGGGGGGGGTGAATTAGTGGGTTATTTTTATGAAAACTTTTTATTTAAAATTCAACCCATTGAACTTGTTATGGTTGTTTATCGATTCAATATTATCTATAAATATCACCGTGTGTGAATTTGTAATAAAGGGGAGATATGGACACAATATTTAGTAGGTTTGAAAAAATCCAACTTCTTTCTAAAAAAAATCATTCCCCTTGATTATAGATTCTTGACTATCAAACAAGTGATTACGTTGCTTCCAAAAAATACTAAAATACTTATTCACTGCTCCCAACACCAAATAAGATACTTCTTTACTACGTACAAAACTAATTTAAATACTTCTCTCAACTTTCATCACCAATTGAAAGATATACTCTTCTTATAGAACCAACTGGATAACTTAGTTCCTTATTTATGGTTGATATAAAAATAGAAATATATTCAACCTTATGAATGAAAATCTTCCTCCATGAGCTTGTTGGATCTGACTAGATCATGCACAATTCAATATCATTTGCACCTGAAGAATCAGAGTCACTAATTTTGATCAAATAATTCCGATCACCGGTGTATGATTAGTTTCCTCAGTGCAAAAATTCTTGGACATTCTTTCTCATGATGTTTATTTATTGACCTCACATAAATGTGTAAAAGGATGTAGAAAATTTCTTAATGGTACATCATGCATAAATTTAATGGGCTTCTAAAGGATATAAAACCTAGCACATAAAAATATTTATCTTATTGTTTTATGTTCTTATGTTCACTGTATCACTTCAAAAGACAAGTTTTCTTACAATGAACAAGGTTAGGGTATTTAAAATTTTATATATGAATTTCATGCACTCCATCATGCATGAATGTACTATACTCACCTTCACGTAATCCATGTCTTTTTCAAAGATCAATGATTATGTGTTAGGGTAATGTAACTTTAAATATGGGTAAGCATTATATCTCAAACCACTTTTCATAAGGGTATCAAAGAAACCATAATGACTTCATGTTAGGGTATCACACAAACCCAAATGAAGTCACATAAGGGTATTGCACAAATATACTGTTGAAAGTGTCTTAATCAAACATGGTTAAAGTATATTACTAAATCCCTAGCTCAATGAACCCTTGTCTTTTGGTGAACACAGTACAAGGTATTCCTTCTACTTCTTCACAAAATAATGGAGTTCACAGTTCTTTTTTCTTCTTCTGAAAAATTAGATATCTCTCTCAATTAGGATAATTGTTCTCTTAGAATGGTTTTTTATTAATTATAGGATATTTATACTACCTTAGTTTTTCTTCATCAAATTCAAATCCATGAAAATAATGTTGTGTTAATCTTTGATTTGAATGCCCAAAGATCTTGACATTTGAAACATTCTCATGTGGGTTTCCTTATTTTTCCTTATACAATGTGATACTGAGTTTTAAGGTGCCTCTTATTATGAGATGATGCTCCATGAGAATATGAAAATAATCAGATGAACATTATTATTCAAGAACAAACTCATCCATGTATTACATATGTGTGAGGGGACTCTTGAAATTTCATATAATCCTTGTATGTTCGGTTCTTCCTCGGTAGAATATATATCCTCATTTGAATGCATGAATGCACATCATAAAATCATGAAAGATGATCCATTATATGATCACCTCTAAATATCTCCCATTAAATCATGTCTTGTTGATGTCAATATCAACATACAAAAACTATGGTGAACATAAACCATTACATAGGTACATAATGGTATAATCGTGTTTACACAAGTGTAGAAGTTGAAGGCTTGGTGGAATAAACACAACGTAGGTAAGATACAATGACATAAAGTGTTTTTTATTGGAAGATTGATGAAATATATATATATATATTTTATGTGGAGGATCAATACCCTTGAGATCTATGTCCTACATTTAATCCCTATTCAGTTGAGAAGTTATTAATAATTAGAGTTCTTCCTTCTACAACTTAGATTCGAGTATCCCAAGGTCCTCCCCTTGAACCAGACATTATACACCAGGGCTTCATGGGCCACACCTATGTGTGTAGGTCCACCAGATTAATAGTATGCACACTCAACCTTATGAATCATAATAGTATTTATTCATCCCACTAACTCACTCCTATCTCTCTATAGGTTTCTTAGGATGGCTCTCCCTTGTAATTGAGCTAGCTCCCACAATAAGGTTGATGGGCTGGCCCTTATGGCTAATGTGGGTGGCCAATTTTTTTCTAACACTTTGAAAAATATCTAAGTATAAAATTACACTATAAAATATCAATCCAAAGAAAATATTATCCATGAAAAATATAAATATATTTTTCATGGAATTAAACACATCCACCTTTTTGAAAATTATGTTTCATCATCGAGACAATTGACACATTCCTTTGAACATAAGACAATTTTAGAAACCATCACAATCAACCAAGTATAATTTAACAATCCTGACATTGAATTCCATTAAATTAATCCATAGAAATTCTCTAAGAATCACCACTTTACTTAAAAACATATTAACGTGTTGAAAACAAATGTAATACTCAATCTCAACAATCCACCATTTTTATTTTGTTTTCAATATCTCTTCACATTCTTTAAAGTCAATATGTGTGATCAAACATTATTAACCTTATTGAAAATAAACTAAAAAGGGTAATTAAGGGGTCTTTACATATTTTCTCCTTCCTTTTAAGGCATTCAATAATCTACCCCATTTAACTAAGATAAGGATTGTTATATTAGAAAAGCGCCTTTATTTGGTTTGCTATTAGTCTATATGGTCTAACCCAATGTAGAAAACTAGAGAGATAAAACCTAGGTTGTCTATGATTTCCATAAACTACCATGTGTGTGATATCATTCTAAAAAATCCTCAATTCTCATTTTAGGGGCTACTAAGATGTGAAATACATGATCCCACACACTTTAACAATATCATCAGAAAGTTTAGGTGTACAATAATAACTCCCCCTTTGTCTAATTTTTCATAAAAAAAACACTCCACATAAATTATCATACTGATAGAATTGAAGTAGGGGTAGAAAGTATGATTTTCATACATCAAATTTCAGGTTTGAAATTTTTTCAGAAGATCTAGATTCATTGTAACTTAGTGTAATGGAAGATTCTTCTCATGTTTTCTCTCCTTAATTGATGCATCCATGTTCTTTTATTTAATGGTAGTTAGTAGAATACATGATGGAAAATCATGTCATATTACTTTACAGTGATTTCATAAAACATCTCCTTCAATTGCCTATATGTTAGATCAAAACACACAAAATAATAGGGGATAAGGAGGGTCCTATTGGATTCATTGAAATAACATTCAGACTGAGATCTTCCCCTCAATATAGGCCATTATTTTATACTAAACTCATCAGGGGAAGATTTATTTGGACACTTATTTTTTATTTGAGTCTCATCTTTTTGATTATCTTATTTCTGCCCTTGAAATTATTCATTTTGTGGAATATCTGTTTCCACCTCAGATTTCTAGATATTTAAGTTTATAATTATAGATAAATTCTCATAAATATTAACCTCATTTTTAGATCACTTTAATTTTTTTAACATTAGTTTGGTTTCATCATATTACAATTTCTTATCCAATTTTAATTGTTTTAGAAAAAAACTAGGAAATATTTTATAAAATTCTCAGTCTTATCAAAATATTCACATGAAATTACACTAGTTTTATTTTAAAACAACTTTACTTTAGCATCATATATAACATATCCTTCCAACCTTGTCATAAATAACTCATCCTTGTGACCTTCCAAACTATATCTTCCGAAAAATTTATTTTAGAATATAGAACTTGTTTTGTGTAGATAGTTTTGGATCATATTTGTTCCGAACTTATTTTTTTCAGAGATGTTGTCTTAAAATTCTCATTGAAACCCCCTTGGTTCTTGTATCTTTCTTATTAAAGACATGTTAAACTAGGATGAATAGTATTTGTGTCCATGCTTACCAAAACCCCAGAAAAAAACACGATTTGTTTCTTCTAGATTTGTTTGAAATCTATTTAGATGTGTGTTGTTTCCATCTTATTTCACACCAATAATTAATTTTAGTTATGGGGTTGTATCCACCTTATCATATTCCTCCCCTACCTTGATGTGGGAGATTGTCTCTCAGTTTTCTTGGACTACATATCATTAATTTTGGTTTTCATATCTACACAATTAAATAATAAATGTCTATTTTGAAATTGATTTAGTGAATATTTAAATTGTTCATGTGAAATTATATTCTCATTTTTATAATAATATTATCTAGTTACCACAATATCCTTATTTAATTATTCTCTAGCCTTGTCCAACTTATACTATAACGTGAGACGTATGGATTGCATCCCTTCCATTTTTTATTACTTTACAGACAATTCCTTTTTGTGATATGTGATAATACTTTCATGTTAAGCTTATTTAAGCCTTAATGATATCATCAACATTAGATTATTCTTTCCTACTTATACCTTCCTTCTCAGTAACCACCAATTTATTTTCATTCTCAAGATTGTTATTTTATTTCTTGAGGTATTGTGCCAATCCCATGAATAATTCTGATTTGTATTTAATCTCTCACTCAAGTAATATTATTTATTCTCTATTATCACTACCCTATGATGAAACAATTAATTTCTTTACATGAGAAAAGAAACCAGCTTCATTATCTTAATAAAAACTTGATGATCAATATTTCATTTTATTTCTCATCAAATTTCTCTAATTTTTTATATAGTGCTTCCTTTTCTTCTTTCCCCATTTGTGGTTGTGAGGTCTTTCTTCATCTGAATCTGATTCTGATTCATTAACCTTTTCTTTTGGACACTTTTTGGAAAAATAACCAGAGTCACCATAGCTGAAACACATTAGAGATTGATTTCTCTTTACCTTACACATTACCTTTCTAAAGCCTTTTGATAAAAGGAAATCAATTTGATTTAAGTGTTCATCATCCTCTTATATGAGTCTTTATATTCTTCAACTTATTTTTCTTTTATTTTTTATTTTTTTCATTAATTGAAAGGTTATCTCAAATTTTTATTTATTCTTGAAAATTATAATTTTACTCATCTCATAAAATATGATAATGCTGTGATGTTTATCATGAGACAAGTCATCTATTTCATCCCTGACTGAAATTTTTGAATCAAAATGATATGAAAAATTCCTCATCAATTTTTTTACAATGATAGCGTCATCAAACTTTTTTATAAGTCCCTGAATTTATTGACTATATCATTTAATATAGTGAAATGTTCATCAATATTTTCTTCATTGTTCATTTTGATGTCCTAAAAATGTCTCCTTAAAACTTTTAGATTGAATTCCTTAACTTTTATATTACCCTCATAATTGATTCTCAGTTTTTCCCAGATCTCCTTAACCATATAGGAACCCATTACTTTTGTGTAGACCTTATCAGATAGATACGTAAAGATGGAATTTTGAGCCTTTTCATCTAACTGAAAATTTCTCTTACCAGTTAGTGTCATAGTAACATCATCAATAATGGGTGGCAACCCCACTATTATAGTATCCGTCACTTCTAAGAAAAGTTGTAAGAGATAGGGTGACATCATATTCCTCCAACTATGATAATTCTTCCCATAAAATGTGATAACACCTTGGATATTGAAAAAATTAACATTCTTCAACTTTCATAATGCTTCTTGGATATTTAGAGGGAACCTTTCCTATAATACGACTTATAATTCCCCTGGTCGGATTGACTACTAGGGGGTGAATCAATGGACACTTTTTATAAATTATTTTTCTTTCTAATTCACCCTATAAAACTTTTTAAGGTTCTTGATCTACTTAGTATTATATACGAATCTCACATCATGTACAGTTGTAATAATGGAGAGTGAAGTACACAATATTTTCAACATTCTATAAAATCCGTCTCCTTACTATAACCAATTATGCACCCTAATTACATATTATTCACTATTAAACAAGTGATTACACTCCTTTCTTCAACAAATGAATGTCTTCATTACCAATCCAAATTCCAACTGAGATACTTCTTTATAGCTTATAAAAAAATTGAGATAATTATATCTACTTTTAACACCAACTAAAAGATACACTCTGATTCTAGAACCAACTGGAATACATCTTTCCTTCTTCAGGGTTGATCCAAAACTATAAAGATCTTAAACATTATGAATGGAAATCTTCCTACACAAGATTTCTAGATCTGATTAGATTGTATAAAATTCAAAAAACTTTTCACTTGAAGACTCATATTTTAGGTAATTTATCAAATAATTATGTTAAATTATGGATGATTAATTTCATTAGTACAATAATGGTATATAAATTATTCCTTCTAATGTTGAAGTAATTAACTCACTTAAATGTTTTAAAATAATTAATATATTTTATAAAAGGAAATTCATACATAAATTTCATGATCCAATAATGGTTATATACCTTAGATCATACAAATATTATTCTTATTAATTTGTGTTCTTATGTTCGTCGTATCACTTCATACTCCAAGCTGTCTTGTAATGAAAACGTTTTAGGTATCTGAAACTGTGAATATGAATTACATGCAATCCTTCATGCATTCACTATTCTCTTATTCATGTAAACCATGTCTTACTCAAAACTCACTATATCTACATAAGGGTAAGTAACCTTCATGTAAGTTTAAACATGATATCTCAAACCAATTCACATAATGGTATCATAAAAACCCTAATGAATTCTTGTAATGGTGTCACACAAACAGAAAATACTTCATGTAAGGTTATTACACAAACATCTCAATAAATTATTCTTCACACAACATAGTGGGAGTATATTACTCAAAAACTGTCTCATAGAATTATTCTCCATCACATAAAAAAAGAACATGGGAGGCTTTCAAGAAAAAATTATTAAATTTTATTAACAAGGGGAAGTATGTTCAAATAGAAAGGCATTAAAAAATAAAAATATAAAACACAAATTAAAAACAACAAAAATAAATTATTATAGGGGCCTAAAGTAGTAAACCCCAAGAGAATATGCCACCAAGAGCCTAGAACCCTCTATAGTTAAAGAGTCCATGCTATGAATTCAACAAGACCTAGCACCATTTCTCTCCTTTGACACCATGAAATCCACCACTTTGTTACCCTCATGCTAGGAGTAGAGGACACTCATCCAGTCATTTATAAGACCCCTAGAATTTCTAATAATGTAATAAATCGACCAATGGATGGTATTTGAATAATGTAGGGAGTTTTTTAGTGTTGTGAAATCCATTTCAATATCTACTAGGATAATATTGTGTTGACTACATATAAGGATATCTATGAGCATATCCACCAACTTAGATTGTAGCGAATCCCCATGATTGGAGATCACAAAAATGCTGTGATAATTTTCCCTCATTGATCCCTGACCACTCTTATTTTCTTAATCACACTATATAATAAGTGTTGTCAGGGTTATGTTTCAATCCAAATAGGGTAGGTTTCCAATAGACCCAACATCCATTGTTTTCGATTAAGGAATTAAGAGTGGGGGTCCTACCCAATAGTAGTGGATGAAGCGTAGAAGCTTCTTCCCAATTACGGATGAGGTGGGGTAGATTGATGCGGAGGTTTTTGGTTCTAATCACTATTTTTTTTCCATATAGAAGATTCTATTCACCATAACACTGTTCCAAACCTTCCAGAAGACACCAAAAACTGCAAGGAGGACCATAAATCATTCCTTTTGTTCATCAACTTCTATTACCACACCCTAAAACCATAAATCCATAATGTTTCTACTGTGAACAACCTAGGAAGATATATATACAAAGTCTTAAAATGTGATCTACATTGCACATGCCCAATATCCCCCCCCAAAAAATAAATGTGTAGAGATATCCTCCTTTTAGAACCTCTAAAACCAACATCTGGAGGCCATATTTACCTATGTACGCTTTATGTTTTCATCAATCGGGAGGTATCGATTTCTAATTCTTTAAATAAGAAAAATATATTTCATAAGGATATATTTACACCATAGCATCTCCCCCCTGTATCACCACTATCTGGAGATAATAACACTCTCATGAAGTCCTTCATCGATAATTTTCCTATGGAGGATGTCGTAAACACACACCTATCTAGTTCAAATTTCAATTCAGTAAGGTAAAAGTATTACCACTGCTATTTTCTATTAATGGAAATAATAAAATTATGATGCATGCATGCATTCCTAAATGTAATACCCTGATCTAGGTAGGAAAGGAATCTGATCATTGTTCTAACCCAATTATGATTCCAAAATGAAATCTAACCCCTTCGAAATATCTATCGGGAATGGTCTTGGAGTATTGATATGTGAGGTTGAATGATGAAACAAATAGAGAAAGGAACATATATTGCTGATGTCCTATCAGTATTGTATTTCTTTTCCATGAACCTACGTTAAAGTGACCACTCCTTAACAATCTACCAAGCTAGCCTCACATGCATGATTTGGAGATGATATAGTATTTTTTTTCAATATGAGAGATGATAGTTTTTGGGAATTTAGTCACCAAAAGGTTATGAACCAGAATAGAGGAGAGAACATTGTTCACCATTGTAATTTTGTCACTGAAGGAAAGGAAGCAGTTTTTCTAATTCAATATCCTCCCAGTGATCTTCTCAAAATTTTTATAAAAGTGTTTAATGTAAGGCATGTTTGGAGAAATGGTGGAACACAAATATTCCATGGAAAAAACTATCCTCTAAATTCCAGGGTCACTAGTGAGGGAGGATATCCTTATTTACAAAAACCTGTTAGAAATATAGGAAATTCTTTTGGTTCGATTGATTATCTATAAATTCAAATTATAGTAGTTTTCTATGACCATATTGATTCCTTGAATTGATATCTTATTAGAACTGGAAAAAATGACAATGTCATCAGCGAACATGAGGTGAGAGATAGTACACATGTGTTTCCTGAATCTATAAGTCCATATATACCCACCATTTAATAATCCTATTGATTAGGAAGATAAGATCAACATGAGTGATAATATATAAGGTTGGGGATAAAAGTTAACATTGACTTAGTCCTTTGGTAGATTTGAAAAATCCAAAAAAAATCCCCAAGAGAGAAAGTGATAGAAAAAAGGATGTGAAACACCTAAACATGAGATCATTTAACCATGAAGAAAAGACCATTCTGTCTAACAACTTGATGGTGAAATTACATTCAACTTAATTATAATATTTTTCAATTTCTAGATTTATTTTCATATTTGATCTAAGTACATTTTGATTGATGTCACTAATCACCTCTTGAGCTAGAGGAATCACCCCTTAAATGGATGTCCCATTTTCAAACCCATGTTGTAAATCAGATATATATCCAGGGATATGTGAGGAAAATCTTATGATAATCACAGTAATAAGAACCTTGTAGAAAAAATTGAACATGCTAATCAGGCAGTAATGATGGACCGATGAGGGGTTCTTTATTTTCAGAATCAACACTAGATTGGTGGACTCTACCACATGAGGTAGGTACCCCCTAAAAAAGTCATAAAAAGCACAAACAACCTCCCTTCTGAAAATGTCCCATAAAGTCATATAGAATTATTCAGGGAAACTATTAGGCCCTACATAACTCTCCAGGTTGATCCCTTTCAAAACCACATAAATTTCCTCCTCATCAGGTATGGGTTGAAATAAGGAATTTTTAGTAGAATATACCACATGAGGAATCACCTCAAGAATGTCCTCATATCCCCTAGGGTACCCACCTTGCATGAATGAATTTGGATCTACAAGAATTTCTTTGAAATTGGATTCTACCTTACCTCCAACCACCCCTCCATCATCAGTATAGGATCTCTGTTCCAGTATTATATTCGGTCATATAAACCACCTATTCTCTTTGATGTAGGAATAAAAGGAATTTGTGTTCCAATCACCTTCTCATAACCATTTCACTCTAAAAGTTTCTCGACCTAGATGCTCCTGTATTAGTTTTAGGTCATCCAGAATGCCCTTCCAAGTAGAGATCTCACAAAATAAGGCCTCATCCCAATCACCTTGTAATTTAATATCCTGTTGTTCGACCTCCATCTTCACCTCTTTAATGTCTTGGGTGTAGCAGGGGGGGGGGGGTATTTATAATCTATGATTGGAGGTCACCTTTAATCCTTAAAAGTTTGTTATATATCCTAGTCTAAGAAATACCCTAAATAGGTTTTCTCCAAGATTCACTCACTATTTCATTATAGTCAAGAGTATTGATCCATTTTTGATAGAAAGAGAACCTCCAATAGAGATTATTCCTGGTATATAATGTAACAAAAATAGGTGAATCATTATAAATAAACCTCAAAATATGATTTAACTTTTCATACGGGTAAGTAGATATTCCCATACAATTGTCGAGACATCGATCTAAATGACACATGGTTCGAAGATCACCTTTCTAGTTGTTTCACCAGATTTTAAGATCCCAAGTTATGTTTATTGCACTAAGTTCCAAGATACCTTTCTAATTCTTCACAAAATAATAGAGTTCACGGTGATTTGTTTTTCTTCTAAAAAATGAGATCACTCTATAAATTAAAAGCACTATTCTCTCCACATGGTGCTTTGATTTTTAAAGGTGATTTCATGTAGCATTAGTTGAATTTCACCGCATTCAAATTCCTAAAAATAATATTTTGTTAATCAAATCATTGAACTCTTGAAGATATCAGTGTTTCAAAAGTTATCACTTGGGTTTCCGTATTTTACCTTTCACCATGTGACATCGAATTTTAAGGTTTGTATTATTATGTGATGATGCCTAACATGAATAGACAAATAATCACATGCACCTTATTATTCAAGATTTAAATTATCCATGTTTTAAAGATTTGTGAGTGGTCTCCTTCATCTTCATATCATCCTTGAATGTTTCAATTTTTCCTCTAAAAATATATATCTTCATGTGAATGCATTCATGTACATTGTAGACCCATGCAAGATGATCCAATGTATGATCATCTCGAAATCTAAACCATTTAATCTTGGATCGATGAAGATAGTCACAACATACAAGAAATTTGATCACCAAAAACCCTTATGTAGGTATGTAAAGGTACAATCATGGTTACATATGAGTATAAGATGATTGAATAATGGAATAAACATAGTACATGACTGATCCAACAGTGTAGTGTGTTTTGATCTGATGGATTATGAAAGGTCTATAAATTTTTAGTGGACGAACAATAACCGTGAGATTTGTGTCCCACATCTCTTCTTTGTTCAGTTGATATGTACTTAATAAGTAAATCATTTCCTTAAATAACATAGTTGTGGGTATCCCAGGGTTTACACCTAGATCCACACCTCAACCTCCTAGGCTTCATGGGCCACACCTCTCTGCATTGTCTCACCAGCACACTAGAACTTTTTCTCACCGTTTCATATCCTAGTGTGATTTATATAGCCCACTAACTCATCCTTGTTTTCTTGTAGGCTACTTGGAATGCATCTCCCATTTAGCTAAGAAAGATCCTATAATAAGGTAGATGGGATGAACCTTGTGGCTCGTGTGGTTGGATAATTTTTTCCAACAATTGAAAAATATCTAAGTGTAAAATTTCAGCATCAAATATCAAGCCACCCAAATATTATTTATGCAAAATATAAATACATTTTTCTGACCTTAAACTCTTCTACCTTGTTGGAAAAAATGTGTCATCCTCAACGTAATTGACACATGAATTTGAAGATAACACCAGTTCAATAATTATTCCAATTATCCAAGGAGAATTTTCAAATTATCACATCCAATCCTATTAAATAAAACCATAAAAATTCACAAAGCATCCCCACTTTACTTATGAAAATATATTGACTCATGGACAACAAATTAAATAATTGGCCTCAAAACCAGCCTGAATATGTTGATTTTGAGATATTTCATGACTAGATAATATCATGTGATGTACTTGATATAATTTTTGAAGGTTAACACACCATAAAATTATAAAGGTGAAAAATATTATAGTGATGAACCAAGAAGATTTTTTGAGGGAGTTTCATTCCTCCACTTTGGAAGTACGTCTTAGTGTGAAAAATATAGAGGAGTATATCATACATTGGTTTCGGTGGCTAGGTATGATCTAAAGTGTTGTTGATTTCATATCATAGTACCTCAACTTTCAATAGATTAAAGATGAGCACCATATTCCATTTATATTAATCCTATATCTTCAGGTTCAAGAGTGGAAATGAAATAATAAATTTACTACTAGAAAATATCCCTATACCCACAGTTTTTCTTAAAACCGTGGGTATAGGGGTGACCTATACCCACAGTTTTTCCCAAAACCATCCGTATAGGGTTTTTTTGATGACCTATACCCATAGTTTTTCCCAGAACCATTGGTATAGGGTTTTTTTGATGACCTATACCCATGGTTTTACAAACATGTTGGAAAAAAACCTATACCCCCAATATTGGTCAAAACTGTGGGTATAAGTGTTTTTTTCCGGCCTATACCCACAGTTTTGGAAAAACTGTGGGTATAGTGTTTTTTTCGAAGACTTATACCCACGGTTTTGTAAAACCATGGGTATATATTTCCCGCTTTATGGAAGTGAAAAAAACCCACGGGACACAAAAAATATTTGGTGTGAAAACCTATACCCACATTTTTCCCTCCTATACCCACCTTTTTAATTAATATATTAAAGTGGATACAAATATTTAAGTATATAAGCTTCCTAGGTTGGTTTGTGAGGCACTCCCTATTACTTCTGGCGTTCTTTGGATCAAATCCCACTGAATTGTTTTTCTAATATAGCGAGTAATAATAATATATTAAACTAAATGTAGATATATTTAATTCAAAGTGGTGTAGCTCAGTTGGTTAGGCACTTTAGGTGTTCAAGAAAATGACCCGGGATCGAAACTCGTTGAAATGATTTTTTGTAATACATATTTTTTTAGAAAAAGTCCCTCAACCAAAAGGACAAGGTAGATAATCATAAAAATTAAGAAGAGTACAAGATAGGAAAACGAGGTATCTTATTACAGTCAACCTCATAAAAAGGGATTAGGGACTCGGGAAGGGTATCAGACCAGGTAAAAGGTGCACCAACCCCAATACTCACCATACCATCCACCACCATGTTCTCCCGTCGATAAACATGCGTGATGATGAATTTGAGATAAAAAAGAATCTCCATGCATTGCATCCACTATGCTAAAAGCCACCAAGAGATATACATTGCACAATTTCTAATGGCCTGCACAATAGTTGAAGAATCACTTTCCAACCAGATATTATTCCAGCCCTTCATTTTCAAAAATGAGACAGTGTGAATAATCCTAAGCATCTCCACCTCAAGAGAAATGGTCATGCTACAGGAACCATAGAAGCACCCTTTAACAAAGTCATAATTTTGTAATATATATGAATATTAATATATTTATCAAAATATTGATATACGTAAATGGAAGTGTCGTAGGTTAAGTGGCGAGTTGTGCCAAGGTAAAAGAGCAGGTCGCGGGTTCAACACCTATTGGCTCCATTTTTGTACTATTTATAGCCATGGTCTTAAAACCGTGGGTGAAAGACTTTGATAACATGGAAATGGGTATGTGCCTTTGAAAACATTGATATATGATGGGGACCTATCCTAATGCCTAATTTTCTTAGGGTTCCCAAAATCATGGGTATATGCTATACCCATGGTTTTGGGGGCTATACCCATGATTTTGAACCATGGGTATAAGTTATTTTTCCAGTAGTGATTGATGGATTTAATGATTGTAATTCCACATTTAGTGAAGGGTCATAACACTATATGTGTAATTTTTTGGATGATTGACCTAGTTAGATCTCTTTCCCCTTATCCCAAGAAATTTCTAGGAGAGAGATTTAGATGTCTTTATAGTAATTAAATCATAGGGTTATATTTAGTGAATTTGATGATTATTTTCATATATGATAGTGAATTTCATGTACTAATTATTAAGAAGTTTTCATAAGTATTTTACGACTTTTTTATGTTTGAGTATGAAATTCCACCCCCTGATAGATGTTCATACTAGGAAGAAAATTTATGTTCTTAAGGATATAACACATGACTTCATGCTTGATTTTGGTAGGAGTTGAGCTGACCACCTATCTTTTATACAGTTTGTGTAAACTAATAACTTATACTCCAACATTGACATGATATATTTTTAGGACATAAATTATAAACCTTACAGGTCACCCATTTTTTATCAAGACATTAGTGAGACATCGCTTATGAGTCTTGAGTTGGTGCATTTGATGAAAGGGAAGGAATAGGTGATCCTGGAGAAAATTATGATATCCCAGAGCTATTTTAAGTCCTATATGGATAAAATAAAAATAACCTTCAAGTTTTATGAGGGATAAAATGTGTTATTTAAGCTGTCACCTCAATGTGGATATAGGAGATTGGGTTAGGGAAGAATTGTTTCCCAAGATTTCTGTCACGACCCGTCCTCGGGGCCCGTTCCGTGACTACCCCAATCCCGCCTTCCAAAGGCCAGGGGCTGGTGACTAGCACCAAGGCGTAAATCCCAACAAAAGGGAAGGCATTGCCTTTGAAAAGTAAACAAGCACCATAGAGTAAGCAAGCGGAAAATTAAACACTAAGTAAAAACTGTAACAAGCTGTGCTGAAAGTAAAAGGGTCCGGAAATACAAGCCCAACTGTAAAGTACAACTGAAAGGGAAAAATAGAAACTGAAAAGAAAATCCGCAGCGTCGAGCCGTCCTCTGGAAGTCCCACCTGAAGGCTGGGTACATATAGCCTCCACAGCTCCTCGGTCCTGTCGTCCGCTCCGAGTGCGTCCCGCCCAGTGGTCCACCTCCAGGTACCGTCCTGCTCCACACGCCTCCACCACGATCAGCGCTGTCCGTCGTTTGCAACCAACACAACGAAGTGCGGGCATAGCCTGTGCAGGGGTGAGTATAGGCTACTCAGTAGGGACCCCGAGACCCCCGAAGGTCTCCCGAAATCCACAAAGGATAATCCACAATGGAAAGATACAATCACAAAGTATAATCTGACACCTCTTAGGTATATGACCATACATATACCTAAGTCATCAATTCCCGATTGGCTCCAACGTCCGAGCCCAAGAACAACCCATTCCACACAGGAAAGCAAACATATACCCAAACAGGATAGCTCAACACAATCCACAAGGGAGAGTAAATAGTAAATCCACACAGGATAGCTCAACACAATCCAAAAAGGAGAGTAAACAGTAAATCCACACAGGATATATCAACACAATCCACAAAGGAGAGTAAACAATAAATCCACACAGGATAGCTCAACACAATCCACAAAGCAGAGTAACACAAGATTCAGCTCACACAGGTATACTTCTTCGGATGACGATAAAGATGATCACTGATCCATCTAAGTCGTCGGACCCATGAAGGTTCGATAGGTAACTAACCCCCGCAATGACCCACACAGGATCAGGCCCACACAGGACCTGTAGGCGCTGGCTCACACAGAACCGCTGAGCGCTTACCCAAACAGGATCAGACCCACACAGGATCGGGCCCACACAGGAACTGTAGCACTGATCCACGTAGGATCGCTGAGTTCTATAGTCGTTGCAGTCCACTGAGGATCTCTGCACAGTCGTCGCCGCAGTCCACTGAGGATCTCAGCACGGTCGTCGCTGTCGAAGTAGCAGTCGGAGCCAGCTCTAGGGTTCCCGCACACATCAAGCTCGTTCGGGAGGGTCCTCTCCACGAGCCGAGAGGATGATACATCAACTGTCACAAAGTCCGAATTTGATGTATCCAAAAGTTCCGTATCGTCAACAGGAACTCAACGTCGCAGACGGCGCGTCAATCGGACGCCCGGTCTGAGAGTTATTGGTTTTTTCGTCCGAGGGGCCCGGTTGGTTTTTAAGGAAAAACCAACCCGACCGTACTCCACCTGCGTCCAAACCTCGGGCGGAGTGAGTCAAAAGATCCCTCTCACTTAGAGGAAAACAAAAAAGCCGACGGCACATCAATCGAACGTCCGTAGCTCAAGATATGAGCATTTCCGCTCCGAGGGCCCGGTTGGTTTCGTGTACGAACCAACCCGGCCGAACCCAAAGTATTTTGAAACCTTGAGTGTGATATACTGAAACGACCGCCTCGATCCAAGGATCGCGTTGCCACTGACGGCGCGTCGTTCGGAGTCCCGTAGCTCATGTTACGGGCATTTGACTGAAAACGGTCCGAAGATGGGGGGTCCGGGCCCGGGCCGACCCGGTCGGACCCGGTCGGACCGGCCTGGCTTGGCCAACCCGGCCCAGCACGGCCGAGCGGCCGAGCGACGCGGGACACCCTCGCGGTACCTGCGGGGTGTCGCCCTGGATAGACGGACCCCGCGGCCGCGTGTCCGTTGGCCGTCGCCGCCGCGGCCTCGTCCGGCGGCGCGCCGGGGCGCCGTAGGCGTGTTCCGCGGGCCATCGGAATCGCTCCGGTGGTCCAATTCTATTCCCGTCTGTGCCGCTGCTCCTCCTGGGACTCGTTCTACACTGCAGAACCATCAAACTTCCGCTGCGGCACGTTCCGTCGTCGCCTGTCAAATCCGCACAACAACGAAGAACGGTGGAGGGTTGTCGGGCCGTGTTCGTTTGGCCCGCACCCTCCGCGTTAGAGATAAACAATGCGAGAAATATATTCAAAACATGAATCAACAATTTTAATAGATTAAAATTGTTCTTATTGTCTGGTTCTTCACTTTTAAAAGAAACGATCAGGGGAAAAGGAATTATTCACAACAACCCCTACCTCGTAGCCGTCGTCGTACGCACGTTCTTCATGGATTTGTTCGTCGCGGAAGGAGGGGATCGTCGCGTCATCGCGGAAGGGCGTCACGTCGTCGCAGAATCCGGCGTTGAGTCGGAGAACTCAACGGACCAAGAAACAACAGATTTAATTTAATTATATAAAATTAAATACGTGTTTTGTTAAAAAAACACAAGGGATATTTAAGAGAATTCCGAAGTCTCTTACCTCAAACAGCTGATCGAAGATTCGTTGCGGAGGAAGAGACGTCGCAGAAGAATGTTGCAGGAAGGGAATGTCGGTGTCGCGGAACACGGCGTCACGTCGTCGACTTCCACGGGTTCGGCGTTCTTCGTCGGAGGCCGGCTTTCTTCGTGTTCTTCGCGTTCTTCGCGTTCTTCGCGAAGGAGGATGAAGGCTCAAGAACTCTGACAAAACCTCTCAACGAGTAATCCTCCAAAAGACTTGTTGGTCTTATTTTATTATTACGCCAACAAACGAAAAAGGTAAGTAACGACCCATCAATTCGTTGAATTAATTCAACGAAAGAAACCAACAATTTAATTCACGAAAAAAACTGCCCAATTAAATGGTGCGTTAAGTATTTAAGAAAACGTGTCAGTTGACTTTCATAATGACGGGTTTTTGCGGGTGCGTTACTTAGCGGAAAGAAACGACGAGACTCGTGTGGGCCCCACCTCACAAATATCCTACCAAGGGGGTAGGATATTTCTGGATAGCACCCTATCCGTTTTAACTCAGTTTAAGTGGTTTTCAAGTGGCTTCAAGTGGCTTAAGTGAATTAAAAAAAAGTTGTCGTAAAATTATTTTATTTCTTAACTTTAAGCCCGAAAATTAAAAACCACACCCGAGCAAACGCAACTCCGGAAGAGGCGTTTCTAAGCGAATACCGACGCTGCGATTTCATCGGTGCCCTCAGAATTCGATTCCGGGCACCGGTTCAAAAGTTAGAAAAACCCGCGCGTCCGTTCACTAAACGTACCCGAGCCAAACTTCGGAAAATGATTCCGGGCACACCGGGCCTCGGAATCAGGTGCCGTCAGAAACTGCGTTCTTGTAAAATTCCAAAGAAAATTAAGAAAAAAAATTCCTTGAAATTTACGGGTCTTTACATTACTCCCACCTCAGGGCTTTACGTCCCCGTAAAGATACGTCATAAACTAGGGAAACAAATGTGGGTACTGAGCACGCGTCTCAGCCTCCCGCTCCCATGTGCTCTCCTGGAGGTTCCCGTGCTGCCATCTGATGCGCACAAGAAGAATCGATCGCCCACGTAGGACCCGCTCATGTTGATCCTCTATCTCCACCGGGACCTCCACAAAAGTCTCCTCATCATCCACGTCTAGCTCCCCATGGTCAATGATGTGCGTCGGGTCATGCACGTATCTCCTCAGCTGAGATACGTGGAAGACGTCGTGCACCCGGTGCAACTGAGGTGGTAGAGCCAGGCGATAATCCACCTCGCCAATCCTGCTGAGGACCTGGAAAGGCCCGATGAAGCGTGGAGACAACTTGCTGCCTCGGCCAAATCTCCGCAAACCACGTCGAGGTGAGACCCGCAAGAAGACGTGGTCGCCATCCTTGAACTCTAGTGGCCTCCGCATCCTATCAGCATATGACTTCTGCCGGCTCTGAGCTGTCCTCATCCGCTCCTGGATGACCTGGACCTTCTCTGTCGTGGCCCGGACCATCTCTGGTCCCACAAGTGCTGACTCCCCAGGGTCTTTCCAGCACAAAGGAGATCTACAAGGCCTGCCGTACAATGCCCCGTATGGTTCCATCCCGATGGTGGAGTGGTAGCTGTTGTTTTACGCGAACTCCACCAAGGGTAGGTGGTCCTCCCAGCTACGACCAAAGTCGAGGACACATGCGCGGAGCACGTCCTTGAGAGTCTGAATGGTCCTCTCTGTCTGACCATCCGTCTGAGGGTGAAAGGCGGTGCTCAGATGTAGCTGCGTCCCGAACGCCTCCTGCAACCCCTTCCAAAGTCGGGAAGTAAAGCGAGCGTCCCGATCGGAGATGATAGTCGATGACACACCGTGTAGCCGTACAATATCCTGAACGTAGAGATGACCCAAGCTCTCCACTGAGCCCTGCTCTCGGATGGGTAAGAAGTGTGCCGACTTGGTGAGTCGGTCAACAATCACCCAAATGGAGTCGTGACCTATGAAAGTGCGTGAAAGTCCAGTCACGAAGTCCATAGATATCCCGTCCCACTTCCACTTCGGGACCTCCAAGGGTTGTACCAAGCCTGATGGTACCTGATGCTCCGCCTTCACCTGCTGGCAGGTGAGGCACCACGAAACGAACTCTGCCACAACCTTCTTCATGCCCGGCCACCAGTGCTGTCGCCTGATATCTTGGTACATCTTCACCACTCCAGGATGTACCACCAAAGGAGAAGTGTAAAACTCTCTCAGCACCTCCTCTCGTAAAGTGACTGGTACCAGGGAACGTCCTCTGAAAAGGACGTCGTGATCTGCTCCAAGGGAGAAACCATCAGGTGCCTGTCCCGAGGATATCTGTGCACGTCGTGTCTCAAAGTCAGTGTCCCCACGCTGAGCCTCTCTGACCCGCTGTAGAAGTGGAGGAGAGACGGTGAGAGACTAAAGGAAGGCTGCTCCGTCTCTATCCACAAAGGATATCTGAAAAGCGGCTAGCTACTCTGTCACCTCCTCAAGTAGCTGGATGCCCGTCCTCCTACTGAGGGCATCAGCTACTACGTTCCCCTTCCCAGGAGTATAGACTATCTCAAAGTCATAGTCCTGGAAGAACTCGAGCCATCGCCGCTGTCTCAGGTTCAGGTCCTTGTGAGAGAAGATGTACCTGAGACTCTGGTGGTCAGAAAAGACTGTAAAGCGCTCGCCCATTAGATAGTGCGGCCAAGTATTCAGAGCGAAGACCACTGCTGCTAACTCCAGGTCATGGGTAGTGTAGTTCTGCTCATGCGGCCTCAACTGACATGATCCAAAGGCAATCACGGCCCGCTCCTGCATCAGGACACACCCGAGTCCGGTCCCTGATGCATCGCAGTAGACTACGTATCCAAATCCCTCCTCAGGAAACCTCAAGATAGGTGCGCTGGTCAATCTCTGCCTCAGCTCCTGGAAGCTCTGCTAACATCTGTCTGACCAAAAAAAGGGTTTCCCCTTCTTCGTCAAAGCTGAGAGTGGATCCACAACTCTAGAGAAGTCTGGGACAAATCTCCGATACTATCCGGCTAGGTCCAAAAAACTCCGCACCTCCGTCACGCTCCTGGGTGGCTCCCAAGCTAGCACTGCCTCGATCTTCGCGGGGTCCACTGCAACTCCCACCTCAGAAATGAAGTGCCCCAAGAAGTGGACCTCACGTAACCAGAACTGGCACTTCGAGAGCTTTCCATAAAGCTGGTGCTCTCGGAGTGTGTCTAGTACAACCCGCAAGTGGTAGGCGTGATCCTCCTCCGTGGTTGAGTAAACCAAAATGTTGTCGATGAAGACCACGACAAATCGATCGAGGTATGGCTGGAAGATCCTGTTCATGAGGCTCATGAAAACTGCTGGAGCGTTGGTTACGCCTAAAGTCATAACCAAGAACTCATAGTGGCCATACCGACACCTGAAGGCCGTCTTCTGCACATCCTCATCTATAACTCTGAGCTGATGATAGCCTGACCTAAGGTCTATCTTCGAGAACCACCATGCTCCCTTGAGCTGATCGAAGAGGTCATCAATCCTCGGTAGTGGATACTTGTTACTCACTATCACCTGGTTCAGGCGACGATAATCGACACACAGTCGCAAGCTCCCGTCCGCCTTCTTGGCGAACAATATCGGCGAAGCCCAGGGTGAAACACTGGTTCGGATGAACCCCTTGCCCTGCAAGTCCTCCAACTGTACCCGTAGCTCTCGAAGCTCGGCGGGGGCCATCCGATATGCTGGTGTGGATATCAGGGATGTCCCGGGGTACAGATCAATGTAAAAGTCTACCTCTCTGCGAGGAGGTAGCCCTGAAACATCATCGGGAAAGACGTCCGCATACTGATCCACCACTGCAGAAAAACTAGGACTCTGCATGTCAACTGATCCAAGGATGAGGCTAGCTAACTGATGAGTGATGGGCTGCCCGCTCCTCTGCATGAGTCCATCCTGTGCTGCAAAGGCTCCCTTTTCACCAGTGAAGGTGAACCTGCTCCCATCGGTGTGCACACATCGCACCTTGCGCCTAATGCAGTCAATCTGTGCATGGACCGTAGATAACCAATCCATGCCCAAGATGACGTCGTAAGGCCTCGACGCCGCTACAAGAAGATCCCAGCCAAAGCTCTCGCCTCCTAGAGTAAGCTCACACTGCCGACACCAGTGCGTAATCATCGAGTCTGCTTCCGTAGGAGTCTCTAGCCATAAGGATTGAGCCAACGGCTCTGTCAGAATCTCCGAGCTCCGAACAAGGGCAGCGGCTATGAAAGAGTGACTCACTCCTTTGTCTATAAGAACTGCAGAAAGGGTGGAATAGACACATATCGTACCTCGAATCATCTCTGGTGCGCCATGGTCATAGGCCTCTGCTGCCTGGAGCTGTGCCTGTCTCTGCCCGCCAGCTCCCTGTGGTCGGGGCGGACCTCCTGGTGGTGGTGGTGACAGAGCCTCAAAGCATCGCCCACCACCTACTGCTCGGCCAGTTCCTCTGCCTCGTCCGCCTCCTCCCTGCGGACCACCACGGTCGACCCTCTACCTCTTCCTGGGTGGCCCCTCCACCGTCTGCTGCTCCTCGGTACGGCGGGTCGGGCAGTCACGAGCCATGTGGCCCTGCTCGCCGCATGCGTAGCACTGCCTGCCTCTCGGAAGACTAGCCCCACGCTGTGTGCCCTGCACTGCTGAGCCAGTGTCCCGAGGTCATCTGCCGGAAGGTCTGGTCTGCCTGGAACCCTGAGTCATCCGTCGGCTACCAGCTGCCGAAGACTCTGCTACCTGCCGCCCTGCGGTAGGTCTCACTGTGGACTCATCCAGAAATCTCTCGATTAGAAGGGTTCTCTCTAGCAATCCTGCCTGGGTCGGGATGCTGAGGGAGATCAGCGATGCCCTGATCTCATGTCTCAAACCCTGCTCTAAAGTCCGGGCCCAGAAGAAGGGGTCCTGTACCATGTCTTTCGAGTAGCGAGAAAGGTCGGTGAACCTCGCCGCGTACTGGGCGACCGTCAAGCTGCCCTACCGCAGCTGAAGAAGCTCCTGGATGAGTACCACACGGAGGGTGGCCGGGACGAACTCTGAGAGGAAGAGGCTCTCGAAGTCCGTCCAGATGAGAGATGCCTCATCGTGTACCTGGATCATCAAGCTCCACCATCGTCCTGCTGCTGCGTGCAGTAGGCTCGCCGCGAGGATCACCATGAGGTCTGCTGGTGTCCTCACTAGCCTGAAAACTCAGACGACTGCCTCCAGCCAGTCCTCGGCTGCCTGGGGGTCCATCTCCCCACGGAACCTGGGTGGTCTCTGGCGCTGGAGCTCGTGCAGAGCTCCGAGGCGTCGTGCATCGTCAGTGGTCGGTGCTGGAAGCATCAGGGGCTCGGCGAGTAAAGGTACCGCCGGTGCCTCTGCTGTCAACGAGCCCTATACCGAGGCCTCGTCGCTCGGCGGGCTGTCGTCGCGCTCTACTCTCGGAACCCTATCTGGCTGTCGTCTTGGGGCCATCCTGAAAAGGAAACAAGTGCACCACGGTCGGAACACTATACCTGGTGAGCTGACACAAGTAATCACAATGAAAACTTGAAACACACATGCAATCAATGTTTTCGTGCATTAAGCCGGAAATCAGAAGTCAGGGTCCTGGTGTACGGATACGTCGGCCGCCGCACCAACACTGGACTCCCTGGACTGATAACCACACTCAATACGCTAAACACTATTGCTTCACATATAAGAAAGATCAGAGTCCACGGTAGAAACGACCACCTCTGATACCAATTTGTCACGATCTGTCCTCGGGGCCCGTGCCGTGACTACCCAAAGCCCGCCTTCCAAAGGCCAGGGGCTGGCAACTAGCACCAAGGCGTAAATCCCAACAAAAGGGAAGGCACTGACTTTGAAAAGTAAACAAGCACCACAGAGTAAGTAAGCGGAAAAATAAACACTAAGTAAAAACTGTAACAAGCTGTGCTGAAAGTAAAAGGGGCCAGAAATACAAGCCCAACTGTAAAGTACAACTGAAAGGGAAAACAACAACTGAAAAGAAAAGCCGCAGCGTTGAGCCGTCCTCTGGAAGTCCCACCTGAAGGGTGGGTACAGATAGACTCCACAGCTCCTTGGTCCTGTCGTCCGATTCGAGAGCGTCCCGCCCAGTGGTCCACCTCCAGGTACCGTCCTGCTCCACACGCCTCCACCACGATCAGCGCTGTCCGTCGTCTGCAACCAACACAACGAAGTGCGGGCATAGCCCGTGCAGGGGTGAGTATAAGCTACTCAGTAGGGACCCCGAGACCCTCGAAGGTCTACCGAAATCCACAAAGGATAATCCACAAAGGAAAGATACAATCACGAAGTATCATCTGACACGGCTTAGGTATATTCCCATACATATACCTAAGTCATCAATTCCCGATTGGCTCCAACGTCCGAGCCCAAGCACAACTCAGTCCACACAGGAAAGCAAACGTATACCCACACAGGATAGCTCAACACAATCCACAAGGGATAGTAAACAGTAAATCCACACAGGATAGCTCAACACAATCCACAAAGGAGAGTAAACAGTAAATCCACACAGGATAGCTCAACACAATCTACAAAGGAGAGTAAACAGTAAATCCACACATGATAGCTCAACACAATCCACAAAGGAGAGTAACACAAGATTCAGCTCACACAGGTATACTTCTTCGGATGACGATAAAGATGATCATTGATCCATCTAAGTCGTCAGACCCACGAAGGATCGATAGGTAACTAACCCCCGCAATGACCCACACAGGATCGGGCCCACACAGGACCTGTAGGCGCTGGCTCATACAGAACCGTTGAGCGCTGACCCACACAGGATCAGACCCACAAATGATCGGGCCCACACAGGACCTGTAGCACTGATCCGCGTAGGATCACTGAGTGCTGTATTCATCGCAGTCCACTGAGGATCTCTGCACAGTCGTCGCCGCAGTCCACTGAGGATCTTAGCACGGTCGTCGCTGTCGAAGTAGCAGTCGCAGCCAACTCTAGGGTTCCCGCACACAGCAAGCTCGTTCGGGAGGGTCCGCTCCATGAGCCGAGAGGCTGATACATCAACTGTCACAAAGTCTGAAGTTGATGTATCCAAAAGTTTCGTATCGTCAACAGGAACTCAACGTCGCAGACGGCGCGTCAATCAGACACCCGGTCTGAGAGTTATTGACTTTTTCGTCCCAGGGGCCCGGTTGGTTTTTAAGGCAAAACCAACCTGACCGTACTCCACCTGCGTCCAAACCTCGGGCGGATTGAGCCAAAAGATCCGTCTCACTTAGAGGAAAACAACAAAGCTGACGGCACATCAATCGGATGTCCGTAGCTCAAGGTATGAGCGTTTCCACTCTGAGGGCCCGGTTGGTTTCGTGTACGAACCAACCCGGCCGAACCCAAAGTATTCTGAAACCTTGAGTGTGATATACCGAAACGACCGTCTCGATCCAAGGATCGCTTTGACGCTGACGATGCGTGGTTCGGAGGCCCGTAGCTCATGTTACGGGCATTTGACCGAAAACGGTCCGAAGACGGGGGGTCCGGGCACGGGCCGACCCGGCCCGACCCCCCCTGGGTCAGCCGAACCGGTCCGACCCGGTCCGACACGGCCGGACCCGGTCCGGCCCGACCAGTCGGACCGGCCTGGCTCAGCCAGCCCGGCCCGGCTCGGCCGAGCGGCCGAGCGACACGGGGGGGAAGCCGCCGCCCCCACGTGACACCCCCGCGGCACCTACGGGGTGTCGCCCTGGACGACCCGAGCGACATGGGGGGGGGGGGGGGAGCCGCCGCCCCCGCGTGACAACCCCGCGGCACCCGCGGGGTGTCGCCCTGGACAGCCGAGCGACGCGGGGGGGAGCCGCCGCCCCCGCGTGACAACCCCGCGACACTCGCAGTGTGTCGCCCTGGACAGCCAGACCCACGAGGCCGCCACCGCCGCAGCTGAAGCCGCGGTGGCCTCGTCTGGCGGCGCGCTGGGGCGCCGCCGCTCCCGGCTACCGGCACCACCGCGCCGGTGACCCGCGCCACCAACGTGTTCCGCGGGCCACCGAAATCGCTCCGGTGGTCCGATTCTGTTCCCGTCTGCGCCGCTGCTCCTCCCGGGACTTGTTCTTCACTACAGAACCATTAAACTTCCACTGCGGCATGTTCCTTCGTCACCCGTCAGATCCGCACAACAACGAAGAACGACGCAGGTTTGTCGGGCCGTGTTTGTTTGGCTCGCACCCTCCGCGTTTGAGATAAACAACGAGAGAAATATATTCAACACATGAATCAACAATTTTAATGAATTAAAATTGTTCTTATTGTCAGGTTCTTCACTTTTAAAAGAAACGATCACGGGAAAAGGAATTATTCACAACAACCCCTACCTCGTAGACGTCGTCGTACGCACGTTCTTCGCGGATTTGTTCGTCGTGGAAGGAGGGGATCGTCACGTCGTTGCGGAAGGGCGTCGCGTTGTCGCAGAATCCGGCGTTGAGTCGGCGAACTCAACGGACCAAAAAAAAACAGATTTTATTTAATTATATAAAATTAAATCCGTGTTTTGTTAAAAAAACACAAGGGAGATTTAATAGAATTCCGATGTCTCTTACCTCAAACAGCTGATCGAAGATTCGTTGCGGAGGAAGAGACGTCGCAGAAGAACGTTGCAGGAAGGGAACGTCGGCGTCATGGAACACGGCGTCACGTCGTCGACTTCCACGGGTTCGGCGTTCTTCGTCGGAGGCTGGCGTTCTTCGTGTTCTTCACGTTCTTTGCGTTCTTCGAGAAGGAGGATGAAGGCTCAAGAACTCTGACAAAACCTCTCAACGAGTAATCCTCGAAAAGACTTGTTGGTCTTATTTTATTATTACGCCAACAGACGAAAAAGGTAAGTAACGACCCATCAATTCGTTGAATTAATTCAACGAAAGAAACCGCCCATTTAATTCACGAAAAAACTGCCCAATTAAATGGTGCATTAAGGATTTAAGAAAACGCGTCAGTTGACTTTCATAATGACGGGTTTTCGCGGGTGCGTTACTTAGCGGAAAGAAACGGCGGGGCTCGTGCGGGCCCCACCTCACAAATATCCTACCAAGGGGGTAGGATATTTCTGGATAGCACCCTATCCGTTTTAACTCAGTTTAAGTGGATTTCAAGTGGCTTAAGTGAAATAAAATATAGTTGTCGTAAAATTATTTTATTTCTTAACTTTAAGACCGAAAATTAAAAACCACACCCGAGCAAACACAACTCTGGAAGAGGTGTTTCTAAGCGAATACCGGCGCTGCAATTTCATCGGTGCCCTCAGAATTCGATTCCAGGAACCGGTTCAAAAGTTAGAAAAACCCGCTCGTCCGTTCACTGAACGTACCCGAGCCAAACTTCGGAAAATGATTCCGGGCACACCGGGCCTCGGAATCAGGTGCCGTCAGAAACTGCATTCTTGTAAAATTCCAAAGAAAATTAAGAAAAAAATTTCCTTGAAATTTACGGGTCTTTACAATTTCATTGCACTATTTTAGATTCAACACAAGATGGGTGATGTTTCTTGTCACATAGAGTTACCCTCATAGTTTAATTGAGTTCATATTATAATTCATGTGTTATATATAAGGTGGTATGTTCATTATCCCTTGCACATTATTGATTGGGGAAACACGATCCATTACAAATAATGCTTTCTTATCTGGAAGATCCAAAACCACTCCATTCCCTCTGACAACCGTATAAAAAATCTTGGTATCAGCATCTCATCCTATTGCCACTATTGTAAAAATAATAGAGAGGAGGATGAGAATCACATATTCATTGAGGGGGAATGAGCCCAAGTAGTATGGAGTATTTTTTTTCAAGTTTACAACATACTATTGTCATGATCTTCGAGATGAACCATTCATGGAAAGATGGTTTCAGTGGACAGAAAACATGTACACAGAAAGAATGAATCATTCCATTATTCTCAATGCAAGGTGCTGCTAGTTATGTAATGCTAAGAACTGGGAGAGATATGGGGGGCTTCCCTCTTTAGGGTGTTCCATCATCGTAAGGACTTGGAGTTTTCTGGTAGATTTTCTTCCCTTATTCAAAAACTGGAAAGAAGCACCCTCTCTAAGGTTGATTCATGTTTCATCCAAAGTGTCCTATTCCTCTTTCACGAGGTTACATGGATAATGGGTGTGGTGGCTCCCCCAGAGAATAGCTTCAAGCTAAATATGGATGGTTCATGCAAATTAGGTATTTCTCGTGGAGGAGGGGTCGTTTGGGATCAGTGGGGCTGTGTTGTTATGGCCTTTAAGTCCCACTATGGTTATAGAACTAGCATCCAGGTGGAGACTAATGTGTTGTTGTCTGGGATCAACTTGAGCATTCAGAAGAATTTTCCTTTATCCCAAGTGGAGACAAACTTAATGATCATCCACAACTCCTTACAAGAAAAAGGACATACCCCATGGTTGATCTCTTATATTATCAAGAAATTCATATCTCTTCTCAACAATGGCAGTATGGGCACTCAATCCTAGAGAGAAAAAAAATAAAGTAGTGGATAATCTTTCCTCCCAAGCTGAACAAGTCATTGAAGTCATCTGTTCTCCTAATATTTCATTCTTTAAACCCTAGGGTGTGTCTTTAATATGAGAGTATTCCCTCAACATGCACTACTGGAGGCCTCATTAGGCTCTGACTTTCTTTCCTATTTGTTCCTTTAATCCTTCAATAAAAATGGATCCGATGATGACGATTCTATTAGTGTGTTTTATGGAAATATAGGAATATTTAAGAGATATTTTTGAACCCAAATTTTGTTGTATTTTATTTTTTTAATAAGGATAAATTTGTATGAGTAAAATATTCCTCAAGTCAATGTGTATTGATGAATAATGGATTAGGTATAAGTGGGAGTTCTCAAGAATGTTGAGAATAAGAATGAAGTTCCCAAGAAATGGTGTTATTTTGCGAATTCTATATAAGGATTGAAAAACTACCTTGAAGAATGTAAGTGAAGTGAGTAACTATCATCACTCATATAGAAAGGGAGGTTTCTTCCATGGTTTATATTCCATGAAAAATATATGTCAAAAAGGGAATTTTAAGAGGAATAAATGAACTGGATTATTTGATTCTATTGTATTATTAAAAAGTGTTAGGAGTGTTTGAGTTCTACCTTGTTTATATTGTATAAACTAAATATATCGTAGATGTATAAGAGTCCAAAATGTTGAATTATAGGATGTTTTAATTCATATAACTCTAATATATATAAAACTAAAATATAGGAGAGAATATCTAATATGTTCTATCCATAAATTCCAATACCACTCGATTGGACTAGTATCAATGAGTTACCAGCTGAGCTCAAAAGTAACACCAGATAAGGGAATCTATGAGGGAGTAGTGGGAAAAACTAGGTCGGTACATGAATTTAGAGTGTAGGGTGGCTCTAGATAGTAGAGACACCATGTGGGTGATATGGAGGAATTATGGCCACAATATGGGGTGGTTACAATGAAATTCCATGAGTGGTGGTAGTGCACTCGAATAGATAAATAGATAGTGAGGACAAGGGAATGTTTGTTGTGGGGATCATATAAAAGAAGTAATTTTTAATAATTTAAAATACACATGGAGTTGGGTTGATATGAAGACACAAAATTTCATATTCTTCCACAAATCTGGTTTGTATTTTTCATGTCATGATCTTCCATTAAAATTGAAAGAATAGACCAAGTAGATCTAATTCTAAGAGGAAATAAAAGTGGAATCTATGTAGATTCATGAAGTAACCATTAAAACATAAAGGATATACTCACTCCTGCTAAAAAATATTGAACCAAAAGGATATACAAGACAAAATTACAAGAAAAGCATCCTTGAGTGATAATGAAAGGATATTAAGATTTTATTTCATGAAAACTTTTTATGTAAGACTTTATAAAGATGTGTTGTATCTTTGTATAAATGAATTAAATATTTTTAATCTTTTTAAAAAATTTAATAAGGTACCTTGGAGATATGATATGGTTGGGTAGATAGAGTAATGTCCACCATACAACATCATAAGGTATATATGGGAGTTCATATTATATAATTTTTGAATAATTAGAGAATATTAATGTTCACAAGGTTCATTGAAAATATATATAGAGTTGAGAATAGTCTTTAGAGTTCATATTATACTTTTTTATGGTACATATACATAGATTTAAAACATCATAGGTTACATAAAACTTTATAAGGTTCAATTAAACCTATGAAAATTCCTAAATTTCAATCAACTCTTTGAAACCCATAAAGTTAAAATAACTCTATGATGATAGGCCAAATTTCTAATCGAACTTTGTGAGGCTTCTATCAAACGAAAATATAGATTTCCAGAATTAATATATTCTAAAAAATGAGTATAAAATCTAAAAATGCATGGTTATGATATTAAAATATTTTAATGCGACAGATCATTGAATAATATTTGTGATTTAAGTCAAATAATAAATGAGTTACATTCCACAACCAAATTTCAATTTCCTACTGCATGAGAACATGCACATGTGAATAATGGTTCAAAAGAAACTAAAAGAAGTTATTTTTATATAGTATAAGAATATTGTGATATTCCAATATCTTGTAATTAAAGAAGAGTATGAAATGTGAGTATTAAATAAGATTAAAAGGGTAATTTGAATAAAGGAAAGAAAAAGAAATTGAGTTTAAAATGGGGATACTTTAGGATCTTTAAAAATTGAGATTTATTGATTTTTTTAATATTATGGGAAGATAATTCACACAGTGTAAGGAATATATATGATAAGAAGAAGAAACATTAATTTTTAATCTAAATTTTATATTATTGGATACTCTTCAATTAAAAATAATGGAAGGTGAAGAAGAAGTTTGAGATGATACTATGATGCCTTAAAAAACATTAGTATCAAATAAATAGGGGATAAATGATACTTGATACTTAGGATCCACAAGAGTATCAATTATTTCCCCCAACTTTTCTTTAATTACCAAGATTTTTTCTAGGACCAAAATATCAGATCAATGTTTTCCCCCCTATTTTTTCAACTTAAATATTATAAATCCGTATTAGTGTCGAATTAATGATTAATATTTATCATTCTTTACATATATATTCACTTCAACCTATTAATACTCTTTCCATAATATTCAAAAAAAATTCACCATAAATATTGACATTTCAAGATCAAAATTTATCACCATTTTAAACTCAACATCATCAATCACCATTTTATTCAAATTATCATTTTAATATCACTGAAGACTCGATAATCAGATGTTTGTTTTGTAACATATTATTTGAATAGGATAATCTTTTTTAACTCCACAAAAACCATATTTTTTATTCCTTTCGAACCATATTAAATGCGTTAATTTTATCATGCATTACGGCATGTGAATTTGGATGTATCATATAATTACTCTATTTTATAGCTTAAATCACAAACATTTATCAATTATTTATGACATTCAAATATTGGAAAATTTACACCATACATTGTCATATTTTAAACTCATTCTTCTAAATATATTAATTTTTTAAATCTTCATCTCCTTCTGATAAAAACATTAACAAATTCCTTTAGAAAGTTTTTCATGTCTTTATAGAGTTGGTTTAACTCTATGGGTTTCATAGAGTTTATTAAACTATAATTATTTTCATAGGGTTGATTGATAATTGTGAAGTTACATATACCCGAATAATTTTGAACTATATAAAAATATTCCATATGAAAGTACATGATGAACTCAACAAACTCTTCTAAACTCTATAAAAATCCTCAATGTACCTTATGAACTATTTTCTTCAATGATTATTCCTAAATGATATAACATTAAAAACTTCCATAGATAACTTATGATGTTGTAATATTAAACTTATGATCTCTTCTCAACCATATAAATATATTTAAGGAAATCTATGAAATTATGTAAAAACCTTATAATTCATGAATTCATCTATAAAAAGAATCAAATCATCTTTATAAGTTCTTAATTATAAATTTTTTTATTCAATTTCTTCATCATATGTTCCCATTATCACTTATTCATATGTTTTCTACAATTCACAATTGTAAAACCTCATGGTTCACCAAGCTATTTCATTCATTATTACATCCTCCATGTCATGATGTAAAATACATAAATATTCATGGATAATACTTTTATTTCATCTTATAATAACTATTAATCAAGCTCTTATTTTAATTCAATTAGTGGATAATAAGAAGAAAAATACTTGCACAATAAAAAGAAGATATTGAAAGTATGAATCATAGTATCATACTAGTATCATTCATATTTTGAATTTTACACATTTCCTAGTTTTTTTGAGTCGCACATTATACTTCCCCTTGTTTTCATCACTTTTTTATCAATATGAGCATGCTTCCATCCCTCATTGAATTCTTATGGTGTAATTTTTTATGATGAAAAATTTACTATCATACCATTCCACATGGTGGCTCTCTACCCTAGAACTCCCACAAACACTTCATGCCTATACTGACCCCTGATACTTCTATTCTCCTTTATAGCATTCCTTGGTCGGTGCTACCATTAAGAAGAGTCGAAGTTTCCTTGATGCTGGGATCCTCATGTGGTGTTGGCATTGAGGAATGAAATATTTATAGGCTTCTATGCACATTTTAATTTTTCCATATATTATAAGTATTTTAATTCAAAAAATATACAATTTAAAATTTCATACTCCTCTTCCTATTCCATATATTTATTTTAAGTTATATAAACATGAAATAACTCAAACACTCCAAAATATTATAATTTTTATTTTAATTGATCTTTAATAATCCAATAACCTAAACTCATAGACTCTATTTCTTCCTCTTCAAATTATATTTTCCTTATTTTTTATTCACTCTGTACAAAAAATGGAAGAAACTTACTTTATCACATGAGTGATGAAAAAACTCACTTCAACTTCATGCTTCAAGGTATTTATTCAATGATGATATAGGATTCACACAATAACACCTTTCATTTAAAACATCATTCTTATTCGCAAATTTTTTAGAAGTAAAACTTATAACCAATCCATTCATCATCAACACATATTAACATGATGTAACTTGTCCTTATACACATTATCCATATCAACAAAATATAGAAACCAACACATGGAGGGTTCAACAATCATTCCCTTTTTATTTTTCATCAATACTAACTAGAAAATGGAATGTCAATATGGATAAATCCATATCATTATTCTTTATCTCTTCATTCAATTTATTATATCTCACCATTATTAAAAATAAATAAAATCATATGATATTGGATGACATGAATTCATTCTCATGAAATGTGGTATTAATCATCCCACTCAATGTCTATGTGATCCATCTTGATGTAGAAAACATTTTTGTTTTATTTTGACAAAAAAGATATCTATAACACTAAGAATATGATACCAAATCATATATAACTAATTTTTATTTTCATTAATGGATGAAAAAAACATTTTTCAGGGAGATATAATTGACTAATACCAATTTTTATAAAAATCATCATGAAATATTTCAACATGAATTCCTTCACTCACTTCAACAGCCAAATTAAAACATCAAAACATGACTTGAAGGATTAATTTTTAGAAATCAACCATGGAAATCTATCAAAATTTTATTTTTTCCATTTCATTGATAAATATGTTTTCCTTATTGATACCAGAATCGATTCTTGAAATCCAAGGATAAGAGAATATGTGAACATACCTCAACAATGACACTTTTACAAGAACCTTTTATAATTTCATATTTACATAGAATAAAATGACTGGTAACTTATGAAGATATATCACGACTTTTATCTTTATACAGGATAATTTCCATGTAACTTATTCATTAGGGTTGTTATTTTCATCAACTGTACTCCAATATATTAAAGGTTGTGATCCAAACAAGATTACGATTCTTTAAATATGTTGTCCTATGTTGACAGTATTCATGTATTTCTTAGTCCCCCTAAGAACTAGATTCGCCATTAATTACCTAAAAATAAATCACAAAAATAAATTATAAAATATAAAGGAATAATATAAGGCTACTTTTCTCATCAGTGAGAGCAACAAAACTGGGAATTTCTTCTTTACCAAGTAATTATTTCCTTTTTATCTCTAATTCTAGATTAATTCATCATGCTATTTTTTTTGAATTACCAATATTATAGGAAGTATGGTTACCATATCCTTGCATGAAATATTCTTTTTAACATAATCCATAAAGGAATATGAGTCTCTTTGTGTAGTTCTCATTTTCATAATCATGTCCTCTTTGATTGGAAATATGCACAATAAATCATTAGAAGTATGTTTAGAAACCTTGAAAATTCTATAAAACACTTCATGAGATCTTAGTCCTTCATATTTTGAAAATTTATCATAGAACTCATATTCTTATCTTGGAGTAACATTCCATTTATTCCTAATTTGGTACACTGTAAATGCATGGCTAGTAAAGGGAAAAAAACAAAATCTACTTTTTTGATGTCTAGTATGCATTAAATGGGTTTCCAAGGAACCCACAATCCCTTAAAATAATGTATTTTTAATTAATCCCACTGTATGATGTAAATAGGAATTATTCACAGGAATCATAAGATTTGTATGAATATACCCCACCTCACCTATCATTGTCTTTCCCCATTCTACTATCCCAATGAGCTTCTACTTCCTCCTCCCAGGTATTCAAATTTTCTCCTTCCTTTATTGAAAGATTATTATTATTATTATCTAATTGGTTGTTCCACCACATATCGAAAAACCTACCATAATATTGTTCATCTTTCTCATTGCTGGTACCATACCCCTATCATTTTGTAGCATCCCCTATTTCCATTCCTTTTTTTATTGAAATCCCTTGCAGCCATCATCCCCACCAACTATAGATTTTTAGGGAAAAAATAGTTTTCTTTATTTTAACAGATTTTTAGGTATGTTTAGTGGTGATTAAGAGGAATAAAATGGTCAAAATGTGATATGGATGTTGTGATGAGATATTAATGGATATAAAGGTATGTAGTAATGAGGATGTGTTAATAGAGGGGTGTGATATTAAGTCTATGCTAAAGGTGTTGAAGGGATATTTTTCAGGTAATGGTTTCATGGGATGAGTATTTTGGAGGTTGAAGATAGATATTTGTTTGTAATTTTATATATTTTGATCAATATTCTATCACATAAATTCTAAGAATACCTAACATTAATTTCAAGACCAATAATCTTCCATCTAAAATTCAGATTCCTATTTTATTTCCAATTAATTTTATATCAAAACCACATTATATATACCAAATAGGTCCTTATTACTTTCAATAACTTGTTATTATTTTAATTTCTACAATTGTTTTAGAAAAATTATATAAATGATAAAAAATTCCTTGAGAATGTGATCATCCTTTTTGGTTCTTACACATGGATTCTCAAATGCGATTTTCATCAAAATTTTCTTCCCATTATTATCTAAAACTATTATTCCATTTAATTATAACTCGATTATTTTAACACCCATACTCATGGATTGTTTACAAGTATCCATGATGATTCTGATTTTTCACAAAAAAGTATATCTTTATTTTTAGTGTAGCATTCTTTTTTGTCTTCTTGTATTTTTTGAGCAATATTTCTATTCTTTTTCTTCCCCAAGGATAACTCACCTTTCTGTATTTCTAGCTTCTTATTAATAAAATTTTAAATATATTCCTTATAGTTATTTCTCAAGATATATATATTTTCTATCTCCAAATTTTATGGTCTTCTATGATTATGTGTTTTTGAAGAATTCTTAGTTGAGTTGAACATGAATGATTTACCTATATTACTACCTTGGTTTAAAATTCCCTATATATTATTTAGATGTTTAAATATATTTATGAAAAATTGTTTTTTTTCTTTTTATTCTATAGATGTTACAATATCTCAGGATTTATTCTCTTTAGATAGGATTACCTAGTATTTTAGTGGTAGGCACTAAAGTTCAATAGGATCTTAAGAACCACAAATAAGGGTTGGGGGTGGGGGGTTGAATGGATGGTGTTATTTTAATTTTTATTACCTCTTTAAAATTAAAATCTATAACTTGTACGATTTTATTATCCTTATCAACCTTATAAAACTCAACAACACTTTTTATAATATTTTAGGAAAGTAAATTATATCATAAAAACTTTCAAGGTTCAACCCTAGTGTGGATGACACATCCTTTCCATGGATACTCCCTTAATTCTATATAAATTCACTATAATATGAAATGAGTAAAATTTGAGCTAACTACCATTAGAGACCTTCAATATCAAGATAGAAAATTATGCCGACCCTCATCAGTTACAAAGTTTTATTATCTTTTGAGTAAAAAAAGAATATGAATCTGTGGAAATAGATCACATAAATTTCATCACGTCATTATCAATAAAATAACTCCATATGTATGTTTCCATCTACTGTGATAACCCTTTGCTTGATAAAACTCCATTTGGTGCACCTGAAGATACAATTAATCTGATTAGTGCTCTTTCTAGTGAGAAAAATACCATACCTCTGTCTCTATTTAGAACCTCTATTTGATAAAAATTAGTCTGATGCTTTTGAATAAATTATTTATTGGGTAAATCTTATCTGCACACCTCTTTCCTATGTAATTATTTATATTAAACCATTAGTTTAACTAGTTGGAAACTCACCATGGTCTAAAATCTCAACACTTATACTCTCTTTCTAGTATCCTTATCTAGTAACACTTCTGTAGCACATAACGTCTCTTCCTCACATATGAACAGTGTTACACACCATATCAAAAACTTTTACACCTTTATATATGATCTCAACTAAGAGAAATTATGATAATTAAAATGTTTTTTACTAATGAACAAAAATTCATAATTTGAATCCCCTGCTATTTGAAATTAAATGGAAACCTTTCAAACATTTTTGAGCCTTACAAAAGTATCTAGAAAATTTGATGTTTGCAACCTTCTTTAAACTTCCTTAAACTCATCATTAAGTGAATTCTTCACACTTAATTAAACATAGAAAGATAAAAAATAATGAATGAACAACATAACATCATCATTGTAAAGGGATTTAAATTTTTTTGTAAAGCTTCTCAAAACTCAAACCGGTGAATGTGTGTATGATGAATTTATATGAACATTTCATAAAATGAACTATTTATATATCCATTTAACACATGTAATACCATTAAACGATGATCTTTACTACCCAACTCCTCCCCGAGGGGTCATCTTTAACCGAATGACATGGTTTCATAAACTCAAACCCTCTCTATCTAGTGATCTTTATATGAAACCTTTGTCTGATGGATGACCTATGAAAATTATATTATTATACATGTGTCTAACCACAATACGTTAGCTAACAATAAATTCATTATTCATAAATAAAATGAAAGTAATACTTTATAGGATCATCTTTTTTATGGAATCATCTTGATCTTTTCAATTTTCATCTATCCCATTAATCTTTGACTAATAATTATGACTTAAAAAAACACATCTTTATTACTATGCAAGTCTTTCACACACTTTGACCGATGTAAAAAGTTTTATGGGACTTTAACTAATGGATTTGTTCCTGTAAACTTCATACCCCTACTCCCTCCATGAATTGATGACATAAACAAATGTACAAATTATAATTGAAACCCATCATATTTCACTACGTTTACTTTTGTCTGAAGAACTCTAGCTTTTGGCCTTGATACATGTTTATTTGATGAAACCAAGGTTTTGTTTTTCTAGTAAACATTATGCATATATGTATGATTAACCTTTCACTTATCCTTATGATAAGCTTGAGCTGATACCCTTTATAATATAGGTTATCATTCTATTTTTCTAACCATGATAATGTTTTTAAGATCCTGACATCCATATGAGGTATGTTTTATTTAAATCATGTTTAATCTACCCTTTATAATGGTAATGAAATGTTTTCTAATAGTATGAAGGATCTCAGGTGTGTTTGAGAAGTTCGAGACATGAATTTGGGGGGAAAGTGTCTATTTAGTACATGTTCACAGTTAATGAATGGTTTGTACTAAACATGCACCATAACTATGTGACCTCATGGAGGGTTGTTAATGGTTAGAAAAATATGCAAGGAGGACCAGGAAACCATATGAATTGAGCCCATTTTGGATATAGGGGAGTGAAAATCCCCCAAATATCTTATTAAAAATGCTAGTGTCTGAAACAGAAAGTGTGTCCTAGCCCCCCCTCTTGGATAAGGGCCCCCACATGGTTGGCCCATGGATTGACCAAATGTGAAACTTTTAAAATGTGGGTAATTTACCATTTTTCCTCTCAGTATGTAAGGTTTATTACCTAATTTTTTTTCCCAATTTCACATCCAGTAGCTAGGGGTCTAAACCAAGAGCTAAAAAACTCTCAAAGGGTTATTATACCTCAAAATTTGGTCATGTGTAGTGTCGTTGATTTTGAATCAATTCCTCTAGTGAGTTTATGACTCCACTTACTTATATTTTTTAGAATAACCATGGTTGACTATTTTCTATCCTTATTAATCCTCTAAACACTTATTTCCAGGGAATTTTTGGGTTTGACATTGAAGGTTTCTTGGAAATGAATCAAGGGTCATTATTGGATGAGTACTTTTATATGAACCTGAGTTTGGTAGTCTGAATGTTTTCTCCCAAAGTACTCAAGTTATTTATGTGTTTTCATTTTGTTCCATTATGCCATCATACTAAAAATTTTTTTATTTAATTTTGAATATCAAATTTAGCCTTATAATGATGTGGGAGTCCCTTCACAAAATCAATTGGGTC
Organism: Viscum album; assembly: GCA_963277665.1. Lineage (NCBI taxonomy): Eukaryota > Viridiplantae > Streptophyta > Magnoliopsida > Santalales > Viscaceae > Viscum > Viscum album. The sequence goes on from OY728148.1 coordinate 2,054,655,652, forward strand.
TATTTAATATTTTAAGATCGAGTGTAAGGGTCACCCAAGGGGTATTCCATCCCCTTAAAATTGATAATGTGAATTAGAGAATGGGAATTAGTGGGTTAATGTGATTAAACTAATTCTTTATTATATGGAATGATAATGGGTCTTAAGGGATCATTTCATATGAATTAAATTTAACAGCGATATTCCCAAATAAGGGGAAATAATGAAAATGATAGAGGGGGTATTATGTTTGTTTAATCAAATGATTTTTGAGGAAGAATTATTATGTAAAATTTAATTGAAATGTTGAAATGGACTTTTTGATAGTTGGTTAAATGTAGTTGACCATGTGATTAATGAACTCTTTATAATAATGGATATCCTTGTTTCCATCTTATGTTAAAATGTTAATTGTGTGAAACCTTTAGAATAGATCTTAGTTATATTTTTGATTTCAGAAAAGAAATTCCTAACCAATGGGTAATGATGTTGGATATGTAATTCCTTCTCCTTAGATATGATGGCTGTTCTTACAAAATTTTGTTCCCACACTAGTAGGAGATGAGGTGATGAGGGAGAAGTCCTTTTAGGATGGGATTAGGTGTGAGATTATGTCTCATGTAAATATCTTCTAGTAGTAGAAGTTTAATAAAGTGGTAAATAAGGATATCAATTCTAAGGGGAACCTAAAGGAAGCTTCTAGTGGTGGAAATGTAGGATCAACTATGAAATATGAAAGTTTGTCTTCCAATGGTAGGAAACATTTTTATGAGAAGTTTTATAAAGGTAGTGGCAGATGGGGTAACCAAGGAAGTGGACTGGCCTCTTAGGGTAGTGGTTACATAATCTATTTTCAGTGAAAAAAAGCCATGTCACATGAATGGTTAGTGACTTTGACCACCAGTGGAGTGTTGAGATTTCAGTGGGATGGTACATATACAAAGGTTATGTAGTTATCCATGACAGATGGTAAGTGATAGAGGACCTAGGCCTATGTAAAGAACTGGAATGGTATCTTCTACCCTATATTAGTCTGGCAGTTGGTGTTCCACTAACCATTTTGGCCAGGGTGGGGACATGTGTTAGGAATGTACTGTATCAATAGTAGTCAATAATTTATGATTATTTTGATACTCACAAATACCCATGTTTTTTTCTAATGAATTTTTCTTGAGTGAGTTTTCATAAATTTATATATGGGTTAAAGTAATTTAACATTACAAGAATAAATCTGGAAAAACTATATCAAAACCTATGTTTTGAAAATGAGAGTATCGTTCATCATCCCTATGTTATGATGGAAAGTTAATTCTTGCATATGGTATCAACCCTATGTTATGCTGAAATAATTTGTGTTTGGATCAACATACTTATGTTTAGAGAATCAAAAAGAATATGGATCAAAAACCCCACATTGGAAGTTGGTATTACTATTAATCAATGATATATTCATGAAATTAAACGTATGGTTAATCAATGCTACATTCGGGATATTATACTAAAATGGTGAACATATATATTATCATCCTTATGTTACTTTTTTCCCTAAATTATGTGAAGATAAAAGTATTGATATGGAACCATACATTGGTATGAACCCAGTGCTATGAAAAGGAACCCTACACTATGAGAAGGAAACCTACGCTACATGAAGGAACCCTATACTATGTGAAGGAATCCTACACTACGCAGTTCAACCCTATGTTGTATTTACAATTGAAAAATTTTTAAGACACATTTTCAATCCGAGATTACTCAAAGGATTGAATCAGAATTGAAGATCTATTAAAGGATCATTATGATTGTTTCAAAGATCCGTATTCATCATAGAAAATCAGTCATGTTACTAAGGGAAGTTACAACTCCCTTGGTCAATTGGAATTTAAATTTCGAAAATAAATCAATCAATTCTTTTGGATATGGAATACCAAAGCAATATATCTGTTCTATATATTATTTCAGAGTGTCTCTTCAAAAATTTGTGTGTGATATGTGATTCACATATGCAACTATGTAATTGAAATCATCATTTACAGTGTCGTTGCAATGAACAATCAATTTTGAAAGAAGCTATACATTGCAGATATATATGTTCAATATTTTACTGCTGTAATATTACTATTTTTGTTTAGTTTCTACATTATTAAAGATCATTTTTCAATAAGGATCACTTCAGAATATTTTATTCTTGAGGATATTATTCTATAAAGAAGAATATCCATCAATTTTTAGGTTCTTGCTGCTGTAACTGTGAAGATCAACTTGAACATTTGAAATAAATATTTTTATTTATTGGGGTCTCAACTACTAGTAATCAGTTGTGGCGGAGTATCAGATTCTTAGTCTAAGATGTGAATAACTGTTTTTCTGTTATAGAACCAGAAGGATTCGTTGTTAGTCTTATTGTAAAGGTGTCAACTACCTACAATCAGTTGTAGATTTATGGTCTTATGATAAGGGGACCATTCTAGTGAAATTTACCAAGCTTGCATAGAGAGTGATTGGTAGAGTGGACTAGGGGATATTTGTGCCCTGAACCAATATAAAAAGTTGTGTTCATTATTTATTTTTATCCGCTGCATATTCTTTTTATATAAGTAAACACTTCATATCTTTATAAATCACAGTGGGTGTCAAAATCCAGAATTGTGGATGATTTTTGAAAAGAAACAATCCACCCCATATTATGTTACTTTGAATATTTCAACCTAACAAATTGTATCAAAGGAGATCTTTTTGGATAAAGTTATAGAAATATAAAATTATAAATTCTATAAAAATATTCAAATGGATGATCTGAGAGAAGGAATATCTATGGTATGAGCTCTAAATTTCAATTTTAAAAATTTTAGATTCTGGAAATATTAAAGTATTATCTATTTGAAAAATCTTGGATTAAAATTATACTAAAAAATAATTACTCCTTATAAGATTCTGGAGAAACCAGAAACTTGGAATATTAAAACAAAAGCCGAGTATAATATCAATTAAAACAAAATGAATGCTATTATTTATGGTATTGAAAGAGATAAATTCAACCGTTTATCATAATCTCTAACATCCAATTAAATGTTTCAAACTATAGTAGTTTCTTATGAAGGAATAAATAATGTTTTATAGATGAGGTATATTATAACCAAACAAAAATTTGAAACCTCTAGAATGTTTGATAGATAAAGTATCATGAAGATGAATAAAAGGATTATATAAATTTTCTAAAATATAACTACCGTAGGAGAACCCTTTAAAAAATTTGATCAAGCCTTGAAAGTACTCGAAGTAATACCTTTTAAATGGAATGTCATATCAGCTACAATTTTCCAATCATCACTTATCAAAGATATGACAATGATAGAACCAATTGAGACACTGATGATGTATGAAGTATAAATGAAAGATAAAGCTGAAGATCATAAATTTATAGTGAAAATGGAAAATACTTATCTGAAGGATACATCTCAGAAGCATAACAGAAGAATAAAGAAAAAATTAAAAGAAAAGAAACATTCAGGTTCCTCTGATTCAGAAATAGAACCGGCTCCGTTAGCTAGAAAGTATAAAAAATTTTATAAGAAGAAAAGAGGATTCAGAAAATCCTTTAGGAAGGATGGAAATGAAACAAGGGAAGTTTGATGCCATGAATGGAAGAAATTTGCTCATATCATAACTGATTATCATCAACTAAAATATGAATGAAAAAGGCTAGAAAAGAGTTATAATAAAAATAATGATTACGAGACAAAAAGAAAAATAACAATGAATGTGACATGGAGTGTATCTAGAGACTTCATCAACCCTTAAAATTCATATTCAGAGGAGGAGAAATCAAATCTAAAATCCAACATGCGCTTCATGGTTAAAGAAAAAAAGGTACAAACTTATCACTCCTATGACTCTGATATTCATTATTTCTCGAAGGATAAATTGGATGCATAAAATTCTATATTAGAAGAAAAATAATATTTCTTATTAAAGAATCCAAAATAATTGAAAAACATACATAATGATATCTTAAGTGAAAGAGATATCCTGCTAAAAAAAATTCAAGAGTTGATTGAAAAATTCAACTCATCTACCTCAAACTATGTTGATCATGAAAAAGGATTAAGGATTTGGAGGGTGAAGTAGAATATTATAAGAGTGATATTCTTGTTTTTACGAAAGGATAAAATATTTTAAATGATATTATTGAAATGAATGTCATTAAAAATGAAATATTCAGAATAGTAAGCAAGGGTGAGAAATTAAAATTTTATAAAAATTATTTTGTGCCCAACTGAAAAAATGTTACCTGTTTTTGTTGTGGAAAAAAAGGTCATTTCACTAATAACTGTTATTCAAGAAATCCTAATGTTAGTGGTATTAAAATAGCTTTTGTTTCTGAAAGTTTTTCTGAATCTAGTAATATAAATTATGAAAAAATAAAGAAGATTTGGATTCCCAGATCATTGATTTCTAACACTACTAGACCTAAGAAGATATGAGAAGAAAAAAAAAACACTTGTTTAATTATATTTGCAGGAAACATGTCATAAAAAAAGAAAATACATATGGTATAAGGAAAATGGCTATTCCAGTCATATGAATGGGGACTCCAAAAAACTGTTATACACTGAATCAAATGAATGGAGGACTATTCACTTTTGGTGATAATGCCAAAGGAAAAACTGTTGGAGTTGAAACTATTGGAGATCCATAGACTATCTCAATCAACAAAGTACTATATGTGAAAGGGATAAATCACAACCAAATATGTATCTATAAACTTTTAATGATGTTTTCTATGTTTATTTCTCTAAAAATTACACCTCTGTATTTAAAGATAATTTTCTTAAATGTAGAGAACCTAGAACAGATAATGTTTATATTTTGGATTTATATTCATTGTGTAAAGAGAACGTGAACTGTTTAAACTTTAAGACAAATTAGTTGTGGATTTGGAATAGAAGACTTGAAAACTGTAATATATATTCTTTACATAAATAATCTATGAAACAATTTGTTCATGATTTTTCTGGTATTAATTTTAACAATGAAAAATTCTATGATGCATGCCAAATTGGAAAACAACAAAAATCTTCTTTCAAATATATTAAAAAAATTGCTACATAAAAACATTTTGAATATATCCATATGGATTTTTTGGACCATAAAGAGTATAAATTTTGGTTGATAAATTATATATCTTTTTTTCAGTTGATGGCTATTTGAGATTTACATGGGTTTATTTCTAAAACTCAAAAGTGAATTTTTCAATATTTTTGAAATTTTTTGAAAACATTTTCATAATAAAAAAGGTTTTAAAATAATTTAATTCCGAAGTGATCATGGTGGAGAATTTGAGAATCAAGAATTTAATTCTTTTTTCTCAAATATTGGTATTAAACACACATTCTATAAACCAAGAACACCTCAATAAAATGTTATTGTTGAAAATAGAAATAGAAATATTTAAGAAATTATGAGGACTATGCTCAATGAATACAATATTCCTACATATTTTTGGGAAGAACCTATAAGAAAAACCTACTATATCATGAATAGAGTTCTAATAAAAACTATTTTCAAAATAAAACACTATGATCTTTAGAAAAATAGAAAACCTGAAGGGAATTATTTTAACGTTTTTGGATGAAAGGTTTATATATTGAATACTAAGGACAACCTTGATAAGTTCGATCTAAAGATGATGAAGAAATATTTTCAAGATATTGTCCTACCTATAAATCTTATAATGTGTTTAATAAAAATTAAAGGATTGTTAAAGAATCAGATCAGGTGAAGTTTGATGAAACTGAACCTTTTATTCAAGAGAAAGATTAAGAAGATGAAGTCACTGACTCTTTTGACAACATAAGACTTGAAACCCATAAAATTATTTTGAAAATAATATTAATAAAGGTCATTCAAGTTTATAAGAACATGATACTAATGATCCTAAAAGTTTCTTTCCTATATAGTTTTGAAATTTAAAGAACCATCCTCTAGAAACTGTTATAGGAGACCTAGACACATGAATTAGAACTAGAAGAAATGTAGGAAAACTTTCTGAATTCTATGGCTTTCTATCTCAGTTAGAACCTATGTCTATAGAGTAATACTTAGAATATGAGAGTTTGATTTTAGAACTAAAAGAAGAACTAAACTAGTTCAAAAGGAATGATGTTTTAGAAGTAAGAGAAAGACTATCCAATTATCATGTTACATGAACTAAATAGGTCTTTAGAAATAAACAACATGATCAAGAAATCATTACCAGAAATAAATCTAGATTAGTATCTAAATGATATAATTTGGAATATGGTATAGATTATTACAAGACCTTTTACCCTGTATCTATATTAGAAGAAATTATAATACTTTATTCTATACATATTATATGAATTTTAAATTATATCATATGTATACAAAATTATTCTTTTAAAATGGTTATTTAATAGAGCAAGTTTATGTTGAACAACCTCATTGTTTTGAAAATCCTCAAATACAAAATTCTTTTGGTAAATATACTAAATATTTTTATGGCCTTAAATAAGCATCTAGAGCTTGGTATGAAAGATTGAGTTGTTTTGTTTTGAAAAATGGATTTATTGTTGGATCAGAAGATCCGACACTTTTTAAGAAAACCGTTTTCTCTAATATTTTTTTAGTTCAAATTTATGTTGATGATGTTATTTTTGGTTCAGGTAAAAAAATATTTTTAATATTTTTTCAAAATTAATGCAAAAATAATTTGAAATGAGTTGAATGGGAGAACTAAATTTCTTTTTTAGGATTTAAAATTTATCAAAAAGATTATGTAAATGTTTTAAATAAAATTATATATATTATTGATTTATTTAAAATGTTTTTACTTGAGAACAATAATACATATTCAATTCCTATGTGTAGAAATATAAAACTTGATTTGTATGAAGATGGAAAACAAATAAAAAAAAGTAATATTAAGGTATGATTGGAAGTTTGTTATATCTTAATACAAGTAAACCATAAATTATGTTTTCCATATGTTTATGTGAAATATTTCAATCAAATACCAAGAATACCATATTACTATTGTTAAAATAATTTTTAGATATTTAAAAGGAATTGTTTTTCAATATCTTCTTTACCCCAAACCTTATGATTTTAATTTAATTTCATATTTAGATACAGATTTTGAGGTTGTAGATTATATTGAACAAGTACCTTAAGAAGCGGTCACTTTTTTGGAAAATATTTAGTATCATAGTCTAGTAAGAAGCAATACACAATTTCCCTATCAACTGCTGAAGTAGAATATGTGTCTTGTTGGTAGTTTCTATGAACAAGTTCTGTAGATTAAAAACACCCTACTAGTCTTTAGACTAAATTTTAATAGTATACCAATTTTATGTTATAATATTAGTGTGATAAATATTTCAAAAAATTCTATAAGTCATTCTAATACTAAGAACATTGATATAAGACATCATTTTCTAAGAGATCATGTCCCTAAAAAATATATATCTTTATAATTTTTTAATTCCAAAAATCAATTAGCTAATATTTTCCCTAAATAACTTCCTAGTTCAAGTTTTGATTTTATTAAGGGGGAGTTAGGATTATTTTCTTTTAAATGAATGATTTATTTAATTTTATTTTAATCTCTCAATTTATATTTTATATACTGTATATGAAGTATATAGACTTTTATCATTCATTATTTTATTTTGTTATGTGCTAGTTATATTTTAAGAAAGAATTTTATTTCCTTTGTCTTTTCAAATTAAAAACATAATGAGTATATTATCAATCGGCCCTTGAAAAACATTTTCCTTCTCTCTCTCTCTCTTTCTCCTCTCCTATATGTCCCTTTAATTTATCGAGTATCTCTCTTATACTTTTGATTCATGTTTGTCGAAACCCTAATCCTTCATTCCATTCAATATCAAAACCTTAAAATATGGAAACCACTTGAAGATATTAAGATGCTAAGTTGGATGTGGCTACTTATCTAGTAGGTAAAGTTCGAAATGTGCTCTAAGGAAAGGTAATTGATTTCTATAATTTAGATTCTAAAAATATTTTGATCAAGGAAGAAATAAGATTTAATGGTCTAGATTATTCTTTTAGAGAAGATAACAATCCTGTAGTATATGACATTGAAGTAAAAGAATTTTTATAAATACATTGTTCAGTCTTGGATTTGAGAAAGATACTATTGTTTATAAGATTTAAGATTCTGAATTTTCTCTTTCTTTTATGGAAATGGATGACTTGTTATGTTTTCCCCATGAGGGGGTGTTTCAGTTTGATTTATGGAATGTAGGTAATGGAAAAAAAAATTAGAGTAAATTTTGTTATCTATGTTTGGAAAGAGAACTATCCAGAAAGTAATGTTGAAAGAACGTACTCAGGATTGTTGAGTTATGATGAAATTAATTAAATCTGGGATTTTTTCTAAGGACTGATGAACTAGAGAAGGTTCTATATCCTAACATGCATATTATGTTTTTGTTTTTGAATCACATCAAGTTCAATTTCTATCAGTTTATGATAAGTTATCTAAACCATTTATTTCACAAGGATTCCAAGATGGGATATTATCTCTATGAAGGGACTATTTCCTTTTTTCTGCAAATAAAAAGAAGAATTGTTAATTTTTTTTTGGAAAAAACATATCATCACATCAGTATCATAAATGAAGGGACTGTTAAGAAGTTAGGATTTTTTTGGAGAAATTATTGTAATGGTATTCTTCTTATTGGTACAGAACAATTACAAAGGCTTATGAAAACTCCTCAAGGAGAGAAAATAATGATTCATTCGGTTGGATCTGTTAGATATAGACATGATAAAGAGGATAAATCTAGGCCAGAATAAACTTTTGTGTAGAGAAAAAGTATTACAATTGAAATTCCAAAGACCAGGGATGAAGCACCAGGAGAATCTATGCATGTGGCTCTATTGGTTGAGTATGTCGATCAAGAGACTCACAGTCAATAAAATCAAAGGGAAGATGTCCCCGATTCTGCAACTCAATCTCTTATTATTCCTAATTCTGATGTTGTTGAAGGATCTTCCTTAAGAGAAAAATCATTTGACAATAAAGAGACATGGTTTGCCCTAATAAAAGTTCATAACATGGAAGATATCCCTAACCCTAGCACTCAATCTCCCAAATCTTTTAATTCTCAATGTGAAGCCTTAGTTATAAAGTTAAATATGTTGGAGGCTCAAAAATTATTTCTTAGACAACAAGTGTAATCTAAGAATAATATATTTGAAGAGTTAAAAATTTCAACATTTACGAGATCCAAGTTTGAGGCTAAGAAGCTCTATCTAATAAAGTTCAAAGAAAATCTTATTTCCATTGGAAAATTTCAAGAGTTTATTAGAAACATTTCTAGAGATTTCAATTTTTTGAGAGATGAATATATTAATGGGTCGGATTTTGATGAGTTTAAGCTGATGATAGGGAGATAATTTCAATCTCTTAGGGAAAGAAATCTAGAATCAACCTCCTTTCAACCAACACAGCCAGAACTAATCAGAAGGTTTGAAGCTATTACTTCTGTGCTGGATGATTTCAATGATAGGATACACACTCTTCAGTGTGACCACACTCCTTTAAGTGTTTTTTGGACAATCAAATTAATATGGTTATTCAACTAACTTCGAATGAATCCCAGTTGGGATTAGTGATTATTCAAGTTAAGGATAAGTTGACTTTATTCATTCAGTCAGAGTAAGATTGGAATGATTTTATAGAGGTTAATTTTATTGAGAATCTAAAAAATGGTCAAGATTAAAATATGATTATTCAATATTGGTCAAAAGTCTTCAAAAACCATTTCCAGAGCTTGTTAATGAAGCTCATTGATATTAATGGTGCTGTCCAAGTCATTCCTCATCTTGCTGCTCCTTCTACCTATAGCGGTTCTGATCATAGCCCCACATTTTGAAGACAAAATTTCTTTGGGTGTGGATTGTACTATATTTTCAAAACATTTGAAATCATTTTAAAGTTAATTTAGTTTATACTTATTCATATTTATTATTTTTTATTTAAGTTTATTATTTCCCTACCAATCCTATATTTATTTCTATTATACTAGTGATAATAACTTCTGATCTATAGTTCAGTGCTATATTAACTATGGTTTATATAATTTATTCTTTCAAACAATGTTTTTGATATAAAAAAATGGGGATAATTTTTAAGGAAGGAGAGAATACTTGTAAGGAATAATATCTATGAAGACTATGAAGGGGATGGGTGAGAATATTTTCAAACCACAACATTTAATATTAAAAAATATATTTTCTTTTCTAAATAATACTGTGAAATAAAATTATTTTCAATTTCTATGTTTTGTGTTTACATATCCAATATTTTCATTAGGTTATTTTATGAATTATGTTATGGGTTTTGTGATCATCAAAAAGGGTGAGATTGTTGGGCATGTATTGTCTCTACAATACTCAATAATTTATGATTATTTTTTTTCTCATAGATACCCTTGTTTGTTTTCTAATGATGTTTTTTTAAGTGAGTGTTTAGTAATTTATATCTAAATTAAAGGAATTTGACGTTAAATGAATTACTCTAGAAATATTATTTCAAACACTACAATCATAAAATGAGCATATGGTTCCTCATTGATACATTACATAGGAAAGTTAAAGCTTGTGTATTGCATCAACCCTACGTTACACTAAAACTGTTTGTGTTTGGATCAGTATGCTTACATTTAGAGAATCAAAAAGCATATGGATAAGAAACCCTAAGTTGGAAGTTTGCATTACTATTAATCAATGCTATTTTTAGGAAATTGAATCTATTTTTAATCAATTATTCATTTATGATATTATGCTAAAAAGGTGAACGTATGAATTATCATTCCTATGCTACTTTTGTTCTTTATGTTATGTGAATTTGAAATTATGTTTAAAGAACTATATATTGCTATGAAAAAGAACCCTACACTATATAAAGGAACCCTATGATATGAAAAGAAACCCTATGCTAGGTGAAGCAACCCTACACTATGAGAATAAACCCTACACTATACAGTTCAACCCTATGTTTTTTTATGATGATGAAGTTTTTAACCCACATTTTGAATCCGAGATTGATGCAATTATTGAGTTAGAATTGAAAACCGATTCAAGGATTTTTATGATTTTTTCAAAAAACTATATTCATCATAGAAAATAACACATGTTCCCAAGGGAAGTTATGACTCCCCTAGTCAACTAGAATTTGAATTTCAATGATGAATCATGCTATTATTTTGGATCTGGAATACTGAAGAAATATATATGTTCTAAATATTCTTTTAGAGTATATCTTCAAAAATATGTGTGTGACATGTGATTCACATACATGACAATATTATTGAAATTACCATTTATAGTGCTTCTGCACTGAATGATCGATTCTAAAAGAATCTACACTTTGGATATATACATGATCAATATTTTACTATTGTAAGATTACTACTTATATTTAGTTTCTACCTTTTTGAAGATCATTTTTCAATAAGGATTATTTTAGAATGATTCATTCTTAAAGATATTTTTTTATGAAGAATAAGATCTATAAATTTCATTTTCATTCTACTATAATTGTGAAGATTAAATTGAACCTTTGAAATCAATCTTGTGATTTATTGGAGTTTCAACTGCTCATACTCAATTGTGGTGGAGTATTAGCTTCTCAATCTAAGATATGGATAACTAGTTCTATATTATCAAACTAGAAGGGTTTGTTGTTAGTCTTGTTGTAAAGGTTTCAACTTTCTTCACTCTGTTGTATATTTATGGTCTTGTGATAAGAGGACCATTCTAGTAGAATTTAATAAGCTTGTAGAGAGAGTGATTAGTAGTGTGGACTAGGGGATCTTTGTTCCCCAAACCACTATAAAAATTTGTTTTCATTATTTCTATTTGTCCAAAAAATATTATATTTATAGAAGTAAACAATGTATATCCATATAAATAATTGTAGGTGTCAAAATCCATTATTATGGAATATTTTTTAAAGAGACACAATTCACCCCCTCTTGTGTTACTTGGTATATTATTACCTAACAGAATGGTGCATGGAGATAAGAGTGTCAATATCAATAGGGTAGTGAAATGCATGTGACTCATACTAGAGCCTAAGGTAGATAGATATGTCAGGTACATGTAGTTAAGCATACCCCTATTGGTAGTGAGGACGTACCATTAACTATCCGAGGTACGATTATTGTATCTACTATGATTCCTAGTGCCTTACTTGATACATGAGCTTCAAATTACTATATATATTCTCATCTTGTGATTGTTTTGGGTCTAGAAGTGGAGTATATATATGGGGATATGTCGATTGACATGTTATTAGGAGTGTGATCAGGGGTTTTTAGTGATTTAAGTGGTGTACCCTCAAGATTAGTGGGTACCATCTCATGTGTGAAATCTTCATACATGAGATGATAAGTTCTGACTTGATTATGTGAATAGATTGGTTGGTTACATACAAGGATCACATTTATTTTTACCATAGGAAAGTGAGTTTCATGTCTCCTAAGGGGGACACATATGTCCATTATAGAGAATGGGATATCTCGGAAGGCTGTTTAGGGTCGATTCATTAGAATATGGGAGAGATCACAACTCATGTGGAAATTATTATGCTTGATAATGTTGGGCGGAGAAAGAAGGAAGTGATGGCAAGAGGGGGGTGAATTTCCTTTTAAAAAAAATTAACAATTTAAAATCAAAGTGAAAGTGCAGCGGAAATAAAAGAGGCAAAACACACAACTTGATAACGGAGTTCGGCTTAAACCCAAGCCTACGTCTCTGCTCCCAACTCAACCGTTGAGAGATTTACTACCGCTTGCTTTTCAATGGTTTTAGCAAGAAACCCACTAGACTTTAAGGTTAGTATAGAACCTATTACAGCTTGCTTTTATTGGTTATGCAAGAACCCACTTGCTTTCAATGGTTGAGCAAGAACCCACTAGCCTTCTTACAGGTGAAGGCTAGCTCACCTATGTCTCAAGCCTTTTAAAGGAAAGGCTTGACCAACCTCTTCACACCTTGAAGGTGGTGTGAGAACCCAAATGAAAGGATGAGAGAAAGAGATGGGGTTTGTAGGCACAAACCCAATTTGATGCTCAAAATAAATAAAGCAATGAAAAACCGTAATGGGGAAGTCTTGGGCGCCAATGGATTGAAGGAGTTGATGAAGGGCGCTCCCAAGCGTCTTTGGTGGTGCTCCTTGGATATGGAATTGAGTTGGAGCAATTGGAGGATTCCTTGGAGGAATGCGCCGGAGGTTCGCCAAATGATCAAAAATATGTCCCGTGAGATTCCTTGGCTTGGTTATGGTTCCGGTATCTTTCCGGTGCTTCATAGTCCTTTATTTATAGAGGGGGAACCCTCACATGGCCTTTGGGAGGCTTCGGAGCCGTTGGAGAGGCCTTCGGAGCCGTTGGGAGGCAAGTGGACAGGTCAGGTCAAAGGCCCAACGACTAGTTTGACTGGCTCCACCGGCTGACCGGTACAGAGCCACCGGTTGGCCGGTGTGTGAAAAAAGGAGAGGCCTTCGGGCTCAGGCTCCACCGGCTGGCCGGTGAGGAGGCCACCGGTTGGCCGGTGCTGAGGCAGTGGCTGACACTGTTTGGGCTGGGTGCCACCGGCTGGCCGGTGCTGAGTCCACCGGTTGGCCGGTGCTGATGTAGTGGCTCAGCCTTCTGTCTGGGTTCCACCGGCTGGCCGGTGCTAAGACACCGGTTGGCCGGTGGTCTGGACAGAGGGATGCCTTCTGTCCAGGCCTCCAGCGGCTGGCCGGTGGTGAAGCCACCGGTTGGCCGGTGGACATGAAAATAGTCCACTTTTCTTCCTTTGCCACTTCTTGCTCCTGAAATCATGCCTATTAACAAAAACACTTGGAAACAAGATTAGATAAAAAGGAGGGTGATTGTGATCATGAAAATTAAACCATGAGGGGTACGAGAGGTACAACAATCTCCCCCTATTTTGATGATCACAATCACCAAAACAAACAATGTAAAATATTGAAATGAGAGGCATGCTTTAATAAATTGAAAAGTAAACCAAAGCATGAGTAAAAGATTTTTCCCACAATCAATCAAGAATTTCTCCCCCTTTGTGATTATCAAAATAGCACGGGGCATAAAACTTGATTGAGGGATTGATTTGAAAAACAAGATAGAGATTTTAAATCAATTGAAATTTTTGAAATTTGAATTGAAAGTTTTGAATCAAAAATTGAAAAGTTTGAATTGAAAGTTTTGAATCGAAAATTGAAAAGTTTGAATTGAAAGTTTTGAATCGAAAATTTTGAAAAGTTTGAATCCAAAATTTTGAATTGAAAATTGAATTGAAGGTTTCGAAATTGAAATCAAAAAATGCTTAAACAATCCTAACTCCCCCTAAATAAAAACAACAAATCACCGGGGAGAGGTTTTTGAAACCGAGACAAATTTTGGTCCGGTAAGACTCGCTAAAAGGGATTTTTCAATCCATACTTGTCTAGTGGCGGGTCTTCTCCTATAAAATTCATCATTAAGGAAAATGGTTTTGGGCCTACCATACCGAGCATTTTTTCAATTGCACTCATAGATTAAGTGCCCGGGTTTTTTGCAATAATTACAAAATTTAAATTGGGAGCTCCCCCTTACAAAAATAGTTGGAGCATGGGAAGAGGAAGCTTGCTTGGAATAGCCAAGCCCTTCGGTGGTTCTAGATATGCGTTGGGAACCTAGGAGTTTGGTCAAATTTTGTTCACCTTGGGTGAACTTGGTAAGAGATTCCCTCAAATCTTTGATTATTGATTCCATAGACTCAACATCGGGAAGATTTTGGATTTTGAGGGACAACTCCTCCTTTTCTTTGAGAAGTTGTTCCTTTTCGGAAGAGATTTTTTTGAAATTCTTTTTTAAAGAAACAAATTTGGAAGAAAGTTCGTGAAAACCTTCCTCCAATTTATCTCTCGCATGTTGGAGATCCTTGTAAGATAAATGATTAAAAGAATTTGAAGAACTAGAGGATGAGGAGTCGGAAGATGTTACCTCATGAAATGCCATTAGGCATTTGTTACCGTTGTCACTTGAGGAGGAGGAGGAGGAGGATGTGGAGCTATCACTCCATGTGGCCTTGAAAGCCTTTTTCTTTTCCTTTTGCTTGGCCTTTTTCTTGTTGAGTGGACAATCGGGATTGTAATGGCCTTTCTTGCCACACCCATAGCATGTTACCTCGGGCTCGGATTTTTCGTCGTGTTTTTCCTTTCGAGCCTTGCGGGATTTCTTCTTCTTGTGCTTCTTCATGAATTTGTGCATTTTGCGGGCAAGGTTCTCCATTTCAGAATCTCCACTTGAAGAGGAAGATGATGAGGAGGAGGAGCTTTCTTCTTGTTGAACTTTGAAGGTGATGTTCTTTGGAGTTTTGATCGGTTTGCCTTCATTTTCAGCTTGCCTCCTCATGGTGATCTCATAGGTCATGAGGGATCCGATGAGCTCTTCGACCGGCATGTTCTTGATGTATTTTGCTTCTTGGATTGCCGTGAATTTTGGTGCCCATGAGCTTGTGTGCCAATGGATTGAAGGAGTTGATGAAGGGCGCTCCCAAGCTTCTTTGGTGGTGCTCCTTGGATGTGGAATTGAGTTGGAGCAATTGGAGGATTCCTTGGAGGAATGTGCCGGAGGTTTGCCAAATGATCAAAAATATGTCCCGTGAGCTTCCTTGGCTTGGTTATGGTTCCGGTATCTTTCCGGTGCTTCATAGTCCTTTATTTATAGAGGTGGAACCCTCAAATGGCCTTTGGGAGGCTTCGGAGCCGTTGGAGAGGCCTTCGGAGCTGTTGGGAGGCAAGTGGACAGGTCTGGTCAAAGGCCCAATGACTAGTTTGACTGGCTCCACCGGCTGACCGGTACAGAGCCACCGGTTGGCCGGTGTGTGCAAAAAGGAGAGGCCTTAGGGCTCAGGCTCCACCGGTTGGCTAGTGAGGAGGCCACCGGTTGGCCGGTGCTGAGGCAGTGGCTGACACTGTTTGGGCTGGGTGCCACCGGCTGGCCGGTGCTGAGCCCACCGGTTGGCCGGTGCTGAGGCAGTGGCTCAGCCTTCTGTCTGGGTTCCACCGGTTGGCCGGTGCTGAGACACCGGTTGGCCGGTGTTCTGGACAGAGGGATGCCTTCTGTCCAGGCCTCCAGCGGCTGGCTGGTGGTGAAGCCACCGGTTGGCCGGTGGACATGAAAACAGTCCACTTTTCTTCCTTTGCCACTTCTTGCTCCTGAAATCATGCCTATTAACAAAAACACTTGAAAACAAGATTAGATAAAAAAGAGGGTGATTGTGATCATGAAAATTAAACCACGAGGGGTACTAGAGGTACAACAGATAATGGGGGAGTGGAGTATGATGTAATCATTCTTATAGTGGATCAGTTTTAGGATATATTTCCTGAGGAATTTTTGAGGTTTCCACCTGAGATGGATATTGAGTTCATGATCGTGTTGATGCTAGGATATGATCCAGTTTCTATTTTTCCATATAGAATGGAACTGATAAATAATCAAGAGCGTAAAAATTAGTTGGAGGGGTTAGAGGATAAGGGATTTGTCTATCCAAGCACATCACCTTGGGGATCTATGGTTTTTTTATAACAATGTATATGGAACCATACATTTATGTTTCACTTAAAAGAAGATGAGCTATATAGTGATTAAGAAACTAAATCATATAATATTAATTGATGATCTATTTAACTAGTTAAGGAGTTCTAGAAAGTTATCTAAGATCGATTTGAGATCAGAATATCATCAATAGAGGGTGAGACCTCTTGATATATCATGAACTAATTTTAATTAAAGATATAGTTTACATGAGTTAATTGTGATTCATTTTGTTCTAAAGAATACTTTTATTGTGTTTATGGACTGAATAAATTAATATTTTACCCGTACATGGACTGGTATGTGGTCGTTTTTATTAGGGACATCTTAGTTTACTCCTAGTCTCATGACGATCATGCCATACATCTTGACATTTTTATGAGTATACTGAGAGAGAATAAACTATATGCATAGCTATCTAAGTGTGATTTATTGATAAAAAATGTACATTTATTATGTCAAATCATCTTTTAGTATGGTGTGTTAGCGGACCTAGAGATAGTTCATGTAGTTGTTTCTTGGGAGCGGTCCAAGAATTTTTTTTGATATCTGAAGCTTTTTGGGTTTGGTGGGTTATTACCAAAGGTTCATCCAAGAATTATCATTATTATTATTGTTTATCTTATGCCTTACCAGTAATGGTTTAAAATTTTAATGGTCAAGAGAATGTGAGAATGCATTCTAGGAGCTAATAAAGCATTTGATAATAGAACCAATTATGATTGTACCCAAACCAGGTCAAGAGTGTACTCTCTTTTTTGATGCATCTGGGATTATATTTGGTGTGGTATTGATATAGTGAGATCAATTCATGGTTTATAGATCATGATAGTTGATTCCTTATGAGAGGAATTATCCAACACATGATATGGAGTTGGCTGTAGTGGTATATTCCTTAAAGTGTTGGAGTCATTATCTTCCCGGTGAAAAGCTTACTATTTTTAATGATTATGAGAGCCTTAAATACATCTTTTCCCAATGTGTCTTAAATATTCAATAGTAGATATGGGTTGCATACATGTATTCCTTTTATTTTTAGATAACATATACATCAGGAAAGGGGAATAGTGTCGTATATTCTTTGAGTTAGAAGTCATAAAATCAGGTAGTTCTGAAGTTGAGTTCTGAGTGGAATATGATGACCTTGTTTGCAGAGATACACATCAATGTGTAGTAGAAGTGGAAACATATGAAACTCATATATTTATATATAAATACCTCTCTTCTTATTCATATTTAGATATGGCAGTATGGGGATCCAAAGATTCTAGAATCGAGGTATAGTTTTAATAGAGGGGATTTTCCAATCGATTGGAATATTGATGATGATAAGGTCATCCATATTTGTGGTCACATTATTGTGTCTACTTGTATATAAGAGGAGCTGATACATTAGTTTCATTCTTCAAAGTGGGCATTTCACATTGGATTTTCCAATATATACAATGATCTTCATAGATAGTATTGGTGTCCAAGGATGAAGATAAAGACTGTGGGTTTCATGATGTGATGTTTCACTTGTCTATAGGTGAAGTATGAGCATCTATAGTATGTTGGTCTATTATAGACATTTCCCATTACATAATATAAGTAGGATGATGTTACTATGTATTTTTTGGTGATTATTCTGGGTATTCCTTTGAATAATTATAGGATATGGTTAGTTGTTGATCAGTTAACAAAGGTGGAACATTTATTGAAAATTCATGATTCTTTTACCATCGACCAGTTAAGTGAATTGTATGTTCAAGAAATAGTGAATTTTCATGGGTTTCTATATATAATTGTTTCATATATTACTCTCATTTTACATCATTCCTCCAGAATGGATTGCAGAAGGCACTTAGTAGTCATTTGTTTTTTAGTATCGCCTTTTCACCCATAGTTATATGGGAAATCAAAGAATACTATCTTGGTGTTTGAGGTAATGTTAAGAACATACATCCTATATTTTTTTTAAACTTGGGATAAGAACTTATAACTTATTGAGTTCACCTATAAAAATAGTTTTCAGGTGCCCATTTGGAGGGAAAAAATATGAGGCACTCTTTGGTAGGCCATGTAGATCACTTTTGTGCTGGATGGAAGTGGGAGAATCAAAATTTTTAGGAGAAAGTATCATGAAAGAGACAAGAGATATTGTTAATACATAAGTTAATGGATATGACATATAGCATAAAAAATTCATATTTTTATTGATATTATAAACCTTTTGAGTTTATAGTGGGTGGCCTTTTATTTCTTTGGTTGTCATTGAGATTGGGTCATTGAAGGATTTGGAAACATGGAATGTTAGATCCTAGGTTTGTGACACTTTTTGAGATTGTGGATAGGATCAGACTAGTGGCATACTGATTGGATCTTCCACAGTGGTATGGTGGTACACATGACTTATTCTAGTGTCACATCTTTGGCATTATCACCTCGAACCATATCATTTGATCGATGTTAATGATGTAGAGCTTGAGGTCGATGCGTCCTTTGAGGAGTATCCGATTCATGTTGTGGGTCTTAGTGAAAATGTTCTTCGAGTTAAGACTGTGCCTTTTGTATGAGTTTTGTGGAAGTATGACCATGTTATGGAGGAAACATGGGATTGATAAGATGATTTGAGGTCCCATTGTCCTAAATTTTTTGACTTTTAGACTTAGTGATATTGAGAAGGGAAGCTCGGGATGAGCTGTTATAAAGTGAGGAGGATATAGGATCTTGACATTAATATGAGGTACATTTCAATTAAATCTTGTTAAATATACCTATTATATTGGTTAACAAAATCATTCTTGAGAGTGTGAGGGATATTAGGGGTGTTCAAAAAGTACGAGACATAAAAATGGGGGAAAGTGGCCATCCAGTGCATGTTTCATGGTTGACACATAGTTAGTACTAACCAAGAACCATAACCATCTTTTCAAATGGAGGTTGGTGTATAGTTAGAAAACCATACAACGAGGCCCATTAAATAATGTGGGTTAAGAACCTATCAGATAGAGGAGAGTTCATGTCTACAACAAAATTTTTTAATATATGCAGGTGGCCAGACCAAACCGTTAACCTATTGAAATCAGGGAAATTTTCCATTTTTTCATCTCATGCTTTATGGTTTCTTACCTGATTTTCTTCCCCATTTCCCCTCTAGTAGCTGGGGGTCTGAACCAAGAGCTCTGAAACTCTCCAAGGGTGATTCTCCTTTAATTCTTAGTATTTTTAAGAAAATTTGGTTGTGAATAAAAGATAAGGGTGAGTCTACAATTCCACTTTAATATATTTTCTAAGATAACCATTGTGATTATTTTATCACACTTCACAGCCTCTAAACCCTTGTTTCTAGGGAATTAATCCTATTTCCATTTAAATATTTTTGGAATTGAATCAGGATTTGTTTTTAGATGAGTACTTATCTATGATCTTGAGGTAGGTGGTATAAATTCTTTCTCCCAAATGAACTTGTTTTGGGGTATTAATTTTGATTCATTGCATCATCATGATTTGTAGTTTTTTATTTAATTTGGATTATTCCACTAGGCCTTATAATGTTTTGTTATACCCTTCATCGATCTTGTTGGTTCTATTAGAGATTGCGAGACTAGACATAAATTTCACCCAAGGGGTGTACCATCCCCATGAAAATTTTAATGTGAATTGGAAAGTGATAATTAGTGGGTTTATGTGGTTAAAATGATTCTTTTTTATATGGAATGATAATGGGTATTAATGGGTTTTTTCGGTATGACTTGAATTATAACATGATATGACTGAAGAAGGAGAAATGATGAAAATGATAAAGAGATACTTATTTTTTTTGGTTAAATGATTTTGGAGGAAAAATCATTGTGTGGATAATAATTGAAATGTTAAAATGGTCTGGGTTGATAATTGGTTAAATGTGACAGACCGTGTGATTAATGAATGATTGAGAATAATGGATATACTTGTTTCCATCATGTGTAAAATAGTTAATTGTGTGAAACATTTAGAATGGTTTTTGGTTATATTTGTGATGTGGTACATGACATTCCCAATCCATGGGTAATGATGTTGGGTAGGGTGTTCATTCTATATGGATAGAATGATCGGGCATAGCATTATGCATCCTTGGTTAATAATGATGGGCATGGCATCCCATATTCTTGTTTGAGTGTTGACATGATGATATAAACAAAAATCTTTTGACATGATGTGGTAACTTGGGAGAGTATCCAACAATCTGTCTTTAGGAGAAGATATTCGGGTCGTGGGTCATGGGTGTTCCGGAAGTCATGGTTCCCACTAATTAAGAACTGACTGTGGTAGGTTTTTTATCATCATTATAGGGTGGTGGATCCTAAGAACTTATTAGAATATTTCTATTTTCATGATACATCTATGGGGGAAATGGGAATCTATAGGCCTAGTGACTAACTGATCAAGGATTCCTATAATAGGAGGGTGTTCATTCCCCTTTTGAACAGTAGCAACAGTCACCTTTGAGGCTGTTTCAGCCATAGGGACCACCGATGCCTATTCAACACCTGAGAGAATATGGTTTCAGTAGAGGGTATCTTCATGCTAACCCCCATGTATAGGGACCTAGTATAGAAAAAGGTTGCGGAGGAAAAAAAATATGTGCATAGGATCTAGGAATGTATAGATGCATGTGTTAGATGTGGAAACACTAATAGAGCCAAGAGTTATTCAAGGTACAGTCAGTTTATTGTCCACTCTTGTGTGTGATTTGTTTGATTTAGGATCCACATAGTACTTTATTCCCCCTACTTTGTTTCATATGTTGGTAATATACACGAAGATACTTTCAGTTCTCCTGGTGTTATCTATGATTGTTATAGGTCATGCTATTTTGTTTAATATATACCAATGATGTAGGCTAGTGATGTGGTAACCACAATTTATGGAAGATTTCCCCTTGGTGTAGATATATCAATATGATATTTACCTTAGCATAGATTGGATTTATTATGGGCATATATTCATCGAATATTTCTAGGGGATATTTCTATTATCTGATATTGTGGTCCAGTGATAACCGTTCATGGGCGAGTCAGGTTATCAGAATGGATGTAGAAAATTTGAGCCTCCTTTTTTCAATTGGTAGGGATGTTAGTGGAAGATCAGTTTGAGTATCTTACCAGTTCTATAGAAGATTTCCTGGATGCTTTCCCAAATAAGGTTATGGATCTACCCCCTCAACGTGACTTCATGTTAAAAATAGAGTTTCAACTGGGAAGATCTATTATTTTGATGGATACTTATCGAATTATGCCTATGGAACTATGTTATATGTAGTTGTATATAGATGATATGATGTATAGAAGTTTCATCCAAAAAATCATGTAACCAAGGTGTGCTCTAGTTTTTTTCAAAAATAAGGTGTTCAGTGGTCTAAGGTTGTGTGTGGATTATTGGAGGTTGAATCAGGTTACGGTCTAGAACCATTACCCATATTCAAGGATCGATGATCTATTCAACCAGTTGAGGGGATCCATTTGGTTTTTAAATGTGTAAATTTATTATGGATATCTTTAGATGAGGGTGAATGAAAAGAATATCCTAAATATATCATCCAAATATAGGTTTGGGAACTTCAATTTTGTGGGCATGCCTTTTGGGGTTATGAACACATGAGCCATGTACATGGTTCTTATGAAATCCATTTTCCAGGAGTTCTAGGTTAGATCTACCTTTTAGGTCCTTCGACACCACCATATCTATGAAAAGTTATCCAAGTGTGATTTCTAGATGTGATAGGTGATTTTTTCTTTAACATGTGGTGTCACAACAGGGTATGGTAGTGGACCCATCAAATATCAATGTAGTTATATCTTAGGAATCACCCAAGAACGTGGCATAGGTTCATATTTTCCTCAGTCTCATAAGCTGTTATTGGTTGTTTATCCTGAATTATATCAATTTATGGCCCTATTAAAATAATTTATTAGGATGGAATGGGTTTTTTTTGTGTGGGGTGATTAGTTCCATATTGAGTTAAATTACCTGAAGGATAAGTTAGTTAGTTCTACATTGCTTTGGTTTCCTAAGGAGGGTGTTTTTTTGAGGTTTTCCAACATAAGTTTTATATGGGTTTGGAATTAATACTGATTTAGAAGATACTGGTGATCCCTTATGTGTATGGGAAGCTACATACCCATGATAATTATTATTCCACCCAAGATCTGGAGTTGGAGGAAGTTGTGTTCATACTGAAGTTGTGGTGGCATTACCTCATTATTGTGTGCTTTTTGATTTTCACAGACCATAAGAGTCTAGAATTTGTTTTCCCTCAATGGGATCTCAATTTATTATAACTCAGTTGGAGGGAGTTTATCCAGGACTACAATTTTGATATATCAACACCCTAAGAAAGGGTAATGTTATTGTCAATGAGTTAAGCTAGAAGTCCTAAGGGATGTGTTTCCGGATTATATGGATGTTAGAAATGGACGGGGGAGCTTTCAACAATGCATAAAAAAATTGAAGAGATTAGTTGAAATTATTGTCATTATCAAAATATTTTTGAGTCATCCTTGAGGTAGTAGGTGGAAGAGTCTCAGTGGGAAGGATGAAAGGTAGAGGTGATTCCTGACCGTGTTGGCTATGATGATGCTCATGAGGCATGGTTAGAGGATAGTCGAAACCTAGTGTTGTTTCATAGGAGGTTTTTTATTCCATTAGAAGTTCATGTGGATGTTCTATGTGAATTTCATGATTCCACATCAGCAGTACATCTCAGTGTGATGAATATATATCATGGATTGGGAAGACATCTTTGGTGTCCTGGGATGAAATAGTCATTGTAAGAGTTTGTGGAATAGTGTCTGGTTTGTCAGTAGGTGAATGTAGGAAACCATATTCTTGTAGGTTTTTTTTTAATAATTAGATATTACTGATTTTATATTTAAAGACGTATTGATGTAATTATTCACTGGTTTACCCTAATCTTAGAGAGGTTGTAATGCAGTTTTGGTGGCGTTGGACCAACAGATGCAGTCATCACTTTTTTCTAGCGATCCGTGAATCAACTGTCGTGGATATTTTGGCATGGTAGTATATGAATGATATAGTTAGGATTCATGGAGTATTGAGGAACATTGTCTCTAACCAAGATCCTTTCTTAACCTCATGAATCTGGAGGGGATTACAATATGATTTTGGATCCTAATTCTGTCTTATCACAGCTTTCTACCCTTAGATAAATGGGAATTTGAAGCAGACCATCCAAACATTGGAGGATATGTTTTTAGAAGGAATCCTTGACTTTGATGGGTTTTGGGTAAGTAAATTTCCTTTGGTTGAGTTTCATATAATAACATCTATCACTCATCCATTATCATGGTCATTTTTTATTCATTTTTTGGGAAACTGTGTCATTTTATATTATTCTATGCAGTGGTTGGGGAAAAAATATTTCTTTATCCTGATGTGGTGAAAATAATGAAGAAGAATATATTTTTGGTTAAAGAGAGGACGAGGGAGTCACAATATGTTGTGAAGGCCTATACTGAACATATGCCGAGGCCTATAGTGTTCGAGGTTGGAGACCATGTTTTCTTGAGAGTCTCCCCTTGACATGGGAAACATAGGTTTGATAAGGGCCTAAAAATTCCCCAAATTCCTTGGGCCATTTGATGTATTAGGGTGAGTTAGAAATGTGGCACATCAGATTTAATTTCCACCACATATGGAGTGGATCCACAACATCTTCCATGTGTCCCATCCTCATCGGTATCATCATGATGACTTCCACATAATTAAATAGGGGGAGTTGGATATCAAGGATGAAACAACATTAATTTAGATACCTATAGAGACCCAATATCATCGAGAATGGGTACTTCATGGGTGGAACATTACTTTGGTTCATGTGTTGTGGAGGAATGAGGGATTGTAGGATAGTGACTGGGAGTGATATACATAGATGCATTCCCTTTACCCAAAGCTGTTTTGAGTTTTTCTTTTCTATTTTATTCTTCATGATGTGATGTTTGGATCTTTCTGTTTTAGAATATGTTCCATTTCCTTGTTGATATAATGTGTGATGAGTGATAAGGATCTCGACACATGAAAAGGGGAGGACCAAAATCCTAATCAATATGCATTATACTTTGACATGATTAAAGTAGTGTGTATGATTTAGTGTATCCTAAAGAAGAATATCTTAACCTAGGAGATGATATTCCTTGATTTGTTTTTACAGGGACATGATATTTATTGGTTGTGTAAGATGTTAGTTTCAGCTATGTGGAGGTTGAAATATTTATGTAGATGGATATGTGAAAAGTAGTGACTTTTGGCATGTAGAAACCATGTGGTGTTGTTCCCAGTAAGAGGCTGTCATGTGTTTGTGTGGGATATTTTTTGGTCATTTTGTTTGAATGTTTTGGATAGTGGTAGTATTGAGATGTAATGAGAACCCTATGATGTATCTCGTGGGGAGTTTTTTTGGACCCCATTATTTTCTTTGGGTTTGGTTTTGATTCTCAAGGTTGAGAATTGTTTGAGAGGTATCTAATGCAACGGTCCGTGCCGTCCCAACATGTTTCTTTTTTGGTTTTGAGGTTGAAGAATGCTCATAGGGGGATATATGATTTTTGGTGGAGTTAAAGCTACATAGGAATTGTAGAAAACCTTTTTATGATGAAAATAGGAGTTTACGTCTTAATTCTATGTTTCACAACTTGTGTAGATGATGGTTTTTGGATTGTATGTGGATAAGGTGCAGAGCATGAAAATAATTTACTCTACAATAAGGTAATTTATAGAATAAGTTAATTCCTTCCTTATGTGTCATGTGTTTTTGTGGAAAAATGTTTTTCTGTATAAAGGTTTGTTTTATGGAATAAAATTAATAGACATATGGATTTTACGATGTAAAATTCTGGTTTACGATATAAATTGGGTGAGTTACATGTTGTTTATAAACCTCATTGGTCTAATTATTCTCCCACTCTACTGCTCATCTCTCTCTCATTATGGGGAAACCCTTGGATATTTTGGGAAACCTTCCATCCCATATTCCCTCACTTTGATCATTGGGTTTTGATGGTTTCTCATTAAATATTGCTGGTGAGTTCCTTCCTATTTTATTTATTTTCTTTATATCATTATTATATTGAATATCCATTCCAGAAATATTATTTCGGTATAAGGAAAATTTGGGTTGTGTTTTTATGACCCTTGGTGTGATCCAAGATGATCCATGGTTTTCTAGTGTAGTTGTGGGTTACGTCTATTACTTATTTTCTCTGATGTGTGTCATGATATCCAAAAATATTATTTCGGGTAGGGAATCCTCTTTCTCACTCTTATCGGTGCTATGTGTGGGGGTTGAATGGTTTGACTTCTCTTTGGGTGGATGTTAGGGGTTTTCAAAATAAATAAAATAAATTTGAACAACAAAATATGATGGGTATGATGGATAAGTCTCCTTCTTTACTACTTAAATATATGTTGTTTTTGATACTACACATGCTCATTGCTAATACTAAAAATAACGACTATTGGGAGCCTTATTTGCACTATAGATGATATGATTTGAGACACTTGTTGCACTGTTGTGTGATCACACCCTAAAAAAATGAATAAAAAATGTATGCATTTTTAAATGAATTGGTTTTACCTAGAATATGGTTTTTTATAATACTAGTGATATATAAAGAAGTAATGTGATGAAATAACATGAATAAAGTATGGAAACCCGGATGTGTTGTTGTTATGTGTGCTTGTTATTGTTGTATTTCCTTACATGATTTGGGTTTTTTGTGGTGATGGAGATGATCAGATGGGCTGAGTAGTGCATGAGGATGTGATGTGGTTGTTGGATGGTATGGATGCAATATAGGAAATTATGTGATGTGGTAAGTTGTAATTGTGATGCGAGGATGTTTTGAGAGATAGTTTTTGTGGGTAGTAGTGTGATGTGTTTTCCCATGTGTCTTTGTGTGAGATGTGAAGTGATGATCCATTATTCTTTGGTAGAGGTGTCTTGTAATGGAAGAAGTATCTTTGAGCGAGATGTGGTGTGACACGGCTGTGATGTAATGATTCATAATGCTATAACAAAATTATATACCTTAAAAGGGTAGGGTAGGTAGGGATGAATCCTAAACTACATCAGAGATGGCCTAGGTTTATTCGAGTGAGATGTAATGTGGTGTGGTGTGATATATTTGGAACGTATGGGATCATAAGAAATTTGACATTGTTTAATGCGAGTATAAAATCAGTGGGGAAGTGACAACGGGGAACCTTTGTTTGTAATGATATCGATGCTATATTATAATATTGGATGTGTTATTTGGTGAGAGAGCCATGATGATGATAGGATTGGTTAGTTGACCTATATAGGATCATGTTGGTTCTGCTATTGTTTCATTGATATATTAGCATGTTTTTTTCACATGTTGACTAGAGACATTATTTATTTCCCTAGTGAGTATAATTGTTATGCTCACCTGATATATATAAACTATTTTTAGGGTTACATGAGGGATTTGGGGACCGAGCTTGAAATTACTATCTTGGTTTGTAGATGTTGTTGATTCGCTGGTGTAGAAGTGTCTTTTTGGTATGTTGGAAACTTTTGTTTGTATTGTATCACTTTATACATGCATTGTGGGATTGTTTTTGGATTACTTTTATATTATTTTATGGATTATTTTTAGTTTTTTTATCCTCAATCCTAATTCTATTTTATTTATATTGGGAAATTCTTTCCATATGTGATATTTTAACATCCTCAATTCTTTTCACTAACTAAATTACTACTGGATGTGGGACTTATGAGTCATTATCTCTCTTACATTATTAATATATCTTTGGAGGGAGGGGTTTGTGACATGGGGTTAATTAGTGTTGGTATTTTTTATAAAATTTAAACTTTTATACCTTTTCAAATACTCACTTGTTTAGTGAATGTATCTCTCTATCTATCTAACTTTATCTCACCCTTTTTTTGGAATGTATATAGAATTAGTAGGAAATCACAAAACATGACACCCGAGCTTGTTAATGAGGTTTGGACCAAGATGGATAAATTTATCCTCATGGTGATGTGGTTTTTATCCCACAAACATAGATTTGTTATTATTATAAAATGGAAATCATCCAAGGGTATGGAATTTGATCCATATAGATTATGGAACCAATAATACTTTCTTATAAGAACTAACTTGCAGTTATATAAATCTTAACATAATACAAGATTTTTCTTACACCATTTCATGTAGTTCAATAATAAAAATCAATTGTTCTTCCTAAATAGAGTAAGTGATATTTTTTCTCATCTGAAACAATATGATAGGCTACCTCAAACTCATTTAAACTGTATATTTTATTTATAATATAGAAGGAGTGTATCACATATTCAACTTAGATATAATATATAGAAGAAAAGATCAATATCTTTATTATATTCTTCTTCTTCTTATTAAATGCGCAACTGATATCTCTCTTTTTCTTCTCCTAATTAAATGAGAAGAAATGTTTTATTTCATGAAGAATGGGTTCTCTTCATCTTCGATACTAAGGATCCATAATAGTATCAAGTATTTATTCTCCCTTATTTATTTTATATCCAAGTGTTTTTATAGGATCAAAATATCAATGAAAAATTTATTATTTTAACTTACAGAATATCAAGCAATATCAACGTAAAATTATAGAATAATATTTCTCTGTATTTTCAAAAATATTTACTACACCATGTATATAATCTTCTTATAATATTTTAAATTTGAATAAATATAAATCATTTAATTTTAATATCATGAAATATTTCTATTTAAAAATTAGTATCATTGATCTTACTTTTATTAAATTTTCCATTTTAATCTAACTGAAGATTTTACATTCAAATTATTCTTTCCTCACATGATATTGGAATATATCAATCATATTATGCTATAAAAAACAAAATTTTAATTCCTTTTCAACCTTAAGAGGTGTAAAATACTTTGATACCAATTTTTAGTATTACATAGAGATATTCATAACACTGAGAAGATACAGTGGGGCTGTATCAATATTGGTATATCTTTAAGTTATCCAAATAGAGCGCATGATAACATGAAAATTAGAAGTGACATAAGTACCCTCCCTAAACTCTTAGAATGTGTTCTGTGTTTTAGGATGAAAAACCGTGAATGTGGGGAGGATGAAACAAACAATATTTTTGGTTTAATCCTTTGAAATATTTTTAATAATATTTATTAAGATGTTCATATGGTTGGTTTGTTTTAAAAAATGTCATGGGTCTTTGAAAAATATTTAATATTTTAAAGTTATTATTTTTATGTGATTTTATTGTGAATAATTAATATCTCGTAAATGAATCCCAAATTTAAAAATCCAAAATCATATTTTTTTGTGTAATGAGGAAATTTACTATGGAGAAGTGTATATTTTTTATAATTAGGATTTGGGCCCCTGATTCAGAATTTTTTGCTTTTAATTTTTAATCAATAGATGGAATAATTTGTTATTATAAATGGGATACTAATCATTCTATGAGAGGATTATATCGATTTACTAAATATTACCCTAGAGTAGAACAATAGAATATCTTCCTTTAAAGAGGCATAAACATTGATCATGAATTAAATCCAAATTCATGAAGCTTTGATGGAAATTCCATATAGTATGTAATTTTTAATTTTAATCATCACCTTATTATTTGTGTGACTGAATCAATGTTTCTTACGATATATTTATTCAACATCTCATGGAAATTTGATAATTTTAACTTTAAAATTATTTATTTTCTTGAATTCTTAGGGAATGTTCCTCATATCATATTGTTTTTTATCTCATAAACAATTGAATATCTTGGAATGGATTATTTTAAGCTCATTGAGTTATTATTTATTATTATTCTTAATATCATTGCATTCTGTTTATAAGATTTCATTATGGTTACTACAGTTTTTTGAAAACACATTTTACCGATGATGAACATCATAGAAATTGTGACCACTAAATCTTTTACAATCAATAATTTCTTCACTCATTATTATTAGCCCTTTGTGATGAATGAACACCACTAGAATTTAAAATTGTACGATATTTAGTGATAATGATTTAGGATCAACCTATATAGGGAGAGGGTAGAGTTGGTTCGAGAGATGCAATGATGTACAATGCATCACCAATGTGGCTCGATGGTGGGTAGTGTTATTGAGACTCCCTAATGGGAGAATGGGAATGATGGTTTTTCCTTGGAGTGTGAGTGATGATCTATAATGAAAAATAAACTCTGAATTGGTGAGGAGGATACTTCTAGTATTCTCAGGTGTGTTCAATCAAGGAAGTGAAACAACAGAATTTTAAGGTGCTAAAGATCATTGAAATGATATATATTTTGGTTTAAAACATAGTTTTAGATAATACATGAATATATGATGTGTAGTACCAGGGAATATTCCACATATTACACTTAGCTATGACACTAGGTTTTATGTGAAAGTAAAATATCACATGACATCTGACCCCATCGTAAATATTGTGTTTAGTCATTGACTACATATATGGTTTACGTGCAAAGATTAAATATCACTTATTGTGAGACTACAAGTCACATTACATATACAGAAAACCACATGATTCTGGGTGTACTATATTACACACCCAACTGAACCCTTGATCATAAATATCTTGTGGGAAAGTGAATACACCATGTATTTTAGTGACACCACTTAGGATATTGTGGTGGTATATGTTTGATTAACTGAAGATTCCCTTTCACTATGTACTTTAGTAGGTCATAAAATCTATGTTAATACCATATTATTGGATAGTGTTGGTACATGATCGAATATTTCCTAAGGCTCACACACAATTCACAGTAAAGTAGATTCCATGTAAAATATGGTCTTTACTGTTTGTTTCATATATTCCCACTCATGTGTCAGAATTAGACAAGAGAGTAG
This sequence comes from Viscum album, assembly GCA_963277665.1. NCBI lineage: Eukaryota > Viridiplantae > Streptophyta > Magnoliopsida > Santalales > Viscaceae > Viscum > Viscum album. Next base: position 2,054,686,196 of record OY728148.1, read on the forward strand.
TTCATTATAGTAATTTTTTCATAAATAAAAGAATGGTATATATATATATTCTCAACCAGGAGACATTTATATAGAATATTAGGTGGTTTATGTTCTTTTAATTCATAGATAGGATGATGAAGTGTTAACATGATGTTTTAAATAAAAAAAGTGTTGGAAACCCCACTGGTGACACATTGATACTAGGGTGTGATTCACACATACACCTAATTGTGTAGGTTGACATATTTATGAAAGGGTGTGGTTCCTCCTATTATAGAGTAGGTACCCCCCTCTTAGCTGATATATATTCCAAATGATGAGGAGAAAGTCCTCTATTGGGGTCAGTACCCCATTGACTGATATGCACTCCCTAATGAGGCATGGCCCAGCCAATACTAGTTCATAGAGGTGATATATAAATTTTAGGAGTTATGTTGTGTAGATATTTTGATCTTATGATATTATGGGTGTTCTAGGATGCCTATGGTCTAT